>CM060990.1:175901738-176547874 GCA_030765065.1 Deroplatys truncata | reverse complement strand
AAAAAAAAAACCTCGTACTCACTACAAGTGTGGTCCTCGAACCTAAAGAAAAAAATTAAGCAGTGGAGGCTTTGTCAACATATGCAATGAGATCACATATCTGACAAAGAGATGAAATACACACAGACACACACACATACACACAGCAAACAACATGGGGACAGGGAAAGGAATAAAAAAAGAAAGAGAAGAGAGAAAAAGGAAGGGAAAACAGTGGGGAGAAGGAGAAAAAATGAGGAAGTGGTAATGCAGAGGCACCAAAAAAATTACATAGCCATCACATACAAAAATTGAATCTATTAAATGTGAAAAATTTTCAAGGCCAAAATGGAGGGGAAAAAATACAATTTTGCTATGCCAAAGAAATAATTGTCATGCCACACTTTGAAATAATTTAGAATTTCTGGTGTAACAGTCTGTTACTGAGTCGAACTGTGCTGCCTACACGTGGTACACCATCCCTTAAAAAGAAATCTTATCACATCGCTGTGATCCTACATAAAAAGGAAACTCACTATACAAATTCAGATAGACAAATAAACCCTTCATACACTCACATATAAAAAACTTACCTCAAATCCTAAATATAACCACCACGTGCACACAAAAAAAATTTAACGCTCACGCGCTACAAGCACACGAAATTTTCTCTTCACAGCGATGTGATCACAAATGTTATGTCATACCCTGCAACAAACCACCAAAAATGTTATATACCAGGGTGAAGCCAAAAGGTTTTGCAGCTAGATATTAAATTTAGTTACCCTGGCATAAACATTGGGGGATGCAGACTCTGAGGCAGCGAGAGGACCGGGAACTTACCTACACAAATCTAAAGCAGGCGTGGGATATTCATAATAAAATACACATTTAACACATTACTTGTGATTTATTAAAATTGATATGGTGCCACTACATCTTTGACAACAGATTACAGGCAAACACTGGAGGGAGATGTTCCACATACATGATCCACGCACACTACATCATACACGATCACTCGCCCTGAAGACACACACAAGACTGACACCACGCTAATGACTAGGAGGTGGAGGAAGAAATGCCATGCTGGATGGAATTCAAACTCCCAATCAAAATTATTATACACAACAATGTCATGCTACACAGCAATAAAGTGTCTGACGCGACAATGCACACACATACCCACAACAATATATTAGGATTTTATAGATCTTATATCTTCAATTTAGATATTCGTAGGATTTTTGGAATATATATAAATCATTGGGCATGCCATTATGTTTAAAACACTGTAACTTTAAATTGTAAAAAGTTAAATTAACTGCAACTTTATTATGTAGTTATTTGAATGTACCAACTTCAATACATCTATGATTAATATGGAACTGAAAAACACAAATTAATTTCAAAAACTACATGCAAAAAAGTTCTCTGTAGGTATACTCATTTTGCTTTAGTATGACACTGAAACATAGACAATTAATTTTAAATGCTACATGTGCAAAAGTTTTCAGTACTCATTTTGCACTCCTTGTATGACACTAAACAATGAAGTACTTCGAAAGATTCTCAGGTGTAAACCCTCTTCGGTCTTCCTTTAAACGTACTTGAAAGCAGAGAAGCTGCGTTCCGCTTCACATGAGGTAAGAGCTGCGAACTTCATTTCAGCCATTTCCTTAGGGTTCCAAATAAATGATTCTTGCACTTTTTCTCCATAGAGAACATGATCGATTGTTGCTACGACCTTGAAATCTGGACTACACACTAAAATAGCTAACTTCTTTCTTATAGATACTCCACTTGGTCTAGGGACCACTTTTTTTCTTATGCCCTCTATGACTTGCAACACTTCTGTCATAGGGAAAGTTGATTCTTTCAATTTTTTAACTGCACTTTCAAAGTGAGAACAATTTGCTTTTATATTGCTTAACTCCTGTACTGCTGGTCCTGAGTGCAATTCTTTCTTTGCACTTACAATGGCAGCAGCATCATGTTCATTTAATGAATCTCTATGAGATTTGTGCAGTTTTCCGCATAAAAACTACTTTTTCACATTGCTGCTGATAGCCACATACTCCATTGCATCACTATAGTCTGTGAAAGCAACAGTACCTATCGAAGGACACTTCTCTTTGAATATAACCACTCTATCTGGTGCTTTCAAGAAGACCTTTTTCACTGAAGAAATTATCTTGTTGGCTATAGGATGCTCCTCCTGAATATTTTCAGCTACCCGGTGGAGTCCATGAGCAAGACAGCTGACATGGAGCATACAAGGATGCCTTTAGACATTCACCCACTTTCAGCATGTAAGTTGCACTATGAGTCACTACCAATCACAGTTTATCCTCTCCTTCTGCATCTGACCATAGTACCTTTAAAGCATCCTTCACTGCAAGTGATATTGTAGAGTGGTTGGTTTGCTGAAGTTTCTTGCATAGGATGACATGGGGTGAACTGAGTTCTTAGAAGTCAGTTTTCCCACAATTACAATGGCAATGTATCCACCACAGACATCTGTTGTTTCTTCCACACTTAACCAAATGCTGTGGTCAGCAATGTTTGCCTATATATCTTCAATAGCTTTCTCATACAACTGAGGCAATACATTGTTTCTTAAGATAAACTCATCTGTTACTTTTGTGTAACAAAATTCTTGAAATTTTTTTTTCAGAACTGGGTTTGAAGAGTAGTAAGTGTTATGTTGATGGCAGTGAAAGCTTCGCTAAAAAAATGTTAAATGAGTGAGCTTTGGATTCAATAAAACTACCCAGCTTTAAAGTTAAGAAACCCTGCTTCTTTGAGATTCATTCCTAGCAGCATTTGCTGAATGAGTTCTAATTGTCAATGCTGCACCAAGTGAGATCGTTTTTTCTGCTGGCACACGTAAATTAAATATAAATAAGAAAATTAGTCACTTTAAATACCCATCACTAGCAAATAATTATGTAATAAAATAATTTTGGATATATGATGGAATCTAAAGAGAGTGTAATTTAAGCTGTACTTCAATATTATTTAATAAACATCGCAGAGTGAAGAATTAGCAAATGTAAAAAAATACAAGAAATGGTTCCTACCTAATTCTGACATGGCTTACAATAAATAACTTTTCCATCTTTGGGAAAGTTTTTGTCAATGAGGATTCACTCATGGAGCAGAGTACTTCTTGATGATTTGCTTTTGGGCATGGTCTGTTAATGTCATTGTTAGCAAGAAGACTGGATATTTTGCTGCTGACTTTAAAATGTATGTTAATTGTTGGGATTCCCTATAATGAAAGATACAATAATACATAATACCCAATAGTGCCATTAATGTTTTCCTCAAGTTTTAAGCTATTGTTGTGGCATGTAACAGGGCTGTATTTAGAGGGGGGGTTTCTAGTGTTCAAACCCCCACCCCTGTTACTTCTGACAGTTTTATTTATTTAAAGCCATAGCAAACCAATATGGGAAAATGTCGTTAGATAACAGTAGGTCTATTGCTAGTAGCACATAAACAAGCAAAAGGGAAACTTAATATCATCGCCTTACATTGGTAAGGTGACCATACATTCCGGTTTTCGAAGCAGTCTCCATGTTTTGTGCTGTAAGGTGGAATATCCTCATTCTGGTGAGTTTTTCTTGTCTATATAATGTCTCCAAGCAATTATCTTATCCATGTAACGTCTGTATACTACAGGGTAGGTACATGGTAACTGTGTGGGGTACTGTTAAGTTAGATCTACTTGTGGAAAACCCTCCCCAAAATTTTTTTCTGGGTACTGGCATGGCATGTAAACATCACATGTTTCAAAATTTCATGTGCCTCTGACAACCACATTCAACAATAGCCTAAGTTAGTAAAATGACTTTATTTGTCATTTGCAGTTTATTATTGTATAATGCCAGAATATTATGCAAGGTTTCATAAAATCATAATTATTTAACATTTTCCTTATTCGAATTGACTCCTTTTGCTTTGAAAATATTGTTATTTAAATAAATGTCTATTTGCTTAAATAACTGAATTAGATATTTTTAGGTTTTATCATGAAAAATAGGTCTTATTAGGTCCTAATGTAAAATTAGGTCAGTTTAGGCTCTATAAAATAGTATATAACTCAGTACCTATTTCATGCAAATAAATTAAAATTTGGAGAGTAAGAGGTCAGTAATAAAATAGGTCAGAACCTAAGAATCCAGGGCTTGCTCATTGCCAATTTCATTCCACTTCACATAGGATATGAGTAATGAAAATATCTAACAGTAACTACAGATTATGTAAAAATTAATTTTGAAACCAAATTTTTCATTTTTTTACACAATGAACAGCTCATACTTTCTCCTATTTCTGTTTTGTTTGCTTCAAGTTAACATTAATAGAATGTGGGCTTAGTTATTTCGACATTCAACTGCAAAATCAGATTTCATGTCCTTTTCTCTATCATGAGGAAATGAAAGTCAAAGTATCTAACAAACAACTTGAGTTCGGAATGTGCCTAAGATCAGGTCAATAAATATTTTAAATGCATTTTTTTTTAAATTTTGGCATACTACCATAATTCCCTCTGCATACTTACTGTTTTCTCATAAAAGATGAACTTAAAAGTGGATGAAAAAATGCATGCTTACTTTTCTGAAGCTCATAGTTTAGAAACAACATTTTAAAATTTTTCCTTGTATTATACAGAACTTCTAGTTTTTAGAAAGTTAAATAATCTTCATCAATATACAGATATTCATTCATTTCATCAAAGTATATAATCTGAGATGCTGTTAAATCTGACATAATTTAAGCACTTCCAAAAAAAAGTGTATCAAGTAAAAAGCAAAGCGTGTCCGCCTGGCCCCTACCTCCCTCCCTCCCTCACTCGCTCACTCACTCACTCCCAGATACTCCTTAGAAATTTCAAAATTATAACCTACATGCCACGGAAACATTCTCAATTTACCTTCATATTTCATTCAGCCTAGACTAGTCAAATTTAAAGTTAAAATTTCTTTAGTTTATACTCTTAATGTTCAACAGTACTGACATACTGGTATTTTTATATTTCTGCTCAAAGGGTTATAACATTAAGAATCCCTGAATTGTAATATAATATGGATTCAGGAAATTAAAAATATTTTTAAGCAAAACAAAACTGAAAGTAGTTTGACTCATTTTTATGTAGGTACCAGTACACTTAAGAAAAAGCACAAAATTATGTATGTGTGTGAAATATGTTTATATTACTTTGCTGTGTAGTTCAAACATTTCTCAATCTATCAAGGTTAAGCACTTGATATTTCTAGTTGTCTAATATCACATTGTAACTAATAAGTACTTAATTTTTCAAGGAATACATGCTCGTGAATGGATTTCACCAGCATCTGTAACATATATTATAAATGAACTGGTGGAGAATCGAGATGCTAATGGTGAAGCAGTTAAAAATGTTGATTGGTATATACTACCAGTTGTTAATCCTGATGGATATGAATATTCCCAAAGTACAGACCGACTTTGGCGTAAAAATCGTAGAAGTGGTAATGGTCGGTGTGCCGGAACGGACTTGAACAGAAATTTTGGTTACAAATGGGGTGGAGCTGGCTCAAGTCGTGAACCATGCAAAGAAATCTATGCAGGCATTGGCCCATTTTCTGAACCAGAAACATCAGCACTGCGTGGTTTTGTCCAGGGAATACGTAGTAACCTTAAGGTAAGCTAGAGTTTAATTAAATTAAAAGGAACCATGTCAGACTCACAAACTAACTGCTTCATAATGTGTAAGTAAAAGTTTATTTGGAAAACATGGTTAAGTGAGAGAGTACTAAGCAGAAAAAGCAGAATAGATCTTAGGCCATTCTTCACTATTACAATATTTTTCTCTGCACATTTTCAGTGCATGTCTTCATTCAGCTGTGATTATCTGGCAAGCTTCCAGAAATGCACATATATATGCATTTTGGATCAATATTGTTTGTAGATGAGATTATTGTTCAGAATCTGAGTACAGGATTCATCCCACTCTTTTTACTCAGTACATCCATTGAGAAAGAGAGAGACAGAGACATTAGAACCTTCAATTCACTGTCCACAGCTTGTGTCATTATTTGGACACTTTTGCATCCTAGAGCGTAACTCACAGTAGGCAGGAATTTCTGCTTTAAATACTAATTGACTTTGCAAACATAAAGTTCTAAAAGAGAAGTATCAATAACTTTTAT
This sequence comes from Deroplatys truncata, assembly GCA_030765065.1. NCBI lineage: Eukaryota > Metazoa > Arthropoda > Insecta > Mantodea > Mantidae > Deroplatys > Deroplatys truncata. The sequence continues at coordinate 176,541,698 of CM060990.1, read as the reverse complement.
GATTTTCTTCTGGTTACATATATGCTTCTCACTCTAAAATGCCACTGCAGCAGTACCAGGAGACTATACCAGATATTTTCAAACTTTGCATCTTTTAACAGAAGCTAACAAAGTGCCTGCAGGACACAAAGGAAGTTGCCATGGGTTGAAGTTTGAAAATCTGATCCATATTTAAAACTTTAGTCTAAACAAAAAATTGTTAATAGATATGAAGTTACTGAATTTTTAGTCTGAACTAAGCAATGAACGCCTAAATGTTTCAGACATTTATTTTTTAAATTATCTAAAGTAATTATACAGTTTTATTTAAAAAATAATCAATTGTGTTCCAAGCACTTGTCATAATCCCTTTAAGAGATTTATATTTTGTATTTGTTTCAACTGCCTATAATGGAACATTAGGACTGCACTTTTTACTAAAACTTTAAAGAGTTTGACATAGTAAACTATGATATTTGGACCAATGTGCTTCTTCTGACAAATTGTTGCATTATGTCATTTGCTTCAGGGCTTGGAATATGGAGATTATCTCTGGGTTTATGTAAATGATTATGTCATGATTTTAAAAAGGCATTTTTCATTTTGGTTTTTCAGTACCTGTGTAAATTGTTTGCAATTTTCACTAAAAGCTTTAAGTGTGATCTTCATAAGCATATTCATTGATGTTGTTATTAGTATCATTATTGTTAATATGGCTATGGTTTGAATTAAAATGCTTTAATTGTAAAACATTTATTGTATGTGTGTGGAGGGGGAAGCTTTATAGGTGTCCAATTTTAAATTGCTAAGAGAACTCAGTGAAAGAAGCAAAATATCCTTAAACTTTTGCCCATCTACAAGCATTTTACCATTATAAGTTACTCATAATGTGATATTTGACAACACTACATCACTGAGAGATCAATTGAGCTGCAAAATAACCCTTGCAGCAGGCCACAAAGCAAACAACTGGTGAATGCTGACCAACTCTCAATTAGAAAAGTGAAAAACAAAGTGTTTATATTTTGCAATTACTCTGAGAAGTCAGTAAGAAATGCTACACTAAGATTGCTACTGGAGGGAATACCAGCTTTAACCCATTTCCCTGTTTTATTCTTTGATTTGTCTACCATCCAAGGAGCTTCTATTATATTAGCACTGAGCCACTGTAAAGTTTGATCACTCTCATCACATGAAGTTGGAGGAAGAAAGGAGGAGAATGACACGTATTGTCAGAAATAGGTATGAATGAACTACACAAAACTTTTAGGTAATCAGAATAAGTATTTAGGTTTGATATTTGTGAATGATTTATAGTGACAAAGTAAAAAACTGACATACAATTAAGTTTTAGCAAAATTTTCTATAAAGTACACTTGGCCCATCATTTGCATTCTCTTCTATGCAGATATGCTTGTTGTGAAAGCTGAAGATAGCAAATTTTGTAAAGTGTGTGTAAATCATTATCCATATCAATCTACCAAACTCTTGCATAGTGGTGTAGTAGCTAAACACATGTCCTATCTGTGGATCAAAATCCCTATTGCTGAGATATTGAACAATTCATAAAGATAAGAGTAAAATAGAAAACAAATGAAAAAACCAAACACACACATACACAAAATATCACTCATGTCCATCATGAAAAGTTTAGCAATATTTTATATTAAAATGTGGGTGGCCCCTGCTGCCCATAAAAAAAATAGCAATCTCACTATTCAATACACCGGTAAGGTTTTCTGACATACACATATTTATTTTATTCAAAGATTTGAAAACAATGTAGTGATATTTTAAGTAAACATTACTTAGGCTCACTCTGAAAGTTTTGAGAATGGGCAATAATGAGTTGTAGTGAGCCAAAGCAGGCCTTACTGTCTATAGATTGAAGTTCAGATAGTAACCTGTACAAGCCAGGATGCACTTCAACGATGTGCAACATCAACACTTCCGTGCTAAGCCATATTGTGAAATGGACCTCAAGCAAGAACATTTCCATGCTATGATTTTCTATGACTTTAAAGTTGGTTTAAGAAAGAGCAAATGCCTTGAAAGACTGCATCGGGCATTTGGAGATCTTTGCCCATCGCATTGTATGATTTTCGAATGGTTTGCAGAGTTTAGAACAGGAAGGGATCCCCTCAAAGGTGAACTGGACTGTCCTGTAGCAGAACAGCCGGCTACAGCAACAATGGTTGTCAATGTGATGAAAGCAGAGCTCATGAAGCGAGTAGATCATTGTTGCACATAATATCAGATTCAAGAAGGCTTGAATATTGAATAGGCAGCAGTGAACACCATCCTTAAAGGAAAACCATGTCAGGAAGCTCTGCAATCATTGGATCCCCCACAACCTCACAAATAAGCAGAATCAGGCACGTGTGGCCTGATGGTGCCAGGAAATGATAGATAAAATTTGGTGGTGGAAGATCCAAAAATGTATTTAACATCATAACAGGTGACAAAAGTTGGATATACCAGTATGATCCAGAAACTAAGCAAGTCATTGGTCTGGGTCTTCTCGGGAGATGATCCCCCAATAAAAGTGAGGCGAGCAAGAAGCGTTGGCAAGAAGTTGATCTGCTCATTCTTCTCAGCTAATGGCCATATTGTGACAATCCCACTTGAGGGACAAAAGACTGTCACTGCCAAATGGTACACCATAAAATGACTGCCACAAGTCAATGAATTGAGAACAAAACATCCTAAGACTGGCCTGCATGAAATTTTGTTGCACCAGAACAATGCTTCTGCCCACACTGCACTAAAAACTACCCAATTTCTGCAGGAGTCTAATATTTATCCCATCCTCCCTACATTCCAGATCTGGAGCCATGGACTTCTTTCTATTCCCCAAAAGTCAAAAAAAAAATTCAAGGTCAATGATTTGAATCATCTGAAACTGCAGTACCTGCTTATAAAGAATGTATTTACACTGTCTCCAAAAAGAATGGCGCTTGGCATTTGAAAAGTGGTTTGAAAGGATGAGATGTTGTATAGAGCTCAATGAAGAATACTTAGAAAAATGCAATGATCAGATTCAAAATTTTAAAATGCCATTGCATTCATTCTCAAAACTTTCAGAGTGACCCTCATATCAAACAATTAATCTCTAGTCCTATTCTTTTAACTTAAAAAGAAAATTAGCCTTCAAAGATCACACTGGGATCTCAAAACCTCATTTTCTTTTTATTGCTTCTCTTTCAATAATGACTCTAGTGTATTGTCAGCTTGCAGAAATTCATTTTGTATTCTTGTGCTGATAGTACAAACATTTTCCAGCTCATTGTTGCCAAAGATTTTGTCCAGTAAAATTATAAGTCAAGTGATGGGTGCTCTGGCGTACACAATACCACTGTGTGACTGCTTAGGTTTATAGTTTCAGATATGCAGTCTCAGTTTATATATCTTATTACCTTTCATTCAAAATGTTGAATTCAACATTCAACTATTGTAGCTGAGGAATAAAATGAATTAAACTCTAGTCATAGGTACTATTGCTACTTTCAAACAAAACAAATGAAGGACTTGAGATGTCCTTTAAGAGCTACAGAAGAGGTAGAGAGTTTTAAATGGGAATGATGGAAAATGAGTGATGAGGTTATGACTCAAATAATGATTCTGATTAAGCCGAAGTTCATTTGGACTCCAACACTGAACTGAGTGGTGATGAAGAAATTTCATGTAGGAAATGCATCCAAAGAGAAGAACAGAATATATGGAGTTCAATTAGGGTAGTTAGGAGGAACATCATAATACATTTGGCAGAACCCATAGATATAGCCAGAAATATTCGAATGCATTTATAAGCTTCAGATTTACTTGATACTTTGAGCCTTCTGCTGAAATGTCTGAAGTTATCCACCCTGAGAAGGAGCTTACTGCTTTTAATTGGGGAAATGCTGAACATTCAAATAGAACAACCAGAGGAACCAGCTCCTAATAAGAAATAATGGTGGTGTTTTTGTTCAAGAGACAAAGGGAACAAAACTTCAAAGGGAACAATCCTGTAAAAGCAGTTTTAAAAAACTAAAAATCCTCACAGTACCATGCTTATATATATTTGAATGTCTTAAGTACATAATAAGAAATCACACTGAAGAAAAAAATAGGAATATGCATGGGCATAACACGAGAACACAGCAGAACTACTTTAGAAATAGGCTAAGGGGATCATTAACTTCCAAAAGTATTGAAAGTGTTGCAAAAGACCTATACAATCATTTACCTCACCCAATCAAAGAACTACATGAAGAAGTGAAGAAAATTAATGCAATAAAGACTTACCTGATTAAAAATGCTTTCTACTCAATTGAGGAATACAAAATGAAACAAAATTTGTGAGCCGTAACTTGGTCTTATAACATTAATCTTCTGAAATTTGTGTTTTAATTAATTTTAGATATTTAATCAATTCAATGTATCTATATCTGTTCAGCTTTGTACCAAATACTACTTGTTTAATCAATAATGTACATATATGTTCCTAGCTTGTGTAAAATTACTTGGTAAATAGATAAGGTAAATATGTTTTCTATCTTTTATAAACTTGACGATGCTTTGTAAAAATGTTGCAAATGGCAGAATAAAAAACTGAACTGAAAAAAAAAGAGACCTGCTTGTCTCTGGCTGACAACCAAGGATAGAGAGTTTAAAATTATTTTTGCTTCTTAATAGTGAAAAGAAGAACAATTTGAGCTGTTTGTGGTTCCATTAACAAGGAAAACATTTTAATTTTGCTCTTTCATATCCCATAACTTGACCTTATATCTCAGGAGTAAACACAGGCAAAAAATTGAGCATTTCTGAAATCTATGGAAAAGAAATTAATTTGTAGTTGATGACAGAGGAAGGGGAGAGAGATTTAGTGGTTATACAGCTATAATGCCCACAAAAATAAGTAATAAACTCCTTCCTTATGTTACAGGCATATGTATCATTCCATAGCTATGGTCAATACATCCTTTATCCTTGGGGGTATACACGTGCATATACTACCGATCGTAATGAGATAGATCGAGTAGCACGTTCAGCTGCTAGTGCTATGCAAAGAGTTGGAGGAGGAAGTTATACTGTTGGAAGCTCTGCTATAACCTTATATCCTGCTGCAGGTTTGTGATTTCTGATTTTCTCAAACTACATATTTTGTAACAATTATAGCAGAGACACAAATAGCTCACATGGAGAATTATGAAGTATACCCTAGAGCCTGCATTAATTGGTTAGAACAACTGAAATTATGTACAGTTGAGTGCATGGAAACTTCCTAATGCTTTTGGTTTCCTATAGTATTTATATTTATTTTAATGTTAGTATAATCTCCTTTATCAACTGTGTTCCACACCAGCCCTGGGTGTGCCAATCCCTTATTGGTTTGAATTCATACCTATGAACAAAGGTCAGGTTAGGTGAGCAGTAAAAGGGGAAGAGTACAGAAAAAATTCGCCTGAGTGGCTGGAAGGCATGCTTCATCACAACTCACAACTGTCCACATGAGCCCCTGAATGAGTCCATCAGATATTGATTATTTGATTTCAAATGTCTGGCACTGAAACATTAACCTATGAACGTCAGTCAGTTTCAGAACAAGGAAAGAAGGAAAAATGGAGAGTAATACAAACATTAACTGGAATGCTAGAACCAGGTGGAGGCTGGAATGGCATAGGAGGTTCAATATTTCCTTACCAACATAAACCACTGTGCATTATATTTGCATGATTCCATGCACTTGGCTGTACTACTAGTAAACATTGTATACTCTAGGTAGGATACCAAACTCCTAAGTTATACAGACAACAAACCTTAGTTGGTTGTGTAAAAACATGATACTGGTGCTATGAGCACATTAGAGGGAGGAAGTGAGGATGAGCTTATACATAAAAGGCAGCTAACAATATGCCCTAAAGTCGTATTATATCAACAAAAACACCTTTAGTACAATGTTTATTTGTTTTGCATGGAAAACCAACTATTAGCAGTCATGAGTTATACATGTTTTACATTCCAGATATGATTATCAAATAGCTTGCTGTTACTTTGGTTTATACTGGAAAAGCACTTGTAGGTTTGCTGATACAGGGTCATCAAATTAAGCAGCAAAGCTGCTAGCGGCACCTGGGTTGCAGGCACACACCACTCACCTGCTGACATTTCATCCCTGTGCAAACAACCACCTTATGCATAAAAACAACTAGCCCCACATGTAAAAAATTGCAGGGCATGAGGTTTAGCGATCGAGCACTCTATCAACAAAAGCATCAGCAGTTGTATACAAATAAGTCCCAGCTGTATGAGCTGTGACCCCACCTTGTTGAAATACACTATACATTTGCTCATCTGTCAATTGAAGGAAAAGCTGCTCCAAAATTAAGGCTTGTTACCATGCAGCATTAATCTTTTTATGAAAGAAAATTGGGCTAATTATTCTAACCACATTCACAGTACACCAAACACTGACCATGATGATGTATTGGACTTTGATGTATGAGTATGAGGTAAGCGGTGCAACCACTGGAACTGGAGTCTCAGGAGTGAAGCAGCATGGGGCCGCAACCCAGTGTTGCTAACAGCATTGCCACTTTATCTGTTGGCACCATATTTGTACATAACCTGCAACACATAAGGGATAAACTGGTTTATGTGCCACTACTTAGCTAGTCAATTGATCTGGCAAAGTATACTCTGATGGTTCAATCAGACCGGTTAAAAACTCATTTTGGTACTCTCCTGAGCTAATGAAGTAAACATTGTGCATTCATGAAAAATACTCTAATGTGCAATACATATGTGTGTTTAGTACACTTTTCTTTTATTTTATGTAGTTATCTTTTTAAACTTCATCCTGAGGTAATTGTTTTCAAATTTGTATTTTGTAGGTGGATCTGATGATTGGGCAAAGGGAACTATGGGAGTGAAGTATGCATACACAATTGAACTCCGGGACCGTGGATATTATGGTTTTGTACTACCAGCTCAATACATTATACCCACAGCTAAAGAAGCTATGGCTGCTGCCAAAGTCCTAGCTCAGGAAGTTGTGAAATCTAGGTGACAATGTATATACTTTTTTTTAAACAGTCCAAGATCCAGTGTTACATTTTCCAAAAAGTTGTAATATAAATCAGTTGCTATCACTGTTAAAATAAATCCAAAGTTGTAACTTTAATAAAGTTAACAAAAATTAAAAACAATTTTTTGGCAGTCTTTCTGATTTCTTATTTAATTTTGTAGTTCACTCCATCTTGTTGAACACATTTACTCTCTAAAACATATACCATGCTGATACTGGGTGTTCCTTTTAAAGTGTCATGACATATTGTATGATGTTACTTGTCTAGCTGCTGAGCCTATAGGGGAAACAATCTAATGGCAGCTCCCAAGAATTCAATATGGCTGACATTACACCAAACTGAAGCAGTGCCATCTTACAATGGGAATTACCAGTATCAAACCAGTCAGTAAATCCTTAGCAAATCTTGTTTTGAAACAATACTTTTCAATACTAAGTTGTATTCTATATATATCTTGGCCAGTCTTTTGAGACAGTGGGAAGGTAGAAAACAGGTGGCATGTGCCCAGGTCTGTTATGTATGGTGGCACTTTGCGATAGCTGCCGGTGAGGTCACATGATGTCCTTATCTCCCCCTTCCACTGTCTCAAAAGACTCTGACCAAAATATAATACGAAATTGTATTTTAAAACTAACAATTAAAAAATGTGGAGCACTTATGTAAACACTAGAACCATACCCAATAAATGCACACGTGGAACACAATAGTCTCTATGCAACCATTTAAACCCAACAGTTTACATACCTGCAAGAATGTGGAACACTTATGTAGGCACTAAAACAATACTAAATATTGGGATTCGAATCACAGGTCTTTGGCTTTCCATGCCGACACTTTGCCACTGAGCTCTTGTGGTCACCTGCTGCCAGCACAACTGAATCTAATGCATCTGATTCTACCTCTAACCCTTGTCTACACACCAATAAATTTTCCACTTTTCCAAAAAGGGACTGTCAAATGTGATAAAGCATAATAAACCAACTGTGTATAAGTCTAATACACAATGTAAATAAGAAAATATTATAATCAGTTGAGATAAAACATTAAAGTGAAAGTGGGAAAAATAAAACAAAATGATATGAGTGAAAATCTAAGTAAAATAAGTACAAACATGACAACTATAATTATTATATAGGTATATACAAATAGTTGAAAATGCTAATTAACCTCTGAGAGCAAGTGCTATGCTATAAATGGAATCAGTATTCTGCTTGAAATGTTTGCAGAATATGACAAAGACACTTGGTATTATGCCTCTGATGCCCACCATCAACCAAATAACTTCAATGTAAGTCAGGTTGTTTTTTTTCACATAAAAAGGAGCATTATTATTATCATTATTATGTGGTGGCAGTGGTGGCGGTGGTGTAACAACAACTTACATTATCATCATTAACAGAAGCAAACATAAACAGAATGTCCGTTTGCTTTGTATACACCACCACAATAATAATAAAATAACAACAATAGGACATTGATATGTAAGATTTGAAGCTTTAATGGTGGTGATTTGGTGATTATTGATCAGAGCTCTGACGTAATTCACGTCAATTTCTTTTTTTTTTTGTGCAGTTAACCATTTCTGAGAAATTTCTTGTTACTTATAGTTTTCTCATATGAGAAGTCCTTATTCGTTTTTTCTTGTGGTTACGCAAAGAGCATGGAATTTCAAAGCCATCACATAGCAGCATGTTCTTTAAAACTCTCTCACTTTAACTACTGTATCATAAAACGAAATTCATATTGAAAGTTTATCTGGAATAACAGGAAGTAGCTAGAATAATGAGCTTTTTAAAGAAGTTTTAAGGAGTAGGCAGAGAAAGCCATGTGAATGAAACACAACTTTATTTATTATCTATTTCATGATAACTGAAATAAAGACAAGCTGAAATATCTTCATTACACATTTCGCTGTAGGTACAAGGGGGATGCTTTAGGTACAAGGAGGATAAAGAAGACCGAATCAACAGTCAGATGTTTAACAGTGGGATGCTACATGCTGAACTTAAAATTCCATAGTCTTTCCATTATGTCATAAGAAACAAATGAATAGTGACAATTCAAAACAAATGACAAAAGTATTGAGATATTCAAACCAATAATAACGGATATCTCAGAAATGGCTGGTGTCACAACAAGGTTATTTTAAATAAGTTGTGTGTTTTAAAAGGTTCTATATTTTTTTGTGTAGTATGTTTCTGCTTATCTCTTATGGTTTACCCATTATACAAAATTCCTTCCAAATGAAGAGGACTTCACAGGTTATTCCCAGAAAATTCAAGATATACATTTTACTTATCATATAAATATCTTAAATATATAGTGTTTCCATTAAAATCATTGAGAGCCCTTTTCTTTAGAAAATACAACCTACTAAAATTTTTCCATGTAGAGGGTAGTTTGGAATGAGGGGGGAGGGATTTTCTTGAAAATCTTTGTGTGTCACATCTTTGGAAGTTACTTCTTAAATACCAAGTTCAGTATTTATAAAAAATTCCCATGTAAAGGATAGTTTGAAATAGGGGAAGATTTTCTTAAACCTCTTTGTGTCCCATTTTTGAAAGATACTTAACCATTTTAGTCATGCTGTTCACAGACACTGGTGTTTTTCTAAAGATGCTTTTTTTTTAATTTATTTATTCAGAGAGCCTCAAACTATGTATTTCCATCAAAAGCTCTACATTGAATTTTTGGGTGGAATACAATAATTCCTCTTGCCTATTGTAGGTAGGTGGCAGAGAAAGTAATAACATAGTTCTCAATAAAGTGAAATAAATATGTAAATATCACTGCCGCAGTGTTAACTTTCTTTCTTTTCTTTTCTTTCTTAAAGGCAACACTACCTATTTTCTGCAAAAGCAATGAAAATTCTGGAGAAAGACAATACTCTTTCCTAAGTCATAGAATATTGATAGATTAAAACAAAGAACAACAACAAACAAACAAATAGAAAACTGCAAGGAGGAGTAGTCCTTTGGATTTGACGTTAATATGTCAATAGAAAATTTTACAGAAGTTGAATAACAAGCATGTACAAAAGCATTTCAATACTTGATTTATGTGAGAAAAACATATTTTCATTCAATACTTTGGTCGATGTGGCAAATAAACTTAATGTAAATTTTGATGACAATGACATGAGTTCAACATTTCAAATCATTAATGTTGTCAGGTGATAGGAAAGCTAATTGTTGTTGTAAACTGTGGTACCTATGATTTTTTCGGAAAAGTGCATATACCAAACATCTTCAGAATTATGCAGCATGTGCTTGCTATCCTAATCAGTAGTAAACATGTTGGACAAGCGTTTTGTATAATAAAAGCCTTGCGGTCAGATGATGGGAATAGAGTGTCAACAGAACTGGTAAAGGCTGAGATTTGTTTCTAGTTTAATTTAAAAGCATCATGTCACAACTTCTTCTACAACATACTTTTGGAAAATAGTCCCTTCTAAAATGTGTGAGGAACTCTAAGAAATGCCAATAAAGTATCAAAGTTTTATTGAAAAATTGGAACTGACACACAGTAAAGCATTTATCAATTTGAAAAAACAGTTAGCTGACTGAAATACTCCTTTGCTCCACTCAGTTACGTTACATACAGGCATGTTTTGTGAGGCATCCCCCACATCATCTGTTGCTAAACATTGACTGGCTTTGGAGTTGGTTTCCATTTCTCTGGTGTCATCAATTGACTGGTAAATGAACTTCATGATGAAATCTCTACCAGGTGGTATTTTGAAATTCATTAATCATTCTTGAAACTTCTTAATAAATACTTTCTCCAACAAGCTTAGTTCTAGCAATTTCTTGATTGGATTTAGTAGTTTATTGTATAGTGCCAGGGTTATATTATATAATATAACCCTGGCACCATACAATATATTCAGCATAGGAAAGATGTTAAAATCTAGTACAATTTACAATATCCCAAAAGAAAAGAAACAAGGCATATATCAAATCAACTGCCAAGATTGTGATGAGATATACACATAGGGAAGACCAAGAGGAAAACAGGAACTGCATTAAAGGAACACCAGCACATTATCAGATACAAACAGTTGGAAAAGTTGCAGTAGATAACCATTTCACAGTAGAAAAAGAGGCAAAATTACTAAAGCACTTCAAGAGACTGCTAGAACTAAACTTGTGGGAGAAAGTATACTTAAAAAGTTCCAAAAACAACTAATGAACTTCCAGAGAACCAAAATCCAACTCCAAAGCCAATCGACATTTAGTAGCATATGATGTGGGGGATGCCTCACGAAACATGTCTTACATGTAAAGTAAATGAGTGGAACAAAAGAGTATTTAAGTCAGCTCACTCTTTCTTCAGAACAATAAAGTATGTTTCTTTTGACGTTGAAAGTTTTGTTGAATCACTTAAATTTTTTACACTCACCTTCATTTTTTAAAAGTTGTAAAACATTTTAACATTTTTGAGGACATTCATTCTCATCATCAGCTCTTTTGTGACTCTGATGATGAGGATGAATGTCCTCAAAAATGTTACATTGTTTTACAACCTTTTAAAAATAAAGGTGAGTGTAAAAAATGTAAGTGACTCAACAAAACTTTCAACATGAAGAATACTTCACTGTTAATAGTGCTTGTGTTTTTAATCTTTAATGTATTTTTGTTTATTTATTTATTTATTTATTTATTCACTGATTCATTCATAATCTATGTTGGATTGTGTCAACTTTTTACACACTTTTTTTCTCCTATTACATCTATTTATTAAGGCTAGTTTCTGGAAACATCTTATATCTTCCAGTATAAAATTAGCACAACAAAATGAATATAGCATCAGGAATCAATGAAACCACCGGTTGATTCTGCTTTGCAATTAAAACTCTCTACATAATTTGAAATCAAAATATTATTTCAACACCCCTATTGTTTACAAGCAATGAACTTACACTGCCAACCAAACAGAACAATCTAGGCCTTCTATTCAAGTATGCACATTCAAATGTCATTTGTTCTCAAAGAAAATAAACTCAGCACAAAGAAGAACTATTTATAGAATTGTATGTTTTGGATATAATTAACATAAACCTACACCATCCCCCTCAATATGTAAGTCATTTGTATTACTTGTACTTTTCAGGAAAATTTCACAAGTCGACCAAATTCGGTAAATTTCTTTGGGGAGACTCTTGGTGGCATGGGCATCTCATTCTCAGGTGAAGTTCGGTGTAGATTTTCCTGTAGATCATTGATGTTTGAGTTCACAAGGATGCAGACAGGTTTCAGTCTGTCTAGTGAGATGTTAGTTGCCACATCCTTAATTTTTAGCGTGAAATATCTTTTTTTTGCTCCAGAACTTTGTAGGGGCCTTTGGCTTTAACTTTTGTTGTTCCTCACAAATACATGAGTTGTGTTATGCAGATCTTTACTAATGAATGGTGTTTCTCTTGACTTGTGGGAACATTATGAAGGGCATAGTTTATTCGCATGTTGGCATAACTGAGAAGTGAATGCTGGTAGATCTATTTCTTGTTTGTTTCCTGATATTCCACAGAAAACACCAGGCAATATTAGAGTTGTGCCATACAACATCTCCGCAGCTGTTGAGTTACTTTCTTCTCTCAAATGGCAATGCAGTTTTAGGAGAACTGTAGGAATGATGCTATTCCATTTAGTTTTACCATGTGCTCTGATGGCTGCCTTCAATATTTGATGGAATTTCTCTATTTTTCCATTTGATTGTGGATGATATGCCATAGTTCATGTTAATTTAGAACCACAAACCTGAGCTAATGCATGGAACAGCTCTGATTGGAACTGTGCTCCTTGGTTAGTCATATTTGGTTAAGTACTCCAAATCTAGTTATAAAATGCTCATGCCACTGCTTCTACTTGAACATCACATAGTGGAATGACTTCTATCCAGGTACTGAAGCAATCGATGCATGTTAAACAGTATATGAATTCACCTGAGGGAGGCAGTGGACTGATCGGATCAATGTGTACTACCTTAAAACGTCCACTTATGCTTAGAAAATGGCCAATAGCAGTTTTAGTACGTCTAGTCACTTTGTTCCTTTAGTATGCTATACATGATTTTGCCCACTTTTTGATATCTTGTTTGATGTTTGACCAAATAAATCAACATGTAATTAACTTCACAGAAGACTTGATACCAAGGTGTGTCATACTGTGGTAATGATGAAAAATTGAATATCTACATTGCTGAGGAATATAAAGATGAAAGTTACTTGATACATCGTAGCATAATAATCTTCCTCCAGGGGTTTCATGTTGCTTAAACTTCAGTGAGATATGAGGACTAGACTGAAGTTTGTTGAGCTCTTCATCACTTACTTGAGCACTACTTTCTTGTAATCAATTGGTATTACTACTTCCAGTCTGGATAGTTTGTCAGCCACAGTATTTTCTTTTCCAGAAATATGTCTGATATCTGCTGTAAATTGTGATATGATTTACAGGTGACACAATTGCACAGGGGTTGCCTTGTCATTTAGTTGTTTAAAAGCATGCATCAACGGAGCATGGTCAGTATACACTGCAAATGAATGTCCTTCAAGGAGTTATTTAAAATACCTTATTGCCATACCCATGCTGAGAAGTTCCCTAACATATGTTGAACATTTCTTTTGGAATGGTGAGGACTTTTTGGAGTAGAACCCAATTGGAATCCATACTCCTTCCTCTTTTTGTTGTAGTACTGCAAAAGATGTAAAATCAGAAGCATCTACAAACAATGCAAGTTCATTGTTTACATTTGGGAATGTTAAAAGGGCTGCGTTTACAAGGTCCATTTTGCACTTCTCAAACTACCTTATTGCATCTATTGTCCACTGAATGCTTTTTTTTGTTGGTGTCTTTCAAGTAGTCATTTAGGATAGCTTTTTGTTCTGTGGCATGTCCCAAATGCCTTTGATAAAAATACAGTATGCCAAGGAAATGACATAATTCTGCTACAGTTCCAGGATGTTTTAAATTAGTCATCACATGTACTCGTTCTGGGTCTGGTTTGGTGCCTTCTGGAGTAATTATATGGCCTAAAAGTTTAATTTCTTGAACTCCAAACACAGATTTTCCAACATTAATCCTTAAACCAAAATTGTTCAATCATTGAAACAGGATAGTTAAATGTTGAGTATGTTCTTCTGGAGAGCTAGAAGCTACCAGTATGTCATCTAGGTATGCAAAACAGAAATCTAAATCTCTCAAAACTTCATTAACAAACCTCTGAAAGGTATTGGGTGCATTCTTGAAGTCAAATGGCATGAAATTGAATTCATCAAGTCCAAAACGTATCATCACAGCACTCTTTTCTTTATCACTTTTGGCTAGTGGTATTTAGTAATATGCCTTTACGAGATATACTTTAGAGAATAGTTTCTTGCCCAAAAGGTTGGAATTTACATCATTTATGTGAGCAACTGGATAGCAGTCAGGAAGTGTCTGGTCATTAAGATGTCGGTAGTCTCAGTAAATGTGCCACTGACCATCTGACTTTTCTACCAAATACAGAGACTACCCCACTGGGGTTTAGAGGTGCAAATTATATTATGATTCATTAGGAACTGGAATTCTTGCTTAGCTAAATTTGGTTTATGTGGATCTAATGTGTGCGTTTTTAAGTATACTGGAGGACCATTGCTGGTTGCAATATAATGTTTAACATCATGCTTAATTTCTCCTGGGTGGGTTTGGTCAGTTCAGTAAATTTCTTAAGTAGTTCAGAGTATTTACAGATAGTGTGGAATGAACTAATGGAACCAGGCAAATCAACTGTACATTGGACTGCAGTGACATGTAACTGAGTATTACTGTCAACTAACAATTTTCTTCTCAGGTCTATTAATAAGACAAACTGATGAAGAAAGTCTGCATCAATTATACATTTTGTTGTGCTGGCTTCAATGAAAGGACACTCAATACTGTGTTTTAAACCTAAATCAAGATTCAATAACTTTCATCTGCAAATTTTAATCTCAGATCCATTTGCAACGTAAAGTTTGTAGTCTGCCTTTTTAACCTTATCCTTGGGATACTTTGGTATAACGGAAACATCAGCACCGCTGTCAACCAGGAAACATAACCCTGAAGTTTTATCTCTGACAAACAACGGATATTGGCGGCCTGGTATAACTGTTACAGCAGAACACTCAGCCGCTACTGTGTCTGCTGATTGGAGTTTCACTCACTTCCTCACTGGCAAGGTTGGACACATTTCTCAGGTCTGCAGTTTGAGCCATAACGAAAATGAAAGCAGCAGTACTTTCCTGAACTATAGTATCTCGACATGGTGCAACCTCTGCTACGCGAACGTCATCGCGATTGATAATGTCGCTCCCTAGATATGCATTTTTGGACTTAATTTTCAACCTTTGTGATCCTTACCAGATCTTTCACCAATATAGAAGAATTACATACCACAGGGGACACTTCGTTGAAGTTGATTGACGTTCCCGAGTGCTTCGCATTTCCTTCATACGGTAAGCCATTTATACCTGTCTGTCCAGTTTTACTTCGGAAATTACTAAAATATTTTGGACACTACCAGGAAGTTTGTCCAACCATAGAGTGTTCAAAATTTTATCTGAAACATTTGTTCCTCCATAATCTTTAATTTTCCAAAGTGACGGGTTTCTATCACCAATTTCTAATTCGCTAACTAGTTTCTTAATTTGACGTTCTTCACTTTCCTTAAAAATCATTAGCAGTTTTCTTTAGCTAACGAAGTTTGCTTTCGTTACTGTTTACGAGATCATATATATTTTCGACAAATCGGGGCTCTAACTGTGCTAACATTTAATTGAATTTGGTTGCTTCAGTCATTATTCCCACGACTGTGGATTGTGCTTCGGCCTGAAAAAGCATATACCAGGCTTTTCAGTCCGAAAAGATGGAAGTTTCATACTAACTTTGCCCACTTCTAGTTTAGCGTCACTGTTTGGGGTATTATTATTCACTTTACTCACTTTACCTTCCGTAATATTTGTTTCTTGCTTAGGTCACGTCGGGGTCACTATTTGTTGATTGTTTTGCAATTTAAACTCTCTAAAGAATTTGAAACCAAGATATTATTTCAACACTGCCATTGTTTACAAGCAATAAACTTACACTGCCAACCAAAAGAAGAATTGATTTCTAGGTCTTCTATTCAAGTATGCACATTTCAAATGTAATTTGTTCCAGTGGCGGCTGAGGCATTAATGCAGTGGTAGTGCCAGAAATGCCTCCCCGAAATGCTTATATGACGCAATAAATACACCACCAGCGCACGCACCATGCCATTTTTGTATGGTTACCTCCAAGTTAGTATCCTAACCGCTACCCGAGTTGGTGGAGAGTTCATCGCTAAGGATAACTCCTGGGTAGCTGTTAACCAAAGGTCATAATACGAAAATTTGCCCTGACTCCCAGTTAATATCTAACTGGAACCTTAACCGGAAATCGTAATACAGGCCCTTAATGGTAGAGGCACTATTTTAGAGCACAAGTACACATACTAATGGAACTAAGACAAACACCACTATTCACGTACAGATCGCGTACTCAAGTTTACACCTGGTCTGGTGTTGTGGATTCTTTACTCCTTTTTCAATCGTCTGAAAAATGGAGTTTTATTTATGGACGCTCTTTAACTGCTGGGTCCTTAGCGTCCTATTCCATATTGGGCGTGAAAGACCGGAAATTTTGCTCAGAGGCCTCTTTATCAGGCTTGAGGTTCTTTTACGTGCCGTAAATCTGCGACATGGATCTACGGGCTTTACTTCCCTTCCGAGGGAAGCCATGCTAAGGATTTTTACACCCGCAAAAATCCATCGTCCTCAACCGGGTTTAAACCCGCAACCTCAGGAACTAGAGCTAGCATAACAACCATTACACCACGGAGGACGACATTCAACTATGAGTCGATTATTGCAAAATAATCGCTGAAACCAACCTTAGCTGTTTGATAAAGTCGTATCATTCTAGCGTATAGCAGTTGGCACATTAAATAGATCATTATCAAACGAAACATATTCAAAAATATAATTAAAGCTCTCAAGGTTATTTATTTTTTGAATAGCTTTAGCTTGATAATGATAGTTCTACAACGACATATTGGCGGGCTGAGGGCAACTCGAAGGTAACCACGTGACAAGACGTAACAACACGTAACATAACCATGTAACCACGTAACGCCACGTAACATGACGTAATCAGAAACGCAACCACGTAACAAGACGTAACACCACGTAACATAAGCACTTAACCACGTAACAAAACGTAAGAACAACACGTAACCAACCCATTGCTAAGACAATCTGAGCTAAACCATACTTCATAACTTAGACA
Source organism: Deroplatys truncata (assembly GCA_030765065.1). Classification (NCBI taxonomy): domain Eukaryota; kingdom Metazoa; phylum Arthropoda; class Insecta; order Mantodea; family Mantidae; genus Deroplatys; species Deroplatys truncata. The sequence continues at coordinate 176,524,327 of CM060990.1, read as the reverse complement.
ATCAGTACGCAAGCCTAGCCTAGCCTAACCTAACCAATCCCAGGCCATCCTCTCATCAGCTATTCTACTCAGTCATCGTCTAACCTAATCTACCTAACCAGAGATAGCCTCGAGTTTCTTTTAGTCAAATTGCGACGCTTTATTCAGGTTTTATTATTTGAGAGTCTTAATTGAAAAGTTTTACGTCAACATACCTTTATTTTAGTTCGTTGTAGGCGCCTCTCCCCTTTATCTAGGCTTGAGACTAGTACTAGGATTTGCTCCTAATAGCAGGGTTAACGCCTCCCCTTACATCTGCTTCTTCTTCTTTCTTCACCAGGTGTCTGATAGGTGCATACACTCACATTCATTTTTTTTAAGATTGTAGACTCGCTGATAAACTATTCATCTTGAGATCCATGTTACATTCTTTTAAGTACTGTTTCTAATACGATAATGTTCATACGCATATGTAGTTCTTCCATCCTCGGCAATAACTCTTATCATGAAAAGGAGTCAATGCGAATTTATCCACTTGCAGCGTGCTAACAGCATGCTCATGGGCGTTCTGATGATTTCTCGGGTTTTAAGACAATCTGTATAGCTGTCAAATGTAATGTACTGCCTAATAGCACTACGTTTTATGCCTTTCATCGAGCCTTGAATATCTAAGGCGCACATTTTAGGCCGTAGTCCAACAAATCGTAGAATGATTTTGCAATTGGCCTCATATTTACATTTTCCCAGCACCTTTTTGTTCTGAGTAGAGTGACATATATGGTTAACAGGGTAATCAGCTGTATCCAGATGCTCGAGAAAACGTAGCTTGTCCTGGTACACATCTTCAGGAGTCACGGGATGAATGAATGAATCGGTGTCCATATACATAAGCTTCAGGTTTTCAGCCCCATAATATGGCAACAGCACATCATAATGATAGTGATACATTAATGTCTTGGAGATGTCCAACACACTCATACCTATGTATATAGGCTTGCTGAATACAATCTGTCGGGAGACCATATGTACAGCAGCTAGATTAGCAGGATATATCGTCCTATCGATAAACGTAGGCTTGGCGATCAACTCTTCCAGTCTTCTCATTTATAACCACTCGTATATCCATACGATTACGTAGGTTCTCCATAGTTTTCCCAAACATGGCGTTGTTAAACAGTTTGTAGAGTTCCTTCTCGGAGTCATTTGCAGCCTGTTGTCGTAGCCTATTATTAAATTCCGCATAAGGTTTTAACCATCGAGACTGTCGGAATTGTAGCACACGACGGATTTTTGTTAGTCGTAGTCCATGATTAAGAGCTTGCTTCAAAGTCATGTAATGTACTACATACTTCTTTCGAGGTCCAAGATGGGGTATCAGTTTCTTTGTAGATGACTCCTTAGGCTTCATATACTCAGACAGGAAAGGTAGGTCGTTGTGTAGATCGTGAAGTTCTGCAGGATACTCGATGTCGACTTCTAATACGTATGTATGAGGATCATCATCTTGTAGTGTTTCTAAGTCAATTTCTTCAGGTGACACCCACTCAAATCCTCCATAAGGGAGGGCATATTGGTTATTGGCGTCCTCGTATGTAATAAATTGGGTTGGTCTCGAAGGATCATACTTATCCATGTAGGCGTTCTTTGCTTCGGCATACCGGTGGGAAACTTGACATAAACCTCTCCTTATACCAGATTCTATCAGAGTAATTGATCATAATCCACAAATTCCTGCTGAATTCCAGTATACAGCAACATGGAAACCCATGTAAGTCCTGGAGAGGTAAATAATGAGCAGCAATGACTTTGTTTGTTTTTAGGATTTGATTTCTTAATGTCTCAAAGACATCAGCTAGAAGAAGTACATTAGAGGTTAAGTAGAGGTCGCTGTACTCACCCAGGTTTCTCACATTAAACGACTCCCATAAATTTCTAGCATGATTGTAGTCGACATCACTAATTTCTTCTTCATTCAACATATTGTAGAAGGAGTCCTTAGGGGATAAGCAGGCTTGGTTCAAAACATCCCATGACGTGACGTAATCATAGGGAAACACTCCCTTACGAGTAATCAACTACAACTTGTCTTCTCCGAAGTGTTTCTGTGTTTCAGCTAGTACTGAGGAACCGAAAGCTATCCACAAACCGAAGCTTTATATCTCCTACATACTTGGAGAATGATCTACAGCTTTCTTCAGAGCTAGGAATTACTTCCACCCGCTCATTTATACATTCCAGCTCCTTAACAATGAAGTGTAAGTCGTACCTACTGAGGTTGTGCATGAAGACTGGAATATATTTAGGTGTTTTGCAGGATAAATTACATTCATTATGTAGACTTCCACGATATTCACCACTGATGTGATCATGATCGCATACTTTACAGTTCTCTTCAGTAAAGACTTTTCCACACAAGTAGCATACCGTAAAGGAGTTGAAATCCTTCTGGCGTCGATCTGTAAGTTTCAGAAGCATGGCAGATTTGTATATATTATCAATTTACTTCGCAAGGAACGAGAGGTGTTCCATAAACTTCTGAGCAGCATCAGGACCACGATATACCTAGGGATGCTTAGGAAGACCAGTTTCCAGATGTTCAACGTCGGATGACGGTTTAACGTAAACGCAGATACTCGTGGGTACATGCTGCTGATAAGCTGTTGTGTATGATGTTTCAGGATCGGGATACATGTATGATATGGGGCGAGAGTGCTTTCAAAGTCTGCGTAGATGACGTAAGGTAGTTTCAACATCCTTTCAAAAATTTTAAATTGTACAATCCATTCTTTCCTTGATAGGCAACTACTCTTGCAACATCATGTTGATTACATATGGATGCATGTTCTTGTAGTTTTTCCAGTCCAGTCCGTCCATATCGATCATCAAAATGTGTAAAACAACGCTTACAGGTATAAACACGTTCGTTATACTTAGTTTTCTGACGTCGAACAACTTTTTCAAAATTTTTTATATATACGTAGTGATTATCCACTACTGTCACTCAATAGTAGGAGGTCACGGTATTCAGGTAGTTCAGTCTCAGTGACTTTTATTGGATACACTTCATGCTTCTCATCCAACCCGAAGATGTTGATAGACCTAATGTTAAGCTTCTCAAACTTAGATATTTGAGATAGTGGAGTGGGGAAGGAAACACAGCTGAAGTCATATTTATTTTGAAGCTGTTCGTATTTGCTCACGCGTTGTGCATCCTTCTCAACGAATTTGGCTAATACAGAATATAGGAAGCATTTCTCATCGGTATAGTTCTGGATGTTAATACAGGCTTTTCTTGCTTCAACAGATGGCGTTAGTGGTATGTAGCTACTTCTTCGTAACGGATTGTGCTTGTTAATATGAAGCCGAACGCCTTCTACAGCACGCAAGGGCCCAGTTGCTACCATTAAGTTGTGATTCCTCCATTTCAGTAACCAACTTCTTAAATTTTGTTTCCAACATAGAGTCCAGATCCGTTTCTAGAAAAACAGGTTGATTCTGAGTTTTAAATGTTTTGTCACAAGATTCTCTGATACTGTTAACAAATCGACACTCAACCAGCAGATTAATTTTCACACTCCTGTGAATACCAAGCTCTTTATGTACTGCCTGGCTTATCCGCTGTTTTGCCTCTTGCAGTTACATATTCAGATCCTTAGTTGATTTGCATCGTATAAAATACGATTTCAGGCGTCCGTCGAGTGATGTTTCATATTCTTTCATGTCACAGTCATCCATTGTAGATAATAACTGTGGTTTAGTATGTTCTAATCTACCTTTATTCTCAGGCATGCTTACTTCACATGCATCTTCATGTCGCTGACCCTTATAAGGGTCTTTGACGGTTACATTACAATATTTACATTTGAAGAGCTTCTTACAGCTCAGCTCATGCCTTCTTTTATCATATCCCGTTGAAAGTTCTTTCCACATTTACCACAAGAATATCCTGATGCACTAGGAATGATATCCATATATGCGGAGTTATTCATCTTTACTTTGATGTAATAACGTATTATTCCTTCTTCAAGGAAATATAGACCTCTTCATCTAGATAACACTTTAGAAAGCGGATTATTTTCTGAGAGAACAACGATGTTGACACATCGAGAATAATTTGTAGAATGAAGCGCAATACCCCAGATCGCCCTATTTATAGAGGAGGTACAAACCTTTTTTAGATCAGTTATATACTGAATTTAATGCTAAAACGGTGATTAAGCGTCTAAACCCTTATATTCAATACATGTTACACAGGTATTCGGACGTCTCCGTAGCTCTTCGTGCATGTTCGAGTATTTAGAGAGGCGCTCAGAGATGTTTATGTGTGATTGTACGTAATCGTAGGTCCTCGTATAGCCTCGTGTGCTTGGAGGAAGTGAGGATGTATCAGTGTGTTCGAGCGTCTCCGTAGCTCTTCGTGCATATTCGAGTATTTAGAGAGGCGCTCAGAGATGTTTGTGTGTGATTGTACGTATTCGAAGGTCTTCGTGCAGCTTCACGTGCTTGAACAAAGTTTTAGAATGTGTGAGCATGTATATCAATGTGTTCGGGTGTCTCCATACAGGTTCGGATGCTTAGAGTGAGCGTTTGAAGTATTGCGAGGGTGTATGAATTGTTCGGAGATGATCGTAGGTCTTCGTACAGCTTCGTGTACTTGTATGATGTGTACGTGTGTATCTATGTGTTCGTAGGTCTTCGTACAGGTTCGGAAGCTTAGAGTGACTGAAGTATTGTGAGGGTGTATGTATTGTTCGGGATGTTCGTAGGTCTTCGTGCAATTTCGTATGCTTAGACTGAGTGTTTGAAGTATTGCGAGGGTGTATGTATTGTTCGGAGATGTTCGTACGTCTTCGTGTAGGTTCGGGTGCTTGTTGGAAGTGAACGCAAGTATCTATGTATTCGTAGACCTACGTGCAGGTTCGGATGCTTAGAGTGAGTGAGTGGAGTATTGCGAGGGTGTATGTATTGTTCGGAGATGATCGTAGGTCTTTGTGCAGGTTCAGGTACTTGATGGAAGTGTTTGAAGTATTGCGAAGGTGTATGTACTGTTCGTAGGTCTTCGTGCAGATTCGGGTGCTTGGTGAGTTGATCAGAGGTATGTATTTATGTCGGTTTATGCACGACCGGGTGTGTGCGTGCGTGTGCGTGTGTGTGTGCGTGAGGAGACACGAGCTAGCTAGTGAGGGCAATGAACGATCCGTCAACCGAGGAAGGGACAAGTATCCTTTGAGCAAGCATTCACCATACGCCACGAAACCTAGAAGCACACTGGAAGATGCGAATGAAATAGAATGAAAGGGAAAGGAAATCGTGATGGCATACATAACCCCGGCATTCGCCTTTGTCAACTAGGAAAAATCCACGAAAAATCCCACAATCAGAGAGGGCGGCCACCGGGAATCGAACCGGGGACCTCTCGAATGGGAGCCTCACACGTTACGGCGGAGTAGTTTTTATCAAAACATGGGTTAAACACCTTTTTCTCGAGATAAATAAGACTATCATTCGTCAAGTATTTCATTCAACTATAAACCATGCCGAAAAAACGGGTTTACCACATACCACTCACTGTAATGCTATGCGCGCATTAACTTTCACCATATGCCGTCACACCAGGAGACGGACGGTCTGAACCCGTTTTACATGTTTAAACACGCATCATTACTACCTGTATATGCTGTCATCCCAAAAGAGAAGTATTCTCACACGATCATTCCGGCAGGTGTTTCCATTCAATGCCTACCACCGCCACTACCGCTCATTCAATTAATCCTTTCCATCTTCCCTTCATTCTCCAAAGAATCAGTACACAATATGACATTTTTATACACTTTATACTCATTTATCACAGAAAACCATGTTTCTCAGTTATCACAGAAAACTATTACATTCGACTGCAATCACGAGCAAAGTAATTATTCCGGAGTTACACAGATTTTAAGCTTCTATAATCGTATCAGGTAATGCTTTTAACACATTTATTGCATTTTAGCTCGAGTTTCTCCACATTTTAAAGTCCATGATCCCTGCTATTTACATTTAGTCTAAAGATTGCCATATTTCATTTTTAAGGCTGCCTTTGTTAAAGATAATGTCTTGCAACCGATGGTTTAAAGGTAGTCAAATGCCCTCGTCTAAACCTGTATACACCTGTTCGATCAGGTATTATAGACAAACATAAATCACTTTTTAAATTTCTTTAAAAATCAAGCCAAGCGCGTGTTCAAGAGCCCTCATGGTAGCTTCCGTCTTTTATCTCACAGACAGGAAGCAGTCAAATGAGTTGTACAGCGACAGAGAGAGAGAGAGATAGGGGGGTAGCAGTGGGAATAGGAGGAAGCGAACTTAACTGTCCTACTGCATAGAAGAGGGCGAGACCATCGCTACGAATCCGCTTCCTCCCATACGCCCTATGGTAGGAGTACCTCTAAGGCCGGCTTGCAGATCCAAGGGTACATCAGATCGCGTGAGATCGCAGACAAGGGTGCAGCTATACGATCAGGCTTGCGAAAAATATCCCTTTTAAATACCTTAGCGTCTTGCGTATTTTTTGAAGTAGCTATTTACGCTAACTCTTCCTTTTAGTAATGCATTTTTAATTCATCTAAGAGAGATAATATTCTTAACTAAGATATTTGAGTTTTTACAAATTAAGGATCGATGACAGGACGACAGGTACCCAAATATACATTACAAAGAAACTAGTTAATGATATAAATGTAATAGCGTTTATTAAGGGTCTTTATCTTAATTACTTTTGATGTTATTCGAAGATAAATTTGTACTCACGCCACTGGATTCAACCCAGGACCTCCAGGTCAACTTGGAACAATACGTTAATGCCGCGCCACATCCCAAGGATATAATCACCTTTTACCGCATAGCGCTATCTGTTTTCATTCAGGAGATATAAGTATTTAACGGTAGTAATAATAGGTTCTTTTAGTGACGGATTGGCGATCTGTTTACGAATACGTACAAGCACACATAAACATCTCTGAACGTCTCTCTAAATACTCAAAAATGCACTCAGAGCTGCGGAGACGCTCGAACACACTGATACATGTTCACTTCCTCAAGCACACGAAGCTATACGAAGACCTACGAATACGTACAATCACGCAAACATCTCTGACCGCCTCTCTAAATACTCGAACATGCACAAAGAGAGACGGAGACGTCCGAACACCTGCGTAACACGTGTTGAAATATAAGAGTTTAGACGCTTAATCACCGTTTTAGTATTAAAATTCAGTATATAACTGATCTAAAAAAAAGGTTCGTGCCTCCTCTATAAATAGGGCGATCTCGAGTATTGGACTTCATTCTGCTAATTATTCTCGAGGTATCAACATCGTTGTTTTCTCAGAAAATAATCGGCTTTCTAAAGTGTTATCAAGGTGAAGAGGTCTAGATTTCCTTGAAGAAGGATTAATACGTTATTACATCAAAGTAAAGATGAATAACTCCGCATATATGGATATCGTTCCCAGTGCATCAGGAAACCCTTGTGGTAAATTTGGAAAGAAGTTTCAACGGGGATATGATAAAAGAAGGCATGAGCTGCGCTGTAAGAAGCTCTTCAAATGTAAATATTGTAATGTAACCTTCAAAGACAGTTATAAGGCTCAGCGACACGAAGATCCATGTGAAATAAGCATGCCAGAGAAGAAAGGTAGATTATAACCTACTAAACCACAGTTATTATCTACAATGGATGACTGTGACATGAAAGAACATGAAATATCATTCGACGGACGCTTGAAATCGTATTTTATACGATGCGAATCAACTAAGGATCTTAATATGTACCTGCATGAGGTAAAACAGCGGAAAATCCAGGCTGTACATAAAGAGCTTGGTACTCACAAGAGTGTGAAAACTAATCTGCTGGCCGAGTGTCGATTTGTTAACAGTATCGGAGAAACCTGTGACCAAACATTTAAAACCCGGAATGAACCTGTTTTCCTAGAAACGGATCTGGACTCTATGTTGGAAACAAAATTTAAGAAGTTGGTTACTGAAATGGAGGAATCACAACTTAATGGTAGCAACTGGGCCCTGCTAGCTGCAGAAAGCGTTCGGTTTCGTACCAACAAGGACAATCCGTTACGAGGAAGTAGCTACATACCACTAACGCCATCTGTTGAAGCAAGAAAGGCCTGCATTTACATCCAGAACTATACCGATGAGAAATGCTTCCTGTATTCTGTATTAGCCAAATTCGTTGAGAAGGATACACAAAGCGTGAGCAAATACGAACAGCTTCAAAATAAATATGACTTCAGCTGTGTTTCCTACCCCACTCCACTATCTCAAATATCTAAGTTTGAGAAGCTTAACATTATGTCTATCAACATCTTCGGGTTGGATGAGAAGCATGTAGTGTATCCAATAAAAGTCGCTGAGACTGAACTACCTGAATACCGTGATCTCCTACTATTGAGTGACAGTATAGGATAATCACTACGTATATATAAAGAATTTTGAAAAACTTATTCTACGCCAGAAAACTAAGATAACGTGTTTATACCTGTAAGCGTTGTTTTACACATTTTGATGACCGATATGGACGAAGTGGACTGGAAAAACTTCAAGAACATGCATCCATCTGTAATCAACATGATGTTGCAAGGGTAGTTATGACTATCAAGCTGAAATCAATTCTACAATTTAAACTTTTTGAAAGGATGTTGAAACTACCTTACGTCATCTACGCAGAATTTGAAAGCATTCTCGCCCCATGTCATACAAGTATCCCCGATCCTGAAACTTCATACACAGCCGCTTATCAGCAGCATGTACCTACGAGTATCTGCGTTTACGTTAAACCGTCATCTGACGTTGAACATCTGGAAACTGGTCTTCCTAAGCATCCCTAGGTATATCGTGGTGTTGATGCTGCTCAGAAGTTAATGGATTACCTCTCGTTCCTGGCAAAGGAAATTGATAATATATACAAATCTGCCATGCCTCTGAAACCTACAGATCAATACCAAAATGACTTCAAATCCTCTACTGTATGCTACTTGTGTGGAAAAGTCTTTTCTGAAGAGAACTATAAAGTATGCGATTCATGATCACATCAGTGGTGAATATCGTTGAAGTCTACATAATGAATGTAATTTAGCCTGCAAAACATCTAAATATACTCCAATCTTCATGCACAACCTCAGTGGGTAGGACTCACACTTCATTGTTAAGGATGTACAAGTGAGACTGTGGAAGTAATTCCTAGCTCTGAAGAAAGCTGTATATCATTCTCCAAGTATGTAGAAGATATAAAGCTTTGGTTTGTGGATGGCTTTCGGTTCCTCGGTACAAGCTTGGATAAGTTGGTGAAAAACATAACATCGTATCCTGAAACACTGAAAAACTTCGGAGAAGACAAGTTGAAGTTGATGACTCGTAAGGGAGTATTTCTCTATGATTACGTCACGTCATGGGATCTTTTGAACGAAGCCTGCTTGCCCCCTAAGAACTCCTTCTACAATAAGTTGAATGACGAAGAAATTAGTGATACCGACTACAATCATGCTAGAAATGTATTGGAGCTGTTTAATGTGAGAAACCTGGGTGAGTACTGCGAACTCTACTTAACCTTTGATGTACTTCTTCTAGCCGATGTACTTCTTCTAGCCGATGTCTTTGAGACATTAAGAGATCAAACCCTCAAAACACACAAAGTCGATCCTGCTCATTATTTTACCACTCCAGGACTTACATGGGATGCCATGTTGCTGTATACAGGAATTCAGCTGGAATTTCTGGATTATGATCAATTACTCATGATAGAATCTGGTATAAGAAGAGGTTTATGTCAAATTTCCCACCGGTATGCCGAAACAAACAACGCATACATGGATAAGTATGATCCTTTGAGACCAACCCAATTTATTACATACGGGGACGCCAATAACCAATATGGTTGTGCACTGCGCCACGCCCTCCCTTATGGAGGATTTGAGTGGATGTCACCTGAAGAAATTGACTTAGAAACACTACAAGATGATGATCCTCATGGATACATATTAGAAGTCAACATCGAGTATCCTGCAGAACTTCACGATCTACACAACGACCTACCTTTCCTGTCTGAGTATACGAAGCCCAAGGAGTCATCTACAAAGAAACTGATACCCCATCTTGGATCTCGAAAGAAGTATGTAGTACATTACATGACTTTGAAGCAAGTTCTTAATCATGGACTACGACTAACAAAAATCCGTCGTGTGCTACAATTCCGACAGTCTCGATGGTTAAAACCTTATGCGGAATTTAATAACAGGCTATAACAACAGCCTGCAAATGACTTCGAGAAGGACCTCTACAAACTGTTTAACAACGCCATGTTTGGGAAAACTATGGAGAACCTACGTAATCGTATGGATATACGAGTGGTTATAAATGAGAAGTCTGGAAGAGTTGATCGCCAAGCCTACGTTTATCGATAGGACGATATATGCTGCTATTCTAGATGCTGTAAATATGGCCTCGCGACAGATTGTATTCAGCAAGCCTATATACATCGGTATGAGTGTGTTGGACATCTCCAAGACATTAATGTATCACTATCATTATGATGTGCTGTTGCCATATTATGGGGCTGAAAAACTGAAGCTTATGTATATGGATACTGATTCATTCATTCATCGCGTGACGACTGAAGATGTGTACCAGGACAAGCTACGTTTGCTCGTGCATCTAGATACAGCTGATTACCCTGTTAACTATGTATGTCACTCAGAACAAAAAGGTGCTGGGAAAATGTAAAGATGAGGCCAATAGCAAAATCATTCTACGCTTTGTTGGACTACGACCTAAGATGTGCGCCTTAGATATTCAAGGCTCGATGGAAGGCATAAAACGTAGTGCTATTAAGCAGTACATTACATTTGAAAGCTATACAGATTGTCTTAAAGCCCGAGTAATCATCAGAATGCCCATGAATCTGATCCTATCATGGGAGCATGCTGTTAGCACAGTGCAGGTGAAAAAAATAGCATTGACTCCTCTTGATGATAAAAGAGTTATTGCCTAGGATGAGATAGCTACACATGTATGCGTATGAACATTATCGTATTAGAAACAGTACTTAAAATAATATAACATGGATCTCAATATGAATAGTTTATCGGCGAGTCTACAATCTTAAAAAAATGAAGTTTACTCATATGCAGTGTATGCACCTATCAGACACCTGGTGAAGAAAGAAGAAGAACCAGATGTAAGGGGAGGCGTTAACCCTGCCATTAGGAGCAAATCCTAGTGCTAGTCTCTGGCCTAGATAAAGGGGAGGGGCTCCTACAACGAACTAAAATAAAGGTATGTTGACGTAACATTTTTCAATTAAGACTGTAAAATAATAAAACCTGAATAAAACGTCGCAATTTCACTAAAAGAAACTCGAGGCTTTCTCTGGTTAGATAGATTAGGTTAGACGATGACTGAGTACAACAGCTGATGAGAGAATGACCTGGGATTGGTTAGGTTAGGTTAGGCTAGGCTCGCGCATTGATTGTCTAAGTTATGAAGGATGGTTAGCTCAGATTGTCTTAGCAGTGGGTTGGTTACGTGTTGTTCTTACGTTTTATTACGTGGTTACGTGCTAATGTTACGTGGTGTTACGTCGTGTTACGTGGTTATGTAACGTGATGTTACGTCGTGTTACGCGATTTTACGTGATTACATTGGTATGTTACGTGTTGTTACGTTTGTTTGTGTCATGTTACGTAGTATTACGTGATGTTAAGTGGTCATGTTACGTGATGTTACTTCTTGCCACGTGGTTACGTGCTTATGTTACGTGGTGTTACGATTTGTTGTGTGGTTATGTTATGTAGTGAGGCGTTATGTTACATGGTTATGTTACGTGATGTTAGTTAGGTTACGTGCTTATGTTACGTGGTATTACGTCTTATTATTTGCTTATGTTACATGGTATTACGTCTTATTACGTGCTTATGTTACATGGTGTTACGTTATATTACGTGGTGTTACATTATGCTACGTGATGTTATATAGTGTTACGTCTTGTTACGTGGTGTTAAGTCCTGTTACGTTAGACTACCATGGGATTGAATAGATAATGGGGAGATGATTCGGAGCAGTCAAGGTAGGGATAGGTTAGGGCGTTCGGTGTGGCGTTAGTTTAGAATACTTCTATATACCTTCACTGTAAAGCGATATACAGTTTAATCCTCTCCGTCTCAGGCACTGTTTAACATGTAAAACTTAGCAAGATTTAGAAAAAAAGTATATTAAAGTGATGTAACATTGGATAAGAAATGCTTATAATCTAATTACTCTAAATTATCATGAATACCTGTGACGCTTTCTGAATTACCTGTTAAAATGACTTAAATACCTGTGATACTACTTGAATTGCGAGGGTGAGTGGGGTACTTTATCGACATGAACTCTTTATACTGTATGAATCAAAAAGACTTAATTGGAATAATTGTATTCATCGATATTCATCGATCGACCCAGCGGAGGGCGATGGATTTTTTCGGGCGTAAAAATCCTTAGCATGGCTTCCTTCGGAAGGGAAGTAAAGCCGGTGTTGCCGTGTCGTAGATTTACGGCACGTAAAAGAACCTCAAGCCTGATAAAGAGGCCTCTGAGCAAAATTATCGGTCTTTTAGAACCAATATAGAATGGGACGCTAAGGACCACAGCAGTTAAAGAGCGTCCATAAATAAAAAAATCGATCGACGGCCTGCGTCCAGCACATTAGGGTCGTGATACCGGGAATCCAAGACGGTAGAACACAATATAGCCTTTGTTAGCGTTTAGATCTTGAAGTCAATGAGGCTAAATGATGTTATGCATGGACGAACATTACACATACATCAACACTAGCCTTCCTAGCCTCTCTCCTCGTTTCTCGTATATTTTCCCATATAAACGCATTCTCTACTCCTCAACCTCTGTCTAGCCTAGCACTTCTCCCCGTATTCCCCTCCTTCAGCATCTGCCTTGTCTATCATCTCGCCACGTTTTTCCTATATATTCTCATATAAACGCATACTCTACTCCTCGACCTCTGTCTAGCCTAGCATCGAACCACGTATTCCCTACCTCTCCAATATAAACGCATTTCTCTCTCCTTCATCTCTCTCCTAGCATAGGATCTCTCTTAGTTTTCCCGTCTCTCCGTATAAACGCATACTCTACCATTCATACCCTCCAAACCTAATACCTCTTCTGGGTTTGCTCTCTCTCTCACTCACACACACACACATGAAACACATTCTACCTTTAACTCTGTCTATCCTAGCATCTCTCCACGTTTCCCCATATCTCTTCCGTATGAAGCGTATCCCTCCCTCCTTCAGCATCTGTCTAGCCTAGCATCTCTCCGCCGTTTCCTACCTCACCTGTATAAACTTACATTCCCTCTCCCTCAGTGTCTGTCTAGCCTATCATCTCTCTCCGTTTCCCATATATTCCCCATATAAACGCATACTGTACTCCTCAACCCCTCCCTAGACTAGCACCTCTCTTCGTATTCCCCACCGCTCTCATAAAGCGCATTGCCCTCCTTCAACTCTCTCCTAGCATAGGATCTCTCTCGACGTTTTTTTTCCCATATTTTCCCCACATAAACGTATACCCTACTCCTTAACCTCTGTATAACTTACTACCTCCCTTCGTATTCCCTACTTCTATCATATAAAAGGCGTTCCCCTCCTTCAGTCCTGCTCTACCTCGGATCTCTCCTAGTTTTCTCTATCTCTCCCATATAAACGCATTTTCCTCCTTGAACGCTCTTCCAACTTAGCTACTCCCATCGTTTTCCCCGTCTCCCCATATAAACTCATACTCTGCCATTCAAAACCCTCCTAGCCTAATACCTCTCCTCGGTTTGCTATCTCTCCCATATAAAGTCATATTCTACCTTTCAAGCCCTGTCTAGTCTAGCACCTCTCCTCGTATTCCCTATCTGTCCCGTATAATCCCATATTCTCCCTCCTTCAGCATCTATCTAACCTATTATCTGTCCACGTTTCCCTATCTTTCCCGTATAAACGCATACTCCACAACTCAAACTCTGTCTAGCCTAGTACTTCTCCTCGTATTCCTTACGTCTCTCATATAAAACGTATTTTCCTCCTTGAACGCTACTCCAACCTAGCTACTCCCATCGTTTTCCTCGTTTCTCCATATAAACGCATACTCTGCCATTCAAACCTTCCTCGCCTAATACCTTTCCCATATAAAAGTCACATTCTACCCTTCAAGCCCTGTCTAGTCTAGCATCTCTCCTCGTATTCCCTATCTCTCCCATAGAAAGCGTATCCTTACCTCCTTCAGCATCTGTCTAGCCTATTATCTGTTCACGTTTTCACTATCTTTCCCATATAAACGCATACTCCACACCTCAAACTCTGTCTAGCCTAGCACTTCTCAGCGTATTCCCTACATCTCTCATATAAAGGGCGTTCCCCTCCTTCAGTACCTGTTCTACCCCGGATCTCTCCTCGTTTTCTCTATGTTCCCCATATAAACGCATTTTCTCCCTTGAACCGTTGCATCTACCCTCGTTTTCCCTATCTATTCCCATGTAAACGCATTTTCTGCGACAGCTTCCCGCCATATATACTACTTGCATATAAATGATTTTTTTTCGACGATAGGTTTTTGATTCACTTCCCATTCATGCTGTCCTGGTGAAAACCTGTATTTGCTGCATTTACTGCTGCTAACTTAATCCACCTGCGTGATTTACCTGTTTTACTGTACGTATGTGCATGACCTGTATTGAATCCTCTAGCTTTTGAAATGTTTATTATTGCAAACATGGAATATAATCATATTTGGTAGTTGAATTTCACCATTTAAATCTTACCTGAATCTTTACTTCTTTATTTGTTAATATTAACTTATGATTTAACTCATGCAGCAGCTAATTTTGAGCTACAGGTTGTTGATTTTCTATAATGGTCGACAACCAGGCGAGGATATCGATCGCCACGATGCCACCAGTGTTAATGTTAGTGAACTTGCTATTAGAACCACCATGTGAACGCTGTTAATAAATTATTAATTTTGTTTTCGCGTAAGTACTATTTGTTTCTCGGAAGTAGAAAATACTTGACTTCGTCTCGTATTTTCAAACTCTTTCTTGTTCTCCAAGCACTTGTGTCGCAACACACTAATAAAACACCACACATAAACATGTTGCAAAATCTTCGCAATGTAACAAAATAAAACAAAATTACAAAGGTGTAAAACGCTAGAACACGTAAAGTGTATAATCGTTTGTTCTTTCTGCATATTAAGAACGAGAACCTCTCTTCGCTAATTCGGCTGCTAGAATTTCTTTAAAGTGAAGACGAATCATTTCCGGAATTACTACACATACTTTACCATGAGGCTTGGCAAGTTTAGTGTACATACACACGGTTCAAAGACTGCAATGAAAGTAAGCCTAAAGAAGCTGAGAAAATTTCCTGACGGATTAGTTCAGTTTAAGGTCCCAGTATACATCTACACGATAAATTCAGTCAACTTAAAAAAACAGCTTATCTTATTAAAACCCTAATTTTCAACTTTCTAAAAGTGTAGTTTTAGATACATGCATTATACGGTTATTTAGCTATAACCTTTTAAATTCTCACATGTATCAAGTTTAAATCATTGGAGAAATAAGACACTTGTTTAAGTTTCGGTTCTGTTCTGCATTTTACTATGTTTAAAAGTAAGTTGTAAGATACCTTAAAACATATTGCTTTTAAATAAATGCTGCAAAATCAGTACAGTGCTGATAGTGAAATAAACCTGATACACATATTAAGGTAGTTTATTAACTTTCATATCTATTTAATCATATTTTCTCGTAGGGAAATATTAAATATTCTACTTTCACATCTAGTCAACAAAAGTCTATTCCAATATAACTAAGGACATTTAAGTTTATAAAAGATAGTAATTAACGATGAAACAATAATTCAAGTTACATAAATTAAAAACCAGAATCAACATACTTGTCTTCTAGACCAAACACCCGTAATTTTGAATATGAAAAATCTATAACAATGTGTTTATACGGTAGACTACTACTTTAAATAAAGACGTTTTTATGGAACAAACCTGTATTATACATTTCTTAGCCCCAAAAGTAAGCATTAAGTATGGGTAAATTGAGCTGAAACTGTCTAATTTCCTGTCATAACCCTTTCATTGCTACATCCAGGGTTTCTCTTGAATGTCGCGAATGGAATCCCTTCATTCCTGTGACGCTGATATGCGAATCGGTTCGGGCAGTAGTGGCGAACGAACCACCATTTCTCCCCTAGATAATCCTAACGATGCGAAATAATATGACTATTTTACGCTTTCCTTTAGTTATAAAAGTTGTTCGAAATGATGCCACTCTGGTTCTAAACGACTGGAACTTGTTGCACACGTTACTGAACACTACCAATTTCTGCAGCTGAAATATTGGAAAACTTGCTCAAACTTTTATCTTTAAGCTTTCCTCATAGATAATAAACACATGAAATTAGATCTGGATAGCGAGCAATCCATTAATTGCAATAAAAATACGTTGTTAAGTAGGGCAGCGATTTTCTTGGACTTCTTTCCACGTCATCCCGTATCTCATCTAATTACTCCTTCGTTAGAATTGCTGTTTGTATATTTTTCTTCTTGTCTAGTACGAGCTCAATCTCTTTAAACTTGTCTAACAACCTACACATTATGGATTTGTTAGTAACGATGACATCGAGGCTGACAGTTCACATGAGACACCGTTCTGTAAGACTTGATGCAAACACCTGCTGTTCTGTACATATCCAGGCTGAGGATCCACATGAGACACCGTACAAGTAAGACTTATTACAAACACATGTTACTCTATTAATATTCAAGCTGACAGTACACAGGTAATTCCGTCGAGACCTACACACATGCTGTTCTGTATATATTCAAGCTGACAGTCTACGTGAGACTCCGTTCTATTAAGACTTAATACCAACACATGCTGTTCTGTATATGTTCAAGCTGACAGTACACATATAATTCCGTTCTATTAATACTGAATACTACCACAAGCTGTTCTATATATATTCAAGCTGACAGTCCACGTGTGACTATGTTCTATTAAGACTTAATACAAACACACACTTCTGTATATATTCAAGCTAACAGTCTACGTGTGATTTCGTTTTATTAAGACTTAATACAAACACACACTGTTCTGTATATATTCAAGCTGACAGTCCACGTGTGACCACGTTCTGTTAAGACTTAATACACACACACGCTCTACTGTATATATTCAAGCTGACAGTCTAAGTATGATGTCGTTCTATTAAGACTTAATACAAACACACGCTGTTCTGTATATATTCAAGCTGACAGTCCACCTGAGACTCCGTGCTACAAATATTTATACAAACACACGCTCCTCTGTATATATTCAAGCTGTCAGTCTGACTCCGTTCTATTAAGGCTTACTACAAACACACGCTGTTCTCTATATATTCAAGCTGGCAGTCCACATATGACTGCGTTCTATTAAGGCTTAATACAAACACACACTGTTCTGTATATATTCAAGCTGGCAGTCTGACTCCGTTCTATTAAGGCTTAATACAAACACACGCCGTTCTGTATATATTCAAGCTCTCCGTCTGACTCCGTTCTATTAAGACGTAATAAAAACACACGCTGTACATATATATATTCAAGCTGGCAGCCACGTGTGACTGCGTTCTATTAAGGCTTATTGCAAACACACACTGTTTTGTATATATCCAAGCTGATAGTCCACATATAATTCCGTTCTATTAAGACTGAATACAAACACATACTGTTCTATATATACTTAAGCGGACATTACACATGCAATTCCGTTCTATTAAGATTAACACAAACACATGCTGTTCTGTATATATTCAAGCTGACAGTACACAAGTAATTCCGTTGTATTAAGACTTAACACAAACACATGCTGTTCTGTATATATTAAGGCGTAAAGTCCACTTGTGGCTCCGTTCTATTAAGACTTAATACAAACACCTTCTGTTCTGTGTATATTTAAGCGGACAGTACACATGTAATTCCGTTCTATTAGGATTAATACAAACACATGCTGTTCTGTATATATTCAAGCTGACAGTACACATGTAATTCCGTTCTATTAAGACTTAATACAAACACGCGCTCTTCTGTGTATATTCAAGCTGACAGTCCACGTGTGACTCCGTTTTACAAAGACTTAATACAAACAAACGTTCTTTTGTATGTATTCAAGCTGGCAGTCCACGTGTGACTGGTTCTATTAAGGCTTAATACAAACACACACTCTTCTGTATATATCCAAGCTGATAGTCCACATGTAATTCCGTTCTATTAAGACTTAATACAAGTATATGCTGTTGTGTATATATTCAAGCCTAAAGTCACCACGTGTGACTCCGTTCTATTAACGCTTAATACAAACAACACGCTGTTCTGTATATATTCAAGCTGACAGCCCACGTGTGACGTGTTCAATTAAGGCTTAATACAAACACACGCTGTTCTGTATATATTCAAGTTGACAGCCCACGTGTGACTCCGTTCAATTAAGACTTAATACAAACACGTGCTGTTCTATATATATTCTAGCCGGCAGTCCACATGAGACACCGTTCTAATAAGATTAATATATACACATGCTATTCTGTATATATTCAAGCTGACCGTACACATAAAATTCCGTTCTATTAAGACTTAATACAAAAAGCATGCTGTTCTGTATACATTAAAGCTGACAGTCCACCTGTTACTCCGTTCTACTAAGACCTAATACAAACAAACGCTCTTCTGTATATATGCAAGCTGTCAGTTTGTCTCCGTTCTATTAAGGCTTAAAAAACACACGCTGTTCTGTATATAATCAAGCTGGCAGTCTGACTCCGTTGTATTAAGACTTAATACACACACACACACACACACACACACGCTGTTCCGTATATATTCAAGCTGTCAGTCTGACTCCGTTCTATTGAGACTTAATAAAAATACGTGCTGTTCTGTATATATTCAAGCTGGCAGTCCACATGTGACTGCGTTCTATTAAGGCTTATTACAAACACACACTGTTCTGTATATTTCCAAGCTGATCGTCCACATGTAATTCCGTTCTATTAAAACTTAATACAAACTCATGGTGTTCTATATACATTTAAGCGGAGACTACATATGTAATTACGTTCTATTAAGATTAATACAACACATGCTGTTCTGTATATATTCAAGCTGATACTACACATGTAATTCCGTTTTATTAAGACTTAAAACAAACACATGCTGTTCTGTATATATTAAGGTGGAATGTTCATGTGTGATTCCGTTCTATTAACACTTGATACAAACACACGCTGTTTTGTACATATTGAAGCTGACCGTACACATGCAATTCCGTTCTATTAAGACTTAATACAAAAAGAATGCTGTTCTGTATATATTCAAGCTGACAGTCCACCTGTGATTCGTTCTACTAAGACCTAATACAAACAAACGATGTTCTGTATATATTCAAGCCGACAGTCCACGTGTGACAACGTTCTATTAAGACTTAATACAAAAACATGCTGTACTGTATATATCCAAGCTGATAGTTTACATGTAACTCCGTTCTATTAAGACATAATACAAACACAGGGGGGTCTCTTCCCGCACCGTTTTCGCTTGTACTGGTTTCGGTCCGCCTGCTGCATGACGTCATCGAGAGTGAAGTTTTAGCTAGGCAGTATTCTGCACCGTACTTTTCGGCATGAAAGTTCGGATAATATTCTCGTTATACGATCTGTTTCGACCCTATACTACTTGAAACAAAATCGCATCTATAACTAGGCTTAGTCTTGGAAATAATAAACACAAACGTGTGTTTTTACAGCTAAATGCCCAACTGGCGCCAATTTCATTTCTCCTTGAAATATTCACTAAAAAGCTGACGATATAATGAAATTTGGTCTTGAGGGATGACTTACAGCATATATGTTATTCAAAGAAAGAGAGACATGCAGATATAAAGCAGATATTTGTTATATTAAAGTTGTTCAGAAGCTCTAAGTTGCAAGCTTTAAAACCACTTTCTTAGTTTATGCTATTGCTTGACTTTAATTATACTATGTTAAAGAAAACCAATAACACATTATTCGGCCAATTTTAGCAACGAAAATAAAATACGTTTTACGCTATATAAAATTCAACGTTATACGCTATCGGGTCTTAAACTTTGATTCGAAATTAAATTGTATTGTTTGTTTATGGATTGTGAAAAACGCAGCTTAATGAGAAACTGTATGTTGATCGTGCTATTATGTAATATGATTTAAACATAGCAGCTTTAAAAGTCATGATAGCTGAAAACTTGATATATGTGCATTTTTTCCGAGACTTTTTTTTCGCATCTAGGTAAAACATGAATAATCGACTTATGCATATGAAACTGTGCCCACATGCTGAAAAACAGTTATCTGCACAGCAAGTCTCGCAAATATCCTCCAATTTTCAAATAAACCGAATTTACAGAGTAGTGCAAATTCGAATGATGTGTTCAGAATTTGGATATTTTGGCTTCATTATTTAGGCTGAGAATGTGCTTATATAAACCTAGTTTCTTAATTATTTCTAGTATAAAGTTGTTTTAATTTTTTAATTAATGAACAATTAATTGTACATAGTTCCCATTTGATCCTTCCTACTTGAAAGCGTAAGAAAAAAGGATGCGTCTAGCCTTAATATTTTGGAGATATTAATTTTAGAACAACCTTTCCGGTATGCTTTAGTATACGCTCGCAACCAATACCCTTAAAAGCACACAAATGTAATGCTTTCACCCACGGGAAAGTGGGTGTTGTTAAAAGGAGGTGTATTAGTGTATTGCACTGGCGATCATTGAAACATATTACACTGATCTTTTTAAAAGGAGGTAGATCTAAGGAACTTGCCAATTGTAATTAGGTGCCTATATTATTTAGTATTTATGCAAGGAAAGTGCAATAACTTACTCGTATCTTAGTTTTCGTTATTTTGTATAAAACATGGACACATTTCACGCCAAACTGGCAGGAGAGGCTTTACGAAACAAATAAATATTATGTGAGCAAATATAGGGGAGATGAACGTAAATACATGAGAGGAAATAAGGTCAGAGCGGTGTTTTATAAGCAGCGCGCGGATTTTGATGACTAATTTTTTTTAAAATGACTTTGTAATTACAAAAAATTATCTAAAATGAGATTTATTTGATTTACTAAAATTAGTGTACAGAAAGTTATAAATTAATTTATATATTGTTATAACTCCTATACAAGAAGAAAAAATAAGTAATAGAGCAGTGAAAATGTTCTTGTTCAAAGAATCTGAAAAGAAAAGAACCCTTCCTTACTTTCCTTTTCAGATTCTTCAAACAAGTAAGAACATTATTTTCTTTGTTTTTCAGATTCTCCAAACAAGAACATAGAACAAATATATTTTCAATTAATTTTCTAACTTATTGTGTTTTTAAACAGGTCTTACAAAAGTATAGCATTAACTCCTTTGAGAACTCAGAATATGCAATGTTTATTGGGAATGAAGAGGATTTCACAGTCCATGTCATGTATAAATAAGAGCAATACGCACTTATTAAGCAAAAAAGGGAAAACTGACCTTCTCATCCCTAATATTCTGAATATTGGACCCATGATAAGGATTTATGTACACTTAAGCAATACCTTTATTGCAAGAATTAAAAGATGGCATGTCATCAGAATCCGGATCATGCTTATATGATACTTGGTCTTCAAATAGCTTCTGCTCACAATAATTACTGTTTAATACGCATTCCTGAGGAATATAAAGAACTTCCTTTTTGGCAGGTAGGCCGACTCATAAGTCTGCACATGTAAATAAATGTAATGCGGGCCAAAGGTATTCTTCCCTGAAAATGGCAAGCTTTTCCAGGTATATAATCCTTTACAGAACCACAGTGGACGGAAAAAGGTTGTTAAACTTTGGCTGTAAGAGCAAACAGCATTTCCTTTGAAATAATTATGCCGCTCAACTGCTAAAAGGCAACAGATATTAATCTAAGCTTCTCTTCGCTTTAAAAGTCACGTACAAGTGCAATAAATCAAGATGTACTCATATATCGGAAGGGAATATATGCTTCTGGCTTTATTTTGAAAGTATAATATATTTTTAGCTGTTAACAACAGATGTACGAAAGTGCATTGTTCCTTATCACTCAGTCATATACCCCCCACTTCAACAAATAAGTTGCAAACACATATTTAAACTAGAATCTTGAATATAGATTCAGTTTTCTCTGCTTTGGTGAAGCGTTTAAGTCGGTGTGCAATGAGTGAGAACGTTAAGAGTAGAATGTATTGGTAGCACAATACCGTAATTACGGTTTTAAAACGGTTGGTGTGAATTATCACACATTTCCAAAACATGAGCAATTAAAGCGCGTGTGGGTGTCTCGCTGTAAGCGTACTGACAAATTTAACGCTGATAATTCACGTGTATGTTCAGTGCACTTTCTTCCTAGTGACTATAAACGGGATTTGAAGAGTGAACTTTTAGGTTTGCCGGTTAAGAAAATTCTGCTCCCAGATGCAGTTCCGTAGCAGTTCATTCCCAATTGGCATGGATATGCACTTAATGAAGGTCCAAGTACAAGTGGAATGTTGCAGGCATGTCTTTTTCATTTTTAAATCCTGTAACAGAATAATGTATTCTGGAATTATTGTTTTCATTTCTTACGGTAAAAAAAATACACCAGCATATCCTTTAGCGATTCCTTTAGAGTAGTTGTAAATTTTCCTTTGGTACTAAAGTAATGTATGCTTGAATCTCTTGTAGCGCCTACAGTTTACGTTGAAGTACTGGATGTGTTCCAGTAGTTTTGTTTATACGTAAATATATTACTAATGTAATGCAGTTTCCATTCGTTTTGCTTTATGGTTAGCCCACAATGTTTCTAGAAAGCTCTTAAATAGTATACCTTTAAAAAACTGGAAGAACGTGCTAATAATAAACAATTGGGAGTTAATCGGGAGGAATTTAGTGTGTTCACTGCACTGTGTATGTATTCCGCGCGCTCATCTTCACTCTCACTTACGTCACAGGCGGGCAGCCAATGGCAGCTCCCACCCCGGAGTGGCTCACCTTAGTTATCTAGCCACATTGATACAAACACGCGCTGTTCTGTATATATTCAAGCTGGCAGTACATATGTGACTGCGTTCTAGTAAGGCTTAATACAAACACACACTGTTCTGTATATTTCCAAGCTGATCATCCACATGTAATTTTGTATTATTAAGACTTAATACAAACACATGCTGTTCTATATATATATATTTAAGCGGACAGTACATATTTAATTCCGTTCTATTAAGATTAATACAAACGCATTCTGTTCTGTATATATTGAAGCTGATATTACACATGTAATTCCGTTTTATTAAGACTTGCCACAAACACATGCTGTTCTGTATATATTAAGGCGTAAAGTTCAAGTGTGGCACCGTTCTATTAAGACTTAATACAAACACACGCTATTCTGTATATATTCAAGCGGACAGTTCACGTGTGACTCCGTTCTGCTAAGACTTAATACAAACGAACGCGGTTCTGTATACATTCAAGCTGGCAGTCCACGTGTGACTCCGTTCTATTAAGGTTTAAAACAAACACACACACTTCTGCGTATATCCAAGCTGATAGTCCACATACAATTCCGTTCTATTAAGACTTAATACAAAAACATGCTCTTCTGTATATATTCAAGCTGGCAGTACACATCTAATTCCGTTCTATTATTACTTAATACAAACACATACTGTTCGGTATATATTCAAGCGCAAAGTCCACGTGTCGCTCCGTTCCGTTAACACTTAATACAAACACACGCTCTCCTGTAAATATTCAAACTGACAGTCCAAGTGTAAGTGCGTTCTATTAAGACTTAATACAAACACACGCTGTTCTGTATATGTTCAAGCTGACAGTCCACGTGTGACTCCGTTGAATTAAGCCTTTATACAAACACCTGCTCTTCTATATATTCAAGCTGGCATTTCACATGAGACCCGTTCTATTAAGATTAATACAAACACATGCTCTTCTTTTATATTCAAGCTGAGAGTACACATGTAATTCCGTTCTATTAAGTCTTAATACAAACACACACTGTTTTGTATATATTATAGCTGATTGTACACATGTAATTACGTCCTATTAAGACTTAACACACACACATGCTGTTCTGTATATATTCAAGTTGACAGTCCACGTGTGACCCCGTTCTATTAAGACTTAATATAAACACACGCTATTCTGTATATATTCAAGCTGACAGTGCACGTGTGATTCCGTTCTATTAAGACTTCATACAAACACACTCTGTTCTGTATATATTCAAGCCGTCAGTCTAACTCCGTTCTATTAAGACTTAATACAAACACACGCTGTTCTGTATTGTATTGAAGCTGGCAGTCCACGTGTAACTGCGTTCTATGAAGGCTTAATAAAAACACAAGCTGTTCTGTATATATCCAAGCTGATAATTTACATGTAACTCCGTTCTATTAAGACCTAATAAAAACACAAGCTTGCAGTTCACATGAGACTCCGTTCTATTAAGATTGATACAAAAACATGCTGTTCAGTATATATTCAAAGTGAAAGTCCACGTGTGACCCCGTTCTATTGAGACTTAATATAAACACACGCTGTTTTGTGTATATTCAAGCTGGCAGTCCACGTGTACTTCCGTTCTATTAAGACTTAATACAAACACAAGCCATTCAATATATATATTCAAGCTGGCTGTTCGTATGAGACTCCGTTCTATTAAGACTTAATACAAACACACGCTGTTCTGTATATATTCAAGCTGACATCCACGTGTGATTTCGTTCTATTGAGACTTAATACAAACACACGCTGTTTTGTGTATATTCAAGCTGGCAGTCCACGTGTACTTCCGTTCTATTACGACTTAATACAAACACAAGCTGTTCAATATATATATATATTCAAGCTGGCTGTTCATATGAGACTCCGTTCTATTAAGACTTAATACAAACACACGCTGTTCTGTGTATATTCAAGCTGACATCCATGTGTGATTTCGTTCTATTGAGACTTAATACAAACACATGCTGTTCTGTATATATTCAAGCTGACAGTCCACGTGTGACTCCGTTCTATTAAGACTTAATACAAACACACGCTGTTTTGTGTATATTCAAGCTGGCAGTCCACGTGTGACTGCGTTCTATTAAGGCTTAATACAAACACACGGTGTTCTATATGTATTAAAGCTGGCAGTCAACGTGTGACTGCCTTCTGTTAAGGCTTAATACAAACACACACTGTTCTGTATATATTCAAACTGTTGGTACACATTTGGCTCCGTTCTATTAAGACTTAATACAAACATACGCTGTTCGGTATATATTCAAGCTGATAGTTCACTTTTGACTCCGTTCTATTAATACTTAATACAAACACACGCTGGTGTGTTCTATACACCATAATTACACACAGTAAGCACAAACAATCTATAGGTACGCATTTTATTGTTCCCAGAATGCCATGCGAAACAACTTCAGAATGAGCTGCAAATGCTCTTCGCAGGCTGATAAGCTAGGCTACCGCAGAGCGATGTCATTCAAGCCTGTAATTGCAATGAGCCAATCTAGGCTTCCGCCACTCGCATCATTCGAGGGAACTTCGCGCAACCAATTATCTTGTAGTGCTGATTCGGCCGCGACAACGTTTATCGTTCTAACTTGAATGTTTTCCATGCTATTTGAAACAGTACGCTTATATTACCTAGGTAGTTGTGTTATTTAACTTTGCTAATAACCGATTAACCCGAATTCTAATGACATGTCATCTTTTAATTGTTGCATTATAGACATTGTTAACGCGATAAACCCTTATCGTGGGTCCCAGATTATGAAAATGCATATTTATTAGTTCATTTTTGGTCCTGTCATTCCTTTTTATATTTTAAATCATTTTTCGACGTTACGTCAGTAATTTTGTCATTTTCTTTTCCTTTGCGGCTTTATTCAAACATTTTCTTCCATTTACATTGAGTACATAAAGATTTTCAAATTATTGACATATTACACAGGGACAAGATTTCAAACATGAAAAATTTCATTATTCAACTGAGAAATAAAAGTAACTTTACTCGCAATCCTGAGGGGGGGTCACATTCCTATTTAATGGTTAGCCTGGAAAGGGTTGCTTGCCGATGGATGAGGTGAATATTGTGAGGGGAGTAGGTATAATTACAGTTATGAATTCATGTCCTAAACTTTACTAGGAATGAGACAGGTCAGTTTTCCCTTTTTCGCGTTAATAAGTACATAAGCCTGTGGCCTGAAGTCCATTTTATTCACAAGAGCTTTTATAAAGCGAGATCTCATGCTATAATTTTGTAAGACCGCTTCAAAACAATTTTAAGTTTCTTTTCATATTCTTTAAACAAGAACATGGAACAGATATATTTTGAAGGTGCTAAATTATCTCATAATTATTCCTGTAGCTACGTTTTCTACTTATATAGAAGTTATAATCATGTATACCGAGCGGAATGGATCAGGCGGCGACGTCTATGACGCGCATTTGGGAGGTTCGATTCCCGGCGACCGCCCACTCTGATCCACGGGATTTTTCGAGGGTTTTCCCGGATCGTCAGGCGAATGTTGGAGTGGTTCCTTTCAGCCCCAGAATTTCCTGTCCCTCCATTTCGTTCCATTCATAATTTCATTCATCGTTCATCCCGTTGATCTCTTTCAGTGTCGGAATCGTCGGCGATGGTGTTTCCGTGCAGCGTGGCAGGAGAAAGGAATGCCCTCTGTGAATTCCCTCCGTCCCTCGTCTTTCGGCGGACTGCCGGGGTATCTGAAACTCTTTGAGGGGCTTGGACCCTTCTGTGTGGGGCGGGGCCCCGTCTGCCTGTCCGTCTGCCGGGGTGTCTACTTCTGCAAACTTAGGAACCCTGTTATTGCTGTTCCGTTGCTCCTGGATCGGGCCGCCCGGTGTCTCCTCTCGCTTCATCCTTCCTCCTGGGGACGACCCCTCGTGGGGCGTAGGTACAATATCTCCTCTGGATCGGTGCCGAGTCCCCTCCGTTCAGAAAGGTAAGATATATCTATGTGTAAATTAATGTATAACAGTCCCTACACTAATTTTAATAAATTGAATACATTTCAGTATTAGGTCATTTATTGTAATTATGTCCTTTTTAAAAAAAATAGAGATAATTTATAGTCATATTTCGAAGCCTTTAAGTCATCAAAGCCCGGAATCTGTTGGCAACTATGCACAATAGCGCTCAAAAGTATTTTGTGGAAAGTATTAGTTACACAAGGATAAGTATTTAATAGAAAAATATGGCAGTGGATAGTTGAAAAGTATATAATTTAATCAATTTAGTATAGAAATACATTTAGTTTTAAAAAAGTTATCTTATATATAAAATAAATGAACATTCTTATGGCTCAAAAGTAATTTGTAGGTCTAGGTAAGTAAGAATAAAACAAAAATGTTTTGGAACCTGATAAAAAAATCAGTATTTCATTGCATGCCCATGAGCTTTGATAACAGCTGCACATCTATTTCGCATTGAATTCACAAGCTTTTGTAATCGGTCGAGTGGGAGTTTTGACCATTCGTCCAATAAGGCAACAGCAAATTGATCCTTGTTTAAGTAGCTTCTATGACGACACGTCGATCCAATTCATTCCAGAGGTGTTCTATTGGATTTAGATCCGGCTCTGGCTTGGCCACTCCAAAAGTTTGATTTTTTTATCTGAAAAGAATTTTTTAAATGACCGGAGGTGTGTTTTGGTTCATTGTCCTGCTGAAAAATCCAATTGCGTGGCATATTCTTTCTCCCACGTGGAACCATATTCTTTTCTTAAATGTCACTGTACAGGAAACTAACTATGTTTCCTTCTATTTGGACTAAAGGACCAGCTCCACTTCTAGAAAAACATCCCCACACCATGACTCTGCCACCATCGTGCTTAATGGTCGACACCTGGTACTTTTTGTTGTCCCTTTGGTATTTTTGGTCGACGTATATACTGCACACCATCAGAAGAAAATAAATTACATTTACTCTCATCACTCCATAAAACCTTAGACCAATCTGTAGAATTCCAACTTTGGTGTGTTTTTGCAAACTCTAACCTAGTCTTCCTAATACTTTTTTTTAAATTTATGAGTTGTTTACGTGATGGTCGTCCACCATTTAAATCACCAGCTACTAGGCGACGTTTTACAGTAGAGACATGTAGGGTCAGTCTATGATGCTGCTCCAGATTATCCCTAATCTGTCGAGCCTATTTTCTTGGATCAGCAACCGAATGCTTACAAATCATTCTGTCCTTCATTGTTTTTCGAGGACGAACAGACTTTGGCTTATCCGCTACTGTTCCTTCCTGTTTTTTGTCGTTGACTCTACACACTTATTAGTTGTGATATGCCTAAGTCTCTAGCAACGCTAGACTGCGACTCTCCCTTCTTCAAAGCATTCAGAGCAGCTTGTCTCCATTAACTGAATATTCGTTTTGTTTTGGCATGCTTCTAGTTGTCTCTACAAATAAACAAACCCGTTGAATGCCTAAGTAACACTATCTAATGAATATTATACCACCAAATCACATTAAAAATACTTTTGAGCTAAAAGAATATATACTTATATTGTTATTGTATGAACTTGATTGTTTACTAGACATGTGACCGCAGCAACGTGAAGCTATTCATAGAGTGATACAGTTGAATGCACTGTTCAGTTGTGACTGCATGCTAACAGTACTGACAACATAAAACCTTAAGTACAATATACTTTTGTGTGCTACTGTATGTTGAGATGATGTCTACTTACTTTCCAAGATTGTAAGACGTGATAAACAGAATACGCGCCGCGAAAAAATAACCAACACATATACCACGAATTCTATCACTAGGGCATCAGATAATATTTTTAAAAAAGAGAAAAAGAAAAGAAAAACAAATATTTGAGAAGAAACATTCTTGTATTTCGCAGCTATCATCATAAAACAAGTGCTGAACAAACATTCTTAAGTACTTTCTTGAGATATAACATTCTAAAGATACACGTTTCTAGAAAGAAGTATATACCTCACATCACTAAGCACTGGACTTCTTAACTCTAATTCCGTTTCTATTTCTTTTCCACGTAACTTGTAGGTAAAGGAAGTATTGTATTCCACCCAAAAATTTGATGTTAAGATTTCACCGATAATACATGTTTTAAGTTGCGCTGAATCCAAAACAGCATTTTTGGAAAGCGGTTCAAGTGTGCCTGTGTATGAATAGCATAACTCAAAAACCAAATGTTCGATAAAACACGAACTTGGTATTTAAGTTTAGTATCTTCCAGCGTAGGTCGAGGTGCTATGTCCCCCTCCGCTCCTAGTCCTATCCCTATCCTATCCTTAGTATCTTCCAAACATGCGACACGAAGATTTTCAAAAAATCCCTCCACCCCATACTCCTTACATGAAAAATATTAGATGCTTATTATTTTCTCAAAAATGCGTCTAGAAATTTTGATTAAAATACCACACATTTAAGATATTAACATGACAGATAAAATGTAAATCTTTAATTTTCTGGGAATAGCCTGTGAAGTCCTCTTCATTTGGAAGGAATTTTATATAATTTTTATAACGGGTAAACCACAAGAGATAGATAAAGACGTACTATACCTACAATAAATGCAGATCTCTTTAGAACACTGTATTTCGAATAATTTTTTTTGCGGCAACAGATTGCCGAGATATCCGTCATTACTGGTTTAAATTTTTCGATATTTTGTCATGTTTTAAAGTGGTCACTATTAAGTTGTTTCCCACGATGTCGTGAAAAAAGTAATGAATTTAAGACCAGTATATGATGTAGCGGATCAGGTTGAGCACCGGTGGTTACGTCAGATGAGGTAACCGAGTAGAAAACTTTGAAATGCGGTTACCTCAACATGGGCGCGCTAAGGAATGCAGAGTCAGTACTTCAAAAAGTATATATACTACGGGGTCTGGTTCGTGGTGTGTGATGGGTGAGAGAATCGTGGAATAGTATCGTGATTAGCGGAGAAAGGGTGACTTCTATCCTCGACGACCTGTGGTCTATCTTCCATACACGAGTCGCCAGCGCAACAGTAATTGAATAGGTAAAGATGCATCTACTCTAAGATCTGCTCTGCTTGCACGGGCTTCACCCATTCTAAGTTGCCCGATTACGGGCCCCACGTACTCACATTGAAACAAATACAATTTATTGGGTCAATACATCCCCTGTGCAGTTATTAACTACCTACATACTGGAGCGCCGCCCCGGCCTACCTACCGCCCCGATACCAACGCATCCCCCTATCTCTGAGCTATCAACCACCTAGCGAAACCAACTACTGCGGGGTAACTACCCCCGTTAGGGGTGTTACAATATTATCCAGTTTTTAAACATCCGACTATTGCTATTCCCTTTGTACTTATAGCGAAATGTGTGATTTAACTACTTCTGGAAAACTTTTATCTCAGTTAACTTGATGTAGATAGAAGAATAAGCTTTTGCAAGACTATTTTGTAGACGCCATATGATAATGCCATGAACTACTCCAGAAAACTTACATAATGCAGTGCAGTGAGAGCTGAGCGCTTGTTGTCGTACCACTCGCAACAGAACAAAGTGTGTTTTGTGATTTTCAAGAGGTTTTGCAGGTAAGTTTTCAAACATTTTAACCTGCAAGTACACATGCAACTTAAACGTTGATGTTAGGCATAATGTACACTACAACAATTGCAGTTTAATATACTGTGGTCGTTTTTAGTGACAATGCTTTGTCGTTGGTTTAAAGGTTAATTTTCCAAGATGGCGTGTCGGGTATTATGGAATACAAGGTATTTCATAATACCCGACGTAGAAGTATGGTATTCCATATAACCCTACAAAATATACTGAATAAAAATTATTTTAAAAATGAGTTTTGAGTATAATATTGATAGCTAAACAATAATTATTGGTTATTAAATAGTAATATAGCCTAATTTAAAACCAAAGTACATTTTATAAAAGCTAAGTCCATTGAAATGTAAACAAAACATAATTTTTCTGTTATTGGAAAATTAGTCTATAGTCTATGCGTGTAAAAGCATTTGTTTTCAGACGTGTTTGTTCTATTTAAACTTACTCACCCTTAGTTGCAAGGGTTTTAAATAGATTGTTTTTTCAGACATGCCTAGAAAGAAAGAAAGAAAGAAAGAAAGAAAGAAAGAAGGTGAGGGAAAGAAGTGAAAGCTTTGGTGTCAGACGCAGATGGCTAAGGCTAAAGAAGCTGTTCGTGTGAAGAAGATGGGGTATCTTAAGGCGTCCAAGGAATTCCAGGTTCCCAGAGCATCTCTCTTCCGCCTTGTTAACAGTAAGGAGAAAGATGCAACGGTAGCAGCCTACTCTTGGCCGTAAGCCAGTGATTCCTAAAGAACTAGAAGACGAGTTACAAAATTATTTAGTTGAGGTGGAGGCCATGTTCCATGGACTCACAAAAATGGATATCCAGTTTGCCGATCAACTTGCGGTTAATAATAACATACCTCATTCATTTAAGGATGAAACTGCTGGCAAAGGCTGGCTCTACCCTTTTATGAAAAGGAACCCGAAACTTTCAGTCCATAAACCCATGGGAACATCCATTGCCAGGGGATTTAATAAAGAAGAAGTAAGTAGGTTTTTTGACCAGATCGATGTTGTTTTAAAAAAAACACAACTATCGTGCTAACAGGATATTTAATGTAAACGAAACTGGTTTGTTTGTGGTTCAAAGTAAAGTTCCTCATGTAGTATGCCTAAAAGGAAAGAGACAAATTGGGTCCCTTACTTCGGCTGAAAGAGGTTCTCTCGTAACCATCATTCCCTGTATGAGTGCAGGAGGAGACATCGTCCCGCCTCTTGTGATATTCCCGAGGAAGAAAATGAATGAAGCACTTTTTAGGGACCATCGCATCATGCCACCAGTCTGGTTGGATACAGACAAACCTTTCACTAAATGGTTTAAACATGTAATTGCTGTAAAAAAAAAACCTCAGCTGAGTCACCTGTCCTGTTGCTTCTTGGCGGGTACATAACCAAGCGTAACACTGACGTAATGAATGTAGCAAGGGTAAGTCATGTTACGATTTTATGCCCACCCTCCCCCACTATTTGCATATAATCCAACCGTTTGATAAAACCTTTATGGATCCATTAATTTTCAATATAGCGAGGAAGTGAGATCTTTTTAAGGTATAGCTCAAGGCCCTTGAGTAGTTTTGATCTGATGGAACTGTTTAGCAGGGCCTACCTTAAAGTACAACGTGTGGACACAGCAGTAAACGGCTTCAAAGCAGATGTATCTTGTCAAGAGAAAACTTTTTAGCAGTGAAGATTTTATTGCTTCTATACTCACTCTTCCTAGCCTCAGACTATGAGACCAACAAATGACCATCTTCCAGGTTCGTCTACAAGCTCTGATTCACCTCAACCCTGTTCTTCCAAGAGTCCTGATGTGGTTGTCCCTGATACGTCTAAGTCAACAAATTTTGTCCTATCCACAGAGATATCACCACCACCTCCAAAAAAATCAGAAGTCAAATAGAGGCAGGAAAGCTGGATCTTTTTCTATAATAATCTACCCCATATAAAAAGAGTTAGATGATGAACTGAAAGAAAAGGACAAAAAGAAGGAACCAGAAGCTTCAAAACAACAAAACAAACCAAACATTCAAAAACCCCCTGTTAAGAAATTAAACTTCGACCGACCTTCTAGACCTCAACCTACTGACTCCAGTGTTAGCAGCGATGAATCGTTCCATTCTGATGTATCATCTGTAATGGACTTAATGTCATCAATTAAAGAACCGAAAACAAAGACGCTGAATGCATTTTCTGTAACGGAAAATTCTCCGAAGATCAACGAGGGGATATTTGGATTCAATGCTTCAGCAGTTCTCTGTGGGCTCACCTTGACTGTACCGGAGCAGAGAAAGAAGATTACATGTGATTTTGTAAATAGACTCGAAGCAGAAATGACTTGCACATAATCTTAAAAATATGTTTTTTATGGTTAAAATAACCATGTTTTATGAAGTGCAATTAGTTTTTCAATAGTTCAAACAATCTATTCCATATTGCCAGACTATTTCATATTAACCTCCACTTCATAACATTTTTTAAATAAATTCTTTTTATAACAGCAAAATAAATGGTATTTTTTTACAAGTGGCAGTTCATCACAATTAGTTATAGTATGTACACATGAATATTTGGGGATCTTATTCAGAAACCAGTAAAGTCATTTTTAGAAATGTAAATGGTATGCCATAATACCCTCCTCTCCTCTATAGCTTACACTAAATAAAAACGAGAACAAGGGATGTCCTTGGTATGCATATTTATTTTAATGCAAAAAAGATACTTTATCACAGTGTTACTGAAGCCGATCGACCTCCACCCATTCCAATCACCATATGCTTGACTGGGCTGCTCTGTCTTTTATCACGGACTTTGTAACGAGGCGAGGATTTGAATCTAGCTACGCCCCGACATTGAAATCCTATTCAATAAAAACTTTTCAGGGGCAAAACTAGTTGTGACTTGTCTTCAGGACTAAAACCTCGCACAAAGTTTGAGTATTCCGAATTGAAAACCATGGAAGCTTTTATTGTTTTATTTTGAAAACATTTCTTTTAGAAAAGTAGGTGCAAATTGTTGCCTTTTAGTGTGTCAGATTGCATTTAATGTATCCTTCAGCTTGTTTGTAAATCATATTTGTTAACTTTTCGCTTAGAGTAGTAAAATGAAGCTTAGAGAAATCAATGATGATAAAAATTAGAGCAAATCAGAAGTTCTGGATTTCTCAAGCTCAGTAGGAATTGATAAATACAGTTACTTCGCGTATATGGATAGTGCTCATTAATTAACTCATGTACCTATGTACATAGTAGGTAGAGAAGGCATTGCACTCCACCCAAAAATGCGATATCGAGATTTCACTGTAAATACATGTTTTGAGGCTCCCCGAATCCAAAGAGAACTCACTTTTAGAAGCACGGTGTGAACAACATAACCCAAAAACAAAATGTCGGATTCCAAAATTGGTATTTAAGTTCAGTACCTTCCATGTATGCGATACGAAGTTTTTCAAGAAAATCCTCCCACCCCAAACTATCCTTTACATGGAACATTTTTCTAATTTTTTGATTTTCTGAAAAATGGCTCTAATGATTTTGATTAAAACATCATAAATTAAAGATATTTACATCCAAATAAAATGTACCTATATCTTGAATTTTCTGCGAAGAGCTTGTGAAGTCATCATTCGGAAGGAAATTTATATAATCTTGCATAACTGGTAAACGCACGATAGACGAAAACGTACTACACAAAAAAAAATGTAGATCTCTTTAAAACACAAAATTGACACCAAATAGCATTTTTTGTGCCATCAACCATTACCGAGATATCCTTTATTAATTGTTCGTATTGTGCAAGACATTCTCTTCAAGTCCTGTCGCTTTTCAACTGTTTCTCGCGATGTCATGGAAAGGGTATGGAATTTTAAGGCCAGCATATAGCGTCCAGTTCTAAAACATTTGACTATCGCTAGTCCCTTTCTATCTATAACGAAGTGTGTAATGCAGGTATTTCCGGAAAGACTTATCTCGATTAAAATGAAGTAGATAGGGAAATAAACTTTCGTAAAAATAATTTGTATACCCACTAATACGCGATAGACCCCCCCAGTGAGATGTGTAAGCCTGCAGGGGGGGGGACGGAAGCCGGTTGTACCAGCTGCCATCCGAAGAGTTTCAATCTGAAAAAGGTAGGAACCCCGCCCTCTGTACTGTCGTGCCTCCTGGTCCGGCCGCCCTCTGTCTTCTCTCAGCTCATCCCTCCCCCCTGGGGGCGCCCCGTCAGGGACTTGGGCACAGAAGATCTTCATAAGTCGAGGTGCTAAGCCCCCTCCGCTCTTAGTCCTAGTCCTAGTCCACAAACTTTCATTACACGTATACACATTTCGCTTTAGGTGTAAGAATACAGCAGGTTAAAGCGATAGGCAGATTTTTAAAAAGCGGGTCGCTGTGTGATGGCTCTGAAATGTCATGCTCTTTGCATGACCAGAGTAAAACACGAATAGCAACATTCATTCATTCATCATCTGTTTACCCTCCTCTTATGTAGGACTTACACCCCCCAGGACTTACAGGCGGGGTCAGAGGCCCGTCGAGGAGCAGACACTCATGGATCAGACAGAAAAGCCAAGATGGGTGACCAGCCCGATGCCTGGTATGGGATGAAGGAAGTAGATGAAACGAAATGTTGGTGAAATGGATGAAAGGAAAGGTGATGATGGAGCACTTGGTGGAATGAATGGCGGGGGAAACCGGAGAACCCGGAGAAAACCCGCCCAGATGCCGCTTCGTCCACCACAAATCCCACATGCAGGTCCCTGGGATTGAACCCGGGCCGCCTCGGTGGAAGGCGAGCGGTCTAACCACTCGGCCACGGCGCCGCCACGAATAGCAACATCATTTTCAAAAGTGAAAACTGTATTTGAAAACTGACGCCAATGGCAAAGAACATCTCGGTAATGGTTAACACTACTAAAAATTAACATAAATTGAGCCTTAACGAGATCTACGTTTTCAGAGTACTAGTATTTCGTCTATCCCTTACGGTTTATCAATTAATACACAAAAGTCATTCAGAATAAAGAGGACTTCACATGCCATTGGTAAAAAAGATTATGGTATAGGTTTTATTTGACACGCAAATATTTTAAACACATGGTATTTTACGATTGAATTGAAGCCTTAGAGCCATTTTTGAGAAAACTTTCGCGTAGCTTTCTTGGAATAGTACATTGAACTTAAATCCCAAGTTCGGTATTTAACCAACCTTTCGCTTTGGAGTTATGATGTTCACAGACATAAGGACGACAGACACAGACCTTTTTCAAAAAATTATTTTTTCTTTATTTAGGGAGTCTCAAAAGAGTATTTCCGGTGAAATCTCAGTATTAGCATTTTAAAGTGGAATGCAATACTTCCTCTGCTTACTATAGGCGAGTAGTAGGGAAAGTAAAACGCATTTTTACTTTCTCTACCGTGTACCCAGTAGGTAGAGAAGGTGGTGAGTTCCACCCAAAAATTCGATGTCGAGATTTCACATGGAATACATGTTTTCAGCCCCTGAAACCGAGAAAACCTTTTGGAAAAAGTCCGTGTGTGTTTGTGTGTAAACAGCATAACTCAAAAACGAATACTCGAATAAATACCAAGCTTGGTATTTAAGTTCAGTATCCTACAAAGATACGACACACAGTTTCATGAAAATCCCCCCACCTCAAACCGCCCTTTACATGAAAAATGTGTCAAGATTTTTTTATTTTCCAAAAAACGCTCAAATGATTTTGATTAAAATACTTTACATTTAAGATATTTACATGACAAAATGTATATCTTAAATTTTCTGGGAATAGCTTGTGAAGTATTCTTCATTTGGAAGGTATTTTGTATAAATTTGTATAACTGGTAAACGTAAAAACGTACTACGCAAGGGAATATGGATCTCTTTAAAACACATAATGTATTTCAAACAAATATTTGTGACATCAGTCATTTCCGAGATATCCGTTATTGCTGGTTTGAATTGTTCAATACCTTTGTTATGCTTTAAAGTGATGTTGCTATTCAGCTGTTTCTCGCGATGTCATGAAAAGAGTATGGAATTTCAAGGCCAGCGTATAGTGACTCGCTTTTAAACATCTGACTGTCGATTCGGTTTCCTCTATTCCCCTTGTACCTATAAGAAATGTGCAGTGAATCTATTTCTGCAAAGATTTATCTCGATTAACATGAAGCAGATAGAATACGCTTTTGCAAGAATTGTTTGTAGAAACTGTATAAAACTAAACGATAGTGGCTAGAGAAAGCATGTAATGTAAATGTAACATATATTTTATAACACTTGTCTGTCCTCTCTGATATTCACCGTAATCAACGCCAAACTGTTACAAAAATAAGATTGTACATGAATTGTTTTTGGATACACTATAAAAAGATAATGGATAGAGAAAATCGTTAGATTTGTGCATAGCAGTCTTGTTTTTCTTCTTCTTCTTCTTCTTCTTCTTCTTCTCATGGAAGTAGATTTATAATGAGAGATCCAGCGCAAAGAGATGCCGAAAAACTGATAAGCTTCTTTGATCTATGCCGCTAGCCCCGCCCCCTCACTTTGTGCGCTACTATTTGCCGCCCGGTCGCGTGCCGCTAGCTCCGCCCCCTTCCCTTTGTGCGCTGATCTAATGCCGACAGGGTCTGTGCCGGCAGGTCCTCCCCCCCCTCCCCCTGTGGTCACGTGCCGGTGTTCCCGCCCCCTCCCTCCCCCATACGGGTGTCCTCCCTCCCCTTTGTGTTCTGGTTGGTTCCCTGTGGATAGGTGGGAGAGTGTGTATTGTTCCTATACGGTGACTACATTCCCGCCCCTCATTGTGACTTGTCTAAATCCCTGCCGTGTGATTGGCTTGGGGTAGGGGATGTGCCGCTCGGGGTGAGGGGTTATATGTGGGGGTTCTCGGTGCGTGACGTTGGCTTGGAAATCCATCCTGGCGGTGTGGGAATGCGATTCTCGATGCCTGCCGCACATCGGCAAATCGTTTGAGTACATAATTGTGTCAATCAATTAGGTAATGTGTGTTATTGAAAAAAGAATCGCTATCATATTACTACTAATGCAATTAAACTCTGTTCGTCGAGCAATTAAGTATTTTTGATTGAATCGCGCACACCTTGTCCTAAACCCCCCCCTTATATTACTACTATTGCAATGAAACGCGGCTAGTCGGTTGATGAATACATTTAAGTATTTTTTGAATGATTAATGTAATTGACTCGCGCGCAACTGTTCGTTATCGTATATGTGTGGTAGCATGTGTATAATTATTACGAGTAATAACATTTATTTAATTCTACTTTTGAGCGAAAATATATTTCGGATTTATAAGAATATTACAACACATAGATGAAAGGACAGACTTGACGTAACACTAGTTATCGCGTGATAATTGCGGTGGAACACCGACCGCAACCTTCCACTGCGAGACGTTTCGCCGGAATGACTGGCTCCGATACTTCCACGGGCGAGTCAACTAGCGCATCCCCTCCACTTGCGTTTCAGTTCGCCAGCTACACTAGCGCACCAAGTGGTAATATGAGTGAAACTCCAGCGAGTGTTTGCTCACAGCGCCCCTGGCGGTCATATCCGAAAGTTGTGAATTCACCATATTTAAACTCATTATGGGTGCAAGACGACCATCTTAACTCTATATAATTCTGCGAAATATGATTCTGGAAAAAAAATAAAGGTGAATTAACATTTTATTTAAATAATACTCGTTTAACATGCGAAGTGCGTTCATGTTGGCTCCGGGGGAATTGATTATGAAATAAATGAAAAATAAATAAGGCTCTCACTGATCGATGAATACAATTAAATATTTTTAATAATTAATGTAATTGACTCGCGCACCTAGAGATATCTCACCCAATTATTCATCTACCATGAATATCTCACTTCTAATGAAACGACGCACTCTATCGATTAAAAACAATTAAGTTTTTTTGATTGATTAATGTAATTGAATCGCGCGCAACTGTTCGTTATCGTATATGCGCGATTATTACGCGTATATAACTATTACGGCTAATAACGTGTGTTTAATTCTTCTTTTGAATTGCGGGTTTATAAAAAATATTACATTGCTTAGATGAATTAAAAAGCAACTTAAATCGAAATTGCAAATAGCTTGTATGAGACGTTAACACGAGAACCCTTTACGAAAAAACAAGACGCGATGTGACAGCAATGCCCCGTCCATCATGAGAGGCGGTTAAACCAGGACGCGTGGGTTTTCCCCACAGTACCTGCTCTTAATGGCTAGGGGTATCCAGCACATAGGAGTACGCTTCAACAAAGCCCGCTATGTCTCTTCTCACACGAGAGAAGTAATAATTACAATTCAAAACAGTCGTACCTGTAAGTAACACGCACGAAGACTTCAAATATAAATTTTATATTCGTTTTAAATGTTCTTTCTAAAGACGTAGCGAACTTTGAGAAATTCAACGAATTATTCACTTTCGTACACTGCTTGAAAGAAATATGGTGTACACCCCTGAAGAATGCCTAGGTAGTCACATTAGCAGGCGACAGTCCCTTCCGCCTCATTAATTTTTCTTCAGACGATGGTAAAACCAAGCTCTTAGTGAACAATGAAGAGCGTTTCCAGTTGATTAAACAGGCTAAGTGCTCTGAAAAAACACAGGCCCTCGGGGATAAATAACTTTTAGCGATACAAAAAGATCTTAATGGCTTCCCCGGTACAGATCTAGACATGTTTTAAGCTTACCACAAAAAATGTTTTCCGATAATTAATATAATTCTACATGAAGAATATTAATGATTTAAGTTTTCAATTAAACGTATACTGTATAGATTCTGTACTTAAACATTCGATTGTATCTTTGTCATTATTTAAATACTCCCGTACAAGAAATGCAAACATGATATCAAAAAATTAAACTGATTTTTTTTCGGAATGTTAAACAAAGAAATATGATTTGGCGAGAGTAATATGAAGAATAAAAAGTATTCAGAATGATAGATATTACATACGTTATTAAAATAAATAAGACTCTCGCTGATCAATGAAAACAATTAAATATTTTTTTATTAATTAATTGTATATGAATTGACTCGCGCATTTGCTTGCTCTCGTATGTGTATGATTATTACGACTAATAGCATTTGTTTAATTCTAAATAATGAAATATGGAGCCTTGCCTAAACAATCCTCGTTACCCTTAATTTATTCCATTTTTAAAAAGATCGGGCTTAGTAAACATAGGACGAGTACGATTTTAAATACCCCGTCCATTTGAGAGATATTTTTCGAATATTCCAGCATGTTAATATCAACTTAATACACACACACACAAATTCATTTCAAGTAATCTAACGATATTGAATAAAATATTAAATGTTTAAGATATTGTAATGAGAAATGAAATGTATATCTCGAATTTTCTGGGCCGCAGGCTGCAGGATCGCTCATCAAATACCGTAATGATTCAGACACCCGAACAGTCGAATGGTAAGCATTCTTCAGAGTTTTAAATAAGTAATGTAACAATTCATATTAACTTCTTTTACACATTCTATATTATTATTTCAGGAAATGGACTTTATTTTGGTATCGACCATCCATCGAGCGCTGCACAGGCAGCGCCAGGCTTCCAAACCTTCCTGGCACCGAATCATCATGGAGGTGGCTCTGCCTCCGTACATGCAGCAACACTCGTAAGGTGAGAATTTACAGACGGGTGTTTGAGGATTTGTAAGTAAAAAATTACATGATAGTAGACATACAATGTCGATTCTGGCACACAAAGGCATGCCTCCGACAGCATAGAGTTCTGGATTGTATAAGGAGAAAAGGATATATTTAAGGGGAGTTTCTCACCCATATGCAGTCACATAACTCTTTCGGTCTCCCAGAATGCTATGTATTTTTCACGAGGGTGTTTAAAACATGTATTTTTTTTCACGTATAGAGTGTAGATTCTTTAGAACTCTGTACTTAAACATGCTATACTATTATTATTTATTTATTTTTTTCCAGGAAATGGACTTTATTTCGGAGGCGGCATCGCTCAACAGGCGACCGCTGCACCGGTACCTCCAGGCTTCGCGACCGTTGCACCAGCAGACTTCGCGACCGCTGCACCGCCACCTCCAGGCTTCCAGACCTTCCTGGCACCAAATCAGCATGGTTGGGTCCCTGCCCCATACATGCAGCAAGCATCGAATGGTAAGAATTTTTTCAATATTTTACGAAGTTCTTTTTACACATTCTATATTATTATTAATATTGTTATTATTTTCAGGAAGTGGACTTTATTTCGGAGGCGGGTTTTTCTGGGAATGTCTCCAAAAGTATTCTTCATTCTGAACGACTTTTGCAAAATTGATAAACCATAAGAGATAGACAAAATTTTACTACACAAAAAATGGAGATCGCGTTAAAATACATAATTTATAACATATACATTCTTGTTGTTGAGTAAATCGTTTTTCGAGATATTGCTTGTTATTCCCTTAAAATTTTCCA
This sequence comes from Deroplatys truncata, assembly GCA_030765065.1. Taxonomy (NCBI): domain Eukaryota; kingdom Metazoa; phylum Arthropoda; class Insecta; order Mantodea; family Mantidae; genus Deroplatys; species Deroplatys truncata. Next base: position 176,483,103 of record CM060990.1, on the reverse strand, counting down.
ATACTTATACTTTTTCTCAAATTCATTATTCTTGTTTTATGTCCTCGATATGCAAAGAGAATGGAATGCAACACATAGCAACCAGCGTTAAAATATTTGACTATCGCTTAAAACCTATCATATTCACATTGTGTCGTCATGAAAATTACCAATAACATTGACATCTCGATATCTCGATTAACATGAAGCATATAGGGAATAAGTGCTTGTAAAAATAGTTTGTACAAGAGTAGAGAAAGCCATGTGAGTGTATCACATCAGATTTTTTGATATTGGTTTAAATTTTCAAATACTTTTAACTTTTCTCAAGCGGTAACTCGCTATTCGTTTTTCCCGTGGTAATGCATAGAGAATAGAATTATAAAGCCATCACATAGCATCAGACGTTCTTTAAACATCTGTAACGTGTCTATTCACAATCGAAAGGTTGCTGGTTCGAGGAAAATTATATCTACAGAAACAATACATTATTTTCGCTCTGTGATTAATTTGGTAATGTAACAATAATTAACAATGAATTTTTAGCGGTAAATGTAAAAATAAAATATATTTTTTATTTCCTAGCGTCATACGCAGAAGCATTCCCCTTAAGGAACGCTGGCGTGAGCGATGGTTTCCCCCATAACAGGTTTAGACGTGCTCACGAACGGGTTTAGACTTGCTTACGAAATGTCCCTGTGCGAGGCTAGCATTTCCCTCTCCTTCTCGAATTTTCGGAGTAGCCAATCAAAATTGCTGTATTATATACCGTCACATCTCTCACCCCTTCAGATTTTTATCAGGCGAAGCGATATAAAAGCAGTAGCTTCCCCAGCGATTTCACTGTATTGTGACAACACAGCGAGCTAAGATCTCCGCAAACTTTTCTCATTCAAAGTGAAATTTCAACGAACATCATGTCTGGTAAGTTGTAACAAAACACTTCATTTACTTTAAAAGTTAAATTATTACTCTGTACATTTAACTTATATTCGCGTTCTTGTTTTTAATGCATGGCATTTATATGCGAATAGCTGAGCATTCTAAAAGTTAATAGCTAGACAAGTGAATTTTCTGAAATGTGAACAGTTTAGTTAAGTATTCATTTTAGGCAAGCTTATTCTACATTTAATAGCTAACTGCGCGAATTCTCAAAATGGGAACAATTTAGTTAAGTATTCACCTTGTTGAGTAATTATTATTCCAGATATTTAAATACAGGATTTCACAGAGTCAATTATATTCCTTTTGGAGAAAATACAATTATTTGAATACCTTATTAACGTTTTTGCTTTAGAATATTACAAAAAGTCTGTTGCGCGAATCATTCGCTCTAACAAAGTAAATATCTACATTATATTAAAACATTTAAATTGAAAAATACAGTACTTAATGAACTTCATTAGTGAATCAGAACCTCAATTATATTTACACATATTATCATTTTCAGAAAAAAGTTAATAAGTTTGTAACTTTCAAATAAATGAAATTTTTGTTATGCAACACATTCTCTAATAAAGAATATGTTTTTTTCTCTTCCTAATGCAGAAAGTTTGACATCTCAACTTAACACATTGGCTGAGGGTAGCATTTACCCAGCCGTTCAAAGACTACAAGATCTTCAGCCAGAGGAGCCTTATAATATAAAATCCTTAAGAAAAATTGATACTCGATACGGTGCTAGAGTCGTTGCACTTTTAGAGAATAAGCAAGTGTTTCTCCCGACAAGATATTCAACCCTAACAAGCCAACAGTTGGAGGAAATGCCTGGGAAGTTTCAAATGGTATATCACGGAGTAGTACCAGCCGGCAAGTTTAAGACATGTAAATTGTCTTTTCTTCCTATTAAGGTTTGTAGAAATAATTCAGCTATCCTTTCAAAGCTTCATTTAGAGTTACATTCGTTGAGTTTATAAATTCGCACTTCAGTAGGATAACATTTGTCTAAAGTATACATCAATATGTAAAAAAATAACGTCCAGGATGTAGTCTGAGCGAGGATCTGCAGAAAGAAGTTTAATAGTCTATTCACTGATTCTTTACCTCAAAGCAGATACCTACAGTAAGTTTCAAATAATTTCCAGCACGATAGCAGTTGTCAAAAGCAGGCATCACTGTATTAAAAAAATATGTGTAAATAATGTCTAGATTGTACTCTGTGTGATTTCGTGCAGAAAGAACTTTAATACCCCTTGCAGTGATTCTCCACATCGAAGTATATACCTACAAGAAGTTGCAAATAATGTGAATGTGTGTTACAGGAATGCCCAGCTGAATGTAAATGAAGAGGAAGAACGAGATAGCTTAAAACATCATAAACAGAAATGTGATAGGAACATTCTCAACACCTCCCAGTAACCTCAATCAATGAAGAATTGCACCAGTGCGGAACATACATGGAAAAAACATCCGAGTGTGTAGAATATAACAATAATATATATATAATTATGTACTCATTATTACTGCTATACCAGCCTATACCATTGATTTCATAAATAATTTCATAATTGTTTAAGGAGAATGCCTATCTTAAAAACATTGATGCTACATGAACTATTACTGAAAGAGACTTGAATAAATGGGAATCTAGAAGCCAGAACCATCTTAATATTGGGCTGTATGATATGAAGTGTATAAAAAAGATTAATAAAAAAATGAGGTCTATGTAATATAAACAACATTTATTTTTTATAAACATTTTCCTATTACATTCCTATACAAAAAAACATACATATTTCCTAAAGACAAAGGTGATAGTCTAGACATTCTAAAACACTCAGTTATATAATCATATACATCACACAGAAAGAGACCTGCATTATCCATAAAAAACTAAACATCTCAAGAATGTCTGGATGATGTATTTTATAAGTACAAGGTTTTGATATTTCAAAGTTCCTGTTAACCATGACTGTAATTGATTAACACAATTTCTCGATCCTGTCATGCTATAACTTTAGAAGCTTTCAGCTTACTTATAATCTCCTCAATCTCTTGTGTGTGACTATTATTACCAGCATTCCTCGATGCAATTAGTAACCTCAATATATTTACTAGTCTATTTGGATTTTCAAGCGTAGATATCACTGAATCATCATCATATGAAGATTTCATATTCTCGCGACTCCCGCTGTATCCAGATTTTTCACCATCAGTAGTCTCCAGTGAAGGACAGAGACTTGATCCGGTATAACATCCCCCTCTATACATCTTCGGATCTTCGAGTGTAGGAGAGAGAGTCGATCCAGTATAACATGTTGCTCTATGAAGCTTAAATCTTGACAAAGAACGATTCTTAAAAATCCGCTCGCATATACAGCATCTAATGACGTGTTTTCCTCCATGTGTAATGTATGAAAAATTGAGTTTCTCATCCGCTAGTTGCACAGATTTTCTCCGGCAGGAGCTCATGCTAAAACTAAAAGAAATTAAATGAATACGGGAATGCTAACGCTCGAAGGAATTAAAAGCGAATGAATGAATTTATAACACGCAGCTATGTATATATTCAGTGTGAGGACGCCGGAGGGAATCGCAATCTTCGCATAGCAGCGGGAAAGGATGCTCTCTGGAAACATTTGTGGAGAAGGAGGCTCTCAACAGAATATGGCGAATGCGAGCATGGAAAAAGGATGCTCTCTGGGAACATTCGTGGAAAAAGGATGCTCTCAACAGAACATAACGAGTGCGAGCATGGAAAAAGGATGCTCTCTGGAAACGTTTGTTACATAGCGTGATTCCATTGTTACATAGCGTGATTCCTTTGTTACATAGCGTGATTCCTTTGTTACATAGCGCGATTCCTTTGTTACATGGCGCGATTCCTTTGTTACATGGCGCGATTCCTTTGTTACATAGCGCGATTCCTTTGTTACATAGCGTGATTCCTTTGTTACATACCGTGATTCCTTTGTTACATGGCGCGATTCCTTTGTTACATGGCGTGATTCCTTTGTTACATGGCGCGATTCCTTTGTTACATGGCGCGATTCCTTTGTTACATACCGTGATTCCTTTGTTACATGGCGCGATTCCTTTGTTACATGGCGCGATTCCTTTGTTACATGGCTCGATTCCTTTGTTACATGGCGCGAGTCCTTTGTTACATGGCGTGAGTCCTTTGTTACATGGCGCGATTCCTTTGTTACATGGCGCGATTCCTTTGTTACATGGCGCGATTCCTTTGTTACATGGAGCGATTCCTTTGTTACATAGCGCGATTCCTTTGTTACATGGCGCGATTCCTTTGTTACATACCGCGATTCCTTTGTTACATGGCGCGATTCCTTTGTTACATGGCGCGATTCCTTTGTTACATGGCGCGATTCCTTTGTTACATAGCGCGATTCCTTTGTTACATGGCGCGATTCCTTTGTTACATACCGCGATTCCTTTGTTACATGGCGCGATTCCTTTGTTACATGGCGCGATTCCTTTGTTACATGGCGCGATTCCTTTGTTACATGGCGTGATTCCTTTGTTACATGGCGCGATTCCTTGGTTACATACCGCGATTCCTTTGTTACATGGCGTGATTCCTTTGTTACATAGCGCGATTCCTTTGTTACATGGCGCGATTCCTTTGTTACATGGCGCGATTCCTTTGTTACATTGCGCGATTCTTTGTTACATAGCGTGATTCCTTTGTTACATACCGTGATTCCTTTGTTACATGGCGCGATTCCTTTGTTACATGGCGTGATTCCTTTGTTACATGGCGCGATTCCTTTGTTACATGGCGCGATTCCTTTGTTACATACCGTGATTCCTTTGTTACATGGCGCGATTCCTTTGTTACATGGCGCGATTCCTTTGTTACATGGCTCGATTCCTTTGTTACATGGCGCGAGTCCTTTGTTACATGGCGTGAGTCCTTTGTTACATGGCGCGATTCCTTTGTTACATGGCGCGATTCCTTTGTTACATGGCGCGATTCCTTTGTTACATGGCGCGATTCCTTTGTTACATGGAGCGATTCCTTTGTTACATAGCGCGATTCCTTTGTTACATGGCGCGATTCCTTTGTTACATACCGCGATTCCTTTGTTACATGGCGCGATTCCTTTGTTACATGGCGCGATTCCTTTGTTACATGGCGCGATTCCTTTGTTACATAGCGCGATTCCTTTGTTACATACCGCGATTCCTTTGTTACATGGCGCGATTCCTTTGTTACATGGCGCGATTCCTTTGTTACATGGCGCGATTCCTTTGTTACATGGCGTGATTCCTTTGTTACATGGCGCGATTCCTTGGTTACATACCGCGATTCCTTTGTTACATGGCGCGATTCCTTTGTTACATGGCGCGATTCCTTTGTTACATGGCGCGATTCCTTTGTTACATGGCGCGATTCCTTTGTTACATACCGTGATTCCTTTGTTACATGGCGCGATTCCTTTGTTACATGGCGCGATTCCTTTGTTGCATGGCGCAATTCCTTTGTTACATAGCGCGATTCCTTTGTTACATGGCGCGATTCCTTTGTTACATGGCGCGATTCCTTTGTTACATGGCGCGATTCCTTTGTTACATAGCGCGATTCCTTTGTTACATGGCGCGATTCCTTGGTTACATACCGCGATTCCTTTGTTACATGGCGCGATTCCTTTGTTACATGGCGCGATTCCTTTGTTACATGGCGCGATTCCTTTGTTACATAGCGCGCTTCCTTTGTTACATGGCGCGATTCCTTTGTTACATACCGCGATTCCTTTGTTACATGGCGCGATTCCTTTGTTACATGGCGCGATTCCTTTGTTACATGGCGTGATTCCTTTGTTACATGGCGCGATTCCTTGGTTACATACCGCGATTCCTTTGTTACATGGCGCGATTCCTTTGTTACATGGCGCGATTCCTTTGTTACATGGCGCGATTCCTTTGTTACATGGCGCGATTCCTTTGTTACATGGCGCGATTCCTTTGTTACATGGCGTGAGTCCTTTGTTAAATAGCGCGATTCCTTTGTTACATACCGCGATTCCTTTGTTACAGGGCGCGATTCCTTTGTTACATGGCGCGATTCCTTTGTTACATACCGCGATTCCTTTGTTACATGGCGCGATTCCTTTGTTACATGGCGCGATTCCTTTGTTACATACCGCGATTCCTTTGTTACATGGCGCGATTCCTTTGTTACATGGCGCGATTCCTTTGTTACATAGCGCGATTCCTTTGTTACATGGCGCGATTCCTTTGTTACATACCGCGATTCCTTTGTTACATGGCGCGATTCCTTGGTTACATACCGCGATTCCTTTGTTACATGGCGCGATTCCTTTGTTACATGGCGCGATTCCTTTGTTACATGGCGCGATTCCTTTGTTACATGGCGCGATTCCTTTGTTACATACCGTGATTCCTTTGTTACATGGCGCGATTCCTTTGTTACATGGCGCGATTCCTTTGTTACATGGCGCAATTCCTTTGTTACATAGCGCGATTCCTTTGTTACATGGCGCGATTCCTTTGTTACATGGCGCAATTCCTTTGTTACATAGCGCGATTCCTTTGTTACATGGCGCGATTCCTTTGTTACATGGCGCGATTCCTTTGTTACATAGCGCGATTCCTTTGTTACATGGCGCGATTCCTTTGTTACATGGCGTGATTCCTTTGTTACATGGCGCGATTCCTTGGTTACATGGCGCGATTCCTTTGTTACATGGCGCGATTCCTTGGTTACATGGCGTGATTCCTTTGTTACATGGCGCGATTCCTTGGTTACATGGCGCGATTCCTTTGTTACATGGCGCGATTCCTTGGTTACATACCGCGATTCCTTTGTTACATGGCGCGATTCCTTTGTTACATGGCGCGATTCCTTTGTTACATGGCGCGATTCCTTTGTTACATGGCGCGATTCCTTTGTTACATGGCGCGATTCCTTTGTTACATGGCGTGAGTCCTTTGTTACATAGCGCGATTCCTTTGTTACATACCGCGATTCCTTTGTTACATGGCGCGATTCCTTTGTTACATGGCGCGATTCCTTTGTTACATGGCGCGATTCCTTTGTTACATGGCGCGCTTCCTTTGTTACATGGCGCGATTCCTTTGTTACATACCGCGATTCCTTTGTTACATGGCGCGATTCCTTTGTTACATGGCGCGATTCCTTTGTTACATGGCGCGATTCCTTTGTTACATAGCGCGATTCCTTTGTTACATGGCGCGATTCCTTTGTTACATACCGCGATTCCTTTGTTACATGGCGCGATTCCTTTGTTACATGGCGCGACTCCTTTGTTACATGGCGCGATTCCTTTGTTACATGGCGTGATTCCTTTGTTACATGGCGCGATTCCTTGGTTACATACCGCGATTCCTTTGTTACATGGCGCGATTCCTTTGTTACATGGCGCGATTCCTTTGTTACATGGCGCGATTCCTTTGTTACATGGCGCGATTCCTTTGTTACATACCGTGATTCCTTTGTTACATGGCGCGATTCCTTTGTTACATGGCGCGATTCCTTTGTTACATGGCGCGATTCCTTTGTTACATGGCGCAATTCCTTTGTTACATAGCGCGATTCCTTTGTTACATGGCGCGATTCCTTTGTTACATGGCGCGATTCCTTTGTTACATGGCGCGATTCCTTTGTTACATAGCGCGATTCCTTTGTTACATGGCGCGATTCCTTGGTTACATACCGCGACTCCTTTGTTACATGGCGCGATTCCTTTGTTACATGGCGCGATTCCTTTGTTACATGGCGCGATTCCTTTGTTACATAGCGCGATTCCTTTGTTACATGGCGCGATTCCTTTGTTACATACCGCGATTCCTTTGTTACATGGCGCGATTCCTTTGTTACATGGCGCGATTCCTTTGTTACATGGCGCGATTCCTTTGTTACATGGCGTGAGTCCTTTGTTACATAGCGCGATTCCTTTGTTACATACCGCGATTCCTTTGTTACATGGCGCGATTCCTTTGTTACATGGCGCGATTCCTTTGTTACATAGCGTGATTCCTTTGTTACATGGCGCGATTCCTTGGTTACATACCGCGATTCCTTTGTTACATGGCGCGATTCCTTTGTTACATGGCGCGATTCCTTTGTTACATGGCGCGATTCCTTTGTTACATAGCGCGATTCCTTTGTTACATGGCGTGATTCCTTTGTTACATGGCGCGATTCCTTTGTTACATACCGCGATTCCTTTGTTACATAGCGTGATTCCTTTGTTACATAGCGTGATTCCTTTGTTACATAACGTGATTCCTTTGTTACATAGCGTGATTCCATTGTTACGCAGCCTTTTCCACAAACGTTTCCAGAGAGCATCCTTTTTCCATGCTCGCACTCGTTATGTTCTGTTGAGAGCATCCTTTTTCCACGAATGTTCCCAGAGAGCATCCTTTTTCCATGCTCGCATTCGCCATATTCTGTTGAGAGCCTCCTTCTCCACAAATGTTTCCAGAGAGCATCCTTTCCCGCTGCTATGCGAAGATTGCGATTCCCTCCGGCGTCCTCACACTGAATATATACATAGCTGCGTGTTATGAATTCATTCATTCGCTTTTAATTCCTTCGAGCGTTAGCATTCCCGTATTCATTTAATTTCTTTTAGTTTTAGCATGAGCTCCTGCCGGAGAAAATCTGTGCAACTAGCGGATGAGAAACTCAATTTTTCATACATTACACATGGAGGAAAACACGTCATTAGATGCTGTATATGCGAGCGGATTTTTAAGAATCGTTCTTTGTCAAGATTTAAGCTTCATAGAGCAACATGTTATACTGGATCGACTCTCTCTCCTACACTCGAAGATCCGAAGATGTATAGAGGGGGATGTTATACCGGATCAAGCCTCTGTCCTTCACTGGAGACTACTGATGGTGAAAAATCTGGATACAGCGGGAGTCGCGAGAATATGAAATCTTCATATGATGATGATTCAGTGATATCTACGCTTGAAAATCCAAATAGACTAGTAAATATATTGAGGTTACTAATTGCATCGAGGAATGCTGGTAATAATAGTCACACACAAGAGATTGAGGAGATTATAAGTAAGCTGAAAGCTTCTAAAGTTATAGCATGACAGGATCGAGAAATTGTGTTAATCAATTACAGTCATGGTTAACAGGAACTTTGAAATATCAAAACCTTGTACTTATAAAATACATCATCCAGACATTCTTGAGATGTTTAGTTTTTTATGGATAATGCAGGTCTCTTTCTGTGTGATGTATATGATTATATAACTGAGTGTTTTAGAATGTCTAGACTATCACCTTTGTCTTTAGGAAATATGTATGTTTTTTTGTATAGGAATGTAATAGGAAAATGTTTATAAAAAATAAATGTTGTTTATATTACATAGACCTCATTTTTTTATTAATCTTTTTTATACACTTCATATCATACAGCCCAATATTAAGATGGTTCTGGCTTCTAGATTCCCATTTATTCAAGTCTCTTTCAGTAATAGTTCATGTAGCATCAATGTTTTTAAGATAGGCATTCTCCTTAAACAATTATGAAATTATTTATGAAATCAATGGTATAGGCTGGTATAGCAGTAATAATGAGTACATAATTATATATATATTATTGTTATATTCTACACACTCGGATGTTTTTTCCATGTATGTTCCGCACTGGTGCAATTCTTCATTGATTGAGGTTACTGGGAGGTGTTGAGAATGTTCCTATCACATTTCTGTTTATGATGTTTTAAGCTATCTCGTTCTTCCTCTTCATTTACATTCAGCTGGGCATTCCTGTAACACACATTCACATTATTTGCAACTTCTTGTAGGTATATACTTCGATGTGGAGAATCACTGCAAGGGGTATTAAAGTTCTTTCTGCACGAAATCACACAGAGTACAATCTAGACATTATTTACACATATTTTTTTAATACAGTGATGCCTGCTTTTGACAACTGCTATCGTGCTGGAAATTATTTGAAACTTACTGTAGGTATCTGCTTTGAGGTAAAGAATCAGTGAATAGACTATTAAACTTCTTTCTGCAGATCCTCGCTCAGACTACATCCTGGACGTTATTTTTTTACATATTGATGTATACTTTAGACAAATGTTATCCTACTGAAGTGCGAATTTATAAACTCAACGAATGTAACTCTAAATGAAGCTTTGAAAGGATAGCTGAATTATTTCTACAAACCTTAATAGGAAGAAAAGACAATTTACATGTCTTAAACTTGCCGGCTGGTACTACTCCGTGATATACCATTTGAAACTTCCCAGGCATTTCCTCCAACTGTTGGCTTGTTAGGGTTGAATATCTTGTCGGGAGAAACACTTGCTTATTCTCTAAAAGTGCAACGACTCTAGCACCGTATCGAGTATCAATTTTTCTTAAGGATTTTATATTATAAGGCTCCTCTGGCTGAAGATCTTGTAGTCTTTGAACGGCTGGGTAAATGCTACCCTCAGCCAATGTGTTAAGTTGAGATGTCAAACTTTCTGCATTAGGAAGAGAAAAAAACATATTCTTTATTAGAGAATGTGTTGCATAACAAAAATTTCATTTATTTGAAAGTTACAAACTTATTAACTTTTTTCTGAAAATGATAATATGTGTAAATATAATTGAGGTTCTGATTCACTAATGAAGTTCATTAAGTACTGTATTTTTCAATTTAAATGTTTTAATATAATGTAGATATTTACTTTGTTAGAGCGAATGATTCGCGCAACAGACTTTTTGTAATATTCTAAAGCAAAAACGTTAATAAGGTATTCAAATAATTGTATTTTCTCCAAAAGGAATATAATTGACTCTGTGAAATCCTGTATTTAAATATCTGGAATAATAATTACTCAACAAGGTGAATACTTAACTAAATTGTTCCCATTTTGAGAATTCGCGCAGTTAGCTATTAAATGTAGAATAAGCTTGCCTAAAATGAATACTTAACTAAACTGTTCACATTTCAGAAAATTCACTTGTCTAGCTATTAACTTTTAGAATGCTCAGCTATTCGCATATAAATGCCATGCATTAAAAACAAGAACGCGAATATAAGTTAAATGTACAGAGTAATAATTTAACTTTTAAAGTAAATGAAGTGTTTTGTTACAACTTACCAGACATGATGTTCGTTGAAATTTCACTTTGAATGAGAAAAGTTTGCGGAGATCTTAGCTCGCTGTGTTGTCACAATACAGTGAAATCGCTGGGGAAGCTACTGCTTTTATATCGCTTCGCCTGATAAAAATCTGAAGGGGTGAGAGATGTGACGGTATATAATACAGCAATTTTGATTGGCTACTCCGAAAATTCGAGAAGGAGAGGGAAATGCTAGCCTCGCACAGGGACATTTCGTAAGCAAGTCTAAACCCGTTCGTGAGCACGTCTAAACCTGTTATGGGGGAAACCATCGCTCACGCCAGCGTTCCTTAAGGGGAATGCTTCTGCGTATGACGCTAGGAAATAAAAAATATATTTTATTTTTACATTTACCGCTAAAAATTCATTGTTAATTATTGTTACATTACCAAATTAATCACAGAGCGAAAATAATGTATTGTTTCTGTAGATATAATTTTCCTCGAACCAGCAACCTTTCGATTGTGAATAGACACGTTACAGATGTTTAAAGAACGTCTGATGCTATGTGATGGCTTTATAATTCTATTCTCTATGCATTACCACGGGAAAAACGAATAGCGAGTTACCGCTTGAGAAAAGTTAAAAGTATTTGAAAATTTAAACCAATATCAAAAAATCTGATGTGATACACTCACATGGCTTTCTCTACTCTTGTACAAACTATTTTTACAAGCACTTATTCCCTATATGCTTCATGTTAATCGAGATATCGAGATGTCAATGTTATTGGTAATTTTCATGACGACACAATGTGAATATGATAGGTTTTAAGCGATAGTCAAATATTTTAACGCTGGTTGCTATGTGTTGCATTCCATACTCTTTGCATATCGAGGACATAAAACAAGAATAATGAATTTGAGAAAAAGTATAAGTATTGGAAAATTTTAAGGGAATAACAAGCAATATCTCGAAAAACGATTTACTCAACAACAAGAATGTATATGTTATAAATTATGTATTTTAACGCGATCTCCATTTTTTGTGTAGTAAAATTTTGTCTATCTCTTATGGTTTATCAATTTTGCAAAAGTCGTTCAGAATGAAGAATACTTTTGGAGACATTCCCAGAAAAACCCGCCTCCGAAATAAAGTCCACTTCCTGAAAATAATAACAATATTAATAATAATATAGAATGTGTAAAAAGAACTTCGTAAAATATTGAAAAAATTCTTACCATTCGATGCTTGCTGCATGTATGGGGCAGGGACCCAACCATGCTGATTTGGTGCCAGGAAGGTCTGGAAGCCTGGAGGTGGCGGTGCAGCGGTCGCGAAGTCTGCTGGTGCAACGGTCGCGAAGCCTGGAGGTACCGGTGCAGCGGTCGCCTGTTGAGCGATGCCGCCTCCGAAATAAAGTCCATTTCCTGGAAAAAAATAAATAAATAATAATAGTATAGCATGTTTAAGTACAGAGTTCTAAAGAATCTACACTCTATACGTGAAAAAAAAATACATGTTTTAAACACCCTCGTGAAAAATACATAGCATTCTGGGAGACCGAAAGAGTTATGTGACTGCATATGGGTGAGAAACTCCCCTTAAATATATCCTTTTCTCCTTATACAATCCAGAACTCTATGCTGTCGGAGGCATGCCTTTGTGTGCCAGAATCGACATTGTATGTCTACTATCATGTAATTTTTTACTTACAAATCCTCAAACACCCGTCTGTAAATTCTCACCTTACGAGTGTTGCTGCATGTACGGAGGCAGAGCCACCTCCATGATGATTCGGTGCCAGGAAGGTTTGGAAGCCTGGCGCTGCCTGTGCAGCGCTCGATGGATGGTCGATACCAAAATAAAGTCCATTTCCTGAAATAATAATATAGAATGTGTAAAAGAAGTTAATATGAATTGTTACATTACTTATTTAAAACTCTGAAGAATGCTTACCATTCGACTGTTCGGGTGTCTGAATCATTACGGTATTTGATGAGCGATCCTGCAGCCTGCGGCCCAGAAAATTCGAGATATACATTTCATTTCTCATTACAATATCTTAAACATTTAATATTTTATTCAATATCGTTAGATTACTTGAAATGAATTTGTGTGTGTGTGTGTGTATTAAGTTTATATTAACATGCTGGAATATTCGAAAAATATCTCTCAAATGGACGGGGTATTTAAAATCGTACTCGTCCTATGTTTACTAAGCCCGATCTTTTTAAAAATGGAATAAATTAAGGGTAACGAGGATTGTTTAGGCAAGGCTCCATATTTCATTATTTAGAATTAAACAAATGCTATTAGTCGTAATAATCATACACATACGAGAGCAAGCAAATGCGCGAGTCAATTCATATACAATTAATTAATAAAAAAATATTTAATTGTTTTCATTGATCAGCGAGAGTCTTATTTATTTTAATAACGTATGTAATATCTATCATTCTGAATACTTTTTATTCTTCATATTACTCTCGCCAAATCATATTTCTTTGTTTAACATTCCGAAAAAAAATCAGTTTAATTTTTTGATATCATGTTTGCATTTCTTGTACGCGAGTATTTAAATAATGACAAAGATACAATCGAATGTTTAAGTACAGAATCTATACAGTATACGTTTAATTGAAAACTTAAATCATTAATATTCTTCATGTAGAATTATATTAATTATCGGAAAACATTTTTTGTGGTAAGCTTAAAACATGTCTAGATCTGTACCGGGGAAGCCATTAAGATCTTTTTGTATCGCTAAAAGTTATTTATCCCCGAGGGCCTGTGTTTTTTCAGAGCACTTAGCCTGTTTAATCAACTGGAAACGCTCTTCATTGTTCACTAAGAGCTTGGTTTTACCATCGTCTGAAGAAAAATTAATGAGGCGGAAGGGACTGTCGCCTGCTAATGTGACTACCTAGGCATTCTTCAGGGGTGTACACCATATTTCTTTCAAGCAGTGTACGAAAGTGAATAATTCGTTGAATTTCTCAAAGTTCGCTACGTCTTTAGAAAGAACATTTAAAACGAATATAAAATTTATATTTGAAGTCTTCGTGCGTGTTACTTACAGGTACGACTGTTTTGAATTGTAATTATTACTTCTCTCGTGTGAGAAGAGACATAGCGGGCTTTGTTGAAGCGTACTCCTATGTGCTGGATACCCCTAGCCATTAAGAGCAGGTACTGTGGGGAAAACCCACGCGTCCTGGTTTAACCGCCTCTCATGATGGACGGGGCATTGCTGTCACATCGCGTCTTGTTTTTTCGTAAAGGGTTCTCGTGTTAACGTCTCATACAAGCTATTTGCAATTTCGATTTAAGTTGCTTTTTAATTCATCTAAGCAATGTAATATTTTTTATAAACCCGCAATTCAAAAGAAGAATTAAACACACGTTATTAGCCGTAATAGTTATATACGCGTAATAATCGCGCATATACGATAACGAACAGTTGCGCGCGATTCAATTACATTAATCAATCAAAAAAACTTAATTGTTTTTAATCGATAGAGTGCGTCGTTTCATTAGAAGTGAGATATTCATGGTAGATGAATAATTGGGTGAGATATCTCTAGGTGCGCGAGTCAATTACATTAATTATTAAAAATATTTAATTGTATTCATCGATCAGTGAGAGCCTTATTTATTTTTCATTTATTTCATAATCAATTCCCCCGGAGCCAACATGAACGCACTTCGCATGTTAAACGAGTATTATTTAAATAAAATGTTAATTCACCTTTATTTTTTTTCCAGAATCATATTTCGCAGAATTATATAGAGTTAAGATGGTCGTCTTGCACCCATAATGAGTTTAAATATGGTGAATTCACAACTTTCGGATATGACCGCCAGGGGCGCTGTGAGCAAACACTCGCTGGAGTTTCACTCATATTACCACTTGGTGCGCTAGTGTAGCTGGCGAACTGAAACGCAAGTGGAGGGGATGCGCTAGTTGACTCGCCCGTGGAAGTATCGGAGCCAGTCATTCCGGCGAAACGTCTCGCAGTGGAAGGTTGCGGTCGGTGTTCCACCGCAATTATCACGCGATAACTAGTGTTACGTCAAGTCTGTCCTTTCATCTATGTGTTGTAATATTCTTATAAATCCGAAATATATTTTCGCTCAAAAGTAGAATTAAATAAATGTTATTACTCGTAATAATTATACACATGCTACCACACATATACGATAACGAACAGTTGCGCGCGAGTCAATTACATTAATCATTCAAAAAATACTTAAATGTATTCATCAACCGACTAGCCGCGTTTCATTGCAATAGTAGTAATATAAGGGGGGTTTAGGACAAGGTGTGCGCGATTCAATCAAAAATACTTAATTGCTCGACGAACAGAGTTTAATTGCATTAGTAGTAATATGATAGCGATTCTTTTTTCAATAACACACATTACCTAATTGATTGACACAATTATGTACTCAAACGATTTGCCGATGTGCGGCAGGCATCGAGAATCGCATTCCCACACCGCCAGGATGGATTTCCAAGCCAACGTCACGCACCGAGAACCCCCACATATAACCCCTCACCCCGAGCGGCACATCCCCTACCCCAAGCCAATCACACGGCAGGGATTTAGACAAGTCACAATGAGGGGCGGGAATGTAGTCACCGTATAGGAACAATACACACTCTCCCACCTATCCACAGGGAACCAACCAGAACACAAAGGGGAGGGAGGACACCCGTATGGGGGAGGGAGGGGGCGGGAACACCGGCACGTGACCACAGGGGGAGGGGGGGAGGACCTGCCGGCACAGACCCTGTCGGCATTAGATCAGCGCACAAAGGGAAGGGGGCGGAGCTAGCGGCACGCGACCGGGCGGCAAATAGTAGCGCACAAAGGGAGGGGGCGGGGCTAGCGGCATAGATCAAAGAAGCTTATCAGTTTTTCGGCATCTCTTTGCGCTGGATCTCTCATTATAAATCTACTCATGGACTCCTTTTTTCAAGAGCTTATTTCGTTGAGAGTCAGTTTGTAATATTGTATGAAATATCCGTCTATTTTCTTTAAACATTAGCCGAAATTGTGTAGAATTCCTAACTTCACACTGACTGCCTCTGCGATCGTGTGGTCAGAATTTTGTCTTCCCAACCTAGATATGCCAGGTTCGGTTCCCGGCTGGAGCTGGAATGGTTCTTTAACCAGAATCCAGAACCATTCCCCTTCCCCACAAAATCTAGAAGTATGAATGTAGGAGTGTGTTTAGTAGTTAAAGCCGATAAAACGAAAAGAAAACAAAAAGAAACGTTAAAAAGAACCTACAGTTCAACGAGCAATAACACAATCAGTCGTTTCTCAAAGCACTCACCGAGCGAGGTGGCGCCGCGGTAACGTGTGCGACTCGCATTCGGAAAGTACTGGGTTCGATCCCCGGCGACCGCCCTCTGATCCATGCGTTTTTCGTGGTTTCCGCCGAGTCGGCAGGCGAATGATGGGGTGGTCCACTACGACTCTCCTGTCCCTCAATTCCTGTACCCATCATCTTCCTTGTCATCTGTTTCAGGGTTGTAGGACCAGGCGACGGTGTTCGACGCGTTGCGGCTGGGCGGCGGCCAGGCGCATCATTTTAGGGATTAGGGTTTAGGAGGGTCAATTGCTTCCCCCCTCCAAGTTATGAGAAGTAAATAGGTTACTGGTTATTATTGCTCTACCAAAACGAAAACTACTGGAACTGTACTTTTAATACGAATATTTCACATTTAAAAGATAAAACATTATTTTCTATTAGGTTAAACGTGTCGTTAAAGTTCACATGAAAATTCGGACAACTGCTCCGGGGGGAACGCCGGGGATTCGGCTGGATTGTGGATGAAACCGGGTGGCGCAGGATGCGTTCGATCTGGAAACGTTAGGGATTCCGTCCATGCTTGCGCCCTTCGGGTCTCTCCCGAAGCCTACTTGCGGTGCTCTGATACAGTTGCGTGTCCCCTCCGTTCGTTCGTATCTTTACCTTTCTCAAAGCAGCCGATATGACCAAGGAGTTAAGGGGGTCTATACAAATGAAAAAAATAAAAACCACGAAAAAACTACACTAGCAGTTTATAACTCAGGTATTGGTAAGCTGCACTAACGACGTTATCGCCATTGTTGTTTCCATCATCAGAGAATAATGGTGCTATGAATAGTCTTAAGAGAACATCATGATAAAAGCATATTATAGGTGTGTTTAGCTTGGAATGTGATCTCCAGAAAATTACTTATTGTGATGTGCATTTTAAACGCCCCACAATAATTCAAACGCATTTAAGTATCCTCATCTCAATCAGCCTGTTCGTGATTTTCTGATATTGGTACATATTGTTCACATCAATGGTCATTAGTGCCACTTTCTGTAATGCAGAAATTATAGCTTTACACATCCCTTGCGCAGTTATACACATGAACAACTGACCGGTATAATTTTATTATGCATGAGAACGTTTGTTACAATGAGCAAAGACTGCTATTTTCACTCAAATTTAAAATTAAGTGTTAATTGACAAATTCATTTGATAGTAAAACTAAGTACATTTTCTGTATCTTTAATGAAAACGAAGGAAAATAATTGACACCATGGCACAAGGAAGGCTTTTAAAAAATTGTTACATTCACATTACTTTCTCTACCCAATATCGTATAAATAGTATATATACACTATGTAATCAAAGGTATCCGGACACCCCCACAAACATACGTTTTTCATCTTAGGTGCGTTGTGCTGCCACCTACTGCATGGTACTCATTATCCGCGACCTCAGTAGTCATTAGACATCGTGAAACAGCAGAATGGGACGCTCCCTGGAACTCACGGACTTCAAACGTGGTCAGGTGATTGGGTGTCACTTATGTCAAAAGTCTGTACGCGAGATTTCCACACTCCTAAACATCCCTAGGTCCACTGTTTCTGATGTGATAGTTAAGTGGAAACGTGAAGGGACATGTACAGCACAAAAGCGTACAGACCGATCTCGTCTGTTGACTGACAGAGACTGTCAACATTTGAAGAGGGCCGTAAAGAGAAATAGGCAGACATCTATCCAGATCATCACACAGGAATTCCAAATGCATCAGGATCCACTCCAAGTACTATAACAACGTGAGGTGAGAAACCTTGGATTCCATGGTCGAGCGGCTGCTCATAAGCCACACATCACGCAGGAAAATGCCAAACGAGGCCTCGCTTGATGTAAGGAGCTTCAACATTACACGATTGAACAGTGGCAAAACGTTGTGTGGAGTGACGAATCACGGTACACAATGTGGCGATCCAATGGCAGGGTGTGGGTGTGGCGAATGCCCGGTGAACGTCATCTGCCAGCGTGTGAAGTGCCAACAGTGAAATTCTTAGGTAGTGGTGTTATGGTGTGGTCGTGTTTTTGGAGGGGGCTTGCACTCCTTGTTGTTTTGCGTGGCACGATCGCAGCGCAGACCTACATTGATATTTTAAGCACCTTCTTGCTTCCCACTGTGGAAGAGCAATTCGGGGATGGCGATTGCATCTTTCAACACGATCGAGCACCTGTTCATACTGCACGGGCTGTGGCGGAGTGGTTACACGACAATAACATCCTTGTAATGGACTGGACTGCACAGAGTCCTGACTTGAATCCTATAGAACACCTTTGGGATGTTTTGGAACGCCGACTTCGTGCCAGGCCTCACCGACCTACATTGATGCCTCTCCTCAGTTCCGCACTCCGTGGTGAATGGCCTGCCATTCCCCAAGAAACCTTCCAGCACCTGATTGAAAGTATGGGAATAGAGAGGAATAATGTGTGTTTAATATGAATTATATATGGGGATGGATAGGAATTACATGTGTTTATGGGATATATGTGCAAATGGAGTTGTTTATGTAGATGTGGATGGTATTTTCCATATTTATTTAAATTGGGAAAATATATGTGGCATAAAGAATTGAGCAGGTAAATAGACATGTCTATCTTCCCTACACCTGGAGAGCTCATGGATAGAGCCGTCTTTTTTCGTTATTAACGATTAACGCGAAAAATATTTTACAGCTCCGGCTAAAAGTATTTCAATATTTTATGATATTGGTAGGCAATTTAATGGTGTAGTTTTCTCGCCAATTTTACGTTTTCTCACGAAAACCTTCTCTTCCGTAATAAACATGAAAAAGTTTTGTTTGTTTTTTTGTTTAATGAACTGAAAAAGTAAATGTTTACTGTTCGACAAGGGAGAAAAAGTCCCCGACAGGAATGTGCTATCCTTATCTGTTTGGAAATAGTGCGACAAGGACAGTGAATGTGTGTGACGGAGAATGCATGCTATGCAAGGAGTAAAACTATTCAATGAGCTGTAACTGAGCTGCCATGTGTGTCATTAATAAGGGTAACATAAGCAACTAGGCAGAGTTCGGACCGTGTCTAATCAGCAATTTCCTCCCTGCCCTTCATTCCCCGGGGATTTTCTTTGCTGTGGAAGACAGTACTTGAAATGTAAGTTTTAGCATTTGTTCACTACTGGTTTAGGTATGCGATATGCTGCTATGCAGGCATTCGTCACCTTGTCCTTGGGAAAATTCTGCACATTACGACACAAAAGAGGGATTATAACGGTACTACCCGCAAAGCGACTAGGCAGTTCCCGAGGTCGCGGGTTCAAACCCGGCGGAGGGCGATGGATTCTTTCGGGCGTAAAATTCCTTAGCATGGCTTCCTTCGGAAGGGAAGTAAAGCCGGTGGTCCCGTGTACTAGGTTTACGACACATAAAAGAACCTCAAGCCTGATAAAGAGGCCTCTGAGCAAAATTACCGGTCTTTCACGCCCAATATAGAACGGGACGCTAAGGACCATAGCAGTTAAAGAGCGTCCATAAATAAAACCCATTAAAAAAAGTATTGACCTCAGTGATGAATACAACCACTTTCCTCTGGAGGAAAGCTTGATGAGGGGGGGGAGGGAATGCTATTAGGCTTCAAATATTAGTTATACCGTATTAAAAACAACCCAAAAAAGCAACGGTATTAATAAATCTTATATTTCATTAAATTATGTGCAAGTACTGAGTAGAAATAACCTCAGTTAATTCATTATGTTACTGAACAAAATTATGAGAATCAATAAAATAATATTATTGCATGCAATAACTTACATATGCAGCAAACGTTTGCGCCGAGACTTTTTTTTTTACAGCAAATCTGTTGATACCTCAATGAAAGGTTCTGTAGCTTCCTCGTCCCCTTCTGCTAACACCTTCACACAAGTTTGAAGCATATCCTGACCCATCCTATTTCTTAATTTTGTCATTACCCTATTCATTATGCTGAATGTCATTTCTGCACTGGCTGTGGAAACGGGGATGTAGAGTACAAACTTTCAGCGAGTGTCCTTAGTGCTTCATAGCTAATGCCGGTCCTTTACCCTTAAGTAGTCGCGTGGGATCATTAAAAACACAATCTCCATATAAAATCCATATTAAGCACACAATTCCTCTCCACTCCCATATAAAATCTATGTTAAACACATAATTCCTCTCCATTCCCATATAAAATCCATATTAAACACACAATTCCTCCCCATTCCCATATAAAATCTATGTTAAACACATAATTCCTCTCCATCCCCATATAAAATCCATATTAAACACTAAATATTTTTCCCCCACATTATTTAAATATAAAAAGAAAAACCTACATTGAAGAAATGTGTAAAAATGCCGTTTCATTGCGCGACAATAAACAAAAAACTCGCCTTGAATTGTTTTTAAGGTGCTGGGCTTCAACAAATGAAATAAAACGGTAGAGAAGCTCTTTTATAGTGTGCAGGAACTTGAAACATTTCCGTTAGCAAACAGAGCTGACACCCGGAGTTGGGCACTTGGGTCAAGTCAGTGCGCATGCGCTGGGACTTTAACTTTTGTCAGCATTTGTATTTGCGAGGTTGGGCACTTGAGTATGAAATATTCTTTAATCATAGCAATGTAAGAACTAGTCGTTGGCCAGGTTCCACATAATTACGCACATTGCTCCCGAAAATATTTGCTTCAATTTTAAAAGTGGTTTAATGCAAAAGTTGTATGAATATTCTATGGGAAGGGGAAACGTTTTCTATTCATCCTATAAGTGGAGGTAGATTTCGAAGTTCAGTTTTTACTTTCTCTACCATGTACCTGGTAGGTAGAGAAGGTATTGCATTCCACCCAAAAATTCAATACCGAGATTTTACAGGAAAACAGTTTTGAGAGCCCCTGAATCCAAAAAGAGCACGTTTAGAAAAAGGTCCGAGCACTCGCGTGCGTGCGTGTGTGTTTTAACAGCATAACTCAAAACCGAAAAGTCGGATAAATACCAAACATTATATTTAGGCTCAGTAACTTTCAAAGATGCGACACGAATTTCAAGAAAATTCCTCCACCCCAAACTATTGTTTTCATGGAACATTTTCCGATTCTTTATTTTCTAAAAAATGGCTGTAACTATTTTGATGAAAACGCCATGTATTAAAGATATTTACATGACAGATATAACGTACGCCTTGAATTTTCTGGGAATAGTCGTGAAGTGTACTTCATTTGGAAGGAATTTTGTATAATCTTGTATAGCTGGTAAACGTTAGGCGATAGACGAAAATGTACTGCACAACAAATGTATACTGCTTTATAACCAATTTATTTCAAATAAGTTTTTTTTTTTGGTGGCATCACCACTTCCGAGATATTCGTTATTAATGGTTCGATTTGTTCAGTGCTTTGTCGTTCTTTTTAAGTCCCATAGATTTTCGATGTTTCTGGCGATTGCATGGAAACAGTATGCAATTTTAGGGCCAGTGTATAGCGTCCAGTTCTAAAACATTTGACTATCGCTGTTCCCACTATAACGTATGTGTAATGTAGCTATTTCTACAACAGTTTATTTGGATTTCAATGTAAAGACAGAAAAATAATCTGATGTATTGCACTCACATGGCTTTCTCTACTCTTGTACACGCTTTTGTACAAATGCTTATTCTCCATCTACTTCATGTTAATCTTATTGCTAATTTTCTTGTAGGTGCAGGGGAATATGGTAGGCTTTAAGGGATAGTCAAATGTTTTAAGAGCTGGTTGCTATGTTGAGCATTCCATTCTCTTTGGATGTCCAGGACATAAAAAAACGAATAACAAATTTCCATTTGAGAAAAAGTGTATTGGAAAATTCAAACAAATAACAAGGAATGGCTCGGTAATGGTTCACTCGACAAAAAAAAAAAAAAAAAAAGAAGAAGACAAAGTGTGTATTTGAGAAAATCAAAATGTTCGAAAAATGTTCCATGTAAAGGGTAGTCTGGGATGGGGGATTTCCTTTAAAACCTTCGTGTCGCATCCTTGAAAGATACGATAGTAAACTCAAGTACCAAGTTCCGTATTTATCCGACTTTTCGTTTTGAGTTATGCTGTTCGCAGCCTGACAGACACGTTTCAAAAAGGCTTTATTTGGATTCAGGGCACCTCAAAACATGCATTTCCGGTGGAATCTCGACATCGAAATTTTGGGTGGAATGCAATACTTCCTCTGCTTCTATACGTAGTAGAGAAAGTAAGAAGCTTTAGTTAGAATAGGAAAGGTAGAATCAGACGACTGAAAAATCCAATGCCATCGGCGGGATTTGAACCACGAACCTTCCAGTTTTTGTCCAGTTGTTCTAACCATTGAGCTACCATGGCAACATGCAAGTACGGCATTAAATTCGTCAGTTGCTTATCATTTTTCCGATAAACCTAATTTAAGATCTAGTGCTATTACGCTGAACTTTCATGAATATTTTGTCCTTCAGTCTCTGTTTTCACATTTCGCGCGCAATTTTTAGTGTTATCTACTGTTTTTGGTACTATTATTAAGATATAGTATTAAGTATAGTATAGTACGTTTTTAATACTATATCTTAATAATAGTACCAAAAACAGTAGATAACACTAAAAATTGCGCGCGAAATGTGAAAACAGAGACTGAAGGACAAAATATTCATGAAATTTCAGCGTAATAGCACTAGATCTTAAATTAGGTACGTCATGTGACTGACTGTTACGCCGTGTTTTAAACACGTCATAAATACGTACGTTGTGTGACTGTCACGCCGCGTTATATTTGTACAAATAAACACGTGTTTAAAGCGTACAACGTGTGACTGTTACACGAGGATTGTTCCAACATACGGTTCTGAACGGGTTCCGAACTAATTCCAACACATGCTAATGCACATGCGCCAATCCGGTACGCTCACAGAACTAATTCGGAATTTTGTGTGGTTGGAACACTACTTGAACCGTTCGCGTTCTGTCACGGCCTTCTTCGTTGCACGGTCAATCAGAAGACGAAAGATCAACCTAGCTGTGCTGAGTATAATCATGGAGAATCTTATATGACATTAAATTCACACCAAAGTGATTCTAACCTGGTCCTTTCACATGTCAGACATCTTAATCCGTACTCACCGTCTGCTATATATCCGACTTTACATTCTAACGAAAACAGCTATAGGTGCGAAGGACTTTATTTATTTAGAGCACTCCTACTCATGTATTACAAGCTTATGAAACATATTGATTCTCCTATTGTATGCTCATTATAAATAATATGCAAAAAGACAAACAATACGCTTCGCATAAGCCAAATTTTAAGACATGTATGTTGTCAATAAAATGCCCTTTGAGTGTTACTGTATCGTTAAGGCACAACTGAAACGTTTCAAAAGTTTTCGTCGCTCAATATATCCTACACAATGAGGTTTTATCCAATTCTTTTGGAATTATTCATGCACATTGCGAAGGTTCAAACAATTAAAACTATCATGTAAACTTTTTGTGTTGCAAAGGGTATTGACAGATTAATTTTTAAAACCAACAGGATATGCAGAAATGTAAATGTATAATGAAGGCTTCTTAAACAATTTATTTTCTTGTAAACTGAAACAATGCAAATAAAGCAAATAACAAATTTGTGCGATGTGATTAGATAAATGACACGAACACTTAAATGGAAGATTGTTTTTAAAATTGTATCCTGTGTAAGATTTGGAACAGGGAATTAAATTCATTTTTGAAACACAATAACTTGAAAACAATAAAAAAAAATGTTCAAAATTAAGTTAACAGCTTCCGAAGTTTACGCAAGACAAAATTAAGATCATCATTTAGCCACATTAATTGAGAACCTTAGGAAATAGTACTTTCAGCAGTGCATTCCCTTAACACTACACGTAAGCGTTTCTTTCATACTGATTACAGTGCTAATATTCGAGCAAAAATAAATCGCGTTCGTTTATCGGCTTAAAGCCATTGATACTGAGTTATTGCGAATAACAATTGTAATATATAGATATTATATTTAAACCAGAACCCGAAAAAAGTAACTTAACACAATTTCAATTTAACATTAGGTTTCCTGCTACAGAAACTTCTAAACACAATGTTTAATTTAAAACTCCAATACTCTGAGACAATGACACCCCACACAAATTCTATTCTGAACGTAATGCAAATAATATAAAACTACATGGTACCAATGTATGCTTATGATCAAGGTTAGGATTTTTAGTTGCAAATTTCAGATGAAAAAAGGAAGGGAAAAGGTGCTCAAATAAGGTGAAAAAAGGCACAAGGTGCTGGTTTATTTAAGGGGATGCATAACTGAAATTGCTATTTTCTAAACTATCCATTCAATTGGGCTGAAATTTTAACCACATGTCAGTCTTCTTTACATATAATTGTTTTGTGAATTATAACCCAGTCTTAATAATTCTCGGAACTGCGCTGTTGAGGTTATTGTCGTCTCTGCCTGCCCAGGCTTCGCCTCCACGCAAACAGATGACGTCTCTCACAGCAACAAACTCACATTCACGAACAGCAGGCTACTGATTCTGGTGGGATAGAATCTCACTCATTGTCAATTGCATTATTGCGGGCTACTTTATAGCAGTAAACTGAGAGAAAGAGGTTTTCGTCGAACACACAATTATTTTCCATTGTTGCGGGTGTGCTTTCAATTCCCGTGCGGCGTTTACTGAAAGAGGTAGACTTACTATTCGCACGTACACAGCAAGCTGAGGAGACGTTACTTGAAAGTTAAAGAATAAATTGGAATGAAACTGCGGCTGCGGCTGCTGCACAAATATGGGCTATCCCTTGCCCTTTCAATCTCGCTAGAGTCTAAACTGAAAGCCCAGAGTGCTATGAATCCGTGCCAGGACAGAAGTGGCACAGATTCACAGAATAATAATATAATAACGTTGCAAAGTCGCAATTTGCAGTCGCTTCCTTCAGCTTCTCCGGCTTTCTATTGTCAGACAAGTCATTTCATTGCACCTTAAGAATAATAAGCATGACCACATTCTTGATGTAATCGTGCAGCATACAAATAATTTCAAATGCATATTTCTTCATTTAATCAAGGTAGTGCCATGGCAGGGATGCACTACCCCCAGAGTCACCCCTGATTTGTTCTCAAAGAAAATAAACTCAACACAAAGAAAAACTATTTACAGAACTGTAGGTTATGGACATAATTAACAACCCTACACCACCCACTCAAAAATTGCACACCAAAAACCAAATTATCTGGTATCTATCAAATAGATTGCAAAGATTGTGAAAGGATATGCATTGGAATAACCAAAAGAAGTTTGGAGGTCAGGATGAAAGAACATTTGAGGAGCATCAAATTCAAGTATAGTGGCACATCACCTTTGGTCATTAAACCTCAACATAAAAACAGGAGATAAAATTAGTGAAACATGTAAAGAATTCATTAGAACTAAGCACATGGGAGAATATCTTTATCATTAGTAGGGCTTGGAATTAATAGTGGCCATGAATTTCAAAACAATGTGCATCTGAATGCAATTCTAGGGGCAATATATAATTTTTCGCCTTAATAATGATTTTTGAACTCCCAACAAATCACGAATTTGTGTTATACTAAAAATTCTGCTTAACTTGCGAAAAATGTTCATGAAATACAACTTTTTATTTATTTATACTTTTGTATTTTAAATGCATTGACTATTAAAATTTAAGGCTTCAGAGTGAAAGTTGAAAAAGTTTCCCAATATTTTTATGAGCAAATGAATGCGCATTGTGCTAGGCAAAAAGTTACAAATGCCATTGGAAACAACTGAATATGAACGGACACCTGGCTTTGTTACCATTGCTGCCATCGTTCAGCTGAAATTTCTGTGAGCAAATGAATGCACATTGTGCTAGGTAACAAGATACGAATGCTGTTGGAAACAACTTAATATGAATAGACACCTGGCTTTGTTGGCACCGCCACCATTCAGCCTCAGAAAGTATAGTTTTTTATACTCTTGTGTTGAGCAGTGGCAGGTGGTGAGTAAACATCTTGGGGGTTGCATGTATTAATGACGATCACTTACACTGAATTCCCATAATTGAGAATGTAAAAATAAGTAAAATACTAAATGGTTTTCAAATTAACCATGAAATTTCATTTAAAAGCATAAACTCACCTATTTGAAGAGAAAATCTGCTTGCCTATCCTTTCTGGTAACAAATTTTTCAATCATCCTTTGATTTAAATCACGTATCTGCATAATGAGATTTCGTTCCACTGAAAGCATGGTAAGGACAGAGAGTCTATCCTGGGTCATTGTGTTGTGCTGAAATTTTTTATTGTATTCAGAGTAGAGAAACTGCATTCTGCTTCGATATGGTCATAGGGATAGTAAGCACAACTTTAAGTAGTTAAACACTTAAGTTATTTTCACCAATGAATTCAAACACATAGCACCTATAATGTTCATAAATTCTTGTCTTTCATATATTGCAGTCGGTTCTGTTTGTAGTTTCCTCACATCTATAAAATTGCAGTTCTTGTAAACTACCTGTAGGTGATTTGTATGAAAAGAATTGTGATTCTCTGAACATTTGTGAGGTCAGAATAATATAGCTGCTGAAAGGTGGCCTTTGAAGTCAAAGCAGGCTCTGCCTTGTAGTATTATGCTAAAGGTTTCTTTGGTCTCTTGTTTCCTGTTTCCATGCTGTCATCAATTCCTCTTCTTTTGGCTCCACTCTCCTGTGTACTAGAAACATCTATATTTTCTCTAATGTTTGAAATAACATGCTCAAATGCTTGTATCTGTTTATGGACATATGATGGCTCACAAGATGTTCTTTACATCTGCTTAAAAAGAATGTCAACATGAGGCATTATTTAGTTGAAAAATGAAAGCCAAAACATGGACTTTTCATTTTGGAGAATTTCTTCATTACCACAGGCTTGTATAATGGTAGCTGAATGTGCCAGTTTCAGTTTAAATTGTCCTCATACAATCAATCATTTCACTGCTGTGCTCTGTGGTGATGTGGAGAAAGATGAAGAAAAGCACTCTTACATTCCTATTAGCTGATGCTGCATTTTAAATGATCAGATTTGAGTTGATGCGAGTAACAGTGAACATATTGCTCACCTGTGTAAAGTTTCTTCACTAGTGCTTCAACCCCACATGACAATCCACTTATAACTGATTCAGCATCATATGTCTGAGCAATGAGTTTTCTAGGGCAGGGTTTCGAAATGACGAAGCTCATCTGTAATACACTTTGCCAGATTTTGAACATTGTGGCTGGCCAGGAGGAACAATGAAGCCTAGGTCTATTATTATGAATGTATCCGTATATTACAACCTATTGGAATTTGTTAGATACACCAGTTGTTTCGTCTGCAACAACAGCTAGGAAATCTGCAGCTTTTATCTGGTTTGTGATTTCATTGTGACATACTTCTAACATAACTTCCAGAAGCTCACTTTGGATGGTCTTGAACGTCTCTTTGAAAGCTTTGGAGTTTTCAAGATGAGTCTTCATAGCCTTGTCCAGTTCTGCATTGAAAATGACGCCATGAAAATTACATGGATTGGAGGACGAATCTGTTTCCTCATGATCTCTCAGTGCTAATTTGAAAGCCTCAAAGAATCTGAAGCAATTGATAATAATATTGAGGATATATCTATTGTTGGCAACTTTCTGGTTATAAAGCTCCATATTTCTTCTATTATGTGCCATCTAGTTGAGTAGCAAGGTTTGCATTTCCCATATGGGTCAAACTAAGTACATTTTTCACATTTTTTAAACTCTTTCGTTTAAGTGATGCATATCAGTCATACCTGTCTTCGTTGATGTTTCTTCTCCACTGAACAGTACACAGGGAAAACAAAACAGGGCATATTTTACATCACAACAGCATAACCATCATATTTCTCAAACATACTAGCATTGAAAATTTTATTGGACGTCCTACCTTTTGATACAAAATTGCTTGTGTAAGCTTGATAGCAGGTGTTGGCCTTCCAAGCCTTCTTTGATTTTCTCCTATAAAGACCTAGAGGAAAATGCTTGTTACTGCAAATAGAATTCATTTTCACTCGCAATAAGTTATTATTATGCTATTGGCACTACTTACAGAATAATACACTAAAATCTCACGTTGCATGTAGCTGTTTCAAATGAGATTCCCCCAACACGTTAAATGCCAGCACTGTCTTGGCCAGAGCTACTGTTTATGCATCATTTCCACTAGGTGTATACTATACATGTCATATAGCTTTGTGTTAACAAAGCCACACCTGATTTCCCCCTCTGCACCTGCCCCTCAAGGTTCCCTATTGCCAGTAGTAGAGGCTTCATTAACATAACCTATACAGATGGACATACAAGTCCCCTACAGATAAAAAGTACTTGAAATATCCTTATTTATTAAATGGACCACAGGTTACAATATTTCTGGGGGTAGCGCTAACTTGCTACTCCCTTCTAGAGCTGCCCCTGGTGTTCAGCCTTGGCTTGGCAACTGCCATCAGAAACAGCCAAGTGCAAACAAATGAACTTAAATTTGTCTGTGTGTTGTGTACTTCTCTTGTATTGCACTTGTTGATAGTTTGATCATCCAGGTTCGTCTATCATCATGTTCTGCATTTCTCTTGATCATAGTTAAATTTTTTCATACAAGCAGTTTGCTGCATTAATGCAGCTTTCTCAGACTAGGGATTGCCTAACCCAAAGATATCGCAAGAAAGCGGGTTCTTCAATATGAAAAGTACTGCTATGTGGCTTGGGAGCGGAAAGATTCCATTGAAAAACACTTAAAATCAAGTAAACATATCACCACAGCCAATTAAAAAAAGGAACCACCGAAGCCGCAAACATCAACTGTAAAGTGTTTTAGTAGTGTGGTTAAAAAAAAAGACACTACCTAGAAAGACGTTTAACAGACCTTTTTGAAAGCTAATACCCCTCTCCATAAACTGGAAAATGAGCATATGAAGTCATTTGTTAATGTATTTTTTGAAGGTAGGTTGAATGTTTTTCTACACTAAAAAACTATCATATATTTGATATAATAGTATTATGTCAGCTAATTTTGTATTGGTTTGTTGAATGTTGTAGGATCTGATAAGTGACAGGTATCAGATCACCTAAAGAATGTACTGGCCTTCATGAAAAGTGAAGACGTTTTGGGGGTCAACAATACTGGGGTAGACTTTCTACATACTATGGAGAAGGATGAGCTTCTTGCTGCTCAGGCAGCATCTGCTTTCATGCAGGATGTTGGTCGAGTCACTGTAGATTTAATCAAACTTTTGGATGACCACTCATATCCAACAGCACATGTGCTAAATGGTCACTTGCAGTGCATTGAGCAGAGTCTGCAGCTTGCTGCTACTGGTAACCACAATGGTAAAACTAGAGCACAAATAGAGACATGCTCTAACATTGCTATAAAACAAAAAATCATGTCTACTCTTAGCAATGCAGCAACTAAATTAATTTCCATGTGATCCTTTGACCCTGCAGGCACCTATTACAAGGCAGAGAGTGTGCTCGATCCTGCAGAGATTGTGGCAATGGATGTTTTACAAGAGTTGATTTTACGTGTAAAGAAGATACGTTTTTTTTCTCTCCTTCGCAAAGGATTACTCCAAACTCCAGTGCTTAGTGAAAAACCAAATCCAGATGGAAAGCAAAGCAATGGTACCATTGTTGGTAACAAACACAGACTTTGTGATGGCTGCATTAAAGGCAATTCGGATGCCTGTGCCAATGCAGATTGTGAATGGTCTCCCCCCCAAGTCACAATACTGTCCTAACAGACAAGCGTCACAGCCTGCTGCAAGAAAATCTTTATCTGCTTTCTGAAATATATTTTGAAGACTGAAATGTTTCATTTACCATTTGTATACAGTAGTTAGAAGTTTGCTAAAAATAAATATTTATTCCAGTACTTATAATTGGACAGCATTATGCATGAATCAGCTATGCACAATTTCTAAAGTTTAAAGTTTTAGGAATGTTAATGTTATTATAGAAGACGATTTGATTCTTAATTATTATTTAGGTCATCATTACACAGATATCGCCAAAATTTTGTGTATAAATAGTGAAACAGTAAAGATTGTCGGTTGACATTTTGAAGCTATATATACTTTACCTGCTTCTAATGTTATTGCCATCTTGTAACTCATTCTGTTGTCTCTTGCACCAGCTGCTCCAGTGGTAGAGCTATGAGTACCTTCTCAAGGTATGCGTGAATGTATTGCGAAAAGACATCAGTTTAAATTGAATGAGAAATTTAATGTGATCTAACACTTGAGCTATTGAAATGACTTGCCGATTGTTTAAGGTGAAGAATTAGACTGATTCTGAATTGTAACACTAGAAATTGTAACAACCAAATTATTATACCTGCTAACTCCTGCAGTATCAATTTTAAGTTTGAAGTAACAGTTTCTGCAATAAAGGGACTAGTAGTGTAGTTTGCCGTAAATTACTAAAATGCTGCTCGGAAAGATCCCTCATAATAGCAACGAAATCTTACTCACACAAGCACATCACAGGGCACTTAACAAATAACACAAGTAATCATCAGATTATACATGAATGTGTGCATGAATGAATGTTGATCAGTACCCATTCCAGTACCAGAGGAGCTCTCTGAATTAGATTACACGCCTTTATTACATATGCTCCGTTTACATTAAAACTACTCCCACCAACATTATTTCATGCCCAGGGCAGTACTTAAAATCCTACATGTGCCTCTGTTACCTTGTTACTATAGGGGGCCTGGCTAAAATTTCAGAAATACCTTTCACTTCTCTTTTTCAGAATTGGACTACCTGACCCTGTAAACATACTGAATTTAACTCTAAATGCCTTCCCAGAAACGTTAAGATGTGTTCTCTATTTAGCTGCTACATGACTTTCCTACACAGCTCGCTAATGACAGTTTTTCTTTCCAGACAAATCCTTCAACTCAGCTTACTACCTTATACAATGATTTAATATTATCGTAGCCTCTAAACAACTTGCTCAAGGGGGTAGAGCACTTGCTAAAAGGTACCAGGTAGTTAACAAATTTAATAAGGCGAGGCCACGACAAGGGACGCATCTAAAATGAAAATGCAAAATATTATTGGATATCTGACAAAAGGATACCTACATGGTTCAGAATGGGAGAAAGGAGCTTTATACTATCATAAATGAAACAGGAAAGATCTGGATGGTAAGGGGTTTATTAGATAAAAGAGGATACATTACCTATCTCCTCAGCCGCATGGCTGTCGGGCGAGGCCGCCATACATGCCTGTATGGAGAGAGCGTAACACCATGTCCTGTCCGGTTCGCCTCTATTCACTGACTGACTGCCTAGCCAAAACCCAAGTCACGCTATGCTTACCGCGTGGGGGACGCCAACTAAACTACTACCCCCACCACTCTTACGTAATCTCCGATCCAGGTGACCAAGGATACGTATGCACTAACAATGCCTGCATACGCCACATCTCCCCCTGGCCACCTAGATCGACGCCCTCGTCGACACAAGGAGAATTTTGTTTATGGAAAAGAGAAAGAGAAAAAAAAAAGAATTACAATACAGAATAAAACATGACATACAAAAGGTTAGATAATTGAACAAGCAGTATCTGTGAGAATATATGGAGCATACATATGTCTTGAAGAAATTAAAGGCAATGCTGATTGGCATATTTGGGAGTCTCAAGTGTCGGCGAATTGCTTTTACAGATCACTTCTGTATGAGTACCACGCACACTACACCATGCTGCCACTGTTACATGCACACTACACTGCACCTGGATGTTCCGACGTAACTGTTTGTGGGTGGGATTTCCACATCACCCACAACGGCGAATTTTCAGCTGCAGTCTTTCAGGTGCTGCAGGTCGCTGAAGATGTGGGGGGAGCAATCGCTAGCTTGGACTGCCCCCCAAAATAGTGGCTCCTTATGCCACTGCAGTGTAGTGGCTGAACGACAGCTCTCCTGTGGTGTCTCTGGAACCTCTGGCGTGACTGGCAGGGATACTCTTCTTGTACACTCGAGCTCCGCAATCAGCAAAGTGACTATAACAGAAACCATAGAACGGTAGAAATGGTGCTCCAAAAGATCATCATAATAAAAAGTAGTATGTCATTTACAATAAAAGATTTAAAATGTCAAAAAGGTTTACAATCAATCAATTCTTTTAATATGGGGCAAAGAGAAAAAAAAATGGCTACATGTTGACATAAAAACTAAATTTTACAGGGGGTTACCATCCAAAATTTAACACAAAATGCTTTAGAATCCAAATACAAAAACACAAAAGGACCAGAATACATAAACATTACATCAGTGACATTCATTGTTTACATACAATAACACAACACAAATATAGAAACTTATTTGGGATCCCAATATTATTTAATGACCAGCTGGTACTACTAGTGAAGAGAAATAAGTGCACTTACAATACATTCATACATGACAATGAAATGAAATCCTTCATACTGACCATGGCCCAAATTATACACAACACTCACTTAACTAACTACTCAAAACTACTGTGTGCATTACTACAGACTTCAAAAATAAATCCACAGTACATATTCAAACTACACCACATTACATTCTTTCAACTACAATACTCATACTCTACTGTCAAATATATAGTCTCCTCTACATTACTATCTTATTCATCTCATTATTATCCTCATCATCTCCATCATCATTATTATTTCACTCATCATCATCAGTATTTCAATCATCATCGTCTTAGCTTTCAACTTTCTCATAGACAGTAATTACTGAGAAAACAAAATATCTTCACTGACGTGTCTCATTCAACATGCTGCAAAGTCAAAAATACCTAACATAGGCATAAACTTAAAGAAATCACATTAACATTTCAGGAATGACACAAATAACATGACATTATACTGTTGCATCCACATCCTCCGAATCAAAATTAAGCTGGAAAATAGATGGTATTAAAACTCGCTATATAAGATGGTACTAAACTTGTTGCATAAACACAAAAAAAAATTATTCTCATTGCATACACTTCATTACATTTACTCTCTCGTGTGAATACATCACACACGCTATACTGGGCACGTTTCAGCAACACCAATAAGCAAAATCTCTCAAATCACATCAAATCGAATTTCCAGGTACATGTAGCCCTCCTGAAAATCAAAACATTGACACTCCAACTATCGGGGTTACTCTTTGGCACTTCCACCGAAGCTGACATCAACTCATCTCATCTCCTCTCTCTCATTACCACCATCGGGGTTACTCTTAGGCACTTCCGAGGCAAATCTCACATATACTATCACATAACCTCAAAACATACATACACACACTATTCATGCAACAATTTTCTGCAAAGAAAAGATCACAGCATCATAATGAAACCCAAAATCAAATCAAACCAAATCGAATGCAACAGAATAAATCACATCATTACTCAAAACAATACTGTCACAGAACATTCCTGAAAATCAAACAAAATTAAGTACACACTCCCAGGTTGTTTTTCTTATGCTTTTTACCACAAAATGGTGCAACTTTCCAGTTTCATGTAATATATGCTTCATGCCAACATTAAGGCAGACAATAAAAATAGCATCACAAAACTCAAACTTTACAGTCTATAAGGACCCACAGGATCATAATAAGGGTGAAGGCGTGACACATGAACACTCTGATGTTTGGTACGAGGAGCATGAGGTCGACCAACAAGGTAGGTAACAGGAGTGATCTGTCGGATAATTTCAAAAGGACCAAAATATCTATGTAACAACTTTGTACATTTACCTTTCTTTCTTATAGGAGTAAAAACTTTGACTAATTGACCTACGTTGTAAACCACATCTCTATGTTTAGCATCAAATGCTTCTTTTTGTTTCACTTGTTGCTTTGTAATGTTAGCAACAGCAACCTCACGTGCCTTCTGAATCTCTTGTAAAGTCTGTTTCACAAAAAGGTCATTAGAAGTAGCTTGCAGCTGAACCTGGTTAACTCGGTTACATAACTGTTCTACACGATCAATCGGCTGGTGCATGGGAGCGACAGGTGCATCCCCAAGAGAAGAAGCATTAGTTAGCTGAGCAGTAGCTGGTAAAGTAACAGCAGGAACAGATGCATTATTAAATACAACAGAGGGTGGTGTAACCACTGCAGCCTGAGATTGAGCAGACACTAGATGTTCTCGGTTCTGCATATAAAACTGTGCCTTGTCCACTCGTCGAATGATTTGTATCACCTCATCAACAGTTTGAGGATTTAATGGCAGCAAAGGCTGTACATAAAGAGGTTTAAGACCTTTAAGCAGGTGTTTGATTTGTTCTAACTGCAACATAGCTGGGTTTACTTGATCACACAAAGATAACACATCATAGATATAATTAATAACAGGTTCATCATCTAACTGTACCCGCTGTCTGAGTTTCATTTCCAAAATATCACTCTGATTAGTCATCTGAAATGCATTTAGAAACTGTGTAGATAAGCAAAACCAATCATGGCGAGGATGCCGATGGCAAAAAGTTTGAAACCATGATGCAGCAGTATCTCGTAAATAACATGAAAGCATTTCAATTTCATTTCTTCAGACCAACCATTAGCAGCAGCGACCATTTCAAAATTTTGAAGAAATTCATATGCCGACAACTTACTGGAATTCTCAAAGTAAGAGGGTTCAATGACCGGATGACACACAGCTGACTGCATTGTGCTCACCGAAACAGGCGGATTAGGCATCACTGGTAATAACTGAGTAACAACAGGTGTACTAGTACTGGAAATAGATTCTACTTCACTATGCTCACTGACTGGAGCAATAACCACATCAGATTTCTGCGTAGTACGTCGCTTAGGCATTGTGGCAGCACAAAACAATGATAAACTCAACCAGTAAATGAAAAGAATATGGAAAATCACCAATACAGATTACACCAAACTAAGCACTTATAGCATCGCATGAATGTAACTAGAAATATCAGAACATAGCCAGATAAAAACCAATACCAGGAGTAATACAATTAAGCGCCCACGGCGAAATATTAGAAAATTATACCAGCATATTGTTTACACAGACATGACAAGCAAGCCACTTGGACACAAAACCAAGATTTTAAAACAGAATGTACGCATGGAAGTGATATCTTCAGCGAGAAAACTCGAACTGGAGGTTAAAAAAAAAAAACGTCACACCTACTGTGACCAGCGCTGAAATTATCTCAAGGAGAGCAGAATATGCTAAACTTGCAATTTATGCATACCAGTGTACGATGCACAAAAATGAATTGCTTCTTTTTTTTACGCACAGAACACGTGCTGGAAAAGATTGGTTTCACAAGCTAGAATTAGTGATGAATTGCATGACCACGCAGAAATTACGTAACACACTTGCGTACATAAAAGTTGCACGAAAAATGCACCCCAAAAATATAGTAAAGAACAGGAAATCACAATCAATGCAATATAGAATTACAAGCTTCCAGAACTACTACTAATAAGCACAGCAAACAGCATCTCCAACCACATCACCAACACATGACGACCACATTATCAAAGCTGCAAATATCTCCCAATTTTCACAATTCACAAAAATATGTACTTTAAAATGACCAGTACGAATGATTTATCACAGCAACAGAATTGAGTAGAAATGAAGCCAAGGTAAGGGGAAAATGAGCCAGAAGTTTTAGCGTCACGCCACCGACAGACAATGGAAAAAATATAAAAATGAACTTAAAATTGAAATTTAGACACGGGACTTTCAGAAAACAATGCAACAGGAATTTAAAATAAAGAAACCACAAATGATACAACCAAAACCCTTACCCTTAAGCCAAGAAACAGATTTGCATTTTTAACAACCATGTGGAGGACCAAAACCGTTACATTTTAGTGAAAAGAAAAAAAAAAAAAAATTTACAGTTAAAAATCTCAAAATAATTACATTATGCCCGGCCCTCCACCAAAATGTCGTAGCCTCTAAACAACTCGCTCAAGGGGGTAGAGCACTTGCTAAAAGGTACCAGGTAGTTAACAAATTTAATAAGGCGAGGCCACGACAAGGGACGCAGCTAAAATGAAAATGCAAAATATTATTGGATATCTGACAAAAGGATACCTACATGGTTCAGAATGGGAGAAAGGAGCTTTATACTATCGTAAATGAAACAGGAAAGATCTGGATGGTAAGGGGTTTATTAGATAAAAGAGGATACATTACCTATCTTCTTAGCCGCATGGCTGTCGGGCGAGGCTGCCATACATGCCTGTATGGAGAGAGCGTAACACCACGTCCTGTCCGGTTCACCTCTATTCACTGACTGACTGCCTAGCCAAAACCCAAGCCACGCTATGCTTACCGCGTGGGGGACGCCAACTAAACTACTAACCCCACCACTCTTACGTAATCTCCGATCCAGGTGACCAAGGACACGTATGCATTAACAATGCCTGCATACGCCACAATATGCAGAAATTATTTATTGCAATTATTTCTCTGTCTTACTATTATTTCTTTAGTTAATTATTTATATATTGCCGTCGGTAATTACGATATCAATAGTTTATGCTTGTACACAATAGTTGGCATCAAAATATAAATATTTTAAAAATTGGCGCTTAGCTAGTTAATGTGTTCACCTCCAATTTGTGTTCATGCTTCCTGACATTTGCATTAGCCCTTTATTTAAGTTGCCAATTTTCACATTTGAAGGTACCAATTTTTTACATTTGAACATGCCAATTTCCATGCTTTCAACTCACCAAAAAATTTAAAGCCCTAACTATCAGAAATCAAGAAATGGTTATGAATTTTAAAATCCCTGCTGTTGATGTCATCCCATTAACCAGAAGAACAGAGGGCAGCACAATGCCTAGAAGGACGAAACCATCCACAGGAATGTCAGTCAACTGTAAAACTGACAATGGGAAGATGTTCCCAGAAACAAGTATTAATAAATAGATGTAAGCAGAGAAAAAAGTGTTTAAAAAATCTGATGTGTTATGTTCACATGACGTTCCCTACCTCTATCGTTTATTAGTGGATATAAAACTATTCTTACTAAAGTTTATTTTTCTATCTACTTCATTATAATTGAGATAAACTTTAGCAGAAGTAGCTATATTACGCATTTCATTATAGATACAAAGGGAACAGTGAGTCAAATGTTTTAGAACTGGACGTGGCCATCGAATTCCATACTCTTTGCATGTAATCATGAAAAGCAACTGAAAACTGACAGGAGTTTAAAGGAATGACAATGTCCTGAACAATTCGAGCCATTAGTAATGGATATCTTGGAAATGACTTATACTGCAAAAAAGTTATTTGAAGTAAATCGTGCGTTTCAAAGAGATCTACATCTTTTGTGTAGCACATTTTTGTCTACCACTCAGCATTTTGTCTTGTTTTGTTCAATACTGATTTTCATCATTGCTCTGGATGCATTTCAGCATTGGGCTTATTGTGCTGCCTGTATCGTTTTACAGACAATTCGTTATGCCTGCACCCTTTATCAAGGAATATAGTCTCATAACAAGATATGGTTTCAAATTCTTCTGGTTCTAAAAACATTTTCCCAAAAGCAAAGTATATCTCCTGTAAACCAAGGCCTCACAGCAACATATAATGTGCTGGGCTGTTTCAGTTTCTGCCTTGCACAATCTGGAATCTAAGTTATCCTGAAACAGTCCCACTGTGTTAACATGCTTTTTCATAGAGAATGTCCTGTGAGAAATGCAATAGTGGTTTTCAGCTGGTCTGTTACATTTAACCAAGCTTTCAGTTCTTTTCTTACATGGTTTTCTAATAAGTAGTTTATCATGTTTGTTTCTGGAGTTTTAAGCCAGATTTTGTAATGTTCTGCTTTGGACCAGTTGTTAATAGCCTCCCTTACTAAACATTGAGATGTTCCTACAGCCGCTCTGGCCCAATAAATTGTGAAACTGCTCCTTGTCTTGCAAGTTCATCAGCTTTTTCATTTCCCTCTATGCTACTATGACCTGGCACCCAGATGAATTGAACTTCATTCTGTTCTGCCAAGCTTGTGAGTGGTTTAGGCATTTAAAACCAGTCCTGACATTACCTTATGACTACTTAAGAACCTTAATGCAGCCTGACTATCTGAGAAGATAAGGATCTGTTTACCAGTGTAAGTTCTCATGTATGCATTGAATAATAGCATAAATTTCTATTTAAAAAACAGTAGCGTATTCACCCACAGGAAAAAAATTGCACCTTGGTCTTATGCCAGTTCTTCGAATCCTGTACCTGAGCCCTCTGTAAACCACATCAAAGTTTTCTCAGGAGTTTCCAGAGTTTTATTCATCCAACATTCAGGATCAATAATGACCCTGAAGTTCTTTATGAAGTGTTTAATTGTAATTATAAAGTCTGACAGCATTTCTAAAGATGCATCTCTTATGTATTACCTAATTCTTAGCAAACCTGAGTTTATTTCACGAACTCTCAGTTGCTTAGCATGTGCCATTCTTGCCTCCTTCATTACAACTAAATGCAATGGAGTCAGGTTCAAGAATGTCTCCATTGCTGCAATAGGAGTTGTTTTCATAACTCTTTTAACAGCCATACATGCTGCTCTTTGAACTTTGTTTAGTTGATTTTTAGAGCCTGTTTGAAGGACCTTAGTCCACCAAATCAGTGCACCATAGGTTATCAATGGTATGATTACCCTGGTATATATCCAATGGATCATAGCAGGTCTTGGTCCCATCTTTTACCATGCACACATCCAACTACTTCAAAGGTTGTTTTTGCATGTTTTATTGTTTTCTTGAAATGCTGATTCCAGTCCATCTTGGAGTCAAAAGTGATTCCCAAGTATTTTACTTCCTCAGATATTTTAGGTTCTTTACCTTGAAGATATAGAGGTCCTAATCCCTTTATGTCTCTTCTTCTGGTAAATAGTACTATGGCTGCTTTTTGAAGACTAATAGTTAAGCCCTCAATCACAGCCCACAGTATTCAAGGCCAACTGCATGAGTTCCCAACTGTTTCTGTGCATTTACCTCAAACTATGATAATATCATCAGCATAGCCCATGATACCAAAGCGTAGATTATTTGCTTGAACAAGTAACCCACCAACTACCAGGTTCCATAGTAGGGGGTGATAACACCCCACCCTGTGGACTACCACTCATGGCCTCTGCGCTAAGCTACTATCCATGAGACTTGTATGAACTATTCTGCCTCTCGGCATGGATTGAATCCACTGATAACAGGTTTCATCAATTCCTTGTTTCCTTGCAGCATTATTGCATTAAAGGTGTTATAAAAGGCACCATGTGCCATCTCGTTTTCCTGATTTGTCTTTACCACTTTATAAGCGACCTGAAAAAGGGCAGTTTCAGCTGATCTGCCTGTACAACAGGCATGTTGATTCTGGTGCAGAGGATATACCTCTAAAGCACCTCTTCTTATATGCCTTGTCTATTAATTTCTCTAAGTCTTTTGAGAATTATTGACATTAAACTGATGCGACTTAGCCAGGGTCAAGGGTTTTCCCTGGCTTTGGTATAAATACCACCCTAAGTTGCCTCCAGGTCATTGATATGTATCCTAAGGCCAAACTTGCTCTTAGGATTTGTACCAAAATTTTTGATAATTCATCAAAACCTGCTGAAGCATAATGGGCATTATTCCATTGCTTTCTAGAGATTTATACAGTTGAATTAAAAACACTGTCCATTTTAATTTTTCATATTTGATGACTTCCTTGGCAATTTCCCAGTCTGCCCTGGAGGCTCTCTTCCGAGAGAGCTTCAATCCAAGACTGTCCCATCCTCTTACAGGTTCATCAAGTATAATTAATTCAGGGAAATGAACTCTTGTTCTTCCATTGTCCCTTTCTGTTTTAGTATATTCTCCATTTTTCAATTGGAGATTGCTAATAAAACTTTGTGGATCTTTTCTGAGCCTTTTGAAGTCTAGCACATTCTGGGGATGTTTCTATTTCCTCGCAGTGCTTCCTCTAGGAGTCGTTCTTAGCCTTCAAGGCTTCATTGTATTCTGTCAATGAGCTGCTATAAACAGTCCATTGTTTAGTTCATTTCGCAAAGTTATACAATCTGCAAATTTTCTTCCTTTTACTTGCAGGTGTTGGTTCCACCAGGGCACATTCCTGTTGGCTTGCCTTGTTTTCAGAGGACAGTTATCATTAAATGCTGAGATTTCTGCATCCTGTAAATGCTCTGTAGCAATTTCTAAATCTTCACATGAAACTTATTGTCCGTCTTACTCAGATTAATGATTAGGTCTTTCCTGTAGGAATCCTAGTCACTTTTTTGGATACCGACAAGTCCTGATTTGTTTACATGTAAATCTTACTTCAAAATGGATGTATCTATGGACTCAACTTCCATCCTCAGACACATGCCAATCTTTAATGTTTCCCACATAACTGATTGCTTAAGTTATGTCAATAACTTCCTGCCTTCTCATAGTAACAAAGGTAGCTCTGTTACCCACATTCAGTATCTCAAGATTACTTGATATAATAAAATTATAAACAGACTCACCCTCTTTCATTTGTATCCACACTCACCCATGTAATGTGATGGGAGTTAGCATCACAGCCAATTACCAATTGTAATTCATCAGAGCAACACATGGCTACCAGCTGTTCCAATTCCCTCGTGAGAGGTAAAATAACATTGTCATTTGGGAGGTAGACCAATCCAAGTATAACTTTCTTGATCCACTTTCCCCCACTGATTTTACTCTGATTGCTATAATGTCCCTGGAACAGAAATTCATTAATGGCAGTATATTTAAGTAATTTTTAACTAGATGCAAGTCCTTGGAGTTTTGTCGGTGTTATTATACATTTATTTCCCGCCAGCCTCCTTAGGACCTTTAATTTCTCCTTTGTAGCTCCAGGGTTCCTGGATGAGTGTCACATCACAGGTCATCTTCACACAGAGGGCAGCAGATAATGCTCTACTGTGGTGAAGAATTACCTCCAGTATCTTCGTCACCTGAGACCTTGTCCTTCAGAGATTTAAAAGATACTCTTCCAAGTCCCCACAAGGTCTTAAAGTTAGGTTTCTGTAGTGCCTTGTTTGACTAGAAGTCAATCGAGGACTATGTTTGTCCTCTTGGCCACCTTCCTATTCATAGTCTGCCATTCTTTGTTTTTAGCTTGGGGTTTTGTTTTCTGAGCCTTTTGACAACTAAAGTTGTCTCAGAAGTATCTGGTATCCAGACTAGCACCTTAGGCCTCTTTGAGAGTTCCTTGGAGTCTGCTACTTTCAATGCTGCTACCTCCCAAAGTTCTTTAAGTCCACTAATTGTCTGATTTAACCAATCTTTTGTGTTTTCATTTGCATAGGTTATCCATAGATACCCTGCGCTATCTTTCTACCAATGAATTGCGACAGAGATCCTTCCATAGTAGATGCATCCACTTCTTCAATCAGTATGGGCTGAATCAGGTCAGCTTGTTCCTGGTTCAGTTTAATATCAGGAATGGTATTTGCTTATAACTGCCATTTTGTTTCCAACTGTAGCATTGCAAAAAGACACAGTCAGTTTCAATTTGGTCCTGCTGTGCTTTTTAGCTTCCTGTTCTACAGATTTTGGGGTGCTGGAGTCTGAGTGGAACCTTTCAATTCCACTACTAGGTCCAGCACTATCTTTGTCAGATGAGGTCTTTCTAGTTGGTTTTTCAACCTTACAGGTTCTCTCTCTTATTTTCTTTTCTTTTAAACGTTTCTTCCTTTGAGCCTCTGTAAGTTTCTTAGCCTGCAGTCAGATCCTCTACAGATGGTCCAAAGGAGTTTTGTACTTTAAGTCTTCTTCTAGTGATCCTTGAATAGTTTCAAGGTTTTGTTTTACTGTGTCCATTTAAGTCTGAGTATGGAGGAAAGACAGTCAAACCTGGCAAAATCCCCTATATCGGGGTAAGGCTGAATACTCTGGGAGGTTGCCTGATATCCCAGAGGCTCCGTTAGTGACATATCTCCCAAGTACCACACATCCCTTCAGCACAGAAATGTCATCTTCCATGGTCTAGGGGTACCATGCTAGTCTCTAGTTCCCAAGGTCACAGGTTCAAGCCTGGAGGAGGGCGATGGATTTTTTCTGACATAAAAATCCTTAGCATGGCTTCCTCGGGAGGGAAGTAAGGCCAGTGGTACCATGTTGTAGATTCTATGACACGTAAAAGAACCTCAAGCCTGATAAGAGGCCCTCTGAACAAAATTTCCAGTCTTTCACATCCAATATAGAATGGGACACTAAGGACCACAGTAGTTAAAGAGCATCCATAAATTAAACTCAATTTAATTTAATTTGGCACAGAAATGCATAACACTTTGGAGTTGGGATATTTGTCCCCTATTCATCATTCAGGGACAAACCTACACAGTGGTCTGGTGATCAACCAAAACCACCGTGCAAGTCCTGGCAATCCACCATCCGCCAATGCATCTAGTACCCACTCAAAGCCCAGTTTTAGGGGCTTGCAGGCAGTTACATTATTCCAGAGGTCTCCTGCTGCAGACTACTCAATGTTTACCAGTTATACCAGATTATACAAACTTCCTTGCAAATTAAGAGAATATCACAGGCTATTTGCAGAACATTCAAGGTATGCATTTTATTTGCCATATAAATATCTTTGATATTTGGTATTTTAATCAAAATCAGTAAACCCATTTTTTAGAAAATTGAAAATTTCGAAAAAATGTTCCAAGTAAAGTGTAGTTGGAGTTGGAGATTTTTTTAAAGATTGTGTTGCATATTTGAAAGATACTGATTTTTTTTAGACTTTTCGTTATTGAGTTACGCACACATACACAGACCTTTTTCATTTTTTTTTTCTGAGGAGTTCAGGGGGGTCTCAAAACATACACTTCCAGTGAAATCTAGACATTGAATTTTTTGGGTGGAACAGAATACTTCCCCTACTTACTATATGTGGTAGAGAAAGTAAAAAGTTGATTCATTCCAACATAAGTTATTGTGACACTCCATTATATACAATACTTCATGCTTATTTACATTATTCATTCATATTTTTTACTTCAGTTTATTTTGCTTTTCTGGAAAAAAAAAGAAAAAAGTTTAAGGTTACTTTTGTTA
Source organism: Deroplatys truncata (assembly GCA_030765065.1). Taxonomy (NCBI): domain Eukaryota; kingdom Metazoa; phylum Arthropoda; class Insecta; order Mantodea; family Mantidae; genus Deroplatys; species Deroplatys truncata. The sequence continues at coordinate 176,439,649 of CM060990.1, read as the reverse complement.
CCGAAGGCTCCAGGTTTAGATCCAATCCAACCTGATAACACTAAAACAATACCAAAATGACAAAACACTTAAATAAAAAGATTTAAAATATGTTTGTTTTATTATAAAAATGAATTATCATTAACAGCATCAAAAGTTTTTACAAAATACACAAAGTATTAGTTTTTATCAGGAACACCAGCAAAATACTTTTCTCAATATATATTTTTTTCTTGAATAATCCTTCTTGTTCAGTGAAGACTAGATGCAAATGAAAACATCTGTTGAATGCTTCAACTCACTTTACAAAGACACATGAATAAAGCACATTGGATAAGAACAAATGCTTCACAGACAAGTAAATATCGGTGGTTAAGATATGAACGCTGTTTATATATAAAATACTGCTTTACAAATTATATGAAGAATTAATTCCAAATTAGTATTTTCTACTCATAATTACTACAGAATCTGCTTGAATGCCTTTGCAAAAAAAGTGATCTATGTATTACTTAACTTTAAATTGTATCCAAGAGAAACTCTGCTGATGCTCTGGATATCACACTTTAATCATGAATAGACATGAAAATCTCAATGCTATAGATTTGTTTACATACATTAAAGTTGAGAAAGAAGGAAACAAACAAAGCATTCTCTGTCACATAACGCTATAAGTTTTGGTAACACCTTTGTTAAAAAAACTTATTACTTTAATTATGATGTAACAATTTCACAGGTTCCCTATATTAACAATATTTTCTTAGATTATCCTTTGGCATAGGTAGTTACATATTTGAAAGATACCATTTCTGATTTTTTCAAGAAAGTTTCATATCACCACCTTCACTGGTGATCATCTCATCTCATCTTTTATGGTTGTTCTAATCCATCATATCATTTTCAGCCTTAAACTTTGTTGCCTGTTGACAGCACCTGCCAAGAAGTCCTGAGAGTTGTAAGAGTGTTGGCAACCCATTAACCACCCTCTGCTGTGTTATTCCAATTTCCTAAAGATAAACAGAAAAATATGAATCATATCTTCATCCTAAATGCTCACATAAAGGATGTACACAAAGTTATAAATTCTTATACTGGATGGAAACAGTATTATGTCTTCCTTTAAACCAAAGTTATATGGATCTAAACGAGCATACTGAGAAAGTCTTGTATCTTTAATAGATTTAATTAATTGTTCATCCACACAAGTCGTGTGTAGGATAAGGTTGGAAAGACTGATTTGTAAAATAAGATGAGAAAATATAAAATAATGAAATATTTCCATATAAAGGCTGGTTCACAACACCAAGAATGGGAACCATAGAGACAGAATTACAAAGTTAAAAAGCATGTATTATAATATGAGCATTCACAATTAACAGGAAGCATGTATTATAATATGAACATTCACAATTAACAGGAAGCTTTCTGAAGTTCCAGAAACAGGAAAGAAGACTTGGCCAAGTTTCAGCATTCTCATTCCTGGCCATGGCACATTAAATCCATATTGTGCATATTAGGCTCTTTACTGTAGAAATTATTCAAGATAGGCATGGCATGAAACAGCCACTAGAGCCCCTTCTAATTGCAAGTTGGGAAAGTGAAACAGGAAGAAATTCCAACAAATTTGCTTCCCCGACTCCCTCAGATTCATTGAACACTGATTCTTCTTGCAAAAGTGTCACCTGTAGTTTGTTTATATGCAACTCAAAACAGACTATTGCCTAAAAAACAATAGTGAAACCCTAAAGGAACAGCAAAATACTAGCAGAAATTAACAAAGAACAAACAACTTGGTTGACATTATTAATAAAGGAATTGGAAATAGTAACGGGTCTGTATTAAAAAATGTTTACTCCATCAAATTTTGGCATTGGTTAACCTGCATTGGAAGCAGGTGAAAAAATATCATTAGTCAGTTACAAACAAATGAAATCCCATTGTGCAAACTCAACTTTCCACTTTGCTATTGATAAGGCCATCGATATACATTCCCATTCTTGTTAATCGAGTATTGTGAATCAGCCTTAAAGAGCTGTTTGGGCTTGGGGAGATTTTCTTGAAAATCTTTGTCGCATGCTTAGAAAGATGCTGAACTTAATCACCGAAATGGTCACATTATATTCCCTAGCATTCAAATTGGTAAATGTACCCTTGAACAAGAATGAACATGAACAACAATATTAAAAATCTGATGTGTTGCATTCACATGACCATCCCTACCCACCATTGTTTATTTTTATATAGCTTCTACAAGCTATTGCTTATAAAACATTTTTTTATTTCTTCATTGTAATCCAGATCAACATTTGAAGAAATAGTTTCATTACACATTTCGTTGTAGGTACAAGAGGGATACAGGAAATCAAAGCAATATCAAATGTTTAAAATCTGACGGCTAAATGCTGGCCTTGAAATTCCATACTCTTTCCATAAATCATGAGAAACAATTGAATACTGACACAATTTCCAAAAATTACAAAGTATTGAAAAAATTTACAGCAATAACAATAGATATATCAAAAATAAATTGTGTTTTAAAGAGATCTAAATGTTTTGTGGAGTAAGTTTATGTGTACCTCTTATGATTTACCGTTTTTACAAAATTCCTTCTGAATGAAGAGGATTTCACAGGCTATTTCCACAAAATTCAAGTTGTACATTTTATTTGTCACATAAATGCCTTAATTGCATGGCATTTTTAATTAATATTGTTTGAACCAAGTTTGAGAAAATAAAAATTTATGATAAATTTTCCATGTAATGGCTAGTTGGGGTGCAGGGTTTTATTGAAAATCTTGGTGTCACATCCTTGGAACGTACTGAACTTAAATACCAAGTTTGGTATTTCTCTGACATTTTGTTTTTAAGTAATGCTGTTCACAGGCATAGACAAACATAGAGCTTTTTCTAAAAAAATTTTGTTTTTTGATTCAGGGGGCCTCAAAACATCTATTTCCAGTGAAATCTTGATACTGAACTTTCTGATGGAATGCAATACTTCCTTTAACTAAGGTACATGGTAGAGAAAGTAAAAGTTCATCAGTATAGCAGAAACAAATGGTTTTTCAAAAGACTTAATTAACAAAAGCATCTACACTTTAAAACAGAATGAAATAAGGAATATCACAATACAGTAATAGCATTAATGTTGAGTCGGTTGGGACATTGATTTCTCTCACTTTTTTTTTTGTAAGGAATGTTTTGGAAGTTTATGCTTCCATCTTCAGCTTTGGTCCAAGTAAGGTTGTTCAAGACTGGGTTCCTGGATGTGCTGCCCATGGCAATGGAATCCTCTGGATTTCCCATGATGAAACTACTGAGGTTGCCTCAAATGCCTTGAGTCGGACCAAAGCTGAAGATAAGAGCATAAACTTCTAAAATAAGCCTTTAAATCAAAAAAAAAAGTGTTGCATTCACATGACTTTCTCTACTCATACTTCTACAAATTATACTTACAAAAACTTGCTACTGCTATCTACCTTTTGTTAATTGAGATAAACTTTCATTACACATTTACAAATTTTGTTGTAGGTGTAGGCATAAGGATACAGTAGGCTAAAACATGTCAGATTGTTAAAAAGCAGATCGCTATGTGATGACTTTGAAGTTCCATGCTCTTTGCATGACCAACAGAAAAAATGAATAGTGACTTGCAACTTGAAAAATGTATAAATTTCAGAAAGTTCAAACCAATAACAAACATCTCAGAAATGTTTAACATCACAAAAAGGTTTATTTTGCACAAATTGTGTGCTTTAACAAGTTCTAGGTTTTTTGTGTAATAAGAACTTGTCTATCTTTTGCGGTTTACCAATTATACAAAAGTCATTCAGAACTCCAGGGGCTTTTGCAGAAAATTCAATACATACATCGTATTCTTCATGCAAATATCTTAAAAATATGGTACTATAATCAAAATAGTCCAGAATCATTTTTAGGAAAATAAAAAATGATCAATTTTTCATTTAAGGGTAATGGGGGGATTTCCTTGAAAAACTTCATGTTGCATCCTTGGAAGATCTTGAACTTAAAATACCAATGGTGTTTAATTAACTTTTCATTTTTGGGTTAAGGTATTTACAGAGAGACAAAACACATATGTACCTTTTTTCTAAAAAAAGGTTTTTTTTTTAATTTGCAATGTTGCAAAATATGTACTTATAGCAAATTTTTGGGTTGAATGTAATACTTCTTCTACTTGCTGTAAATAAAGAAAGTAAAAACTGCAGCCTTTTTTTTTGTAATCAATGACCTCAAAACATGTATTTCCAGTGAAATGTCGATATCAAAGTTACTTCCTCTACATACTATGAATAGGTATTGGAAAAAGCAATAAGAAATTCTTGTATTTACCTAAACATTTAATTCAAGCAAATAAAGGTAATTTGATTTAAACATTCAAAAGAAGAGAGAAGGTATGAACCTAGCTTACATTTACTTTGTTCTTATTATCTGACTCATACTCACATGGCTTTTTCTATCCATTACAACTTCATAATCCCTTATACATTACAATACTCATGTAAAAATCTGTGTTACGTTCACATGCCTTTCTGTACCCTCTACTGTTTAACAGTGGATGTACAAACTATTTTTACAAAAGCTTATTTTCCTATCTACTTCATTATAGATACAAAGGGAACAACGAAAGTCAAATGTTAAAGAACTAGACATTATATGCTGGCCTTAAAATTCCATATTCTTTCCATGCAATCACAAAAAACAACTAAAAATCAACAGGACTCTAAAACAATGACAAAGTATTGGACAATTCAAAACCTTAATAATGGATATCTCAGAATTGGCATATGCCACAAAAAAAAAAAAAAATAAAAAAAAAAAAAAAAATGAAGAGACTTCACAGACCATTCCCAGAAAATTCAAGATATACATTTTATTTGTAATGAAAATATCTTTAATATATGATATTTAATAAAAATCCTTAGAGCCACTTTTAAGAAAATCAAACATTTTGAAAAATATTCCATGTAAAGGGTAGTTGGGGAGGGGAATTTTTTTTGAAAATATTTGTATCACATCTTTGGAAGATACTGAACTTGAATACCAAGTTTGCGTTTATTAGATTTTTTGTTTCTGAGACACACACACACTCACTCTCTCTCTCTCTCTCTCTCTCTCTCTCTCTCTCTCTCTCTCTCGCATGCATGCATTAACACTTTTTCCTAAAACTGATTTTTTTTTGTATTAAGGGGGCCTCAAAATGAATTTCTAATGAAATCTTGGTATTACATTTTTGGGTGGAATCCAATACCTTTTCTACCTATTATGTACATAGTAGAGAAAGTAAAAAGTATTCTTCTATTCAGGTTACGTTACTCACTAGAAATAATCTCAAATTAAGCAATATGGACTACTTGATTACATGCACAAAACAGAAAGCAAAATACAACTGTTTGCATCATAAGTCAGTTCTTGTTACTAACAAACCCTTATGGGAAAAAATAAGAATCATGTAAGATGCTTTATAGATGTCACATGACAGTTAAACTTGGAGAAATATATTTTGTGTATGCAACCAACCTTTCCAAAGATATTCCACTGTAACCTACTCTAATGGTGGGATGTTTTAAAGAAGTATATTACATTAATAATTACCTTTATAAACTCTAGCTTCAAATGCTCGTTCATTGCTAAACTCTTGCAAACACGGAGAACATTTGTCACAATATCTTCTGGAGCATAGCCAAGCTTCCACAAAAAGTACATTATCTGAAACACAAAGCATTTTTACAGCATTACAAAAGAAAAGTACACTGAAATTATAACACTAGCAGAAATACCAGCATTGTTTACGGCTTTGGTGGTTCTGATAACACACACATTTTGCATATATTTGTTTATTTACACTTAATTAAAGCAATTACAGTATTGCTGGTATTATTGGATCACCTCACCTTCACTGTGACAAATTTCTCATTTGTACTGAAAATTCTCCAAATTGCCTCCCATTCAACATTTTTTCAACCCCATCCCCTACTATTAGTGCTTTTCATATTACCAACCCTAAGAGAATGAAGAAAGCATCCTTTTATTATTGAGAAAACAGACCCGCTCTCCATATCCTCCAGTTGCCCCTACCCAGTGAACATTTCTCATCTCCTCTCCCATTGGAAGTGGGTTTTGTTATACCACCCCTAAACAAATGAAGAGAACATGATTTATATTTTTGCTTCACAAAGTTATTGAGAGAACAGGCCTGTTCATACTGAAAAACTTAAAATTGTTTCCTGCAAAACACTTTCCACACCCTTTTCCATTAAGAGGTGATTTTTGTGACAGCAACCCCACAGTATTTTTACTCTTGTCTAAACTAATGTGTGTCAAATTTCCCATTCATATTGAAAAGTCCTCCAAAGTGCCTTCCATTGAATAATTTTCACCCCATCTCCCATTATTGATGGTATTTTTTCATTACTGCCCCTAAAAGAATGAAGGGAGCAACGCTTTAGCAACAGTTTTGGGAAAACAAGCCATTGGGAATTTTCAAAATTGCTTCCTTCTAAAACATTTTCGCTTCCCTTCTTCCTTTGTGGGTGGTTTTTTGATACCCTTCCCACAGTATTTTTGCTCTTGTCCTAAAGAATGTGTGTATCAAATTTGGTTGAAACCGGCGCAGAGATGTAGGAGTCTATAAGGAAAATACACACACTCATACATATTATAGTTGTGGACATGTCTTAAAATCCTTCCCCAACTCTGAGGAGTGCTCATGCCATTTACTAGCACTGGACCACTCAGTTTTTATTCCAGGTGATTTCCATGACTATATTGAGAAATGCTCCTTGACAGCCGAGCTCTTTTAATATGGTACTGTAAAACTTTTCCAAATATTAAATATATTGAAATTAGAAGGTGATAACTCTTGAAGTTTAAAGGAAATAACTAATTGAAACTATGCAATTTTGTTTCACTGATTTTTTTAAATTGACCTTCACCATCTCCAGGGATGTCCAATGCTCTCTATTTTATTTGTGTTATATGTGACAAAACATTACATATCAACATAATAAATTGGGGAGAATAGAAATACAATTGTTTTCTTTATGTCCTAGCTATATAAAACCTATATAAACTCAAAATACAAGTAAATCAGTAAAACTAATTCAATTTCAACACTTCCAATGATTCTGGATATGTCTCTCTTTACTTTTTGCAAAACCCACAATAAGAGGATCTGTGTGAACATTTCCCCAATCTTTTTCTGAAAACTAGTTATTCCTTGACTTTTCGACATATGTTAAATGTGAACCATACATACACTTTTATATACTATATACAAATGTAGGCACAAATCACTTCCATTTTGTAGCACAAATAAATCTAATCTACATTTTCTTTGCTTTGATGATGTACAATAAACACTCATACTGTCTGCAGAACTATCTTCTTGTTTTTCTTCTGCAACAGATTACCCTCCTTGTTGTAAGACTTACAAGCCAATACCTTGGATCAGTAGCCTGTCAAGGAGCAAGCAAACTCTGGAGCATAGCATATCCAGGACGGGTGATTAGCCCAATGCCTGGCATGGAGATGAAGAAGGAAATGAAATGTAGTGACGAAAGGGGTCAAATTATTTAACCCAGCATTCGCCTAGCAAACAAAACCTTCGGTCAGATTGGTCAGCCCCAGGAGTTTGAACCCAGGACTACTAAAGGCAAGCCACAGACGTTACCGCCCGAGCCATCCTGCTCGGTGCCTGCAGAACAATCATTTTCCAAAACTATTCTTCTCATTATGTGGCCACAAAACAGCTTGCAATACAGTGTTCTTAAAGTCTAGTAACACTTTATTCTTAATTCACTACACAAAAACTACAAATGATATACTTTTTTTTTCTTGTGAAGTTAACCATTTCCGAGATATTCCTTGTTATTGGCTTGAATTTTCAAATATTTATACTTATCTCAAATGAGAAGTTTTTTTTTCTTTTCTTTCTTGTGGTCATGCTAACAGAATGGGTATTTCAAAATCATCAGATAGTGACACGCTATTTAAAAATCTGACTTGCTTTACCTACTGTATCATACAATGAAATGTGTAAATGTGAATTGTAAATTTATCTGGATTAACAAGTAGCTAGAACAATAAGTTGCTGTTGGAATAGTTTGTAGAAGAGTGAGTAGAGAAAGCCATTTGAATGCAACACATCAGAGTTTTTAATTTTGGCTACATTAGAATCCCCTTTGGGTAAAGTATTAAGAGGCGTTTTAACATAGCCTGTGACTCCTAAAGTAAGCTATGAAGGTGGTTCAGAAATTTCTTGACCTGACAGAATACTTCTCAGGTATGATCACATAAGCTTCCATTTGTTTGGTTCTTATACTGCTGCAAAGTAAATAAAATTTTTCTTACGTTGATATTGTAATGAAAAGAAGCTAGAAACAGTGATGTGTATTGAATTTATTTAAAGGTGAGTCGGAATTGTTACACTAACATCACTTAAGTTTACTCACATAACATGTTTCGGGAAACGGTTGTTCCCATCCTCAGAAGTTAATTCGACTGGCCCGTGTTGTTGGTGTTTCCGTTTTTTGGACTGGATCCTGTGGTGGCATCTTGTGGTGGAGAAATGTACTTCCAGAGAGGATTTGGTGGCGGCAAATCAAAATTCATTAGATGTGTGTTGTGTTTTAGAATGGAAAGTAGTGGAGAAATGTACTTCCAGAGAGGATTTGGTGGCGGCAAATCAAAATTCATTAGATGTGTGTTGTGTTTTAGAATGGGTTTTCTGCCATGACTTGTATCTTTTCCACGTGGTGGCCAATTATAAATTTTGCTTCTTGTGACTTGTTGGTCTTAAATTACGTTGATATTGTAATGAAAAGAAGCTAGAAACAGTGATGTGTATTGAATTTATTTAAAGGTGAGTCGGAATTGTTACACTAACATCACTTAAGTTTACTCACTTAACATACCCATTCTAAAACACAACACACATCTAATGAATTTTGATTTGCCGCCACCAAATCCTCTCTGGAAGTACATTTCTCCACCACAAGATGCCACCACAGGATCCAGTCCAAAAAACGGAAACACCAACAACACGGGCCAGTCGAATTAACTTCTGAGGATGGGAACAACCGTTTCCCGAAACATGTTAAGTGAGTAAACTTAAGTGATGTTAGTGTAACAATTCCGACTCACCTTTAAATAAAATTTTTCTTCTTCTGAAAATAGACAAAAATCGAATGTTGAGCATTGATTAAATACATTGTATTAAAAGACTTGATACTAACTATAATAAGAAAGCAATTGGATTCCATTTTAGAAGATTCTTCACCATCATTTTCTAAGTTGAAGAAATGGGCTGCTGTGGAGTTCAAAGGTGGCCACTTTTACCATTTTTCATTATGAACATCCAGGACATCTATTATCTATTCCAAACCAGAGTGCCTTTCACTGAAAACAAACTCTTTGTATTATCCGCGCGAAAGTAGTTCGCAATCCCCGCCCATAATGTCTGCTTGTTCCCTCCCGCGTGCTTGTTGAACACTATTTAATCTATAAAAAGGCGCCCTGCGTGAGAATCATGGTTCAAAATGCAACCTGAGGTAACAATCGATTTTATAAGTATGCGGCAATGAACACTTACGTTAATCACAATCCTCGGGCAAAAGTGCAACACCCAAATTCGAATTCTCCGAAGGTAACTCAGCTGACATATCGGAATCAGAACTACTCTACAAAATAATGACAAGCTTATCCACAATTCCACAGCACTGTCGCACTTAAAACTTTATCCTCTTCTATGTTGTATTATGTCTGTTTGTATTCCGAGTTGAATTATGAAGTATTGTTTGTTTTTAGCCACTTTTTAACAGTTTCCCTTCTGTGTTTGACCAGATTATTCGCACTACACGCACCTTCCTCTGCCATATGAGCTCAAATACCAACTGACTAAATCACAAGATTTGACCTGAGCTGAGCATATGTGTGTTAGCGCAGAGGTCGTATTATGAATGACTGTTCGCTTATCATATATCCTGTATTACGCAAAGTGTTTATTCGGTACTCAGATAGCACCTCTGGGAATTCATTGCTGCATTCCTTGTATATGTAAGAGATTGGCATTCGTGTATACGGTTGGTATTAACAAGCAAGATGCTCTCGGCGTTAGCGCAACAGCAGGCGAAAGTCATATTTTGTAATCTCTTAACATCTAGTATATATCCATTACATTTAACGACGAGTTCTTATGATAACCGCAATAAAATGTGCAGTTCTATACCTTTCCTACTCGAATATTTCATAATACAATACATGTATTAAGGAACTACTTACGTTGGCGTAAGAGTATATTCTTGGGTTCGTGATAAGCCGAAGCACGTGCTTCTGTTTACATCAGAGGGAACTCTGGTTTGGAATAGACTATAGTTATCACTATGACTGAAGGAAACATTGCAAAAATCCACAATGACAGAAGAATCAAGGTACATGAGCTTGCTCACATTGCCAAAATCTCATTAGATTGTGTCTGCAACATTTTGCACAGCACGTGGAGCCACATATTCGCTAATCCCTATCAAAGCTCATTTTAATTAACATCTCAAAGGAGTGTTTGGATATAATCAGACACAACTTGCTCAGCTTTTTGCAATGTTGCATCACTTTTGATGAAATATGGTTCAACATCACAGCTACAGACAAAGCTGCAGTCCAAACATTGGGTACAATTAAATAACATTAAACAACATTTCAAAAGACAGCAGAGACTTGATGGCGATAAATTAAAAGATAAAGATTATAGGAATATTTTAAAGATAGTTGATATACAAAAAATGCCAAGGAAGACTGCAGTGGCCTTATTTAGGATGGCAACTGGCCACGATTGCCTTGCAGAACATCTCTACAAGATACGATGCCTACCTACACCCAAGTGCACTCTCTGTGAAGAAGATATCCTGAACAAACAACATCTCGCCAAATGCAAAGGCCCTAAGAGTGATAACTTACAGACTTTATATTGGGAAGCCAGAGGGAAAAATGATGCAGATCAATTAATCCCCAGTGCCATTGGTGAACAACAACAACAACATTGGGTACAAGAAGGTGAAAGTGCTCCAAAGAAGGCCAAGTGTGTTCCTTCAGCAAAAAAGGTGATGGCCAGCGTCTTCTGGGATGCCCGGGATGTGGTGCTGGTAGACTATCTGAAAAAGGGCTAAAACCATCAACAGAGAGTACTATATAGCTTTGCTGGAGCATTTGTTAAAGAAGAACATTATTTTCCATCAGGACAATGTGCTGGCACATACTTCAATTGCAATCACAAAGTTGCATGATTTAGAACTGCTGTCACATGCACCACATTCACCAGATTTGGCTCCATGATGGACAGTGTTTTCTGGGATACTTGGGGTGTGATGTTGGTAGACTATCTGAAAAAGGGCAAAACCATCAACAGAGAGTACTATATAGTTTTGCTGGGGCATTTGTTACAGAAGAAGGTTAATTTCCATCAAGACAATGCTCTGGTGCACACTTCTTCAATTGCGATCACAAAGTTGCATGACTTTGAACTGCTGCCACATGCACCATATTCACCAGATTTGGCTCCCAATGACTTTTTCCTCTTCCCAAATATGAAAAAATGGCTTGCTAGACTCAGATCTACCTCAGATGTGGAGATAAGTCACACAAACTCTTATTCTGGGACAAATAATTTCATACTGAAGGTAAGAGTATCACTGGTCCAAGTGTAGAGAGTTGAAAAATAACTATATTGAGAAAAACAGAAGAAAAATTGGGTTAAAAATCTTGCGTTTTCTTTCTCAGACTGAGAAGTTTTCAAGCAACACTTGTGTATGCCAAATTTTATGGTAAACAATTCGTCCATTCTTGACCGAGTAGGTTCTCACACAAAAATGTTTAAAAATGCAACCTTTGCCGCAATATAGCCAATTTTAAACACCAGTATTAATTATACATTCAAAACAAAATGGGTGGTTTTTTTAAACCTACTATAGTACTTTAACTAATTTCTGGTAATTAATTGTTCTCCCACACAAACCATGTGTATGACTAGGTTGGAAAGGTTGGTTTACCGGAAAAATGCGAATCAGTTGAGGAATTTAATGTCATACCAGCATGTTGCCATGGTAGCTCAGTAGGTTAGTCAACCAAACGGAAACTGGAAGATCCGTGGTTCAAATCCTGGTTATGGCATTGAATATTGTGACGTACGAGTGTTATTGCGTATGTGACCTGGCTGCCCAGATCGGGTATTACGCAAGAGTGGAGGGGATAAGCCAGTTAGCATAGCGTTACCACGCCGAGTTGAGTGTGGGGTTCAGTCAGTCGAGGCAAGTTACTGCTAGAGGCAAGTTGAGTGTGTGCGCGCTACCCATACAAACAGTATGGCGTCCTCACCGACAGACAAGGAAGCAAGGAGGTAATGTATCCCCTTTTATTAATAAATGTAGTTGCCATCCGGTTAGTTTAGTCATGGATTATTATAGTAGATAGATCCCTTCCCTCATCCACACCATGCGATAATGTTTCTGTTAGGAACTTTCTAATATTTTTATAATTTCTCTCAGCTGCGTCCCCCATCTGACCTCGTAAATGTGAATTATTAACTTTAAGATCCTCGGTAACCTCATCGCTCTAACCCCCACTGAGCTAGTTAATAAAGAGGTCACGACATTTGGTGGAGGGCCGGGTATTTTGAGATTTTGAACTGTAAAATTTTTTTTTCTTCTCTAAAATGTAGCATTTTTGGTCCTCCACGTGTTAGTTAGAAAATGTAATTTTTTTTGGTGGCTTAAGGGTAAGGGTTTTGGTTCTGTAATTTGTGGTTTTCTCTTCTAAATTCCTCTTGCATTGTTTCTTGAAAGTCCCATGTTTGTATTTTAATTTCAAGCTCACTTGTAAAACTTTTGCATTGTCTGTCGGTGGCGTGGCGGTAAAACATTTGGCTCCATTTTTCCCCTTACCTTGCCTTCACTTCTGCTAAATTCTGTTTCGATGATAAATTGTTTGTACTGTGCATTCTAAATTACTTATTTTTGTGAATTCTATAAAATGTACTTATATTTTGTAACTTTGATAATATCGTTCCGTGTGTTAGCTGGTGTACGTAACATTGCATCATTGATTGCGTGATTTTATAATTTGTTAACGACTCGACTGTGAAGCAAATATTTTACAGTTCGTGTGTTGCATGTTTAAAGTTGCGTGTGTATAAAAAGTGAGACGCATCTGTTTAAAATAATAAAACAAAGAAAGTCAAAAAGAGCATATATATTAAAAATTCATATTTGTGCATCATACGCTCGTCGTGGTACTTATAGTGGTAGTAATAATAATAATTTTGCTTCACCGTTGCCATGTTTGGTTTATCTAGTTACGCAATGAATATTTTTGGGGGAAAGTATTTCAAAATGACTCATTTAAGTAAAAGTTTCAGCTACCACCAGCTGTGCCAGTATCCTCACTTAAATAGGTTTAATGTGCCTCCAATATGGACCAGCAGGACTTGGATGTTGTTGGATCAGCTATATGTGTGTTACCAGATTTTGGAAAGTTGCACCATTTTGTGGTAAAAAGAAAGAAAAAAAAAACCTGTAAGTATGTGAACATTGTGTGTGCCAAAGTTTGAACAAATGAAAATGTTTCACAAATCAGACAGGTATGCTAAATTTTTATTTCACTGACTAATGCTTAATTAAGCTTTGCTTTTCAGGAATAATGTGTGCTATGTATGTCTCTGCTAAATTGAATGTTTATCGCCATTTTGTGTAACTTAAAATTTTGAATTCTGTGTTGAGCATTGGAAATGATTTGGTTTGTCATGTTATGCTGCAGTGAATGTGTTTGATGTGTACTGTGTGCTTAATTAAGCTTTGATTTTCAGGAATGTTATGTGATAGTATTGTTTTGGTAATGATGTGCTTTGTTCTGTTGCATTCGGTTTGATTTTGGGTTTCATTATGTTGCTGTGATCTTCTTTGCAGAAAATTGTTGCATGAATAGTGTGCGTGCGTGTGTGTGTGTGTGTGTGTGTGTGTGTGTGTGTGTGTGTGTTTTTGAGGTTATGTGAGTAGTATATGTGAGATTTGCCTCGGTGGAAGTGCCTAAGAGTAACCCCAACGGTGTAGTGTGAGAGATGAGTTAATATTTGCCTCAGTGGAAGTGCCCAAGAGTAACCCCGATGGTGGTAGTGTGAGAGATGAGATGAGCTAATGTCAGCTTTGGTGGAAGTGCCAAAGTGTAACCCCGATGGTTGAAGTGTAAATGTTTGAGTTTTCAGGAGGGCTAACATGTACCTGGAAATTCGATGTGATGTGTTGAGAGATTTTGCTTATTGGTGTTGCTGAAACGTGCCCAGTATAGCGTGTATGATGTATTCACACGAGAGAGTAAATGCAATGAGTTGAATGCATTGAGAATAATTTTTTTTTGTGTTTATGCAACAAGTTTAGTCCCATCTTATATAGCGAGTTTTAATACCATCTATTTTCCAGCTTAATTTTGATTCGGAGGATGTGGATGCAACAGTATAATGCCATGTTATTTGTGTCATTCCTGAAATGTTAATGTGATTTCTTTAGTCTATGCCTATGTCAGGTATTCTTGATTTTGCAGGAAGTTGAATGAGACTTGTCAGTGAAGATATTTTATTTTCTCAGTAATTACTGTGTACGAGAAAGTTGAAAACTAAGATGATAATGATGATAATAATGAGATGGATGAGATAGTAATGTAGAGGAGAATTTATATTTGACAGTAAAGCATGAGTATTGTAGTTGAAAATATGTAATGAGGTGTAGTTTGACGTATGTAATGTGGAGTTATCTTTGTAGTCTGTAGCAAGGCACATAGTAGTTTTGGTTAGTTCTTCCAAGGAGTGTTGTGTATTATTTGGGCCATGGTCAGTATGAATGATTCCATTTCATTGTCATGTATGAATGTATTGTAAGTGCACTTATTTCTTTTCTTCATTAGTAGTACCAGCTGGTTAAATATAATATTGGGATCCCAAATAAGTTTCTATATTTGTGTTGTGTTATTGTATGTAAACAATGAATGTAAGTGATGTAATGTTTATGTATTCTGGCCCTTTTATGTCTCTGTATTTGGATTCTAAAGCAGTTTTTGTTAAATTTTGGATGGTAACCCCTTGTAAGAGTCAGTTTTTATGTCAATGTGTAGTCATTTTTTTTCTTTGCCCAACACTAAAAAATTGATTGATTGTAAACTTTTTGGCATTTTCAAATCTTATTACTGTAAATGACATACTACTTGTTTCTTATGTATGATGATCTTCTGGAGCACAATTTCTATCCTCCTGTGATTTATGTTACAGTGATTTTGCTGATTCCGGAGCTCGGGTGTCCAGAGGAGTAACCCCGCTCTACAGACACACCAGAGCAGAGCTGTCTTTCATCCACTACACTGCAGTGGCATAAGGAGCCACTATTTTGGGGGGCAGTCCAAGCTAGCGATTGCTCCCCCCACATCTTCAGCGACTTGCAACACCAGAAACACTCTGCAGCTGAAAGTTCGTCATTGTGGGTGATGTGGAAATTCCACCCACAAACAGTTACGTCGGAATAACTAGGTGCAGTGTAGTGCATATGTAACAGTGGCAGTACGGTGTAGTGTGCGTGTGCGGGGTACTCATGATTAGGCAATAAGGCTTAAACTAAATCGTCGGTGGCACTCGAGACTCCATAATGTTTGCATTATTGTCACATGTTCACAATATTTTTTTTTTTAACTTCTTCTCTGAGAGACATTTCTGCTCCATATTACCTTTGTAAATACCCAGTTACTGTTAATTTTTTTTTTAACGTATGTCATATATTTTTCTGTCTTTGTAATTTGTCTACACATGAACCACAAAAAAAATCCTCCTTGTGTTGACGAGGACATCGATCTGGGTGGCCAGGGGGAGATGTGACGTACGAGTATTATTGCGTATGTGACCTGGCTGCCCAGATCAGGTATTGCGCAAGAGTGGAGGGGATAAGCCAGTTAGCATAGCGTTACCACGCTGAGTTGAGCGTGGGGTTCAGTCAGTCGAGGCAAGTTACTGCTAGAGGCAAGTTGAGTATGTGCGCGCTACCCATACAAACAGTATGGCATCCTCACTGACAGACAAGGAAGCAAGGAGGTAATGTATCCCCTTTTATTAATAAATGTAGTTGCCATCCAGTTAGTTTAGTCATGGATTATTATAGTAGATAGATCCCTTCCCTCATCCACACCATGGGATAATGTTTCTGTTAGGAACTTTCTAATATTTTTATAATTTCTCTCAGCTGCGTCCCCCATCTGACCTCGTAAATGTGAATTATTAACTTTAAGATCCTCGGTAACCTCATCACTCTACCCCCCATTGAGCTAGTTAATAAAGAGGTCACGACAATATTTCAGTTGTCTGACTCTACCTTTTCAACTAATTTCATTTACCTTTCCCCTATTGTTTATGAAATTATTGTACAATGATCTAGTAAACTTTTCTGTCCTCATTACCCCTTATAATTGCAATTTCATAAAGGCTAAAGGTCCCCTTATGTTCATAGAGATGGATATAAATATTGGCAGATGTGTTTCTGATTTCCTTATCCTAACCCCAGTATTCCAAGCTCTGGAAGTTATGTAAGTCCTGTAATATCTTTTGGCACTGAAACAGTCATTGTAATGGTCAAGAAGTTTAGATAAATCAACATTAGATAAAATTTTAAACTTTTGTACCTTCTAAAGATTAAAAACAGAAGCGTCGCTGACGATGAGGACGAATGCCCTCGAAAATGTTTCTGTTTTATGTAACTTTAATTAGTGAAGGTGAGTGTAAAAAAGTGTGACTCAATCTAAATCCATGTTTGGTCCATAGCTGTATCACAAAGGCTATACAGTTTTCACATACACATGAGCATTTATCTGGCCCTCATTAATCCGGATTTCCGGTTTATCTGGATTGAATGTTGCTTTTTCACCACGAAAATATGTATATCCTTTGATAAATAAATATGTATGTGTATGCTTGTAATGTTATAACCACGGGTAGCACAGAGATCGCCATCAGTCACACACTTCAAGCTTACAGTACCACAAAATATAAGTGGGTGAAATCATTTAATAGTTCGTGTCTGGATTTACTAGATTTTTGTTAATCCAAATTACCTCCAGTCCCACCTAGACAATAAATGAGGTTCTTGTGTAATATAGAAAATCCTAATGTATACTAATATTATAAAGAGAAAAAAAGTGGTATTTGTGTGATAAATCTCAAAATTTAATCAACCAACTTCGATAACACTTTTTCCACTGAAGAGCCCTATTCTTTCTAATGGAAATGGGTTATAAAACACTTTCCAATTTCAATTTACAAAACTACTAAAAGATCAAAAAGGATTTACAAAGCCTTTGTTGAGAATACCATGGAATAGAAAATACTTGCTATACTCCACAGAGAATGTGTGTAAAAACAAAAGCTGTTACATTTTATTCCAAGCAATATACATAGATGGCCATGATGTAAAACATAAGCAAACAGAACACAGAGCTGGAAAAGCAACAATCTTGTTTATAATGGTACAAATCAAATCTTATTTGTCACTTGTCAAATACTGGAAATGTGTGTGTGTAATGAAACAGTGTCAAAACCTCTGAATAACCTTTATTTTAATTCTATACATGTATGCAGAGAAGTTTCTGGATGCCAAAACCTTCTAATAACCCTCATGTAAGAAAGTTTTGCTTTACTTCCTTTGTACTTATGTTGTAATCAATTTCTAGAGCAGAGCATACTAAATAATTTTATAAAGAGAGAAAATTGCTAACACTAGAAATCAGTGAACCAATATTTTATAATTAAGAACACAGAAGATTACATTTTTCTCAGTGGTCGCAGGCTGTGTCTGTTCCAAAGAGGTTAACTCGGTGGCCTGAGAGTGCAGAATCTTCATATTCACCAGCTTCACCTCTATTTTGTTGTATATGGATTTCGTATTATGTTAAAACTATGTAGCTTTTATGTTACATATAAATTATGCAGCATTTCCAGAACTTGGAAAACTGCTGAGCGGAGGTTAAGGAAGTCACATGTTCTGCCAAGTTTCATGTCCTTTGCATGAATATCATGGGATTTTTAATCCATTATCAGGAATAGACAGGGATGTACAAAATTACAATTATGAGTAATGGGGGATTCACCATAAAAATCCATGTGCAATAATTTCATAAAGAAATGGCTGAGGTAAATGAAATTAATTAATTCATCATTCAGGTTTAAAATGCTAAACGTCCAATATTGGATAAGCCAGCTAGTATTGCATATATATTGTTATAAGTATTTCAATTATCTTTTATTCTGTTGCATTTTCTATTTTCTGATTTGTGAAATTGTGACCATCCATATATATTGTTTGGAATGAATTGTCTTATTGCTTTTTCTGTAGAGTAACAATTATTTTCTACTCCATGCAATCTCAACAATAAGTCAAAACCATGTTTGCAAGTATGTTCTTTTATAGCTCCAACATGTTCGTATTCAATATTCAGGCATTGTAAACTCTAGAAACTGAAATTCAAAGCTGGATTACAGCCTATATTCATTGCAAAGAAAAGTGGTAAAAGGTTTATCAAAACTGTTTGCCCGGTTTCTGAGATTATCCTTGTACACATACTAATTTTCCCTCAGTAGAGATATAGGTACACCCTATGACAGACAAACAAACAAACAAACAAACAAAACAGAGAGAGAAGAGCAGACTCTCGAAGCTTTTGAGATGTGTTTCTAAAGTTAAGTACCGATAATTTTTTTAAAAAATAACATTATTTTAAAAATATTTTATCATTATTCATTACCTTACACTACTTCTGCACATAGTCACCACCATTATTCAAGCATTTGGCATAACAGGAAACCAGTTTTTGTATGCCTTTGTCAAAGAATGATGCTGCCTGTGATGAAAGCCAAGCCTGCACTTCTTGTTTCACAACATCATGGTTGAAATGTTTTCCACCAAGGAATTTCTTCAGATGAAGAAACAGATGAAAATCGCTTGGTGCTAAATCTGGACTGTAGGGAGGGTGGTCAAATCATTTCCAACCAAATGATGCAATCAGATCTTGAGTTTGTTTGGCTGTGTGTGGCCGGGCATTGTCACTCATTATTGTTTCCCCACAAACCTCACACTATTGGTGATGAATGTTTGCTGGCATAACATTTTTTGCATTAAAAAAACATATCACTGATCTGACTTCACAGTTGGCAGGTGGTTTGATTGTTTCAAGCATTTTGAAACACACTAACAACAGAAAAACACAAAGTGATGATCGCTCACAGCTGCATTTGTCTTCCTAATGAATGGAGGAAGTGATCGCACATGCTGAAAATCACGACTGCAGCACTGCATTGGCAAAATATTAAAACGGTACTTACTTTAAAAACATACCTCATATATCTGCTAAAGTCCAAATCATTTCTGCAGCCGGTTCGCAATGGTGACTCGGAACGCATGCCTTTAGCTTCATTCTATTGTCATCTCTCATACTGAGTCTCAGCTACTGAATATGTGCTGACAGCCGAGCGGTTATAAGCAGGTACATAGCAATGGGACCTAACGAGGTTCGTATCTTGAGCATACATTTTTTTTGTGCAGAAAAATTCAATGTTTATTATGTATTATTAAGTCTTATTTGATTTCAAGGCATTCATGCTCACACATAAAAACAAACACTCTTCTTTTCATTTTCAAACTAAATATGACATAAGAAAATAATATATTCCTGAATGAAAAAGCAAATAAAAATAGAAATTAACTTAATATAAGGCATGTAAACCCTCTGCTACTCTTACCACCCTGATTCTACAGAACATGGATATAAAATGACTAGCCAAATTTTTAAGATACTTCCTCCTAAGCATCCTGTATTTGATCCACAAAACCTCTTTTGTCTTAAGTTGTCTTGCAGGCCAATTTAATTCCAAAACTTTCTTCACCTCAGCCCACACATTTTCAATAGGATTCAAATCTTGTGAGCAAGGAGGCCAATCATTGTGATATCTTGCCTTTGTGAGAACCAGTTTGAAACCTGCTGACTTGTGTGGACAGGGTGGTTATCCTGCTGGAATTAAATCATTCCATCAGGATATTTTGTCCTTACAGAAGGAACCATGATGTTTTTAGGATGTCTTTATACTGCTGGCTATTTAATCTGCCATCAAGCTGCCACAACACACCTAGACAATCTCATGACATCCAACCCCAACACAACACAGATATGTGACCTTGGTGATCCATTTGTGCCACATATACTGCATTGTAATGTTTCCCTCTGGGGCGATAGACAATTACTGCTACCCCGTTCTGTCGTCCTCCATGGTGTAGTGGTTACCATGCTAGCCTCTGGTTCCTCAGGTTGCGGATTCAAACCGGGCAGAGGGCAATGGATTTTTTCAGGTGTAAAAATCCTTAGCATGGCTTCCTTTGGAAGGAAAGTAAAGCCGGTGTTCCCGCATCATAGATTTATGGCATGTAAAAGAACCTTAAGCCTGATAAAGAGGCCTCTGAGCAAAATTACCGGTCTTTCACACCCAATATAGAATGGTATGCTAAGGACGGCAGCAGTTAAAGAGCGTTCATAAATAAAACTCAATTCAATTCCCCCGTTCATTTATAGATGAAAATGTCACTTCATCTGTGAATATAACCCTACTCCAGTTAGGGATGACATTTTCTTCTGCAAATGCGAAGTGACATAATTTGTGATCGTCTATAAGAAACTGCTTCTTTGCTGCTGATCGAGCAGAGAGCCCTGCAGTAGTCAAACAATGCAAGGCTTTGCAGTTCGACCCAGGGAAATTAGAATTACTTCTAATTAAATTGTACACACATGCTGGAGGGGATTGCTGTCTGTCTCTTCTAGAAGTGCAGTGTCCTGCCGAGGAAAGAACAAACGTTTTCAACCCAAACCAGGTCAACAACAAACAATCCCTTTCTCGGATAATGCACCCACCTCATAGCCGTAGATATAGGGACTTCAAGTGTTCTTGCAGCCTGAGACACAGAGTATCCAGCCACATTCTCTAACCTGGGGAGATCTCCTTGTAGCTTTGTCTTTATGTGCATTCAGCCATAGTAAAAGTCAGTATGATTGCTAATGTATGTAGAACTCCAAGGTTATGAGGTGCGCGTGCACGATAATGCCAGCACCATTCATAACTGGAGAATGAGACAGAGAGTTTGCACATCCAATATTAAGTCAATTAAATGCTTGGTTCAGTTTTGCACTTTAGAATTCACACTAATATGGCATTTATTTTGAAAACGAAAAGAGTAATTTGTTTGTGTTTTTATGCATAAATGTCTTAAAATTAATAGATATCTTATGCATGGAAAACATACGGCACGGCCATATATTTCACAAATTCAAATTTAAATAATAGCAATAATAATAAAGAAATTAACGCCAAGGATTCAAACCCACGTTGTTCCAATTATAACATACATGCATTTCACCACTCAACTACTATGCGTATAATCAAATTGAAAGGCATCTCCCTACTTATTGCATAGCTTTGAAATGAACATAGGATGGCATTAAATTGTGTATTGTGAATGCAGCATCAGCAAATGCCTCCAATGTTTTCCGAATCAAACTCTTCTCTCTGGCTGTTGCTCATTTATTTTGTCTTAGCTGTAGTACATTTGAGGACTGTGTTACCTTGTATGCTTCTCTATAATTTTCTTTAATGCAATGTTGCAACATTTCCTTAACCAGTAATGGATGTGGCTCATCACAAACCTGCAAGAACAAGACAGAAACAGTCATTAGGTTTAAACTTTCCACCATATGAAAGCTAGATTTTAAGGACATTTACACAAAACCTGCTATCTATAACATATGTTTTCAGGAAGGGAATGAAGTCTTCTACAAGTAACACATTTTGTTAGCATTTTCAAAAATCTGATGTGTTGCATTCACACAACTCTCTCTACTCACTCTGTTACAAAAGTTTATTCTTCTATATACTTCTTGTTAATTAAGATAAAAGTTTCATTACACATTTATATACTTTGTTATAGATATAAGGAGAATACAGTAGGCTAAAGCAATAGTCAAGAGTTTTAAAAAGCGGATCCCTATGTATTGGCTTTGAAATTCTAAACTCTTTGCATCATTATCAGAAAAAATGAATAGCCACTAACCACTTGAAAAAAAGTTTTAAGAATTTTAAAATTCAAACCAATAACAAAGAACATAACGGTAATGATTAATACCACAACAAATTTTATTTGAATAAATTGTGTGTTTTATCGAGCTCTACAATTTTTATATAGTAGGTTTTTGTCTATCTCTTATGGTTTACCAATTATACAAAAGTAATTGAGAATGAAGAGGACTTCACAGGCTACTCACAGAAAATTCAAGATATACATATTATTTGTCATGAAAATATATTCCACTATATTTCACATATAAGATTTCACAAAATTCCAGTTATGTACTGAGTCATACCGCAGGAAAAATGCAGCAGTATTCAAATGTGTGTTATGGCTAGATTAACATCTTTACTGGTCTTATTTGTTTCTACAGCCATAATATGCAGCTGTGTTTATTGCTACCTGCCATACCAAATATTGAACTGGTGGCTTTTTAAATCTTGAATAATGATTTTATTAATTTAATTTACCCTTAGTACTCTATGAAATTATTATACAATGACCTAGATTTTTTATTATGAGGCTTGTTATGTGATCGGAACTACACTGTCTCTCATGCTAATTGGTTTATGTACAAAAACTTGTGTCTCTTTCTTATGGTTGTTATGTGTTTGGAGCTGTTACCTGCTTCTCATGGTAACTATTTTATGTACACTAACTTGTACCTCACCCTTATGCTTGTTATCTGATAGGAACCATACGGTTTCTCATGGTAGCTGGTTTATGTACACAAACTAGTACATCTTCCTTATGCTTATGTGATAGAAATTATACTGTTTCTCATGGAAACTAGTTTATGTACACAAGCTTGTGGTTCTGTCTCTTCCTTATGCTTGTTATATGATACAAACTATACTGTTTCTCATGGTAACTTGTTTATGTATGCAAACTTGTCTCTATTCTTTATACTTATGTGATAGGAACTAATGCTGTTTCTCATAGCAATGCTGTATGTACACAAACTTGTCTCTCTTCCTTATGCTTATGTGATAGAAAGTATACTGTTTCTCATGATAACTGGTTTATGTACACAAACCTTGTCTCTCTTTCTTATGCTTGTTATGTGATAGGAACTATACAGTTTCTACAACAACTGGTTTATGTACCCAAACTTGTGCCTTTTCCTTAAGCTTGTTATGTGATAGGAACTATACTGTTTCTCATGGTAACTGGTTTCTGCACACAAACTTGTACCTTATCCTTATGTTTGTTATGTGATAGGAACAATACTGTTCCTCATGGTAACAGGTTTACACACATGCATAATAGGAATAAAAAATTGTACTTCTTAATTACTATCAAAATGTGTGCAAAAAAATAGTCAGAAACATGCTGATAAGGTTTTCTTATGTAACATTTTTAAAAAATCTGACATGTTAAGATTCTCCAGCCGCTATCTACAAACTATTCATGCAAAAGCTTGTTTTTTCTATCTACTAATGTTAATTGATATAAGCGTTTGCAGAAATAGCTTCATTACACATTTTGTTGTATATACAAGAGGGATACAGGAGAGTGAAGTGATGGTCAAATGTTTAAAAAGTGGGTCACTAAATGCTGGCTTTGAAATTCCATACTATATCCATGACACTGTGAGAAACAACTGGATGGGGACAGCATTTAAAAAATTGAAAAAGTACTGACAAATTCAAACTAATAATAATGGGTATCTCGGAAATTACTAATCGCACAAAAGAAGTTAAAATGTGTTTTAAAGAGATCTACATTTTTTGTAGTAAGTTTTTGTCAATATCTTATGGTTTACCTGTTACACAAGTCATTAAGAATGAAAAGGACTTCAAAAGCTATTCCCAGAAAATTCAAGTTATACATTTTATTAGTCATGCAAATATTATAAACATATGGTCTTTTAATCAAAACTATTAATCGTGTTTGAGAACATAAGAAAATTATAAAAAACTTTCCATGTAAAGAGTAGTTTGGGGTGGAAGAGATTTGCTTGGAAACCTTTAAGTTGCTTTCTTGGAAGACGAATTTGAATACCAATTTTGGTCAATCACTGTTAATTAATTGTTCTTTCACACATGCAATTGTTCAAAAGGTAGAATCAGACTGAAAAATTCAATCCCATACCTGGGATTTGAACCAGATTTTCAACTTAAGATGCTACTGCTCTAACCAACTGTAAAAGCATGCAATGTGCTGGCACCACATTTACTCGCAAACTGACTCACACTTTTCCTGTTAAACCACAAGGTGTTCTCAAATCCAGTTTTAGATAACATACCCCAACAGTGACATACAATGGCTTAAGTACTTTAAATCCCTGGCTTCATAATTAACCACTACTAAAGGCCAGTTTCACAATTTAAGCTTAAGTCACAGCTTTACTAAGCTATGGATGCAGCTTACGCAAGGCTTAAGCTTTGGTTAAAGCTTTGGGAGTTTCACAGTAGGCAACCATGTTCGGCTTTACTGAGCCAAACTACTCCTCGGAACTTTAAAGTTCGTAATGCTTGCACATGCACATCAAGTGAATTCCCATCTGTTAATGTAGGCGCTGCATCTGAAGTAAGGTTTTATAGGTTATCCAGGAACACACAACTAAACCAACTGAAAAATCAGAGCCAAAGCATACTGCTAACTTCACTTCTCAAAAAGTTAGCATTCCGTTAGAAATTGTAGAGCAGTATAAACACAAATTAGAGTGCAAGCAATCTGTGGAGAAGAAGAACCAAACATAGGGGAAAACTGCAGAGTTATTCAATGCAAAGAGTGGAGTAATATACAGAGATGCTTCTGTGTTAAAAAACAAATACGACAATCTAAAGAAACAGATGACTGAAAAATTCAATGCCATAGCCGGGATTTGAACCACGGATCTCCCGGTCTCCGTCCGGTTGCTCTAACCACTGAGCTACCATGGCAACATGCCGACACGACATTAAATTCTCCAGCTGATTCGCATTTTTCCCGGTAAACCACAAGGAGATCTCAATATGTATTGAGATGCCATACCCCAATGGCGACTTACATTTACTGTAAGTACTTTAAGTTCCGGGCTTTATAGTTGCAACCACTATTAGGTCAATTAATGGAATTAATTGTTTTTTCACACAAGCCGTGTGTTGGACAGGGTTGGAAAGGTAGAATCAGATGACTGAAAAATTCAATGCCATAGCCGGGATTTGAACCACGGATCTCCCGGTCTCCGTCCGGTTGCTCTAACCACTGAGCTACCATGGCAACATGCCGACACGACATTAAATTCTCCAGCTGATTCGCATTTTTCCCGGTAAACCACAAGGAGATCTCAATATGTATTGAGATGCCATACCCCAATGGCGACTTACATTTACTGTAAGTACTTTAAGTTCCGGGCTTTATAGTTGCAACCACTATTAGGTCAATTAATGGAATTAATTGTTTTTTCACACAAGCCGTGTGTTGGACAGGGTTGGAAAGGTAGAATCAGATGACTGAAAAATTCAATGCCATAGCCGGGATTTGAACCACGGATCTCCCGGTCTCCGTCCGGTTGCTCTAACCACTGAGCTACCATGGCAACATGCCGACACGACATTAAATTCTCCAGCTGATTCGCATTTTTCCCGGTAAACCACAAGGAGATCTCAATATGTATTGAGATGCCATACCCCAATGGCGACTTACATTTACTGTAAGTACTTTAAGTTCCGGGCTTTATAGTTGCAACCACTATTAGGTCAATTAATGGAATTAATTGTTTTTTCAAATCCCGGTTCAAATCCCGGCTATGGCATTGAATTTTTCAGTCATCTGATTCTACCTTTCCAACCCTGTCCAACACACGGCTTGTGTGAAAAAACAATTAATTCCATTAATTGACCTAATAGTGGTTGCAACTATAAAGCCCGGAACTTAAAGTACTTACAGTAAATGTAAGTCGCCATTGGGGTATGGCATCTCAATACATATTGAGATCTCCTTGTGGTTTACCGGGAAAAATGCGAATCAGCTGGAGAATTTAATGTCGTGTCGGCATGTTGCCATGGTAGCTCAGTGGTTAGAGCAACCGGACGGAGACCGGGAGATCCGTGGTTCAAATCCTGGCTATGGCATTGAATTTTTCAGTCATCTGATTCTACCTTTCCAACCCTGTCCAACACACGGCTTGTGTGAAAAAACAATTAATTCCATTAATTGACCTAATAGTGGTTGCAACTATAAAGCCCGGAACTTAAAGTACTTACAGTAAATGTAAGTCGCCATTGGGGTATGGCATCTCAATACATATTGAGATCTCCTTGTGGTTTACCGGGAAAAATGCGAATCAGCTGGAGAATTTAATGTCGTGTCGGCATGTTGCCATGGTAGCTCAGTGGTTAGAGCAACCGGACGGAGACCGGGAGATCCGTGGTTCAAATCCCGGCTATGGCATTGAATTTTTCAGTCATCTGATTCTACCTTTCCAACCCTGTCCAACACACGGCTTGTGTGAAAAAACAATTAATTCCATTAATTGACCTAATAGTGGTTGCAACTATAAAGCCCGGAACTTAAAGTACTTACAGTAAATGTAAGTCGCCATTGGGGTATGGCATCTCAATACATATTGAGATCTCCTTGTGGTTTACCGGGAAAAATGCGAATCAGCTGGAGAATTTAATGTCGTGTCGGCATGTTGCCATGGTAGCTCAGTGGTTAGAGCAACCGGACGGAGACCGGGAGATCCGTGGTTCAAATCCCGGCTATGGCATTGAATTTTTCAGTCATCTGATTCTACCTTTCCAACCCTGTCCAACACACGGCTTGTGTGAAAAAACAATTAATTCCATTAATTGACCTAATAGTGGTTGCAACTATAAAGCCCGGAACTTAAAGTACTTACAGTAAATGTAAGTCGCCATTGGGGTATGGCATCTCAATACATATTGAGATCTCCTTGTGGTTTACCGGAAAAAATGCGAATCAGCTGGAGAATTTAATGTCGTGTCGGCATGTTGCCATGGTAGCTCAGTGGTTAGAGCAACCGGACGGAGACCGGGAGATCCGTGGTTCAAATCCCGGCTATGGCATTGAATTTTTCAGTCATCTGATTCTACCTTTCCAACCCTGTCCAACACACGGCTTGTGTGAAAAAACAATTAATTCCATTAATTGACCTAATAGTGGTTGCAACTATAAAGCCCGGAACTTAAAGTACTTACAGTAAATGTAAGTCGCCATTGGGGTATGGCATCTCAATACATATTGAGATCTCCTTGTGGTTTACCGGGAAAAATGCGAATCAGCTGGAGAATTTAATGTCGTGTCGGCATGTTGCCATGGTAGCTCAGTGGTTAGAGCAACCGGACGGAGACCGGGAGATCCGTGGTTCAAATCCCGGCTATGGCATTGAATTTTTCAGTCATCTGATTCTACCTTTCCAACCCTGTCCAACACACGGCTTGTGTGAAAAAACAATTAATTCCATTAATTGACCTAATAGTGGTTGCAACTATAAAGCCCGGAACTTAAAGTACTTACAGTAAGTGTAAGTCGCCATTGGGGTATGGCATCTCAATACATATTGAGATCTCCTTGTGGTTTACCGGGAAAAATGCGAATCAGCTGGAGAATTTAATGTCGTGTCGGCATGTTGCCATGGTAGCTCAGTGGTTAGAGCATCCGGACGGAGACCGGGAGATCCGTGGTTCAAATCCCGGCTATGGCATTGAATTTTTCAGTCATCTGATTCTACCTTTCCAACCCTGTCCAACACACGGCTTGTGTGAAAAAACAATTAATTCCATTAATTGACCTAATAGTGGTTGCAACTATAAAGCCCGGAACTTAAAGTACTTACAGTAAATGTAAGTCGCCATTGGGGCATGGCATCTCAATACATATTGAGATCTCCTTGTGGTTTACCGGGAAAAATGCGAATCAGCTGGAGAATTTAATGTCGTGTCGGCATGTTGCCATGGTAGCTCAGTGGTTAGAGCAACCGGACGGAGACCGGGAGATCCGTGGTTCAAATCCCGGCTATGGCATTGAATTTTTCAGTCATCTGATTCTACCTTTCCAACCCTGTCCAACACACGGCTTGTGTGAAAAAACAATTAATTCCATTAATTGACGTAATAGTGGTTGCAACTATAAAGCCCGGAACTTAAAGTACTTACAGTAAATGTAAGTCGCCATTGGGGTATGGCATCTCAATACATATTGAGATCTCCTTGTGGTTTACCGGGAAAAATGCGAATCAGCTGGAGAATTTAATGTCGTGTCGGCATGTTGCCATGGTAGCTCAGTGGTTAGAGCAACCGGACGGAGACCGGGAGATCCGTGGTTCAAATCCCGGCTATGGCATTGAATTTTTCAGTCATCTGATTCTACCTTTCCAACCCTGTCCAACACACGGCTTGTGTGAAAAAACAATTAATTCCAATCTAAAGAAAGTTACAAAAGAGAGATGCGCTGATGAGAATTGTGCTGTTCGGAGTACAGGTGGAGGTCCAGCTGTGACACCATTATTTACACCCATCAATGAAGAAATAAAGGAATTAATTGGTGTCCAAATTGATAAGTGTGAAGCAATTATGACTCTGATAAGGTGCTACAGAATAAGCATACTGAAGTTATAAAACAAAATTAAATACACGTCTACTAAATACTTGTTTGTTTACTTCTCGTGCTTAGGATACCACAGTGATCCATCATAGCTATGCCTACATAACCTATATTGAACTATGGAAGTGTACATAAATTGATGGATATTTAGATATACAAGGGTTGCCCAAAAAGTTTTTAGCAGCAGCCACAAATATTTTTCAACTTTTCAAAGTATTCTCCATTATGATAAATACACTTTTGCATCCATTCAAACCACTTTGAAAATGCATCTGACCAAGCTTCTTTTGGAAGGTCATTCATAGCCTCCATGTAAGGCCCACTGGCCTCTTCATGTGATGAGATGTGGCAACCACAAAGCTTTTCTTTTGTTTTAGGAAAAAGGAAAAAGTTACATGGAGCTAAATTTGGAGAATAAGAGGGTTAGGAAGAACTCTGATGTTTTGATCAGCCAAGAAATTGAGTGTTCTGGTTGCTGTGAGTGCAGAACCATTGTCATGGTGAAGCAGCAGGTGAGCAGTCTTCAATCGTGGATGCTTTGTTTTCCATGCTGCAATGACTGATATCAGACAGTTACTCACATACCACTCTGCAGTAACTGTTTTTTGGGTATCTAGGGTGACACCGATGCTAAGTGATGGGTTTTTGAGAAGGAGGAGGCCACAATCTTCTTCCTTGCACTTTTGTTGGTGGGTCATCATCTGGAAGGAACCATACTACCGATTGCCACTTTGTTTCTGGATCGTAGTGGTATATCCAGTATTCATCTCCTGTATTAATGTTGTAGGTGTCCTTGCTTCTCCCATTGTTGAATTTTTCTAGCATGAAACGGCACCATTCCATACGAGCTGCTTTCTGACCCTCCGTCAATGAATTCAGTACCCAACAAGAACAATGCTTAGTGACTTGCAGATTTTCATGAAGGGTGGCATTCACTGTCACTGATCCAATGTTAAGGGTACTCTGAAGGTCAACATAGGGGATGTGGGCATCCTCCATTAATAATTTCTGTACAGTTGTAACTGTTTCTGGAGTTACCACTGTGTGAGGGCAACCTGTGCGAGGTTCATCTTCCAGGGATTCCAGACCTCTTTGGAACTCCCAAAACCATTTTCCAATGGTAGCTCTGAATAATGCAGACTCTCAAAAAACATCTACCCAAGATTGGCGACACTGCTCTGCTGTTAGGCCATTTTTGAAGTCATAATATATCATGGCACGAAAATCGTCATGACAGCTCCATTATGTTTGCCTGTCTGTGCAACACTGAGTGTGCTTCCGGTCGCATTCTTGCTGAAACACTTGCCACATTGTTGCGTAGTAAAGTGTGTTTATAGCTTTAGGGTATCCCTCTTTGAGATGAAAGCAATTATATTGCTGTCACTTTTAAGGTTTAACATCTACAAAAAACTTTCGAAGTGATCCTCTATTTATAAAATATTCTCCATTTCTCATCGATTTCAGATTCTTGTGATACTGTCCATGCTGCAAGCAGCAACAATGGGAATGACAACTGTTTGCCAAGTGAGCAGCTGTTTTATTTGTAAGTTCACTGTAAAATTTTCATACGGCAGAACTGAATAGGTATAATTCCTGATATCTATTATACTTAGGTTTATATTTATTGTTTTAAAGATTAGAAAATACCTATCTTTCAAAAAAATTAACTGCATTTCATTTTGCGTGGAATTTTAAATACTTAACTGGTTCATTCATCTTTGGTTTATTGTACTGGTTGATTTTGTAAAAATATTTTATATTTATACTTCACAAGTTATTTTATATAATCATTTTTCACATTGGTAATTAAACTTAAATGTTTATTTTCCTTACACTAAACCATACCAATATAGAAATGCTGGGTTAGTGCATAGTCTGAATATTTAAAAGTGGCAATGAATGGCTGCAGGCACATTTTTAAAGCTACAGTTTTTTCTAAAAGAAAAATTTGGTTGTACTAAAAATTTGTTTGCACACAACAATTAAAATAAGCAAAAGTGTTTCCAGTATGAAATTATGTTTAAAGTAGTGGCAGTTGGTGAACAAAATAATGTGTGTGCTACACTACTATACAGCATGTGCACATTTTCACAAATAGTCTCACCTAATGACGAAATATGAAGTCCATACCGCACTCATTTCTATTGCAGAACTTATCAGTAACTCTGGTGCTGAATCCCTCCATCTTAAAAATGGTGCTCTTCTCCATGGACAACATTGCCAGAGCAGTAAGACGATCTTGCGATACAGAGTTTCTCAAGAACGTTTTTACGTGTTTTAAGAATGAAAAGCATCTTTCTGGCTCCACAGTGGTCATTGGCGTTGTGATCAAAATTTTTATCAAAGTTGTCACTTCAGAAAATGAATCGTGCAAGCTGTTAGAGATTATGCACTGCAATAATTGCACAACCTCATCAATATTTCTAAAGTCAGATCTTGTATACAGAACACTGAGTCTTTAGTGTCTTTAGTATTTTCTTGTTCAGTATTGTATATGTGTTCACAGCAGTTTGAAGTTCAATCTCGGGAAACTGATTTGAATATCACACATACAATGAATGAAGACATGGTGTTTTCTACTTTAATTGCCTCAGTTGATCTGGACTGCAGCTGATTAAAAAGGATATCCATATTAGGTTGTGAAAGAATTTCAACCAAGAAAGGAATTTTCGATCTCCTAAACAACACTGAAGTTCATTTGCTTCCAGGTAAGTCTTATCATGGGCAGAATTTCCCAACTCCAAAAAACACTGTAGCAATTCTTCCTGATTTTCATATACTACATTAACAGTTCTGGATCTAAACTTCCACCTAGTTAAGCCACCAGGAACACTTCTGGCTACCGCAGATTCTAGAACGGCTAAACGCTGTGGGGATCTTGAGAAAAATGCAGGAAAAGCTGATGGGTTAAGAAAAATACTCTGGCAGACTTATTCTGTGAAGCTGCATGTTCCATCGCTAAATTCAGCTGATGTGTGTAACAGTAAATATACTGCACATTTGAAAATTGAGATTGGGCAATGAGTTTATGAGGTTTGTCTCTGAATAATTCATTAAGCACTTTTAATGTGCTTTCAGAAAATTCCTTTGCGTTTTGTCCCTCTGGATTAAAAAAAAAAAATCTCATATGGAAAACCATGCTTCTCGTATATAAATATTAATACAAGCTGTGACTGATGAGAAACATCTGTGGTTTCATCTGCTATAACAGCCACAAAGTCAGCTTCTTTCATTTCCTCTGCAATCACCTCTTGACAAACTTCTAGCATACAATCCAGGAGCTCGTTCTGGATGGTTTTGGAGGACCCTTCAAAAACATGGTTCTAGTCCATGTGTTCCTTCACAGCACTGTCAATGTTACTCACTAAATCAATCAATCCTAAGAGCATGCCAGGATTCAGTCTCATCATGTCCTCTTAAAGCCAGCTCAAACGCGCCATAAAACTTTATACAGTCAATTATGCACTACAACACATGTGTTTTTTTTTCAACTTGCCGGTTATTTCAGCTTTGCTTCTTAATAAGCACAGCTTAACTGAATCACGATATTTATATTACCTAAAGCACTTAAATCTAGAACACTGTTTAAATGCTTTACATTTCGTTTGTTTATATTTGTTAATAAGAACATTAACATGTCCTAGATCTGCCAATCCTGTTGTACTCCAAGAATCACTGTTTCCAAAGAGCAAGCTTGGAAAACAGAAAAGGGCATTTCTTTCTTGGCATCCACATATCCATGCATGGTCGTACATTTTTGGATTAAGCCACCTAATGTAGGAATTATTTATCCCTCCTTTTGCAGATTGTGTAATGTTTAAAGTTGGACATTTTCATCTAAGGTCCTCCTAGAGAAAAGATAATTCATCAAGCTGCTCAATAAATTCATGTTAGTGCACACAACAGAACTACAATCACTGTCGGATATAACCTGAGTTTCTTAGCTGAATTGAATATTTTGCGGTTATTTGTTGTCGAAAATAAGTGGTGTCAACAGTTAAAACTATATCACCTCCAGATGTGCATCTCCAGAGAGCTTTATTCTCTCTGAGCTACGTTGTTGCAATACAAGATATATTGCCACTGGAAACCTGCACAGCAGCAAAGGTAGTTGTATCAACACCACATAGATGGCAGTGGTTATGCTACAGCTAGCAGCAGGAACTGTGCTCCAGTCGATGTTAGCACAATTCTATAT
The DNA here is from genome assembly GCA_030765065.1 of Deroplatys truncata. Classification (NCBI taxonomy): domain Eukaryota; kingdom Metazoa; phylum Arthropoda; class Insecta; order Mantodea; family Mantidae; genus Deroplatys; species Deroplatys truncata. The sequence continues at coordinate 176,406,721 of CM060990.1, read as the reverse complement.
AAATGCAACCAATAGGAGAAGAGATTTCAAGTAGCATATCGATGTGTCATGTGCATAGATTGGTCTGCATTCTTGCCAATGAACTGAAGATCTGTGTAGCACCTAACGGAGCACGTGTATGTCAGGCATGCATCATCCTTTGCACATGAGTAACCAATGCTAGTGCACGGTAAATATGAAATCAGTTAAAATTATGAAAGTGAAAGAAAGCAATAATAATTGAAGATATGCTTAACATGTGATAGGGCACTATTTTCAACAAAATAACCATTATGCTATAACACTGTAGCACATATTGATGAGCCATGCCTGGTTTAAAGATATATTCATCTGCTTTCTGAGACATTCTCCTATTGCTATCCACAACCTCAGTTGTTCAAATATTGTTCAGTGCACTGCTCTAATTCCTGTGTTGATATTTCAGGTTCTCATGACACTACTGGTGCAGAATTTAGTAATACTGGGACAGTTGTGTATCTATCAGGTTAATGGCTGCTTTGTAAAAGATTAGTTATTTTTTATTTTATTTTTAATTCTTCAATGTAATTTTATATACAGGAATAGTTTCATTTCATGAACATAAAAAAGATGTAGGTAATCAATGTGAAAATCTTAAAGCCAAAATACTATTGTTTACAATATTCATTGTTTGCCTATTAACAGCATTTTATCTGAAAAATGTTTTACAGCACAATTTTTTCGACCTGGCCCTGCAGAAATACAAACAAGAAAGTTAGAGAGAGGAGGGGAGAAAAGACCAGTAGTATTCCCCAAGCTCAGTGAAACAGAAATGCCTAAGGTATGTGGCTGTTCTACAACTAACCCAAAGCCCCTCCAGGGAGATAATGCGCTCATCCAGCTGATTAGGACCAGGAGGAAAAAAAATCATACTGTAGGTGTTTATATTTGATCAGATTGTGCTATTCACAGTGCACACAATATGCATTTGAAAAATATGTTTTAAACTTTCAACATTACCTACATAAATTTCTGAATGTTTAAATTCTTATGGTCAATAAAATTAATTTTCAAATTTAATTATTATTTTAGGAAATCCAAACAATGACTGGAGCAGATATGTGCCAGCTATGTTGAGGCAACCATTGTCCAACGAATTATGATTTGTTGTGATCAAAGGTGATAATGAAGCAAATAATTCACCTGCTACACCTACTACTTGCGTGCGTGTGTGTGTGTAAAAGGCACTAAATTTCAAGTGACACTACAATTGGTGATCCATAAAAAATCATTCAATTTATAAGCATAGGTTTACCTTAATGTTTGTTAGTTTTTAACAACAAATTTCTGTATCCATGTATCACCATTACCTCCAAACTTAAGCAAAACTCAAGGCAAAAATTATTGAACCAATTATAGGAGCACGTGGGCTTTTGGTAACCAAAACTGTTTTTGAAATTTTATCAATATAGGGGACTGTGGTATGTTGGAATTGCACCTGATTTTCTTCTCTTGTTGCAGTGGGAGGGGGTGTAATATTATTATAATAATATTTTTTCTCTTTCTTTCTTTGCTTAGGATTCATATGTATATGTACAAAAAGAAATGTTTGTAAAGCATTGAGAATTTCTGAATATGAATTCAATTTATTCTCTAGGTACCATTACATCACCTGGAGCAAAAAAAAAAAAAAAAAAAAGAACTATCAAGCTTTCAACAAAGAAGGCCCAGGTATGTTTATTTTATTTAGACTACTAGTGATAAGAATAGCAGACCTTAAGAATCTTTAAAAGGTGTTCCAATTTGTACTTCCACATGTTTTGCCCTTCAAATTGTTATGAATTTGGTGACAATGCACTTATGTACTAAAATAAAACAAATCATTTTCTAACATATACTATTACACTTGCAAGTATAGGATTAAATAGCGAGAAGTGGGAGCGCCTGGCAGAAGCCAAGCTAGAATGTGTCCATTTAAAATCCACTCTTGCGCAAAAGAATAATGAATTGAGAGACAATTAAATGAAGAGCAAGAGCTAATGAGGAAAAGCTATCAACAAAACATGCAACAAAATGAAGAGAACACAACCTGAGAATACAAAAATTGAAATATGAGATAGAGCTTAAAAAAAAAACAACTGATTTCCTGTCATTTTCCTAAAGCATATGTACATAATTGTACGTAATTAATAGTCATTAATAATAGCATTTCTTGTAGAGTTATTGAAATGCTGAGCATCTATAGCATTGGGTACGTATTAGCAAAATGTATTGCATTTGCAATATGTGACTCCAATGTTGGTAAATTCTTGCCATTGTTAAGGCAGCATATGTTGTGAAACACATCTGTTGCTACAATAATGCTTTGGACTTTACTGAGGTACAGTCGTATTGGGAATCTTCTTTTCCAAACACCATTGCTCCTTTATACACAGTTCCTGGTCCGAATGTGTGATTCATTGAACAAATGAGGAATGTTGTTTCAAAACGTATTAAATCCCCTCACAACTGAAATTTAGTTTGATGCAATTTTCTACCCTTAAGTGTTCCACAGTACTGTTGATTAAAACCGTGCATTTCGTATTCTTTCATATCTTTTTTCCTTGTCTAAGTTGGAGTGTCGGAGCAAATTGTAAAATTGTATTCCTTTCACAAACTGATCGCTTCAAAACGTATTAAGTTTTAGTGCAAATTTTTTATGTTTGTAAGTCTGCTTGATACCACGAAAATTTGTTTCTATATTGTTAGAGTGACTATCTGCACATTGATTGTTGATTCATTGTATTGTGATGGTGTGTGTATGTGCGCTGGGTGTTAAAATTTAAGGTTCTACTGCTGTCAGTGAAAGATCAAGGGGAAGTAGGAAAAGAGTTCGAGGAGAAACAAAACATGAATCTGAAAGAGAAACAAAGTTAGTTAAATGCAGTGTTAACATTATTAATATTAGTACCTACACTATTAATCTGAGCATCTTGCGTTATGGCAACAATTAAATTTTCCTACTTCATAATTTATAAGCCTCTACATTACAATACTCATTATTGATATGCAAACTCGGATCCACATTTAACAAATTTTGAATTCCCATGCCGTCATAAGGAAGGATGATGCAAATGTGGCACTATTGCAGCATACTTTGTGGTGAAAGCAAGGAAATTGTTATATAGTGTACCAAACAAATTAGGCCAAGATGTTCGACTGAGCCATATGATAACTGTATCTACTCCAAAGAAACCGAAAAAAGGAAAAGTTCTGAAAAGTGATCAAGCAAGAAACAGTATTGTTGTAAAATATGAGCTTTGTACTTGTTAGTTAACAATGGATATAACGGAAATATAGTTTCCTGAGCAAAGATTAACAACATAATGTTCTAATGATTATTTAATTATTAATATGAGGAGAATGGCACTGTTACTTAACTTGAATTTAATTTCATATTCCTGTTCTTTTTCTAATCATTGTTTTAGCCTTTTTTCCTTTAATATCAGGCTTATCAAAAGTGATAATTAACTTGAGAGTTTTAGCAAATAAAAATATTAACGTTTTATTAACCTTGAAAACTGCATATTTTAGAAAACTCCGTACTTAGTTACTTCTTTATCTTCAACAAATTCAATAATTAATTTTCAGGTGAAAATGGGAGATCAAGCACAGCCTGTGTGTGCTCAATTTTTCAAGAAATTGTTTGGCATAGGACGTAATTTTGTATAATAATATTGCAAAAGGGTTAAAATGAGGTGAAGGTATAAGAGATAAAAGAAGAGGGAACTGTAAAAGTGAATGTTATGCAGTGAAAAAGAAAAAAGTAACTGAATTCATTACAAAATTATCAGTGAAGGAGTCTCATTATAATCGAAATAAAAGCCAACGACTTTACTTGTCTGCTGGCTTAAGTATCAGCAGATTATTAAAAATTTGTAACTCAGGTGTTTCTGAAAACCTGCAGGTAAAAAAGTGGTACTTTCAAAACATTTTCCGCACAAACTTCAATATCGGTTTCGGATCACCAGCAGCTGACGTATGTAGTTACTGTAGCCACATGACTTTTCAAATTAAAAATAAAGAAGACACATCTGCAAAGAACCGCCACCTGGCTGAACTGGGTGTACACAAAGCAAGATCCAAAGCATTTTACAAACTGATGAAAGAAAGTCCCCCTGGAACAATGTCTATTGCTTCGATCTACAGCAGATGCAACCATTGCCAAAGCTGGCTATTGGCAAGACACACTATTCCCATCAATTAGCATTCTACTCTTTGTGCATTAGTGATATTACTACAACTTCTCCAGTATTCTTCACATGGAACAAGACTGAAGCAGGAAGGGGAGCAAATGAGGATGCATCAGGAGTACTTCATTTTTAGGAGAGGTAGATTTTGATGACAGCACCACATGTGTCAGGTTGTACTTTGACGGATGCGGAGGGCAGAATAAAAATACCCACACTGTCCAAGCTCTTGCCTTCTGGCTTCAGTGCAAAGCACCTTTGCATATTTGTAAAATTATAGTGCACTTTCCAGTCAGGGGGCATTCTTTCCTACCAGGCGACAGAATTTTTGGAGTGGTAGAAAAGATGTTGCGTAAGAAAGAAGAAATCATTACGCTGGAATACCGGGCTATCTACCAGAACTGTAAACACCGTCAAAACATTTGGAGAGAATTGGGTGGTAAGGGACTATAAAGTACTAACATCACAGCTCAAGAAAGTGGAAGGAATAAAGGAGATGAAGAGGGTAATGCTGAAGAAAGTCCACAAAGGCAGATAGCTCTCAAAATGGAGCCAACTTACAGATGCAATGATCCAAGCAAGCTCTATACCACGATTTTGAAAAGAGGTATAAGAACACTAGTGAGCCATCTGTCCTGCCAACCCGAAAAGCTGTGCCTGATGCAAAGTAGTCTGATGTAGAAACTCTTCTCAAAATGAGATTTGGAGATAACTGGCAAAGGGTAGATGCTCTACAGTTCTATGTTTCTGCTTTCAACTTCGATGTTGCACCTGATGGCAGTACTCAGGATGCTGAAGCATGCAACTGTCTGCATGAAGAAAGTGGTTTAGGGAGATTGTGAGACTACATAACATCCAGTGTGTTCTCAATTCTATTCAGTGTTCTCATTCTATTATTATTTTCTTATTTCAGATCCTCATAGTTTGTGTCTTAACTGCAATATATTGTTTCATACTATAACTTGAGCATAATTAAAAACTAATAACTATAGTAATGGAACATGCACTGAGGCAGAATGTCATTGCAAAATACCAAAAGGCTATTAAATCCCATAGACAGATCAAAATGTATTCAATGAAATTAAATGGCTATTAACTTTCTCATGATTGGAACAAAATGTATGCAATTCTAATGCGCTGCTTCAAAACATATTCAGTGGATTCTTGAATTTAAAATTACTTAGGAATAAACTGGGAAACATGTTCGAATTTTATATGATTTAGCTACAATTGTCTATACAAATTTTTAGACACTACGTTTTTTTCTGAAACACTGCATATTTTTCAAGAAAAATGTTTTTAGCATTTCCTACAAAATTAGGAAAGGGGGACTTAATACGTTTTGAAACGATGCTCCTCAAATGCTCTTCAGGCGAATTGGATGCAGCTAGTGGTTATTAAATATGGCGTATTTAGGCAGGCACTGTCTGCAATGAATAGACTAACATAATTAATGACACCATTCTAAAACCTAGCTGTTAATGCAGAGTTATCGAAGACAGTTGAATCATGAGTTGATCCTGGCCATCAAACAATGTCAGTGATCTTTTAAGTCAGGATCACATAAAGTCTGAACATTTATAGAAAAGAATCCTTTCCTGTTTGGGTAAACCTCTACATTCTCTCCTCCTAGAATGAGACAGTAACATAACCGGAATTAAATAACACATAAATCAGCGCAGAAAACTGCACATTCATGCACACACAACAGTAGAAACTTAACTTCACTATGAAAAGCTAACCTAACCTTTAATGCATAGTACTACTATTCACTATCATAGATTCCTTGCAATTCACAAGTTAGAAACTTAATCTTTCAAACTCTTGAGGTTATGTTTGAAGTTGATTGTACTTATTGGCAAAAGCATCCATCTGTTGCTGTTGAGCTGAGCACAAGGTAATCTCAAAAGTGAAGATTTACACTGGATTAATTCATTTATTTTCAAAAAGAAAAACATCCATGTAGATGTATGCACACATACAAAGTTCCTCCTCTGAATCATCTCAGATTCAATGCATCATGGAATAATATTACAAATGTTAGTACTAGTAAAACTGAAACAATATTAAATGTTACAGATACATTTACAGTTTCAGAATAATTTAATTTAAGTAGCTTGCTGTTTCAAAAAATTAGTCTAAGCTATGATGATAATTTATTAATCCTTTTATGAAGTATTTGCAAGCCTTTTGCCTCTTAAATCTTTAAGGCTTCTGGGTGGGTAGTTTAGAAAACCACCTTCCCACCTTTCAGTTCTGTTGGATTGGTGGTGTATTTTAGGAGTCTGACTTGGGGTTGATGTTGTGGTTTATGGTCCAGAAATGATTTGCTATGGCAGAACTAAAAGTTTGGGAAAACATACACATAATCAAATGCATGAAAATGTTAATGAACTTTGAAGTCCCACCACTCAATCTAAGAAGCTTCTTCATGGATACACCAGATGGCACCACTTCCATGCCACCTACATCTATGGACTCGAATCCCAGCATGCTCAGTCAGAAAAAAACTGAAGATGAAAGCAAGTGCCGTTTTCGAAACATGTTCAATTAATTTCAAGTAGGTGAAGTTTTATGTATCCACCGACTCAAGTTTGAATTAAATTATTGGTTCACTTCACTGTTTCTAACTTCTAGATTTTTACATCTGGTACACCTATATTGATTTCTTTTGGTTACAGATTATTTACACAATCCATGTTCTTTACCTCTTTTGTGTTATAATGCTTGATTTGTCCAAAAGAAAGTTTATGCAGTTGAAAGTTTTTTTGAAGATCAAGAAACATGTTAATACTATCCTTACATTACTCAGTTAGGTGGTCAACGAACTGTACAATAGCTGTAGTTTTGGACTGGTTCTTTCTAAAGCCAAACTGTTGTGGAAACAGGTACATCTTTTTTTCTTTTTTCAAGGAGACCAACTAATCTAATATACAGTGTTTTTTAAACAGGTTTAGATATTGTATTGAGAATACTTCTAGGTCTGTGGTTTGATAGATCAGTTTTATCCCCAGTTTTAAAACTGGTATGATTCTAGCTATTTTAAGAACCTCTGAAAAAATACCAATAGTAAGAGCTGAGTTTATTATTTCGAAGAGGAATAGCCATAGAGCTTGAATACTTTTTGAATAGATTGATATCTATACGTCACAACTACAGATTGTTTTGTTTACTTATCGTTTTTAATTTATAATGCATCTGTTGGATATAGAAAGATACTCCCAGCCAAAAGTGAGTCTAATATATGGAGCTGGTAGATTTTGCATGAATACTAGCCACTGAGCTAAAATAAGAGCCAACTTTTTCAGCGACCTGTTTTGGATTAGTTTTAATTCCATTAATAGTAATAGCTTATGGAGGATGCAAAACTGCTGGGGTCATCAGCGCCACACTCTGGCTACATATTTATTTGCATCCTGGTAAAGAACAACAAAAACTTTGACTATAAAATTCAGGAAAGGAATACAAATGAAACACAAAATTATGCATTCAAATTCAGTATGCAGTTGTAGCAAAATATATAAGAAAATTCATAACAAGCTGACAATAATGAGAGAAAACACGGGTTTATTAAATTTCATCCAGCTCAGAAGCTTCTTCCGGAAAATCTCCAATTTCAACCTGCACTGATCTGACAAGTCCACCATACTTTAGTGGGCAGTCCAAGGATTTGTTGCCATCAACACTCCCATCAGTCTTTCCCAGAGGCTCACTATACTTGACATCAGTCCACTAACCTCGATTGAATTCTACACAACCTATATACTTTACTGTAGCTAACCTTTTAGGATGGTCTGATACCCTCACTACACAACAATCTCCAATTCTTGCTGCCTAAGCTGCAGCCTCATCTGCTTCTCTCTCTTTTGGTTGCTTTTCTCTCTTGCTCTATTTTTTTTTCACATTTTATCTACATTGTATCTTCCCAGGTGATTACGAGCAAGATATGCTCCAAGTGTGTCTTCTCGTTTGGCATATTCTTCCAATTCAAACTTCTCTACTTTCGAAAAATCTTCCATTTTATTACTTAAAACAAACTTATCAATTACATGCAGTTGCACATCATTCTCCACCGAATCATCTAGCTTGGCATCAAGGTTGTTTTGCTGTATATCTCTAGCTTCTTGTTGCTGGTGTATTTGATACAAAAGTTCTAATTTACCCTTAACCCTTTGCTGCGCATAGAGTATTAGCTAGTTGTTCTCCAAGCAGAATTGTGTCCATTTAAATTCTGAACTGCTACTACAGATGTTAAACTAAAAGTGACCTATATACACATATAATTATATCTTTTAGTAATTAAATTGATTAATTAATAACTCATTTAAAATTGGTTTGAAGTAAATAAGATTAAGTATTATTTCAATAATTTATAACTGCAAACATCAAACCCTTTGTAGACAAACAACACTTATATACATGCACCCCTCTGCAATGCATCCTTATAACTCTGTAATATTAATGGCAATGGAATTTGTTACTTTAGGATATTAAAAACCGGAATAAAATCTGCTATACTTAAGTAAAATAAATACAATAATTTCTGCAAAATTATTATGGTACTCACCCTTAAAATGTTTACATCCCTGCTATTATTGCAGCGAAGATATTGCAGCATGTCCATAACAAGTTAGCTAGACTATTCTCTTGCACCATACAAATGTAATATATACACTTAAGATTATTAATGGTTTCGTATGTACACCCTTGTATTATTTTTGAATTTCCATCCCCTTTGCCTCATAATAATTGAGGAAGCACCCAATTCTACACAACGTAATGTCACAGTGTTTGCACTTGTATTGTGACTGTATGCCACGACCTGATGGTGTTTTCCTTTTCTTCACTATGCACTGAGCACAAGATTTCACCCAACCTTGAATTTTTACGAGGGTGTGAAAAGAACTTGGTGCAGGAGTAGCAGAAGGTAGGCTACGCTGAAATCCCGCTCGCTTACGTGACATGAAGTCTGCGATTAACTGTTGCACTAAATTTTGCCCGTAGTAAAGAAGCCTATTGCCATGAACTGTAGAAGTAGGTCTGTTCGAGATGTCGTATATAATAAAACTATTAATGATAGCAACATTCACTACGAAATGGAACAGGTATTTCCACCATTTTTTTGGGGTCGGCTGACACTGTAATACTCCCTCCTTTGGTCTGCCAGATCAATCCCTGCCATATTACGAGTTTGTAGATAATAAAAGAATGTTCCTGTTATCATGCCAAACAACCGCAGTTACACCTTCATGTTGCAGTTTGCGAGATTCGCCCCTTTTCAATTTCAGTTGTTTTGGCCAGTCTTTCCTTCCAGCACGAGTTGTACCACACGCATACATTTTCCTGTCCAAAAGTAACTTCATTAGCCGCGTGGAAGTAAAAAAACTATCAAAATATAAGGATGCCAAAACCCTGTATATTTTTCACACATGTCTAAAACCTGTTCCCCAAATAGAAGATCGCTGTTTCTTGCGTCTTTTTTTCCCCAGATAGATTTTACATTTCAATAAATACCCACTTTTACTATCTGCAATACCCCATGCCTTTATCCCCCATTTTGTTGGTTTAGCAGGCATATATTGTTTTAAAAAGAAGCGTCCTTTGAAGCCTATCATTGCTTCGTCAACAGAAAGTTCACGATTTGGTTTGTAGACACTCGCAAACTTTTTGATTATGACTACAGCAGGTCGTACTTTATACAGATAATCGTAAGAATCTACCCGAATCGTGGCCTTGCAGATTCGTCATTCAGGTGAAGGTACTGCGATATCTTTTGAAAGTGGAGCAACATCACTGCTTGTCTTACAATTGGACAAATGCAAAAATCCCCCAAAAAGTAATAATCTCTGGTTTCAGGTAAATCCACCATCCCCATATATATCAAAATACCTAAATAGGCCTGTATCTACCTTGAATTTGTAACTTCCCATTTTGGATCCGCCTTTTTAGCTTGAATATGAGCTGCATATCTGTTGGTTTCCTCCACAATTTTTCCGCAAAAATTGGAATCTATAAAAAGTTCAAGATAATCTATTTCTGGACTTCCTCTAGGAATAGAATGATTTGCAACTGTAGGGTGATGAAAATGTTTCTAACTTACTGAAAGTCAAATTGGAGGTCCACTGTGCCAGTATTGCTTTAGTTTTAATTTGTCTTTCACTAGCTTTAGCCCCCTGTTCTGCTACCTGTATCTCAGCACTCTCACTGTCACTTTGTTCCTTATCACTGTCTTCCACTAACTCACCAAACCAAGATTCGTCGAAGCTACTTTCGCAATCTAATTCCTCGTAAACTGCTGCAAGTATTTCCTCGTCTGTTACCAATACCTTTTCACTACAACGTTTTATAGACCGTGATGTACTTGGAACAGCCTCCATTGTACTGATATGGCTATAAATGTGACAGGATACTGCTTACTTACACAACTGCACCCGGCTGTAAACAGTTCCATTTATGGTTTGGTATTACATTCTGGCTTGTGAAATCGCGGGAACAATGCAGCAGGAGTACGTTTACATCAACACAGCTCCTAAAAGCTGAGGTCAGCATAAGCAGAACCTATATGAAACGATAAACACATTTACTACGTTCTACTACGCTATGCGCAGCAGGGTGTTTATCATTTCACTACGCTTTACTATGCTATGCATCACAAAGGGTTAAAATCAGTGACTATCAAACTTTTCTGAAATGTCTGTCCACACACAAAGGATGAAGAACGTTGCAGTTTTTCAGGGAGGGCTGTTGAACCTAATCCAATCCCAAAATCTGGAGGACTGGTGGCTTGGGACCCTGGGAATACTAATCCCGTACTTACTGAAGTAAGCCCCTGGAGGGTTAATTCCATTAGTTCCTCTGCATTTGATCTCTCTTTATGTTTAAACACTTACCTTTCTTGAATCACTTTATAATTTCCTGTGTTCCTTTTGATTTCAAGTCTCATTATTTTGAAATTTACACTCTGTTATTTTTGCTTCAGTGAACACTTCTAAATACACAGCTTTTAATTATTTTAGTCTATCCTTACATTATCATTTTCTGTACTTTCAGCACATAAAAAGCTTTATTCCTTTAATTACGCTATTATTTAACCAGAGGAAGTTCTGGTCTTTCCTTTGGTCGCATTTGTTTTATTTATAAGTTCATAGATAACATTAAACCAATAATTAAATATTTGTTTAAAATATTGAAGTAAGAGAATTTATTTACAGAGAGCTGAGAAAAAGAAACATAATGCATACCTGTTGATATAATTTTGACATGTGTGCACTCAAGAACCCCAATGATTCAAGGAAATTTTGCTGTTTTATAAAAATGTTCCCTCATTTTAAGTCTTTGTTTGTGAGTCATGGGAAAGTTTATAAACCTATCGCTCAACAGAGCAATATGATATGAAAAAATTTTCACAGCTCAGCATACTGTGGATTTTGAGATGCGGAAAAATCTCCAGCTGCAATTAGCATGCCTCCACTTGCATATAACCTCAACATAAAAAAGGGCATTGTTTCTGATGAGAGGGCTTTGTTCCTGAAATGTGAAGTAATAATAGCTTATGAGCGATAAAGTATATTATAAAGATATGAAGTATAGGTTTAATATTGTTTTAGTTACTGTATGTTTTATGTTTAATTACATCATAAATAATAAAATTCCTAGTACCATCATCATAGACTGTTTACTTAACCAAAATCTCTCATGGAATTCTCAGCCATTACATATGTGAAGATACTTTGGATGCATTTTAAACATTTTAGGTTGTCTTCTGTTGTGGATATGGTTTAAAATAATTTGCATTTCATCAATAAAACTGTCGTCTTTAGATGAAATGGCAACTCCTTAACCTAAACCACAGTTCAGCACAGTTTAAGTCAAGCCCCATATAAGCTCGGCTTATCACTTGAACTACGCACTATAAAACTCAAATGTAGCTTAAATCTCCAGTTAAACCCAATTTGAAGCTTAAGCTTAAACTGTGAAACTGGTCCTTAGTCAATCAATGTTAACTAATTGTACTTTCACGCATGTTGTGTGTAGGCTTGAGTTGGAAAGGTAGAACCAGACTGAAAAATTCAATGCCATAGGTAGGATTTGAACCATGAATCTTCAGCTCACCATGCCACTGCTCTAAACTACTGAGCTACCACCGATACAAGTGGTTGAGGTCATTAAGGCAGACCATGATTCAAATCCCACCAGGACTGTCCTCACTGACTGCGGGTTTACTAGGTTTTCCTCAGTTTTCATAACTGGCAAATGCCAGCAAGGTACCCTAAACTTAGGCGTGGAACGTTTCCTTTCCAAATTACCATTTCATTTCATTTCATGCATCATCAGTATCCACTGCCTGGTTGCTTTTCTAATTATCATTTCATTTCATGTATTATCACTATCCACCGACTGTGGAGCCATATGTAGTAAGAACGGGAATAAAACACTAGTAAAGAAAGAAACGAAGGGGGAGGGAGGATTGAACTACCATAGCAACATGCCAACTCTCATTTTTCCTGGTAAAAGGTGTTGACAAATTCATTTTAAGATAACTAACCCTACTTACAATCTCATGTTTGTCCAACATTTTGTTTTTCAGTTATACTCTAGCTCCTCCTGGCATGCATGCACACACATAAACCAATCACTTACTATAAATGCTTATTTTCCTAATGTATTCAGGGGACCTCAAAATATGTATTTCTGATGAAATCTAAAAATTGAATTTTTGGGTTACCTACTATATTTCCTTTACCTACTATAGCTAAGTGCTAGAGAAATTAAAAACTTAATAATTAGGCAAAATATATAGATTTTCTAATTTTGCAGAATCACAAAATAGGCACAGATTAACCCAACAGTCATCTTTTGGATGTACTTATCCATTTTCATATTTTAGCTCCAAGCATTTTGAAAGCTATTTGCTCTTAAAGCCTGCTATGTTTTTTTAGGTACACTGCAATAATATTTCTTTTTATACCTTAAATACATTGTCACTGTTCACCATCTTGAAGCCATTGAAAGTAGACTGCAAATTGTTCAGGGCTTGTCTCATGTCACCTTGTGCTGTAAATATGATGGCTTCCAAACCATCATCCGTATAGAGCACCTGAAATAATATTGTCAAACACCTTCACTTTTGTAACTGTAATGGAACTTGTAAAACAAAAAAACAAATCTGATATGTATACTTGCTTTCTGAAACTGAAACCTGTAAAATGTTTCCACATCCAGCAACGTGTAATAATTTTGCAATTACATGAAATTTGGAATGCATTGAATGTTCAGTACAGCATATGTACAAAAATTATATGTAAAATAAATGGGAATTCTGTTTTATAAGAATCCCTGAAGACCTGATAGTGCTGTTTCTTTGTCATACTTGCTGAAATTCTTCCTGGTACCACAATAAACACATTTTAAAACACCACCACTTACTAGGCTATAAACAGATTTCTAGTCCAGATTTTATGCTTCATAATGTCAACTGTAATAAAAAGCTCTCACAAAAATGGGAAAAGTATATCCCACAGCCATAGAACAGGGATAAAGATAAACAATTTATGTGAAGGAATTGACTTTACAGTTCACGTCATCCATTACTGAATGTTCACGCCCTGGTTACCAGAGGTCACTAGCAATCATATTTTAATTCCATACACTATGCATTTTGTTACAGAACATGATTGTGATGAAGGACAGACATGCAGATAAACTCTGGTCTATCATAGCACTGTATACCAATTATCATGGTACATTCAGTCTGTAATTTTAGGTTACAATATTGTGACGCAGTGACTATGGCTTAAGCTTTGCAAGGTTGGTGCCAGGCAGTCAGAGATAAAGATAAGTAGAACTCTTGTCCAGCATAAACACCAGAAGTGCTATCATAGATAATCAGAATCTGCTGGAAGTTTTTGCTTTTTCTAGAATGTTCTGGAACTCTTGCCAGTGGCTACATAAGCAAAGTGTTCGCACATGTAAGTAGGAGAGTTAGTGAGGAAGTAAGTGAGCTGGTGAGCGAGTTTCTGGTGCAACATCAAGTGCAGTTCCCCGAGCATGTTTGAGACAACTGTTGCAACATATAATGAGTGTTGCTACTGCGAGGGTTTAAGAGAGGTCTTGTGCTCGACTCCCCAGTGAGTGAACCATCTGGAAGAAGAGGCTGTGTTCGCTCATTTCATTACGGTGCTATGTGGCAAAGAGAAGTGAAGTGATGGGAAATTAAATTAGTTCACATTACTGAAGTGACAGTATGAACTATGTGAAGTCACAGTGAAAATTGAACTACTTCAAGTTATTAATGACACTTAAAAACTGGACAAAGTCACAATATAATGCAATAGAATTTAATGCTTTGTCATGTCTGTGATGAAAATCTGTAACACTTTGAATGTACCCATAAAGCCATAATCCCAGCGGAGGGTGAAGGAGTTTTTCGGACATAAACATCCTTAGCATGGCTTCCTTCGGAAGGGAAGTAAAGCCGGTGGTCCCGTGTCGTAGATTTACGGCACGTAAAAGAACCTCAAGTCTGATAAAGAGGCCTTTGAGCAAAATTACTGGTCTTTCATGCCCAGTATAGAATGGGATGTTATGGACTATAGTAGTTAAAGAGCATCCATAAATAAAATAAAAAAAGCCATAAAAATGCCTCCTTTGCTGTAAAGTTGCAAAAAGGCATCCGGTCCCATAAATTTTACAGGTAAACCATAAAAGTTCACAAGCATACTATAGATGAGTGGTAGAGAAAGTAAACGGAACAGAAATTAACTTGCGCACTGAATCAGAAGAACCTGCCTGTTAAGAAGTGCACTGGAAAGAATGTGAAGAAGATTCAGGGCAGAAGAACATTCCTGATGGTAGACAATATTAAGATAAACAACTCATTTGCTAAGATGAAGAGGAAAGTGTAGAGTGGAGGAGGCTGGAATTGTTGTGAAGTCCTTGCTCTTGATAAGATTATTTAATTTTAGCAAAAACAAAAGTTCTCTTTTCTTAGCTATGCTGTTCAAAACAGATAGATTAATAGGAAAGCTGATCTACCAAATGTATCCTCAACAAAATGAAACAGTATTACAGATCTTATAACTACAGCTGATCCATCCACAGAACTGGATTTGATGTAAACAAAACATTTTGTATCCCTCTGCATTACCCTCGTGATCATATCAACTGTGAGGAACAAACTGTTCATCATTATCATATGAATGCAGAAGAGAGGGTGAATGACACCACAAAGTGTAAACAGAAGCTATAATCCTCTATTTTTATATTTCATATTAATCAAAAGTTTCAAACTACTCGTATGTTTGATTATTATTAGCCTACTGGATGTAAATAAATACATATGGCACACAAAGAATGTGATCCACCATTGACTGAACCATTGCTGTTACCATCTCCTAATGAATGCTAAGCAAGAAGTAGTTGCCATATTATTTCTCAATTGTCATGAAATTTTAAAGTTACCATTAAAATTAACAAATAAAATAAGTATTATTAGAGAGTATATGTATTATTTTGAGCATATTTACTTAGGAGAAAGTACACACTTAAAATGTTTAACTTACACAACCCTTGTTTACTGCTTTTAGATGCAATTTTCAGTGCTGGAGTTGGTACTGTAACTCAAGAAGTGAAACACATACATACAATGCACAAAACAAGAACAGAGTGGATATATCATATCTAAGGCTTCAAGAGTCCTCCAGGTATTAGAAGTCAAACAGCACAAAAACATTTAATTCACTTCCTTTGGAAATACACAATATAAATATCATTTTGAATGCTACCCATATGGTCATGACATTCGCGGAATACTCATTCCACCAAGCAATAACTGGATCCATTTCTGAGGTGCAAGCACTCAGCAGGCAGAATCCATTACCTCTGATGGTAGGGTGGTGATGAAAATTGCAGTGGAATGAGAGGACCTACAGCTTCTACCATGAACTCTGAACAATGTTGGCCTTGGGGATACTTCACATGAAATAGAGGTGAAGGCAAGGATAGGGCCAACTTAAAATTGCTACCCCAAAGCCTGGAATCGAACCTCCAACCCTCAGCACGAGAGCCGGAGACGAAACTACTGCACTACCCTGGCACCTGCAATATAAACATTGAAAGTTTAAAGATAAAATATGGAAGTGGTTAATAAAAGCTCCATTCTATAGCACAGAAAAATTCTTAAGAGATAAGTAAACATGACATGTAAAAAATATATAAATATTACTATCTCATTGTATACATTTTGAAATACTTTTATTAGTTGTAAGTTATTCTTGACGAAGCCTGTTGTAATTGGCAGTGGCCGTGGTGGTGGTACAATTCAATCAAGTGAAAGTGCAGTTAAGGAGATATTGGCAAGTAATGCCAATAATGTGAACCTGTCCAATATAAAAAAACATCCATTAATGAGTGTCAAAAAGCAAGTAGTGTTCAATTTTACAGTGTAGAGAAATCCAACAGTGCAAGTTCATGCTTCCTTTTTAGATAACGTACCACAAATAATAGACAAACTTTTAAATGCAGTCAATAATAATCCAGATTTGCTGGACTTTAAGAGGTCGACATTTAAAAAATTGCTCTTATAAATAGGTTTCATGAACATGAAAAGAAACAAAGATAATGTGATAATAGACAAGGTCAGATATAGAATTGCTGAGGTGCAGCTATTTGAGAGCTATGCATCATTTCAATATCACAATATGCAAAATCGTTTTATTTTATAATTGTACACCCATGGGAAAAAAAAAAAGTCATCCCCAGATTCCATGTGCGGATAGAACGCTTAGAGTACCTTAATACAGCTGTATTCCACAACGTACATGCAGGAACTATAGAATAGTCTGCACCTGTGAGGCAGTGGTCACCTTAAGCTACTGAAAACAGAGCATGGAACAATGTTACGATGACCAAGAGGTTAACTTTTTTCAAATAATGGATGGCTCTTTAATTGCTATGGTTCTTAGCATCCCATTCTATATTGGGTGTGAAGGACTAGAAATTTTGCTCAATGACCTCTTTATCAGGCTTGGGTTCTTTTACGTGCCGTAAATCTACGAACGGGACTACTGGCTTTACTTTCCTTTTGAAGGAAGCTATGCTAAGGATTTTTATGGCCCCCCCCAAAAAAAAGTCCATCGCCCTCCACCAGGTCTGAATCTGCGACCTTGAGAACCAGAGGCTAGCATGGCATCTCTAGACCAGGACAACACAAAGAGGTTAAGAAGGCACTGCTTGCATCCATAAGTTTAAATCTTGCATTAGTTGTTGTTTTTTTATGTTGTTAATTTTATGACTTAATGTTAGCACATAATATTGCATTAAACTTTAGTATTTGAAGATTTAGGCATATCTATGCACACAAAAACATAATCCTACTAAAACAACCATTTTAAACAGCTAAGGAAATAAATGCAAATAAACTATATCTTCTAAAACTAAAACACATAAAACAGAAAATTAATATCAGGTGTATGAACCTTCAGCACGTATAACTGCACTCAATCTTCGGGGCATAGATGAAATTACATCCCTGCAATAACGTGGACAAAATGCCCCCCATAGAAGGCGCATGAACTTGAAGCTGGTAAGAGGGGCTTCCATGTATTTGTGATCCTGTGGGCTGTACTGGAAGAGCCACTAATGGCCACAGGGGAGATACCAGACGAAGAAGCGGCTTACCTTTAGCCCAATCCTAAGGTGTTATGCATTTCCATGCCAATGGGGTGCATGGCACATGGAAGATGTGTCGCAAACGGAGCCTCTGAGATACCTGACAACCTCTCAGATAGTCTTACCTAGGCATGCAGGGCTCTGTCTGGGCAGACCTGAATTATCCCCAGCTAATCATGGGAACTGCAGTAGTTATAAGTTCCATGAAAGCAGAAAGTGCCTATCCGGGGATCCTAAGAGTTTTAAAATAAAGTTGAGGTAGCTGGGCCCTTGGATGGGACCATGTTACCAAAACTAAAGTAGACAGGAAATGCAACTCCCAGAGATGTGGAGAAGCAGGTCCTGTACCCAAAGAGGAGGTGAAAGAGGACTAGGCTAGGCTACTAGCCAGGATTGTGGGGGAAGCTCCATTCCTAGAAATAGGGACCAGGCAGAAGCCATGACTGGGCCGGGGCCTGGTCCTTTTGGAACCCTCAATGTTCAAGTGGGGCGGGTTAAGCTATGGTGATTTCATTTATTCAAGCTAACCTACAACACAGTATTACTACCTAACAAGTTCTCTCAAATAACATAACATGAAATAGATGTCGCCATGATACAAGAACCCTAGCTTTGGCAGGTTCTTATCATGGGGCTAAATACAAAAGGTTTTACTATCTTCAGCACTTTGAAATAAAACCTAAGGCATGTGTCCTTACAAGACTCGGCAATACCTAGGTTCTGCCGGGATTTCTTACCAAAGATCTGGCAGCAGTCCTAGTGAGGTATAAGGAGGACGGAGTGCCATGTCAGGTGGTAGTCTGCTTGGCCTATTTTCCATATGACTCCCTCAGCCTGCTGATTGGCTGTGATTCCAATGCTCATCATAGCGTTTGGGGTAGCACAGACATCAATGGGAAAGGAGAGAAACTGCTTGAGTATCTACAGACATCGAGATTGTGAATCAAGGGAACATACCACCTTTTGTGAATTATCAAAGGGAGGAGGTCCTAGACTTATCACTAGTGTCCTTTGGGATATTAGAGGAGATTAAGGACTGCAGCGTTTGTTTGGAACCTTCCATTTCCAACCATAGGTATATACACTTTGTTCTGGAGGGAAAAGGAAAAGATTGCCTGTACAGAAACCCTAGGAGGACCAATTGGGACACCTTTAGAAGGGACCTTGAAGGTGGGCTGAGGAATGAACCCCAGATCAAGCTAAGAAAGACAGAGGACCTGGAGGGGTACATGCAGTTTTTCCTGAACACCCTGGTATCCTCCTACAAAAGAAACTGTCCCCTATACACAAGGTTTGAGCTAAAGATAAATTCAGATGGAATTCTTTCTTAAGATTCAGCAGGAAAAGACGCGAACAATACAATGCGTATAGAGCCAAGAAGTGTCACGCAACTTGGAACTCCTATTAGGAGTCCCAAAGAACATATAAAAAAAGAAATCAGGAAGGCCTCTGAGGAATCTTGGAGGCTCTTCTATGATGAAGTATACAGAAGCATTACAGTGTTGCTCACTTGCAGAAACTGCTGGTCTCCAGAGCTAGGGCCAGGTCGCCTCATTAGAGGACCCCTCCGGTGCTATGAACAGTCTGAGGGGGAGACTCTGAGGCTGTTGCTTGAGATGCACTTTCCAGAGACTTGCATTATAAATCATCAAGAACTCTGGTAGGCCTTCACGAGAAGGCCACTGAGATTCTTGCTTTTAAAAACCTTAAATGGGCCATTTACACTTTTGAGTCCTATAAAAGCACAGGTGCGGATGGTGTCTTCCCAGCTCTCCTACAAGAGGGGTAGGAGATCGTTTCATCCCACTTAGAATATTCAGGCCTATGAGGCATATTTTTTGCCTCTGGAGGCAGGCCAAAGTGGTGTTTATATCCAAGCCGGGTAGGTAATCCTATCGTAGGCTTATGGACTTTCGTCCTATCAGTCTAACTTCCTTTCTCTTAAGGCTCTGGAAAGACTGGTAGATATTCGAGGGATGTGGTACTGGTGGACAGACCCATACACCATCAATATGCCTACTGGCTGAATAAATCTATGGATACAGCACTCCATCAGTTTGCGGTGAGGCTGGAGAAAGCAATGGACTGTGGAGAACTCACCATGGCAGTTTTTCTGGACATTGAAGGTGCATTTAGTCACCATTTGGAAATGTCTGGAGAGCAGGGGAGTCAGTCCAGTAGCCACAGAGTGGATTATGACCTCTTTGGAAGGCCAGCTGGCTGTGGTGACCCTGGGAAGTGAGAGCAACAGTGCCCCAGGGCTGCCCACAAGGTGGAGTTTTGTCAGCTACCCTATTGTGTCTGACGGTAGATGTACTGCTAGACAGACTCAACAGGGGGAGGGGAGAATTCATGCTCAAGGCTTTGCTGATGACATATGCCTTGTAGCAAGCGGAAAATTCCCGAGTACTGTTTCGGAGCTCATACAGGGCTCCCTACAGGCTCTAGAAGAATGGTGTAGAGACACAGACTTGTGCGTTAACCCAGACAAGACTGAAATAATGATATTCACAAGGAGGAGGCTGCCAGGTTTGGTAAAGCCCTACCCATTTGGGAAGAAGTTGAAGTTTTCCGGAGCAATCAAGCATCTAGGAGTCATTCTGGATGCAGGGCTGGACAGGAAAACGCATGCTAATTACAAAGTTAAAGGCCTCCAATACTTTGTGGGCCTGCTGAAGATCCATAGGAATGAGGTGGGGCCCGAGACCCAAGGTGGACAAATGGCTATACACCTCGGTTATTAGACTGCCAATATCTTACACCTCAATTATAAGACTGCCAATATCTTATGCAACACTGGTTTGGTGGCCTGCCTTTCAAGTGAAGGTAGTGGCTGCAAAGCTGGATTTGCTGCAAAGATTGGCATTTATGATAACAGGGTCAGTGCAGATGACTCCTAAGTCCACCTTAGAGATTCTGGTGGACCTCCCTCCTTTGCACTTGTTTGCAAAGGAGATAACCAGGATGAGTGCCTTGCCTCTGAACTGTAGTGTTTTAAGCTACCCCACAAAGGGCACTCACTGATCTGTTCTGGATTACAGGAGAAGTGTCCTACAACCCAGATCAGGGATTTGATGGGGCCTAGGTATAACCTAAGTTCATTCTAACTGTGGCAATACCTTCCAAGGAGGAGTGGAACCCAGAGACCAGGTCTCTCCCGAAGGCAGGGGGCATGATGTGGTTCACAGACAGTTTCTGCCTTGGGGGTAGGACAGGGGCTGGTGCCCTAGAACCAGGCTTGTCATTCCCCTTGGTCGAGTTACCATGGTTTTCCAGGCTGAGGTCTTGTGATCTTAGCCTGTGCTATGCATATTTACACTATGCCATGTGGACAAACATCTGCTCAGATAGTATAGCAGCTTTGAAGCCCTTAGGGCAGTTAAAATCACATTCAGATTGGTGTGGCAATGCCAGAGGATGTTAGATAGATTATGTACCAGCTACCTGGTTACACTTCTTTGGGTTCCTGAGCATGTTGATATTAGAGGAAATGACATGGCAGACACTCTTGCAAAGAGGTGATTGGGGCTTGATTTTATTGCACCTGAGCCGTTCTACAGTGTCGGCTAGTAATGTCAAGTATGAGATAACTCAGCTCACAGCGAGGGCTCATCTTGAGATCTGAAGTAAGCAAACCACTGCCAGGCAGGCCCATGATCTAATATCAGTGAATTTCTCCTGAATTTGACCAATTAAGCTCAGAAGGGTTGTGGGCTATCTTACAGGCCACAACACTCTGTGCAGACATCTATACATAATGAGTCTTGCACAAGACTCCTATTTGTCGGAAATGTGTGAGGGATTTTGAGACCTCACAGCACATATGCAAATGCGAAAGTTTCACTTGGCATAAATATGTATCCTTAGGATCCTTCTTTTTGCAACCTGAGGAGATAAGAAGGGCAGATAACAAGGACATGGTCAGTTTTATACAGACCACCAAACTTGAGTAATGCCTAAAATATGATGCATAATGTGCTCCATGAGGCAGTATTTTAATGCCTGAATGATATTTATTGTATTTTTATTATAATTAAATTCAATAACAGCCCACCTTGAAAACAATATGTATATAATTATTATTTAAATTGTATGTAAGTCATTGCAAATACTTATTTTTTATTGTAAATGTATTTATTAATGTTATGTAAATGTTTATATACTCTAATAATGCAAAAACTGTGAGAATGATATGTTTTAGATTGTTAATAATGAGGTAATAATGTAATTTTTCTGACAATAATGTATCTGGAAATTTAAAAAATACTGGTCATGAAAAGATCGGTAATAACGTAATTTCGCTTACAGTTTGGAATTAACCAATCTACAGTAAAGAAAAATTTTAGTTTGAATACTTAAATTCTATTGCACTAGAATTAGCCAATAAGAGACTGGCATTACAGAAGCTATAAGGTTTTTACCGTTGAATTTAGTCAGTCACGGGTATGATGTTGTAGAGTACGGATGGTAAAAATTGTGTTCTCCGCTAGAATGTATGAAGTGCTCACAGTTTTCTTTTATAAAGTGTTGTGTTTTATAAATGTGCAAGTATAAAGAGAAATAAAAAGAAGTGAAATTAAGAAGTAAATTCTGTGACATCTTTGTAATTTTTTGTCTTATCACAACCTGAAAAGAACTTATGTTTCTATAGTGCGACTGAAGCAGCCCAAGGCAAATTTAAATAATATTAGGTAAAACAATCATCGTCTTCACTATAAAGTTTGGCGTCCCAAGCATCAAACAACATCAAATTGTATCTTAAAAACGTTGGGTTAAATACTTCTTCAAAGTGACGCACATACGTGGGGATTCTCACATATCATATCCAGCATCCAGCTAAATAACTTCTTCAAAGTTGGCATCAAATACAACGAAGCTCAATAACATTCTCAAAGTGGCGTACAACTGTGGGGCAAACTCCTCCAAACAACTACGTAATCTATAAAACTACTACAAATTGATGCCACAACGTGGAACCATCAATATTACTCCCGCAAATTGGTCCCAAACATGGAGCTGGCTATTAACTACCGCAAATTGGTGCGCAACGTGGTTGGCTTCGAAGGCAACGAGAATTGGTGACGTCATAGAAGAGAAAATTCAACAGGGCGGCCAGAAACAACAAACATACAGCGAGACTGCAGCTTGGAACTTGAAGATCAGCACCAAATTGACAGAGGAATCCAGGATAACAATTCTTCAGGAGTAAGGGGCACGTGGTTAATAACTTAACAACAAATTAAGCAGGAACACTGAGTACTGAAATTAAATAACCAACAAAAAGAAAGGTCAGAACATTTCAGTTTTTTTCATATTGTAAATGTAAAGTTTTAGAAAAATATTGTAAATTTTAAGTAAAATTCATGCTGTTGAGAAGCGGAAAAGTTAAATTAAATAGTTCAAAAGTAAACAGAAACAATAAAATGGGAACTATAGAAAAAGAAAGTATGGAGCAAGTTGAGGTTATGTCAGCTATTACAGATTGTAATGTAGAAGTGGATGAGCAGTTATCTGAAAATTCAGAAGTAGATGTTGATAGAGATAGCAATAGTATGCAAGGTCAATCACCTTTACAAATGTCGGTACAGGAAACAAAACAAACAGATGCTATCCCTCAGACATCTAGCCAACAAATGCAAAAAAACTTATCACAACAAAATGTTATGTGCCTTCTAAAAGCAATAAATGACTTAAGTAATAAAATAACTGAAAGTAATGCAGAGCTAAGAGGAGAGATAAAAGAAACTAGTACAGAACTGAGAAAAGAGTTAAAAGAAACTAGTACAGAGCTGAAAGTAGAATTAACTAAAGAATTTAATAGTAAGCTAACTGTAACTAGTACAGAGCTAAGAGTAGAGTTTGGTAATAAATTAGCTGAAACAAATGCAGAGCTATCTAATATTAAAATTGATTTAGCTAGACAAATAGAAAAATGTATGAAAGAATGTAAAATTGAAAGCTAAAGGTTAGAAATAAAGCTAGAACAATCTTCCAAAGTAATTCAAAAAGACATAGATGTAAAAGTAAACAAAGGTTATAAACAGCTAAAACAAAAATTGTCAAGTCATATTGACAAAAATGTAACTGAAATGGAGTTAAAACTTGCTGATACTAAACAAGGTATTTGTTACAAATTAGATAAACAAAGTGAAGAATTGAAAACTATGGTAGAAAATACTAATGCAGATCTTGTACAAGTACAAATAGATTTAACTGGGGAAATTAGTAAAATGCATGAAATGGTAAAAACAAATGCAGCTGCAGTTAAAGATGCAAATACAGAACAAGGACAAGTAAGGTTAATAATAGACAAAATAAAAGATAAAGTACAAGAAAGTAGTAAGGAAATTGATAAGCTTAGAAGTAGTTTTGAAAATTTAAGTACAAATGTACCAAGGGTAAATGCAAGTACAAGTAGTTCTGTAAATGCTAACCAAATGCATGTAAATAATACAAGTACAGAAAGAAGTATATCACCATTGCTAACAAACAACACAAGAGACGTTAATGCTTTTTCAATAGCATCAGCCTCTCAAACACGCAACATTGACGACACACATTTACATGTACCAAACCAGGCATCAAACTATCATTCTGTGCTTAATGAGTTACCATTACCTAATTTTAATGCTTTCTCAAGTCCAGTGCAGTTTATTAATGATCTCATAGAGTATTTTAAATTGAAAAATGTGCTAGAAGCATTAAAAATGATCCTAGTTAGAAAATGCTTAGACAACAAAACACTACAAGGGTAATCCCAAAAGTAAGGTCTCCAATTTTTTTTTAAAATACAAAGAAATTTTTATTAACAAATGGTACATAGTTTTGAAGCTTTGACATTTATCTATTTTTCCACATAATCACCATTTCGGTTGATGCATTTTTGTAGACGCTGTGGCAGTTTTTGTATGCCCATGTCATACCAGCTTGCCGCCATGCCCTTGAAAATGTGATGGACCTCATTTTTCACTTCATCGTCGTCACCGAAGCGCCTTCCAGCCAAATGTTCTTCGAACTTGGGACACAAGTGGTAGTCACTGGGTGCTAAGTGGACTATAGGGTGGATGGGTGATGGTTTCCCATCCAAACTGTTGCAGAAGATTCATGGTTTGACGGGCGGTGTGGGAGCGAGCATTGTCATGGAGAAGGCTTATGCCCTTGCTCAACATTCCTCTTCTACGGTTCTGAATTGCCCGTCTGAGTTTTTTTAATGTCTGACAATACCTGTCGGCATTTATTGTTGTCCCAGGATCCATAAAGTTGACCAACAATATCCCCTTTCGATCTCAAAACACAGTTGCCATGACTTTACCGGCAGACTGTGTTCTCTTGAATTTTCGCGGCTTGGGTGAACCGGAATGCTGCCACTCATGTGATTGTTGTTTGTCTCAGGTGTGAAGTGGAAAGCCCAGGTTTCATCACCCGTGACTATTGAATCCAAAAGGTTGTCCTTTTCATCTGCATAGCGTTGAAGAAATTGGCGGGAAATTTCAACATGTTGCCTTTTGTGATCTTCTGTCAGCATTCTTGGGACCCATCTTGCGCACACCTTCCGAAATTTCAACTCTTCAATCAAAGCCCGATGAATAGTGCTTTGAGAAATCTCAGGAACAACAATGCAGAGCTCATCAAGAGTGATCTGCCGATCTTGAAGCATGGTTTGTTCAACCTTTGCGATTGTTTCGTCAGAAATGGACGGTCTCCCACTTCTTTCCTCGTCATGAATTTCCGTGTGACCATTTGCAAATTCTCTACATCACTTGCAGACATTTTTGACAAGACTTTCCATACACTTCCACCAACTGTCGATGAATTTCGACAGGCTTAACCCCTTTTGCACTCAAAAAGCGAATATCTGCGCGAACTTCGCACCTGGCGGTAGTGGCTAACGGGAGCTCCATTATAACTGGCTGCCAAGCCAAGACTGAGGGCGCTAAGGGATGTGCGGTGGTTTCCGAAGAGAGTGGAGGGAGGAAGGAAAAAACCAGTATGGCCAACATCCACACAAACAGTTTCCCTGCGATCCCAGTGCTTTGGAGACCTTACTTTTGGGTTTACCCTCGTAGAATGGTTACAATTCATGAATAAATTTTGGAATACCACTGTACAACATAAGATTAGGGCAAGCTTAAGATACTCACAGTACAAGAGGGATGACAATTTGTCAATGACAGATTATCTGATTAAATATGCAGAATATATCAGATATTTAACTCCACCCATGCATGAGGAGGATTTCATTATTTTAATTACTAGACACTATCCTCTACACATACAAAACTACATCTTAATTGCTAGACCAAAACAATCTACAAGATGACAGAGCTTATATCTTCACTAGAACAACAGGAAAGTTGCGGTAATGAAATGTGGAGTCCACACAGGCGAGATAGACAGATCAGGCGAGAAAGATGCAATGATATGCCGTACAATACACGCTACCACAATGTAAACAGAAGAAATAATGAATTTCAAGGTCAGAATAGATTTAACTACAACACACAAACCAGAGATTCAAGACAACAAGGGAGACAGGAACACATAAATTATGTGAGAACTGAAAGAATGAATCAGCAATATTCTACTTCACCCAGGGGTAATAACAGATTCCAAAATAGAGGAAATATGCAAAATGGGGGAAACTTACATAACTTTAATCAGACGAGCGACGATCATTGTGAAGAATATACACGCGGAAGACGTAGCAATTTCAGAGGAAGAACTAGAGCTAGGGGGCGTGGCTCGTACTCAAATATTGATGATGAAATAAATGTAACTGCGGTACAAAATGGCAATCCGGTAAATACTGAGAATACTTACCAGGAAAACTAAGTTGTGTATTGCCTGACGTACATTCTGGTAATACAGTACCTTCTGCTCTTAGTGGCAAAAGTAAAATATCTACACACTTTGTTATCGTTTAAGCACAAACACAGGGAATTGTGAAAACAAATATGATTCACCGTACATACAGACTATAATAGCAGGAAAGGAAGTAAATGTTGCAGTAGATTCAAGATCAAGCTCTATCTGCTCGAAGAAATTTTTTGAATAATTGCTAAATGAAGGAATACAACTCATGATTGCACCAATCAGCAACTTAATATGTAGGGTAGCTATAGGTACAATAACACAAACCATCAAATCACAAGCATTGCTACCTGTACAGATAGCAGATATTACATTGGAGGTTATGTTTTTAATTGTTCCAAATTTGATATGTGAAGTTGTAATTGAGTGTGATGTTTTAATAGAATTCTCTGCAATAGTTGATTTTAAAAAGGACAGACTAATATTAAATAAAGAAGAAAAGAAGATATACGTGCCATTTATTAAAGATAAAGTATGTAAAGTACAAAGAATGGAGCAAGAAAATGCAGTATACGAAGAAGAGAGCTTCATACAAATAATTAATGTCCAAGTGAGCAGGGAGAACAAAGAAAGGCTATTGACCCTTAACTTCGAAGAACAGAACACTGATCTTACCAAATGGAACCCTTATGTACAGAAATCTAATGCAGAAGGAAATATTTTAGAGCAGGTAGAAGATAGTTATGCAACAGAGATTGAAGACAGGAAGATATACAGACACACTGATGACAAATAAAATACTGACGGACAATGAAAAGTTAATAATGGAGGTGTTGGAAAACAATAAACATGTTTTTAGTGAAATTCCAGGACGGTGTACATCATATGTTCACACATTCACAGTAGAAAATGTACCAGCATTTCGGAGAAAGTATAATAATCTACCAGTGAATTTAAGAAACGAAGCTAAAAAGTTAATAGCTAGTATGCTAGAAAACAACATCATAGAACTTAGCAATTCACAATACATAAAGTGTTTGTTGGACAGTAAAGAAAGACAATAGTTTAAGAATCACTATAGATGGGAGATATTTAAACAAATTCATGCCAACAGATCACTTTCAAAATAAAAGTATAGAACAAACAATTGCAAAATTATCACGTGGCAAATATATCTCTTCCATAGATCTTACAGCTTCATTTTGGCAAGTTGAGCTAGATCCTAAAGTACGTGATTATACAGCTTTTCAAGTTTTTGGATTACAATATAGGTATTGTGTAAATCTGTATGGATTGAAGAATAGTTCTAGTGGATTCCTTAGAGCAATACATAGTATCTTTGGTAACACAGCAGATGATTTCTTAATTAGATACACTAACGACTTCCTAATTATAAGTCAAACCTTTGAGGAACATTTAGAAAATGTAATTTATGTGTTGAACAAATTACATGAACATGGCAAGACAGTAAACATCAAAAAGTCAAAATTTTGTGTATCTGAAATCAAATTTTTAGGTTATGTGATAAATGAAGTAGGCATTCGACCAGATGAAGAAAGAATAGAAGCCGTATTAAGAATACCACCGCCTAAGAATATTCGACAGCTAAGACGTTTATTTGGAATT
The DNA here is from genome assembly GCA_030765065.1 of Deroplatys truncata. Classification (NCBI taxonomy): domain Eukaryota; kingdom Metazoa; phylum Arthropoda; class Insecta; order Mantodea; family Mantidae; genus Deroplatys; species Deroplatys truncata. The sequence continues at coordinate 176,378,429 of CM060990.1, read as the reverse complement.
ATGAAGGTAAATTCTTACCAAGATATGCTTTAGAAGTAGAACCTTTAAGACAACTGCTGAAGAAGACAAATAAATGGAAGTGGATGGCAGAGCTACAAGAATGTTTTGAAAATGTCCGACAGCTGTTTCCAAATGCAATATTATTATAACGTCCAAGAGATGAGTTAGATTACGAGTTGTACGTGAATGCATCTTGTCAGGGATATGCAGGAATACTTGGACAAAGAGAACATGACAACACATTTCATTTTATTAGTACTGCATCACGTGGCTTTACCAATATTGAAAGGAATGCATCTGTAACAATGTTAGAAATTGGAGCATTATATTTTTCACTACTAAAATTTAAAACATATATATTTCAGAAGAAAGTGAAAATATATACAGATCATATTAGCTTAACTTTCATTCAGAAATATAAGTTATATAGTGGCAAGTTAGCTAGAATGATTCTTGCTATAATGGAATTTGATGTTGAAATTGTATATATTCCGGGAAAACAAAATACATTTACTGATTTAATTTCAAGGATCAATCACAACAAACAATTTCCTGAAAGTTGTTCAAGACAACAATACGAAATTAAAGTGCTTACAATTGACATTCCAATGAGGAAGGAATTGAAGAATCAATTCAAGAATATTAAAGAAGAGCAAGACAAAGATATTAAACTAGCAGGTTTAAAAGAAAAAGCTCCGATAGAAGAGGCACAGAACAGTACAATCGCTGTTAAAGATGGTGTACTTTACAAGAAACATGGAAAAGAAATAGAGGTGGAAAACATATATTCCAACAAGCATGGAATTAGAAATAATAGAGCAATTTCATTTAGGATTAATACATGCAGGTACAGAGAAGACAACCCTAACCATTTTGGAAAATTTATACATCTCAAAATTAGGACATAAAGTTAGAAAATATATATCATGTTGTAACCTCTGTCAGAAAGCAAAACAAATTAATGTTGCGTATGACTATACAACAAATTCAGTACTTAAAGATAAACCAAGATATTTATTGAGTTTAGATTTACATGGTCCGATGCCAGCAAGTACATTTGGATACAAATGTTTATTTGTATGCTATGACATATTTATTAAATATGTTAGACTTTATGCACTCAAGAATGCAACTAGCATAGCATGCTTAAACAAGCTAACAAAATCATATTTCCCAGAGGAAGGAATAGTTGAGGCCATACTTTGTGATAATGCATCAGTGTTTTCTAGTTCTAAATTTATGAATGGAATTAAAGATTTAGGAGCCAAACAGTATTTTTCTCAAGATACAGACCAAACGCCAATCCAGTGGAAAGAGAAATTAAAGAAATTGCAAATTATCTATGTGTAGTATGTCATAACAAACAGAGCAGTTGGTACTCATACATCAGTATTATCCAAAATTTATTGAATCAATCCATAAATGCAGTTACAGGATTTAAACCAATTGAACTTCACCATGGAAAATTGTATAACACTTTAAGTCATAATATACCAAAAGTTATTGAAGACCGAACAACTAAATTACCAGAGAAAGAAGAAATCTTCAAATTAGCATTTTCGAAAATACAAGCAAAAGCCCTCAAAAGAAAACAAAAACATGAAGAAAGAAAATGAATAATTTGGAAAATAAAATTAGGAGATCAAGTGTTAGTGAAGAACAAAAGATTATCAAATAAACTTCATAAAGAATATTGGAGATTATTTTTGAGCTACCATGGTCCTTATGAAGTAATAAATATATTTGGAACAGATACATATGAACTTAGAAAAAATAACACAAATAAAATAATTGGAAAATTCCACAAACAAATGTTAAAGCCATATAAAAGTAAACAATTTGAGACACAATAAAAGAAAGAAATTAATGTATCTGAAACATACAAGGGGAAAGCAATGTAATTTAAAATTTTAAATAATAATTTTCTTTTACTAAATAGAGCAAGTAATAAATAGCAAAAGAATGTTTAGAAACAGAAGCATTAAAAATCCATTGTTAGTAAGAAAATCTGAGTAGCAATAACATTTATATTGTAAATTAGAAATATTAGGAAACAAATTGTAAACAAAGGGTAACAAATGTTAACATGTATAACTGTATATAAAAATGTAAAGCATATAAAGTGTTTACTAGTGAAAGTGATAGTGAATGAGCAAACTTAGCTCAGGCCATTAATCTTATACAAGGTCATTAACCTTGAAAAGTGCTATACAAGTGAATAGGAAGTGTTCAGCTATACATGAGTGTTGTGAAAAACCAGTGTAGAAGAAAAAGTGACAGTGAAAGATAGAAAGTGCAAAATAAAAGTTATGTTTCTTTCTTTCAGGAGACTTTTAGAAAATATTTGAAAATTTAAAAGAACAAAACAAAACAAGTAAATTTTAAATATTTCTAAAAGGGGACAATTTGAGGCAGTATTTTAATGCCTGAATGATATTTATTGTATTTTTATTATAATTAAATTCAATAACAGCCCACCTTGAAAACAATATGTAAATAATTATTATTATTATTTAAATTTTATGTAAGTCATTGCAAATACTTATTTTTTATTGTAAACGTATTTATTAATGTTATGTAAATGTTTATATACTCTAATAGTGCAAAAACTGTGAGAATGATATGTTTTAGAATGTTAATAATGAGGTAATAATGTAATTTTTCTGACAATAATGTATCTGGAAATTTAAAAAATACTGGTCATGAAAAGATCGGTAATAACGTAATTTCGCTTACAGTTTGGAATTAACCAATCAATAGTAACGAAACATTTTAGTTTGAATACTTAAATTCTATTGGACTAGAGTTAGCCAATAAGAGACTGGCATTACAGAAGCTATAAGGTTTTTACTGTTGAATTTAGTCAGTCGCGGGTATGATGTTGTAGAGTACGGATGGTAAAAATTGTGTTCTCCGCTAGAATGTATAAAGTGCTCACAGTTTTCTTTTATAAAGTGTTAGTTTTATAAACATGCAAGTATAAAGAGAAATAAAAAGAAGTGAAATTAAAAAGTAAATTCTGTGACGTCTTTTAAATTTTTTGTCTTATCACAACCTGAAAAGAACTTATGTTTCTATAGTGCGACTGAAGCAGCCGAGGCAAATTTAAATAATATTAGGTAAAACAAGCATCGTCTTCACTATAAAGTTTGGCGTCCCAAGCATCAAACAACATCAAAGTGTATCTTAAAAACGTTGGGTTAAATACATCTTCAAAGTCACGCACATATGTGGGGATTCTCACATATCATATCCAGCATCCAGCTAAATAACTTCTTCAAAGTTGGCAACAAATACAACGAGGCTCAATAACATTCTCAAAGTGGCGTACAACTGTGGGGCAAACTCCTCCAAACTATTACATAACCTATAAAACTACTACAAATTGATGCCACAATGTGGAACCATCAATATTACTGCCGCAAATTGGTCCCAAACGTGGAGCTGGCTGTTAACTACCACATCAGAGCCTGTGTGCATGGCCTCCTTAAGAGGCCATTCCGTTACCATCATCATCAACATGGACAAGAAGCTTTAACATCCCTGGCTTCTTGAATTTATGCCCAGAAGCCATCTTTTGTTCTTCATGCATCTCAGGGTAATTCGAGTGCAGCTACCTTTTCACTTCAGCCCACACACTTTCAAAAGGTTTGAAATCTGGTGAACAGGAAGGCCAGTCTGTCATTAAGATATCCTGCCTCTCTGAGAACCAATTTGAAACCTTTCGACTTGTGTGGACAGGATGATTATCCTGTATGAATTCAAAAATTCTATCAGATCTCTCATCCTCACAGGAGAATCAAAATATTCTCAAGTACTGCCATGTATTGCATACTGTTCAGTGTATTGTCAAGCTGCACAACACATTTAGACTGTTCTTGATATCCAGCCCCAACAAGATACAGATACGTGACCATGATAAAATTGCTCAGCCACAAATTTTGCATCATATCAGGACCCCTTTCAACGGTAGACAATCACCCTTCCCTTAAGTGTGAAAGAGAATGTCATCTCATCTGAGAATATCATGTTATTCCAGTCGCAGTTGGCATTTTCATCTGCAAACGCAAGGCAAAACAATCTGTGATTATCTGTCAGATGTTGCTTTTAGCTGTCGTTTGTGCAAGAAGTCTTGCATCGTTTAGTACCAGGAGGAACTTCCTTATGCCTTGTCTTTGTGTGCACACTCTGCCATTGTTAAATGCGGTATGATTCGCTGAGAGAGAACCCGTTCGGGCCTGATGCACTTGTGTACCCTTCTGCACATCACATGGTTTCATGTGCAGCATATTGCACTTATGTAGAATAAACCCTTAAATAAGCATTATAACAGCTATTTTATTATTAACTTTACTGAATGCCATGTATGAAATGCAGTATATTGAAAATAAGTGGCCTGTATGTTTTGATTAAACATTATTAACAGAAGAGAAAACGTGTTTGCTACATGCGAGAAGTGAACCTGCAGTCTTAACCACAGAAGTACCCTACTCTTTGCCACAGCACTACAGACAAAAGACATGGAAGGTAGCATGTTTAGTAATGCCGCACAACAACTTGTTGCAGCAGCTACACAACTGTATCGAGCATGGTGTAAACAAGACGCTGTGCCATGTAGGACTAAGAAAAATTTGGCATTCTAGGCATGACTTTTTTTTGTCCACAGGTGTACATTATTAAGATTATCAGCGCATTAAGAATGGTAATGACATGCTTCAAAGTTAAACCGCTGGATCGGTTGCTGCAGTAGCAGAAGAAAGAAGGTATATGTCAATGACCAATCACAACATACTTGCATGGATGGATATTTAATGTTATTGAAAGTCATTGGAACTTTCACACAGTGAAGCAAATAATTAAATGATGGAAAGTGAATCAACGTTAAACACTCATATTGATTCACTTACCAAATTATTGCCAGGACATTTCAAGACTAAAAAAACACTTCAGAAATATCAGATAGAAACACCTAGACCCGCTTGCTGCAGAGCATGTGCTTGAATATGGCAATGTGCTGACTCAGTGCATACTGCGCAGTGGGAGTGGTCAGTTCATCCACTGTAGCAGTAGTGGTCAGTACATCAGTGCCATTTTGTAATGGAAGGGCACTCGTTAAAGCAAAGGGCGCACACGGCAACAAATTATTTCAATCCTGAATGGAAAGCTGCATACTTCATGGAATGTAGTTTGGAATGTAGAATGGAATTTGTTTAATTTGTCACAAAAAATTGCAAGTGCTGAAATGATTTAATCCTCAGCATCATTTTAATACAGTGCATACTAATCATTACTCAGCTCTTGAAAATGAAAAATGCATTGCAGAGATACAAAAACTCACAGAAAAGGTCACATCGCAGGAATAGGAACAGGAAAAAGGGAATGGCGGCATGGCAGAAACCTCAGTATATGCGAGTTACGAGATAGCATTAAAAATTGCCAGGTCTTTTAGTTGTTTTTCGGATGGTTCACTTATTAAACGATGTATGATTACAGCTGCCAGTAAACTCACCCCTGTCAATGATCATCAGTTTGAGAGTGTAAGTCTGTCACATCCCACTATATCATGTAGAATTCAAGATCTGGTGGACAATCTTTACAGACAACTTATTAAGGCCTGGTTTCACCAACAATAGTTATACTTAACTGGGTTAAATCTAAGAAAATTTGGTTTTGATAAAATCGCTGTTTCACCATGCGCTTATAATACAGTTAACTGTTTTCGAGGCCTGTTACACCAGTTAAAGCACTATCGGCCACTTTTCACCATTTGCAGGTTGAAAATGATGTTATAAGCAGTGAAGAAAATGGTACGGCAAAGAGTAATGCACTTGGTGTTTGAGAGTGAACATGAAAGTAGCAAAGAATGGCTGCAGAACAAGAGAAAATGGCGACCAAGACGGATTAAACATCATTCCAATTATTTTTACGAGTATGGCAAAATGGATTTTGTAACTTGGTTTCGTCTCAGCAAACAATCGGTATTCGCTATTTTAGAACAAGTAGAGCAAGAACTGGAATTTCCATCCAATAGGTAAGTTATTACTTCATAAGGATATTAATAATAAATTAAGGTTTTTGACACCACAGCATCAAGATTTGTTGTGATGTCCGCACACCAAAACTCTATTTCTGTATCGCATCATGAAGATCGCTCCTGGTAGGAGTTTCACTACTCATTATGCTGCAGAATGTTTGTATATTGTCATGTTCAGTGTTTAATTTCTGACAATATTTTGTAATGCAACAAAATGTGACCATACTTCTGTTTCCACCTGCGATCTTTGTGCATTGCCTTTTTAAATCGTCGCTGCATTTATGACATAACCTATGTGAAAGAATCAATTTCATGTCATACTAATTTCATATTATTTGAAATTGTAATTATATTTTTTGTAAAGGTTTTGTTCTTTAGTTTATTTGTCGTAGTGATAAGCTGGAAATCCAGCCCAGAAGATATCACTTTATTTGCACAGGTTTCGAAAGCAGAATCCGACAATATTGTAATACCATAACGACAAAATTGCTCCACAATGAAGATTTCCTACAAATGACCTATTATATTTTTCCCGGGCAGTAGTAGTACATTTTTCTCGCACTTCTCCAATCACAAGGAGGAGTTGACGAGAAAGTGATTGCAATGTTTAAATCTTTTTTTTTTTGCACTGATATAAACAGAAATAAAGGCGGTGTTGCAGATTTGCTTAATATATTCTAATTCTCTTCTAGTATTTTAAACAATGAATATTAAAACAAAAACAAACAAAAAATAAAAATAAGTGATGTGCATAAAGTAGGATAAGAAAATATGAGCATTGGTTTTGCTTTGCAGAAATGTAGCTCTCTCTTCAGTCAACCAATTACTAATGACACTGAGGTATCATACCATGGTAGAGGGCATCTAACTATTGCAGATTAAGCTGATGTGAGCAAGTCCACAGCTCACAGAATTGTGCACAGAGTCAGCTGTGCATTAGCTAGGCTTTGTGCACAGTACATAAAAATACGCACCAATGCAGAAAGCATGCAACAGTGCCAATTGGATTTTTATGAAATTGCCAGATTTTCAAAGGCAATAGGTGCATTGGACTGCACACACATAAAAATGAAAACTACTGGTAAGTTTCAGAAATTTGTATGAATTTTATATTACAGAGTATTTGTATGGATTATGAATATTTCATGTGAGAATTTCTAGTTTTGAAGCAATATGTTTAACTGAAAACAAAGAAAAAAAGAACATATATAGCAAAAGTTATCTTTGTAAAATACTTTGTGTATTTATTAACCTTCATTAGTTGATCTACAGAAGACACATACAGGCATCTACAAAAATGTTGATGTTATTTGTAGGCTAGGCTCAGCTCTGAGCTGAAAGAACAAACCTTGAAATTAAGACAGCATTTTGGTTTACCTACCTCAAACATACCACTATATGATTTCATTAAATTTGTTATGAACCTAAACATGCTATCTCTATTCAGCAATGCTGATTTTTTTCAGGTATAAAATATGTTACTAGTTTTGTGTATAATACTGACTTAAAGGCTCATGTACAGATTTGTTATGGATAGTTTTGAATAAAAGCAATTTGTTCCATAACACATGCTACTACTGCATTACAAACATTACAAACAATATGTATGCATATGTGTGAGCAGCAAAAGGGTGTTCCCCCTGTTCACCTAAAACAAATTACTTCAACATTCTGTAAGACATGTGTTGGGAGAGCTCTTGATTATTATTTTGTTTTAACTAATATATTTATATGGTATAAAATATAAGAAAGTGCACCAAAATAGCAAAAAACATTATCAAGCTAACATATACTCTGCTGCCTAACAAGGAAACAGATCTAGGAGGAGCCTTTAGCTCTATTTTGTTTCTAGTCGGATGATAACAAAAGCATATACATTGCATTACCTTTCAAAGATAGCATTTAATTTGGTTGAGGTACCCTCAAGTTATGTATTCCTTTTGGGCAAACAAAAATTGGCTGCATTTTAATTTCTCTCCCTCTCCCTCCCTCTCTCTAAAGGAGGTGATGATACTGAATGGTGCCGAAACAGAAAAGGGTACTTTTCATTGAATCTGCACAGCCAGCATGGAATTTGCAAATATTGTGGCACGGTGACCTGGCAGTACAAATGACGGTACCATTTTCAATAATTGCACACAAAGAGCAGGGTGCATACAGGGATTCTGTGCTGTTGGCAGATGCAGGATATCCCTGCAAATCATACCTCATGACTCCTTTAAATGTGAGAGTCTCCCCAAGAAAACCTATACAATAAAGCGCAAATTTGCTCCAGAAATGCTGTAGCAAGACTTTTTTGGTTGCTGGAAAATGAGATTACCAGTGCTTGCACTGGGAATGAACCTGAATCTCGAAAGTATCTTTCCAACCATCACAGCAACAGCTGTGCTTCACAATATTTTGAGGCACATTGGAGAACAAATGCCCCAGATAATCCACAGCTACAACTGCCAGTACCCTGGGAAGCATTACTTGCTGAGGGAGAAATGGGGGAACATCAAGCTCAGCCAGCCCGAGGGCGTAAGCTATTTGTCACGTGATTATAGAGAACTACTTTAGAAGGTGAGGTAGAATTTATATTGGCAATCTTTGAAATTTTATAGTCTTTTGTTACAGAGTAACCATCTTGAATCTGGTGCAGAGAATATTTTAGCTGACTAAATTGAAGGCTGATAGTCTACATAATAAGACATCTTATTTTGCAACATCCTGCAGTTATGTGCACAAATGCAATTGCATATTGTGAGACAAATGCGGTATGTGCATCATTGGAGAATGAGGAAGAGTTTGAAATTATGAGGTGAAATCAAAGTATTTTCTACTTCTGAGATCCTTAAATTCACTTAACACATGTGTATTCCATACTATTTTTTCAATTAGAGTGAATAACAGAACTAGTTATTATGCAAAAATAAAATGAATTGCTAAGCTTTTAACATGGGGTTCCAATAGCAAGGTTATCAACATTAATTTTGGCGATGAAATGGCGATTGATTATCCATCATGCACATACATGCAGTATATAGGCAAAGTACCCAGGCACTGAATGCAGGAAACTCAAATTTCCATCATGATAGCACAAACGGAAAGTGGATCAAAAAGCACTATTGAAAAAAAAACTATGTAGTTGGAGATGACTGGGTTAGCTCCAGGCCATATGAACTCTGTAAAAACCTTAGTACATACAAATAAACAAAAAAAAAAAACAGTTGAATACAACTGTCCTGGAGGCTAAGTAAGAATTTAATAATAGTGAGGCAATGATACTGTAGAAGATAATACTATTAACAATAGAGAAAGTGGCAATCTTACAATTATAGACAATTTTACAGAATATTACAAATTTTGAGCATTTTAGTTGAGGAATAACTACAAACATTAAAAGCTTAGAACAGCAAGTCAGCACCCCATATGTATAGGTTATATCCAAAACAATACTATAATAATTTAGATAAATATTACCATAACTAGAAAAAAGAGACATATGTTATGTTTGATCTAACTACAAAAACTAACTAAAAAGAAAAGAAAAGAAAGAAAGAAATAAAGAAAGAAAAAGAAAGAAAGAAAACAACTTGTAAGTTGCCTTATTTATTGCCCTCAAAATATTCATGTATTGTGTAGCATGGATTAGAGACTAACCATTCATATAATCTATTTTTTACAACCCAATAATTTCATTAATGTTATTGGTAAAGTATTATACAGTTTAATGCCTAAAACTATAAAGCTGTTTGATGTTTTTGAAAGCCTGTGAGATGGTAGGTTGAGTTGGTAGTTATATCTAGTATTATAGTCATGTATGTTCATTCTGTAGAGTTGGTCTGGTAGGTTATTTTTTACATAAGTGAGTGCAGTATAAATATATAGGTTAATCACAGTCATTATTTTAAATTTTATGAATAGAGGTTTACAGTGTGCAGTTTTTTCTGAATCCGCAATACAAATTATCTTTTTCTGTAATAGTAGGATTTTAGAGACATGACTGCTGCTTCCCCAGAGTAAAATACCATATGAGATTATGCTATGAAGAAAAGCAAAATTGCAGATCGTATATGTGGCTCAGGTACATGGTTTTTTAAATGCCTAATTAGATGTATAACTCTGGAAAGTTTAGCTGTTATATAGTTGACGTGTGGTGCCCATGAGAGCTTATTGTCTACAATGATCCCTAAAAATTGAACTTCAGTTGAACAATTTTCAACCAAGATCTCACGCAAGTTAAATATAAGTTGTTGAGTTTTACTATCATTTAATAAGAAGCATTGGTTCTAAACCATGTGCTGGCACAACTCAAGGTATCTTCAGTTATTGTTTTAAGGCTTTGATAATCAGTGCTCGTGTTAATAAAAGTGGTATCATCTGCATATAATACCATGCGAGAAGTTAAAAAGAAAGGCAAGTCATTGATCATTAATAAAAATAATAATGGGCAGAGTAGGAAACCCTGTAGGACCCCATATTTTAACTCCACCATATTGGATTTCTCGCTTCCAATACACACAGCTTGTTTACGATTTGCTAAGTATGTTTCAAAGAGCTTTAGAGCAGTGTCATTTATGCCATAGAATTTTAGTTTAGTTAGCAAATGAGTATGCTCTACTGAGATCACAGAAAGTAGCCTGAGCGAGACTTTTAGTTTCGAAAGCATTAAAGACATTTTTAACAAGAGAGACAATGGCATCTGTCATTGACCTGCCTTTTCTGAAGCCGAATTGTTTGTCACTGATTATCCTAATTTCATCTAAATAACTACAGAGCTTATTTTAAAATAAAGAGAGTTGAGGGTTGTTACACTACATCACTAAAATATTCTTACTTGAATGTGTTTCGGGAGACAGCTTGTTCCCATCGTCAGCATGTTCTCAACTGATGTTTCCAGTCATTGTCTGGGGGATGTATGTGGCTAGTGGTGTTCTCTGGTGCTGGGCTGATGAACCTCCAAAGGCTGCTGGGTGGCGGCAGTTCAAATATTATGATTATGATGATATTATGATTTCAAGATGGCGACATGTGATGGCGTGTACAAAGCTAAGCTGCATAATCATGTAGATAATAATAGTATAAATAGGTCTAATAAGACGTGAGTACCCTTAAAATGAACAAGAACATCCCATCTATGCACACAAGTGAAGACAGCAGTGAAAACACGGTAAAAGGGGATCAAAACTTGACTGAAATGTGCCGATGCCAGAAGACGCCAAAAATGTCGGACACAGAAGCAACACGTGGAAGTGGAGAGAAAGAAAGAATCGCCTCTTTGCATTTAATTATAGAAATGCTAACCAATGATTTAAAAGATGCAAAATCTGAAATAAAGCACTTACGAGACAAGAACATGAAGTTAAAAGAAGCAGAGCAAGCGGAAGTTGCAAAAGAAGAAAATCCTTGGAAATGGCCTCGCCGACCGGCGCGACCCAACAGACAACAAATACCAGTAACAGCGAGTGGTACAATAATGATACAAAATAGATTTGTATGCCTTAACAACGTAAAGAATCCAGAGACACAAAACCATCAATCACAGGGTAAGGAAACAACGTATAAAGTACAAGGAGCAAGACCTAAGAAGACGAATAACGTAAAGATCTTCGCAGATAGCCATGGCAGGGGACTGAGCAGCCTGTTATCAGCAAAACTCCAAGATTCTGCAGTAGAAAGTGTAGTGAAGCCGGGTGCACCTTTAGAAGAAGTGATTAGAAATCAAGAAAACTCTTGTGGCAACCTAACCTCTAAAGATCATGTGATCATACTCGGGGGAACAAACAATATAGCAAAAAACAGCAGGAGCAAAGCATGTATAACTCTTGTCAGATGCCTAACAAAACTGCATCATACAAATGTGGTGGTAGTGAATATTCCCAAAAGGCACGATCTGGAAGTGACCTCTTGTGTAAATATCGCTAGTGAAAAATGTAATGAGAAAACAATGAACATCTGTAGTAAATATAAGAATGTAAGTTTAATTAGGATAAATAATTTTGGTAGGGAGTGTCATACAGCCCATGGGCTGCACCTAAATTGGAAGGGGAAGGAATTACTGGTAAGTAAATTAGCAAACCTAATTAAGAACACTAGCACAAGCATCCTGCCTGTCATTCCTTTAGTGTATAAATCTAATTATATGGAAACAGACCAGGGAAACTCGGTACAGGGACTGAGTCAATAGAGGCTCAGTCAGCTATACACTCCGCTAATAAAATAAGCAAAAACAGTAAATTTAGCATTAATATAAACAAAAACAGTAAATTTAACATTATACACCAAAATGTACAATATCTTGGCAATAAGATAGAAGAAATCACTGTATTCTTACATGAAAATAGACCGGATGTCCTAGCCATCTCTGAACATGGACTTAAGGAAAGTGAACTTGAACTATGTCATATAGAAGGATACAAAAATGTAGCCTATTACTGTAGGCATAATTATAAAAGTGGTGGTACGGCACTGTTTGTATCTAATAAAATAACTAACATAAAACCCAAAAAATGGATACAAAACAGTAGTATAGATAAAGTTTGTGAAATATCAGGTATAGAAATGAGTCTAAATAAAGATAAAGTGACAATTATCTCTTGTTATCGATCCCCAAATGCTAATATTAATGAATATTTCGATATAATAATAAACACATTAGATAAACTGGAAGAACAGAATATAACATTACTTGGCAATATTAATATAAATAAGGACGAAAACATCAGCAATTACAAAAAGTTATTAGACATAACAAATATATGTTCAAATTAAAGCTCGCGATAAATGAACCAACTAGGGTAACAGATACATCAGCTACTATAATAGATCAAGTTATTACAAACCTCCCCGTCAATATGTACAGGACAAATATAATAAAAAGCCTTCTTTCTGATCATTACACGCAAAGTATAGAAATTGACTGCTATACACCAAGACAGCAGAAATGCTATGTAAAAGTTAGAAATACAAATGAAGCAAGTGTAAATGGTCTATGCTCCCTACTAGCCAATGAAACATGGGAAGAAGTATTTAATAAAGATGACATTCATGCTAAATGGGAGACAATTTATACTATTTTCAACTACTACCTAGATATCGCCTGCCCCATAATCACCAAGGTAGTGAAATGTCCCACAAATAAACCCTGGATAAACCAAGAGATTAAGCAAGCTAAAGAAGTACTAAACAGATATTATATCTTCTATAAAACCATTAATGATGAGAAAAGTAAGGCAGTATTTTGTAGTTATAAGAAGGAATATAAAAATTTATTAAAGAAAACAAAATCAAACCAGATAAAAAGCATGCTAAGTGTTAGTAATAATGTAGTTAAAAAATCTTGGAGCATTATCAACAATGAATGTGGGAAAAATAATTATGAATACAATAACATGCAAATAAACAAAGGCCAACTAAGAATTGAGGATCCAATAGAAATAAGTAATGCATTTAATCACTATTTTTTAGGAAGTGTAAATCAGTTAATATTAAATAAAGATAGGAATAAAATACATCCTTATAAAACAAAGACAATTAGTAACTCTATGTATCTTAGGGAAATAACAATGGAAGAATTAGCTGTAGCCATAAAAAAATTGAAAAACAAAGTCTCTTCTGGATTAGATAGTATTTCTAATACTATATTGAAGCAATGTGCTCCTTTTATGTTAGAAGTGTTATTAAATCTAATCAATTCTATTATTATGTCAGGTACATTCCCGGATTGCCTGAAGAAATCTATAGTCATACCTATACATAAAAAAGGAGACAAGAGTGAAACAAGTAACTACCGACCGATAACACTTATCTCATCACTCTCCAAATTGGTGGAAAGAATAATAGCTGACCAAATCGTATCATTTATAGACAAACACGAAATTCTGGTTAACCTCCAATATGGGTTTAGAAAAAATAAGTCAACAAAACATGCCATATCAGAAATAATAGACCACATAATCGATAAGCTAGACAACAATGAAATCAACTGTGGTATATTTTTGGATCTCTCGAAAGCATTCGATTGTGTTGAACACGAGCTTTTACTAGATAAATTGAATCATTACGGAATACGTGGAATACCGAACAAATTAATTAGGACATATCTGAGCAAACGATCCCAACAAGTAAAAATTGTACATACTAGGAATCAACATATGAATGAATACTACTCAAATAGTGAATTAGTGACATTTGGAGTTCCACAATGTTCCGTTCTCGGCCCCCTTCTTTTTATAATATATGTCAATGATATCCCAAATATCTCTGATGGAAAGATATTTATGTATGCTGATGATACCTCAATAGTAAACACGGGTATAAGTTCTCAGGTTCTGGAAAACTTGACAATAAGTAACACAACACAAATTATACAACATTTTAGGTCTAATAATCTACACATAAACTTTGATAAGACAAATTACATTCAGTTTCAAACTCCTCAGAATAGGTTAATAGCAAATACAAAAATAGTCATTGAAAATAGAGAAATAAATGCAGTCGATAAGGCAAATTTTCTAGGGGTAATTGTGGATAAAAACCTTACTTGGAGCGAACACATTAATTATATTTGTAATAAAATAAGCTCAGGGTTATTTGTAATGAAAAAAATGACAAATATAGTGGACGTTAATACACAAATAATGCTATATTATGGATTAATCTACCCACACCTATCATACGGGATAACAGTGTGGGGATGCTGTGCTAAAAAGTATACTAAACGAGTATTCCTACTTCAAAAAAGAGCGATAAGGATAATTCTGAGAATGAAACAAACAGATTCATGTAGGCAAGCCTTCAAAGATCTAAAAATTCTAACGCTATACTCCCTATTTATGTATGAAGTAATAGTACAATTGTTCAATAGGCAAGATGCAGGTCAAACAAACAAACAAATACATGAGCATTATACCAGAGGAAATACAAACTTTCACGTTCAGTCACATAGGCTAGAAATGCATAAAAATAAACCTACTACTGCAGCCCATGAACGGCATAATAAACTCCCTGCCTATTTGAAAAATATTAATAACTTTAAATGTATTCAAAAAAGAATTAAAGAAATTTTGCATAGAAGGTTGCTACTACTCAATTGATGAATATCGTAGATAATATGGGACAAATAACTTAGTATTGATATAATATTAACTTGTAATAGTGTATAATATGTAACTTTTATTGTAAATATGTTACTACAAATTTTATCTATGTATATATAAAACTGTATGATTCTGTACATATTTCCTTGACGATGCTATGAATACGTATGAATTTCTTTAAGCAAATAATAAATGAATGAATGAATGAAAATTCATTAGGTGATTCCTGTGTTTGACAATATGTATTCTTTCCCAGATGTCCAATTCATTGCTGCTGTTGATCGGTTTTAAGAGTTTTATGTTCGGAGTGATATCATGGTTTGAAGACCACAAATGATGTGCTACTGCTGATTTATCTGGCTGCTTTTGGTAAATGCATCTCATATGCTCTTTAAGTCTTATTTCAAGATTTCTTTTGGTTCTTCCTATGTATACCAGGTTACATTCATTACAATCAATTTGATATATACCAGCTGATTTATTGTTGGGGATAGGATCTTTTGTTCTGTTGCATAGTAGTTTCTGTATATTGTGGTTATTCTGTGGAGACAGGGTGATGTTGTATTTCTTGAAAATCCTTTGAAATTTATGATGTGTCCAAGGGTGATAAGTGAATTTTCTATATGCTTGTGGTTTTTGTTGTCTGAGTAACGTAGTCATTTGTTGGATGTATTTCTGTCTTTCGAACCCTTTTATCTTCTTATCTATTGTTTTTTTCTGGTATCCATTCATAGTGGTTATGTTGATAATGTGTTGGTATTCTTTCTGGTATTCCTCTTTCTCCATTGGTATATGTACTAACCTGTTTGTAATACTATTTAAAATTGCATGTTTGTGGCTTGTAGGATTGTAGCTATTGTTTTAAATATAATTTTCTGTGTGCGTTGGTTTTCTGTAAATGTCGAACGTTAGTTTGTTGTGTGCATTATTTCTGATGATCCTGATGTCTAGGTAAGGTAATTGGCCATTTTCTTCTTTTGCTATTGTGAATTTAATAGATCTTTTTTGTAAATTTAATAATTTCAAAGCATTTTCTGAAAGTTTTTTTGGAACAATAGCAAAAATATCATCTACATACCTATACCAGGTTTTGAATAGATGTGGGAAAGATTTAGTAATATGGCATTCAAAATGGCTCATATATAGTTCTGCTAAAAATGGTGAAAGGGGGTTTCCCATAGTTAGGCCTGTGATTTGTTTAAAGATTTTGTGATGGAATGAAAATAAATTCTGGTCCAGACATAATTTTGTTAGTTTTAGGTAATCTTCTGGTGTGCTCTAGGTGTGCCATTGTTTAATATCCAATTTTCTAGGAGTGGTAATAATTCTTCTTTTGGTATGCTTGGGAAGAGTGCAGTGACATCAAATGATACCATCATGTCTGTGGGTGATATATTTATATTTGAAAGGTGACTGGTTAATTCTAATGAATTTTTTATACTTAGACTTTTGAACATAGGAATGGAGTTGAAGGTATTTGAAAGCCATTTTGCTAGTTTATATGTGGGAGAGTTTATGTTATTCACTATGGGCCTCATTTTGTTGTCGAGATCCGTGCTGACTTCTTGGAACTCAAAGCTAGCCCAACAATATTTGTTTTTGCAGTGTTCAAGAAGTTCACTAATAGATTCCTTCGGCTTTACTATGCTTTGACTGGTTTTTTCTACTGAGCTAATGAAAAAATTGTTCAAATCGTTTGGGGCTAACTCTATACTGTTTCATTGATTTCTCTCTTCTATACAAGTCTAAGTATGTCATAACTTTGTGTTTCAAGCTAGTTAATTGGGGAGTATACCATATATTTTTATCCTTATTGGAAACAAAATTTTTTTGTACGGTGGTGAAGATTTTATATTTTCTTTGGGGGATGCATGTCTCAAATATATTTATAAAGTATGGAATCTTTCAAAAATTTAATTTGCAGTTAATGCAATGTTAGAATGGGAGCTGTAAAGCACGTTGTTCCATTTAACTTCACGTAGTATGATTCTGAAGAATAATATTTTGTCGCTGGTTAGTCTAGAAAGCATGGTGATTGCCTTCTTAGTGAAAAGAAGGTAGGTTTTAAATTTTTTATAGTCAACCACACTGAGTCATGATCCGAAAATGGAAAGACTGCTGTATCACAGGTTAGCATACTCTCATTGATGTTTGTAAAAATGTTATCTAAACAGGCTGTTAATCTTGTAGGTTTACTATTAGTACATTTGAAGTTAAACTGCCTGAGAATATTTTTAAATTCTATGACTGTTTGCTTACCTATCTTTGCTTATCAAAGTGTGAGTTTAGATTACCACCTAAAACTATACTACAATGTTTCCATTTAGGCCCGGTATAAAGAGTTAGTAATTCCTCGAGTTTCTCAAGAAAGATAGCTGGATCTCCCATTGGCGACCTATATAAGGTGATTATTAGCACTTTATACTCCTAAATATGTACCACAGTAGCTTCAAAATCTATTTCTTGACAAAAGGATCCCAAGTCTAACCTTTTACAGCAACCTACAAGATTCTATTTTATATAGATTGCAGTCCCTCCATGAATGTTTTTTTCTCTGCAGTAACTATTAGCTAAATAGTAGTCTTCTAATACCTTAAATGCTATTTCATTCTTCTGGCACCAATGTTCACATAAACATTTTCTTAACATTCTGCAAATATTGTCCTTATGTTATGAGTTTGTGCTACCTAAAATGGGGCAGCTGATCTGGTATTGATTTATACTAAAGCGTTTATTTCTATTTTGCAGTCTAATTCAAAAATGTAACTTGGAGAAACTTCTTCTGATCTTGGAGGGTCATGCATTTGCTGAAAATAAAGGAGTCAAGTGCATTATTTGGCATTATAATTAGTTCGTTTACCCAAAGTTTTGCACTTCTTTCATAAACAGAATTGCTCGTTTCAAAAGAATGCAAAATTGCTAAACATTTTGTGGATAACATTTATAATATGTAGAGCTTCCATTTTCTTTCCCTTATCTCCATTTAAAATGAAGCAACATTTTGGGTCAGTGGTACAATATGTCACAGCACATCTTTCCCAGAACTAATGATACTTAGACATTGGCATTTGATAATGAAAGAATGATATATTCTTTTTGAATATGCTTATGACATGCAGGTATTCCATTTTTATTCCATCCAGCCATCTGACATTGTAGATTGTCACGCTATGTATAAGTTTAGTTGGACATTACATTTAGCAAAGCATGTTCTAATTTAAAAGATTTTGAAATTTTGCAGATTATAAGGAAAAAGAACTGTAATTTGCATAAAGTGTGTAACATGTATGTCATTTTATAGGATTTTTAAAAGGGTTCTTCAAATAATCTAGTGAGGTAAGAATTAAACCAAACATGTTTAATCCTATTTTCTTCTTGCATATATTGTCAAAACCAAATTTAATAATATATTTATGAGTGTATGAACATTGGCAGTTTCCATTTAATTATGGCACTAAATGATGACTAAACCTTCATACATAAACCTAAGCCAAAGCAACACTTTAAGACAATATAATATTCATAACTGATATCACCATCCGCAACTCCATGTAATATGGTGCTACGGCTTCTGCGAATGTGTCATTACATTGCCCACCTAAATAAGGTACAATAGTTGACATTGGAATTATTCATGCTGGGAACATAAAAGAACTATGGCACAGTGAGTATCACTAATACACTTTAGTCACACTCATTTGAGATGAGTGAATTTAAGCCTGCAAAACTCAAAACTTCATAGCTTAGAAGCTTGTGTCTAGTATCACTACTTTTCAGTTAAACTAACCCTCCCTTTTCTAAATCTAAGCTTTCTACTGACATATATGAGGTAACACCCAAAGTTGCTGAACAATGTAACTCGTGTATTGAAGCAAGATTAATAACAGAGGACATAAGCACAGTTTATACATATTCTGTGGTATAAGACTTGCTTAATTCTCTTCCTTCTTTGTATATAATCAAAACCCTATTGATCAAACTACATAAAGATTGTTAAGTGTTCTTTAATTGCAGTTTTTATAGTTCTTACTCTATTAACTTGTGTATATAAAACTTGTGTATACTCTATTAACATTGTGTATGTAAAACTGCACAAATTATTCATGAAGTGCATACACAGATTATAACTCAGTGTTTTCTACCTTTCCTTATGATAGCCCTCTGGGCACATGATGCTACGTGTTGTTTCCAAGTTACCAACTGATATCCTGTAAGCTTTCCTGACTAGCAAAATAACACACACTGCAATCTGTAGGTTTAGCTTTCCTGAGCAGTAAAAAAAAAAAAAAAAAAAAAAAAAATTATATATATATGCTGTAATATGTAGGTTTGATTTTAAAAGTTTATATGAACAAAATAAATACATATGATAATTAAACAATTTAATTTTACACTTTTTTCATGTCTATTGACATTTTTTCAGTCATCATTTTCTCCCTTTCTAGCTGCTCCTTTAGTATGGCTTCCTTCAATTGCTCCTGCCAAAGCAAAGATTTGTGGAGCTCCTACTTCCACAAATGCTCTTCCATTGCTTCTTTCTGTGCTGTGACCACTGCCTCTTTCTTAGCTATGTAAAGTTGTTCTAAGCTACTCTCCTGCTTGTCGAAGGCAGGTCTCCTCCTCCTCCTCCTAGACCAACTTGGAACAGCTGGAGTTGATGTGGTACGAGGCAGAGATTCAGCAGTAGCACTGGAAGTGGGAGGACCCTGTGTTACCACCTCAATAACTGGCTGGAAGTGGTAGCTACTGCCTCCTGGTGATGTGCTGTTGTCTTTGTCAGCATATGAAGACAGTGCTGGATGCACAGGGGCTGTAAGCATGGAGACACTGTATTGGCTCCAGTCCATTTCTCCTGCTATTGCCTCCACTAGTGCTTCATCTGGTTGCCCCACAGCTAACAGCTACACCTCTCTAAGAGTGTCCTCACTGTTGCCATCGTGAGGGTTGTACAGGCTCTCAACCACCTCGTGCAGCAACTTCATCACAGTTTCTACAACCGCATCCACTTTTATTTTTTTAGGAGGTCATCCACCTGGAAAATACACTACACAATTACAATACAACCAACATACCGACTTTGAAGAACCATAAACAAAATACAACAGTGATCTAATTTTTGGCAAAATATCCATTATGCATATTTATTTGTTATATTTGGGGGCAAGCCTTAACAGCCTTTATCCAGAATGAAACAAAGCTCTCAAAACACAGCAGCTTACAGTGGGGTGTGGAAAGACTGTCAAAGAATGTTCTCAAGATAACCTTTTATCTTTTTATTTTACTGTTACAGCTGTGAAAAATTAAACTGAGTTTTATTTATGGATGCTCTTTAACTGCTGCGGTCCTTAGCGTCCCATTCTATATTGGGCATGAAAGACCAGTAATTTTGCTCAGAGGTCTCTTTATGTGGCTTGAGGTTCTTTAACATGCTGTAAATATACGACACGAGACCACCGGCTTTACTTCCCTTCCGAAGGAAGCCATGCTAAGGATTACTGCGCCCAAAAAAATCCATCACCTTCCATCGGGTTTGAACCTGCAACCTCAGGAACTAGAGGTAACCACTACACCATGGAGGACGATGTTACAGCTGTGTTTGACGTACATGCTACTAATGGTGTATGCCTTGTTTTGAATACCATTTATGTTAAGCTGTCTTGGTTCCCCATCATCCTTGAAATGAATGTCAAATAATGTCAGCCTTTAGGCCCTAGTTAATATGCAGATTCATTCATGTTGTATATGATACGATCCATACGATCCATCCTATCCAGTTAAAATTCATTAAGATATATTATCCATATTATCACATGCATGGAAAAATAAGTTACTTAAAAAATTAATGTGTTCAGCATATAGCCTTGAAGTAACAAACTACACCAGCAGAAGAACCATGTTTCAGTGTGTTATGGCAACAAAAAAAAAACTACAGTTATAAATCCTAAGAAATGTTAAAACTAGTTCAAATATTTCATGGCCTCTTAAAACCGGCTTTGAACTTTTTTTTGGGCAGTTATTGTTTGAATCAACAAGCTCTCCAAATCAGTCTGACAGGAGTGGTTACATATGACTTACAATTGGCCATTGTAGGTAATCAAGTTAAAAGACACTTTATGCCATTCCCAGGTAAAACAAATTTTGGATTAGCTTTTTAAACTAGAATTTTAATGAATTTTTGTTAGAGGATTTTATGAATTTAGAAACATATTACAGGCATCGCATTTGCAAAACTGTGTATATATATATATATATAACATAAGTTGAAGCTAAAGAGGTTTTTAAATTATGAAGCAAAGTAACATGCACAGAGATATGGGTTATAAATAGTGGTGCAATAGTTGTTTTCTTCATTGGTATTAACAGAGCATGATTGCACAACATTCTATTTTGTCACTACATGTAATTGTTGTTGATGGGACAGCCAGCTGGGTATGATTACTGTATTCTTTTAAAATAGGTAATAGCTTTATTTTAAATATGTTGTAGTGCACAGTCCATTCACTGCTATCATGAGTGGACTGTGACTGAGGTTATATTTATAATACTGTATGACATGCTCAGTATTCCAGAGCATTGCTCATAACAGGATCCAAGAGAATGACAAAATAATTAATAATGCACAACATGTAGCCCAATTATTAATATTGGTTTGTACAGTGAAAGTTAAATACATTTTTCTTGCTTCTAATGCAAAATTAGCACGCAAATGATTTCACCGCAACCAATTGCGACGACTAGTACCTCCATATCATACAAGCATGCAAGGTGATTTTCACAGGCCACAGAAATGTAAATTGTTCAAAACAGGATACTATTCTGCAATAACAATTTATAAAAGCTTCCAACCAACTTGAAAATGTTGGAATCCCAAAACATCCACAAGGCTTTAAAAGAAGGTAGTTAAATCTCATACTTCATACAGAAGGAATGAATAATTCAACTTCACATTACATAAAACATGCTTACACCCTGCAAACAGTGGTAGTTTGCCACCTATTTCTTCTCTTGTATGTTATGAATTACATTATTTGTGACCACATGGCATTATGGAAAGTAATGTGTGTGCATTTTAGTTAAGTTTTTTTTTTATAGAAAAACACATTATGATGCCTTCATTTCTAATATTTCACAGAATAATCCATTATTCTTCAGAAGCATACACCTTTGGTATTTCTTTTGCCGACACTGTTTTATGATTATTTCACAAGGTTCCCTGAGCCATCATAATAAGAACTGATGATAAAGGTCATATGTATATGTAAAAAAAGGGAGATAAGATCAACAACAAATATTTATATAATATAACAGCACCATGTACAAATTTACAATAGGAATTTAATAATATAGTACAATAAGCAGATTCTGGAATGGCAAAATGATCTACCTACAATGACAATTTGTCAGCTATCAAAATATTGCTTTTGTTATTGAGTTTTATTTTACAACCTTTTATATTTTTGCATGCATAATTCCAAAATTAGTGAGTGCATTGAATAAATTAATGGCATGCAAGGTTATTTATAACCTCATTTTAATAAAATATAATTCTATAACTTACAAGTTACATTGAAAACTATAGAAGTATTTTAAATAGAATGTTCTCCTGTGTGTTAGATTGGAAATAGAATGTTCTCCTGCATGTTAGATTGGTTTAATCCTCAGGTTCGGCATGTCTGTCTGCAAATATTTCAAGTTGCAAAGGTTTGATATCATAACGTGTTACACCTTGAATCTATGAAATATCACAATGCACCAACTATTTAGTAGGCTTTAAGCATTTCTTTTTACGTCTAGTGTTAGTTGTGTAACAAAATGAGCTGTATATTCCAAGTTTAGGTAAAGTAAATAATAGTAAAAAAAAAAAAAATTCCATCCCTTACCTGTTAATCTTTGCAGCTGTTCCTCCGAAGATGCCCTCCTTACCACCTGTTTTAAATTTTCCCATGTGCCATGTAAATTGTTTGCATCCATTGCAGCCCCCAGACCCAGGGAATTAAACTCAGTGGCTATTTTGCTCCATTCTGCATTTTGCTTTTGCATGGTGATACCGTCCTTTTTTTTTTTTTTTTTTTTTAATTGTCCACTATGTGGTAATGCTCCTATAAACCTAGCTTACTTGGCTTTTTCCACACTGGCTGCTGTTTAATATTTGAAACGAGACAGCAGAAGGACTAACCAGAAACAGCGGACTGCAATTCTAACATGTTATATATGAGAAATTGCTGGTACATATAGCAGGCATACACAAATTCTACGATTACATTATTTGGGCTTACAATCTCTAGGTAAAACATGCTTCATATGTTCCCATGATAGACATTTATAACTAGGATTATATAAACTACAATAACACGAGAAATTATCGTTGTCGCCCTAAAAGAACAAGAGAATTCATTATATTCTCTATTGCCATTGATGAGAGCACTGACATATCAAGTAGGGCTCAGTTATGTATTTTTATTCGTGGATTGAATGAAAACTTGGAAGTTGTGGAAGAAATGCTAGATCCGGTGGCAATAAAAGGCACAACAACAGGGTCAGACATTCTGAACTGTGTACTGGAAGTTGTGGAGAATGCTGGGATCCCATAGGATACACTTGCATTGGTAGCCACTGATGGTGCTCCGGCTATGGCTGGTTGACATAACGGGTTTGTGACTCTCCTAAAAAATAAATTAAAAAAGGAAATAACAGTGGTCCATTGCATAGTTCTTCAGGAAAACTTGTATGGCAAAATAGTGAATGTAAACAATGCAATGAGTCCGGTAGTGAAGGTTGTACACAAACTGAGGTCCCGCGGTCTAAAACACAAATAATTTAAAAGCTTCTTACAAGATTTGGAGCATCAGTATGGTGGTATACCATATCATACAGAAGTTAGGTGGTTCAGTGGAGGCAAAGTTTTAAGTAGATTCTTCAAATTACTGGAGGAGATACGGATGTTCTTAGAAATGTGAGGAGAACCTATTGCAGAGCTTGCAAATGTTAAGTGGAAATGTGATCTTGCATTTATGGCTGATATAAGTGAACAATTGAATGATTTGAATGTATCACTTCAACGGAAAAACAAATTAATCACAGATATGTTCTGCAGCATCGAAGCTTTCAAAAATATGCTGTCATTATGGGAATGTGAACTGTAAAATGCTGATCCTGGTCATTTTCCCAAGTTGGAAAGTGTGATCCATGATACTGATTCCCTAGAGATGGGATGTTATGTTGAAAATTTGCATTTGCTTTCTAGTGCATTTGATGAAAGATTTCACCTCAAGATGGTGACCAGTGGTGTCAAATATAAATCCAAGCTATGAAATTTTGATAAAAGTGCAGTGAAAGATAACTTTAATGATAGTGAAAGTGACTTGAGTGATAAGGAAAACCAAGTTCAACACATAAATGAAGGCAACGATGGGAAGAAATTATCATACACGTAAGTATGCAAAATGAGATCAGTGCAAAACCATGTGACAAACATTGTGCCAGGTAACTGAGAGAAAGAAACAATAGCTTCATTACAGCTTATAATTGAACTGCTAACCAAAGATCACAAACAAGCAATAGAAGAAGTAAAACACCTTAAAGAAAAAATAACAAACCTGAGCATTTGCAGAATCAGAAACAAAAGAAAAAAGAGATCCATGGAGAACAGCATCGGAAATGAAAGAAAAATGAAATCCTGGAAAATACCACACTGGCAAACAAAGATACACAACAAGGAAGAAAAACAGAGTAGCCTACATTGAAACAGTTAATCGTTTTGCATGTATCAGCACCCCAGATGAAGTGGAAGAGGAATTCAACCAAACACAAAAAACCAGTGAATACCAAGGGCTCCGGCAAGAAAGAAGATAAAGGTACGGAAGATAAGGGTGTTCACAGATAGCCACAGCAGAAACCTTAGTGCAAAGCTAACAGAAATTCAGTAAGAAGCACTAGTGGAAGGGATTATGAAACTGGGTGTATCCAAGAAGGAAGTCATCAAAGAAACTGAAAGTGAATCTGAATATTTAGATCAAAAGGACTATTTGATACTAATGGAGGGAACAAACGATATAGGATCAGGAAATGGCGGGGCTCTTGTGATAAATAACCTGAAAAAATGTATTCCCAAACTGTATTATACAATGTGATTGTAGTGAACATACCAAAGAGGTATGATTTGGACAGAAGTTCAGAGGTAAACAAAGAAATAATGAAGTGCAATGTGAACATAAACTTATGCAGTAGGTTTAAAAATCTTAGGGTAGTTGATGTAAATGCAATAAGATAGGTCTTATCATACACAACATGGGCTGCATCTAAATGGCTCATGAAAGAACTGACTGGTGAGTAAAATATCAGAAGTTATAAATGAACACACCAATAGTAATGCTATCCCACTGCATGATTCAACTACAAGCAATGCATCAGTTCAGGGAAACTGAGTATAATGACCGAGCCAACTAGGGCTCAGTCATGCAAGTCTAGTAATGTAAAAATAAATGCATTTTTAGAAGTTATACATCAAAATGTACAGTATATAGGAAACAAAATAGACAAACTTTCAGTACTCTTGCATGACAACAATCCATATGTTCTAGCAATAACAGAGCAATAAGGATAATGAAATGAATCAGTGCTATGTTGAGGGTTACCAAAGGGCAATATGCTGCTGGAGACAAACTCTTAAGGGAGGGGGAACAGCTATATTAGTATCAAACACAATAGCACACGTCAAACCAATAAACTGGATAAAACAAAAAAGCATGTGAAATAGTAGCAATAGAAATTTAAAAGGAAACAGAAAGATTATAATTATGTCATGCTACCGATCACCAAGTAGTACGACAAAAGATTCTTCCAAAATCTCATACTCATACTGATACTGGATCAGCTTAATAGGGAAAATGTTGTGATATTAGGGGATCTGAATATAAATAGTAGTGATTATAAACAGCCAGTTGATTTTGCTAACATGTATAAACTGCAAATTACAATAAATGAACCAACAAAAGTAACCGATACTCTGTAGCTACTATAGATCAGATCTTAACAAACTTACCTCTAGAACAATATCATATAAATATAATAAAAATTCACTTATCAGATCATTATGCGTTGCAAATACAAATCACTTTTAGTATCCCAGTATTATAAAATTTCAACAAAATAATGAGGGAAATTAATAATGCTAATGTAAGGGCTCTTTGTGCTATGTACAAAACGAGCAATGCGTAGAAATTTGCAATGAAGTGACATTAATAAGAAATGGGAACATGTTTATACCATATATAATTATTATTTGAATATTGCTTGACCATTAAAAAGGAAGAAAATAAACAAACACAAGGGAAATCAATGGATTAATAAAGATATTGTCGTGGCCTCATTTTATTTAATTTGTTAACTTCCTGGTACCTTATTAGCGAGTGTTCTACCCAATTGAGCGAGTTGTTTAGAGGCCTGCATACGTCACAATATAATTATAGCAAAAGCAAAGCTAAAAGATTATTATAAGTATAGAATTACAAAAGCACATAAAGCTAAAGAAACATTTATAAGCTTTAAAAGAAATTACAGAAAATTAATAAAACCTAAATGAGAATACATAAAACACCTAATTGAAATATCAAATAATGTTATGAATATTGTATGGAATGTTATAAACAATGAATGTAGTAAAGGTAAAAGTCAGCGCCAAAATATTGAAACAATAAAGGTAACGGCATAATTATAGATTCTGCAGAAATAAGTAATCTATTTAATACTGGCTTTATTGAAAATATCAACACACTACTAGGTAAAAAAGATACCACTTTAAATTACATAAACTTAAATAAACATAGTGTCTCAAATTTGATGTTCCTTTCAAATGTGATAAATAAAATGAAAAGTAAAAACTCAACATGCAAAGATAATAGAATCTCAACCATTCTTTTAAAACAATTTTCTCCCAGCATATTAAAACCATTAGTAGAATTGATCAAAAGAATTATAAATTCAGTAATATACCCAAACTGTTTAAAAACTTCTATTGTAAAACCCTTATATAAAAATGGTGATACGCACTCGACAGAGAATTATTGTCTAATGACATTGGTCTCATCATTTTCAAAAGTAATGGAAAAAATCATTCCTAAGCAAATCATAATATTTGTAGAAAACCACAAGATTTTAAACAACTTTCAACATGGTTTTAGGAAAGAGAAATCAACAAAAGACGCAATAATAGAAATAGTTTAATATCTTATCGATAGTTTAGAAAATAGGAAAAAAATTGTAGCATATTCATGGACCTAAGTAAGGCTTTCGATTCCATAGACTATGAAACATTACTAAATAAACTACAACAGTATGAGATTTGTGGAGCACCATTTAAACTAGTAAATTCATACTTAGGTGGCAGAACACAAGTTAAAGCATAAAAGTAATCAGCAAATAAAAGAGTACTACTCATATATACATACATACAGTAAAAAGTGGTGTACCACAGGGCTCAGTATGAGGGCCCCTGCTATTCATAATATATATGAATGATATATCGTTGACACAAAATAGGAAAATTATTGCATATGCAGATGACACATCTATAGTAAACACTGGAGAAAGCTTACAAATTAGGTGCTTATATAAAGCAAAATATAAAACACATTATGGAATTTTTTAAGTTAAACAACCTGCACATTAATGTAAAGAAAACATAATTCATCAATTTTCACACAATCCAAAACAGAAATGAAACCCAAATATTAATGTAAATATTTAATTATAATTAATATAAATATTTAAATTAACATAAATAATTAAGAAATTAATGAAGTAAACAATTCTAACTTTTTAGGAATAATACTGGACAAACATTCACATGGAACAAACAAATAGATAAAGTCTGCAGCAAAGGAAGTTCAAGTATTTTCTTATTAAAAAGAATGGCAAAAATTGTTGATATAAACATCTTAAAGAATATCTATTATGGATTAATATATCCACATTTATCATATGGAATTACAGTTTGGGGACACAGTGCTACTAAGTACACCAAAAGACCTTTTATATTACAGAAAAGAGCAATTAGGGTAATGATAGGTCTAAAGCCACAGGAATCTTGCAGAAATTATTTCAGAAAATTAAATATTCTAACTCTCTACTCTCTATATATCTTTAATTTTATTTCATCCTTTGGGAAACAACTTACATTGTTTTTTCAGACACATTGGGATTGGTTTTACTTACAGCAAGTAGTATTAAAATAAGTACATGTTAGTTTCTTTACAAAAATACTATGCCACAGAATAACAAAATTAAATAATCTATGTACTTTAATTATGTGATTATGGAAAACATGGTTCATTTAAATAGCCATTTATATGTAAATATTGCCTTTTTAGAAGTGGCTTTCTTAGTTCACCTTTAAAAGATTCTTTATTTAAGTTTTTTATGGAAGTATCTAGTTTGTTATACATTAAGATACCCAGATGGGAAATGCTTGCTAGGCTTTTTGTAAGCCTGTGGCTATCTAAGTATAAGTTATTGAGATTTCTTGTATTGTAGTTATGATATTCTGAGTTCTTTAGAAATATAGTTATATTATTATGAATGAAGTTTAAGGTTTCAAAATATATAGGCATGGGATAGGCAAAACTTTAAGTTCATTGAATATGTATCTACTTGGTGTTCTTATGGGTACCTTCAGAATTGTCTTTAAAATTCTTTTTTGGATTGTGAGAATATGTGTTGCTTTTGGAGAGGAACAACAAAAGGGGATGCCATAGCTAATTTGGGACTCAACACAGCTGTGATACACTATCCTTACTATTACTTTGGAGCACACATTAGCCAATTTACAAACAGCATAATATAATTTGTTCAGCTTGACACTTAGTTGTAGTATATGGGTTTCCCATGAGAATTCGTTATCAATCCAGATTCCCAGGAATTTTGTTATGCATTTTTTAACTATGGGAGTTTGATTTATACATAAGTCTAAATTATTGTTTTTTGATTGGTTATGGAAATACAGATACATTGTTTTTTCTATATTCAATAAAAGTTTGTTCTCTGTTAGCCAACATTGTAAGCTATTATTTGCTTCATTTACCACATTCTGGAGGGATAATGAGTTTTCACTGCTGAAGACTAGGTTTGTATCGTCTGCAAACATTATTGTATGCGCTTTTGGAATGTTCAATGGAAGATCGTTTATGAAAATAAGGAACAATAGTGGTCCAAGGATTGAACCTTGCGGCACTCCATGATTTACTTTTAGTGTTTCTGATTGAACTGTGTCAATTTCTACAATTTGCATTCTATTTTTTAGGTAAGATGCAAACCAATATTTTGCTATTCCTTTGATTCCCAAATAATCTAATTTGTTTAGTAAAATGTCATGATTTACTAAGTCAAAAGCTTTAGTGAGGTCTATAAAAAGTCCAAGAGTGTTTTTGTTATCTTTTGCATCTAGGACTTGTTTAATGAAACCAAATATAGCCTCATTAATAGATTTGTTCTTTCTAAAACCAAACTGGAAAGGGGAAAAATAACCATTTGTTTCTAAAAATGAAGTAAGTACATTATTCTTTCAAGAATTTTTGAAAGCACAGGCAGCAGTGATATGGGCCTGTAGTTTTCGATGTTGCTTTTATCTCCCTTTTTAAAGACTTGTATTACCTTTGGCATTTTAAATGCACTTGGGTAGACACCTGAGGAGATGGAAAGATTACAAATGTCAACAAGAGGTTTAATTATACTGTTTGCACATTTCTTAATAATAAGGCTGGGAATATCTTTGAGGTAATAATGTATCTAAAACATCATGAAAATCATACAAAAATTAAGTCAGATTCACAACCATTTCACTAGGGGTAACACATTTCCATATGACTTCACAGAGATTACAATTAATCAAGATGAAACCCACTGTTGTCACTTGTATGTTTTTTTTAATAAACTACCAATGCACATGCAACGAATAAAAGGGAACTGAAAAAATATATGGCTCAAAGATGTTATTATTCAATAGACGAGTTTATAAATGATTAAATTTTAGTATTGTTAAGCTTTTTGTGGTATATATTATTAAGCTTTTCATACATTATTAAAGTTTTCTACTAGACAAAACTGTACATATTAACTTAAGGATAAACTTTGTATATGCATTTTCTTTGTAATAGCATGTAAGAGTAGGATTATATATAGGTAGAACTTAATGTATTGTATTGTATAATGTAACTTCTTTTGTAGTTAGCATTTTCTTAACAATGTCATGAACTCATGTAATTTTAATTGACAGATAAATAAATGAAATTAAATTAAATGATTAGCTTAAAAATGGATTTTGATTTATTTGCTACACCATTTAGCATGAATATTGATAATACTCTCAAAGATGTTCAACTGGAGCTTATCACCTTGATAGTGACATTGGGTTAGCTGACAGTTACAGAAACAGAGGAAGTTTACTAGAGTTTGACAGTCAATTTCCTAACTTAAGATTCCCTCGTTTACACAGACATATGGCATCTATGATTGCAATGTTTGGTTCGACCTATGTATGTGAAGCCTTATTTTTGGCTATGAAACATTATAAAGGCCTTCAGAGAGTCAGTATCAGTGATCATAACTTAAGGTGAGCATTAAGGGTTCAGAGTTGTGTTCCACTGTCTCCAAATGTGGCGAAAATTTTGAAAACCAAAAGATGTCAGAAAGCAAGATTGTCTACCATGAAGAACTGAATGTATCAAATTCTTATTTGAAACATGTATTCACTACACAGTTTATATTCATTTAATTTGAAGTCCTCTTTGTAATATTATCACTGTATAGAAAGTTTTTATTTTATTATTTTATATTTCCGCAACATTTCCGAATCAAATTTGTGCTAATTTCCAATAACAAAGTACCTACTGTTTCATTCTTATAGTAAAAGATATTGCATGTATATGCAATCACTTGGCTGTATAGGAGTAAAGGCTATAATTGATTTGTATTAATTATTTTGTCTATAATTTAATACCAAGTACAAGAGGAATATTAAACCATGTATAACACAGTTTGTGACTGATTCCTTCTCTACTATCCTATCCTTAATATTTTAATGGTGATGCAACTACAGATTACCGGATGCCAGTGCGTGAGGTAGTGATTAACTCATAGGCATATACCTTGCCAACACAGACCAGTGACCTTTAGCACCGTGCACACAGCACAGATACGGCATGCTTGAAAGTTGGTTGTCCCCGAGTTAGATAAACCAGCTGTAGCCATTCACTTCCGGGAAGAAAGTCACAATATTGTGACTTTGTCCAGCTGTTTTTATCTATCACTGTTTCATATTTATGTAGTTCACCTCCCTTTGGATGTTCATTTCATTCACACTATCACTTCGCCAAGGTGAACTAGTTCAATTCTGTCACTTCACTTCCTTCATGACGTAGTCTCTTCACGCTGGACAGTTCACTTCATTCAGGAGTGGAACACAAGATGCCCACAAGCTGTTGCTCCGCAGCAGCACTTGCATGTCATATATCAAATGTTTTGAACATTGAATTATGAACTTAGAAATTCCAGCAGATGATAGTTTATGCGTAACCATTGGTGAAATTTCTAAATCTTGCAGTTTTTATTTGAATGTTTTGAACATGTCACATACTGATCTACCTCAGTTATAAGCATGTTTTAAATTTTATACAGATGTACTTAATATTTTTTGAGAAAAAAATTACCTTTTTACTTTAATTATGTTAATTAATTAGATGTTCCACAATATTTGCAATACTCGTAATTTTGAAAAAATAAAAATAGTTTCATAATATTTATGTACTAACGTGCATAACTGTTATATAACATTTTATTCACTACTCTGGTTGTCTCAGTAAAAATGTTTATACCTTAAAATATAATTTCCTTAACAATTTATCCACAGTAATCAAATGAATTTAATAATTTGAGCAACTTAAAACTGTAGCAAAAACATACGCCAGCTTTTAAGTACATTCTCTCTGAGTTTGTGCTGAAAATTTCAACAAGATTGGGTGCAAACTACATCATGTGGAATATCTTTAATGTGCAAAAGTGTAAGAAAACTCAAAGATGGGTAAAAGGCATTGGAAATAAATACAGGCCATTAGGCCATGTGTTTTTGGGCATTTAAATGGTCACATGTTGAAGTTTTAAAGGGTTCTAACAGCAAAAGCTGTGGTATATGATTGAAGCTAAAGTTAGAAATATTTTTTGGACATAAAAACTAATTTTCTTATTTTTTGAAAATTTTGACCAAATACCCTTAATCTCTAAATTCACCAACCCCGCATCAGATAACACTACAATTACTCAGGAAAGAAGAAGATTGGGAAATCACCAGTTAGTCCACCAGCAGCTGAAAATGGGTACAATAAGTCCTTGAAACATAGGCCAAAATTGAAATAATATTTGACAATATATGTGATTCGATTGAAAATTACTATTTGTATTATATATGACAAGTCAAATAATAAATAGTGATTGTATAAATGATATGTCAAATTGTATATTAGATAATATGCTAATACTATGACGAAGCCTGAAACATGTAATAACAATGTCTATGGTTGAATAAATACTTTACTTTATGTCCTGCCAATAATTTGGTAAGTGGAGCAATATGAGTATTTAACATTGATTAATTTTCCATGATTTTTTTTTAGTAATGTTATGTTTACATCCAGTAGGTTAATAATTCTGGATAGAGTATATATGCTATGGTGTGGTGTGCTTTGGTTTCCAGCATATCGCAGCCTAATTAAAGACGTCATGTGTTTACATCAAGTTGGGTTCTAAGAGTGGAGCAATTATGGGTCTTGAAGGTGTAATGTTTGACTCACCTGTTCCTTTTTGCAGACATCTATCACTTTTGCAAGTACTTGAGTATCTGTTAAATTTCCAAATCGCAGGATAGCACATCTCGACTGAATTGCTTCAATTATTTTTTCACTAGTGTTGCAGGCCAATGCAAACCTTGTAGTGTTGGTGTACATCTCCATGGTTCTCCTTAAGGCATGCTGAGCACCTTCCGTCATACTGGAGAAAAAGATGATCCAAGTTCCATCAGGAAAGAAATAGGTAGAAAAACCTGATGTGTTACATTTGCATGATTTTCTCCACCCACTATCATTTATTTCTATATAGTTTCTACAAACTACTCTTACAAAAGTTATTTTTCTATCTGCTTCATGTTGAGATAAACGTTCAAAGAAATAGTTCCATTACACATTTCATTATAGGTACAAAGGTGATAGTGAGAGGTAAATGTTTGAACCAGGGTTGCTATATACTGACTTTGAAATTCCGTGCCCTTTCAATGACCTTGTCTGAAGAAGTACTTAAGTAAATAAAATGAAGTGTTGCAACATTTAAACAAATAACATCAGATATCTTGGAAATGTCTGACACCACAAAAAGTTTATTTGAAATAAAC
This sequence comes from Deroplatys truncata, assembly GCA_030765065.1. NCBI lineage: Eukaryota > Metazoa > Arthropoda > Insecta > Mantodea > Mantidae > Deroplatys > Deroplatys truncata. The sequence continues at coordinate 176,344,885 of CM060990.1, read as the reverse complement.
ACAATATTGTGAGGAAATGTCCATTTATCACTTGATTTGTAATTAAAGTGGTTTCACTAAGTTCAAAGGAGTTGCAAACAAAACCATGTGACAAGGAAGCACCTCATTGCCTGGTGGGCAAACTACAATTTTTCCACTTAGCATGTCGTCTCTTCCTCTGCATAAAACAGTTTGGTTCAGATCATAACATTCTGTGGGTATTCCTGTACAGAGAAATTTAAAACACCCATTATTGTAGCAGTTCAATTTACAAAACAAAATGTGTTCATTCAGATTCACATATAATTAATTGAGCTATGCGTAGTCGCTGTAGTTTGCTTCTGGTATAAGCTGTCAGTGTAATCCTGGCATGTGCTGAGAAAATATTACTTTCAAGTGTGTCATGGCTGACAATCCTCTGCTACTTTGGAGAAAATAACGCAGAAATTGGAGAAGACAACTGTGTTAAATGTTTATAGCAAATTCTGTGAAAGTAGCCACCTTTAATAGACAATGAATGTGGTTAGCTGTAGTTTAGCAATAATTGAACTTTGTTGTTAATGATGCAGAATTATCGCTTGGATTGTTTGTGCCATGTTTTTCTGTTTGTAGTTTCTAACCCATAGTGTTCATCATTTTCTTAATGATTGCCCCATAAAGGTTTAAAGCAAAAGTGGTATGCTAATATTAGTAATTAAATTATATCTAAAACCTTTAAGGGGAACGAAACACAAAAATGAATATTTCATTTACCACATTAGTTTATTTGTCATCAGAATAAATAACACACGCAGTTTCACCATCCCAAGGTGAATGGTTATCGGGTTACGGCCTGTTTATTTAGTTGACGTGTGACGTCAGAGAGCCACACTGCACTCAGACAAGACGTACACAATATAGGTGTTTTAAATGACTAACAAGTTTACAGATTAATTTCACTAGTAGTTCATAAGTTCTCTGAATAACAAAGAGTAGAGCTAAAGCTTGCCAATCACTTTTCATAATCCAGTTAATACCTACTAGGTGATAAAACAGTAGTCCAACATCTGCTTTGAAAGTATCCAACCTTATTAGTTGAACCAAAAAAGAAACGATTTTGAAGATTTACACCATTCTGACAGCAATTCCAGCACAGTTTGAACACTGGAAACTATGTAGGTTCCATCCATTTGTGTAAGTGTAAGGAATGCATACCTGAGTCATTCCACGTTAAGTCACACAAATTTTTCACAAAATCTGACCATCATGTCTCCAATTCACCTCAAATTTTTCCATGGATTACAAAACAAAGTGAATTATGTTTTAAATTCTTATTTTTTTAAATCGCAATATTTTTTAAAATATTGCACAATCCAACTTCTGAAAAGCAGCACACCTCTCTACCTTTAAATTAGGATATCTCACAGGCAATAAGTGATAAAATTATGCTACAAAGTGCAATGCAAAGCTTAATATGTAATCTTTTACTCAGTATTTATTATAATTGATAAAATTAACTATTTACACAAATTTTTAAAATCCAAACATTTAAAAGCTATATATCCCTATTAACCCCCAAGTTTAAATTTCTATAAGAATTATAAATAAATTCCTTGTAGCTTTTTGTATATATTTAATAAAACAAAGATAGGATCCTGTATAGTTAATTTTAAATAAAATAACTTAGAAAGCAGTGCATAGTGGGATTCCAGCGTGATGCGGCTGGAGAGTGACAGCAGTAGTCTGTCAATGGATGCCTTGTCAACTGTTCAGAGTACTTTAGTTGCATTAGTTTGTTCACATGTAACTTATATTTGACACACAGTTGAGTAACATTCGAACTTTCAATCTTATCCCATGGGAGGCAACTTAAGAACAGTTTAAATGTGAACCTTTTCCCCTTCAGGCTCAAGTGAATACCATCTGGTTATTATTGCATTATTGGTTGATGGAATAAATGAATTTAGCTCTGAAGTACCAGAAGATCCCTTTCGCATTGCTGTATCTTGCCTTAAAATGGGCACTATGTTCAAAACCACTTCTGGATTATTTATCGCATTGGCACTTTGTAGCACACAATCACTTATCAGTGGGTGGTACTTTGGTGGTTTTTTTTTTTTGTTGTTTTTGGGACACGCATCACATAGTTTTAGGTCTGGTGATAAAGTTAAGTTCTCCATTTTAAAGCTTTTAAGCATATTGTGGGTAACTAAGCTTAATGATTTCTGCCTTGTGTTATGCTTGGAAACAGTAAATGGATTGAAGCAATAGTCATATCTATGTTTATTCAGTTCACTCATTATTCACTTTCAGAAATCACAGAGCTAAGAATGAACTTCTAACACAAAAAGCTGAACACAAAGTTAACATTTAAAATTAAACAGTGGAGAGAGGCTTTAGAGAATATCAGATTCCAGTTGCTAAGTTACACCGAATACCGGAAGTGATAGCATATCACGTTCGTACTGCATAACGCATCAGCCAGCATGGCGTGCTGCTGCAGTGTGAAGTTCTCAGCAGTCTATATTCTAAAACCCTACGCACTAACACAAATAAAGTGTTTATAGGATACTTCTAAGGAAGATCCCATCCTGATATTAACAGATTTAAAACAATATATAACAGATTCCTCCTGTATTTTTCCAGATTTTAATATTAGGGGTTAAATACGATATTGTGGTTTAAAATATTCATACTTAAAAAAGTGATTGCTTTTTAATTCCGAAAAAAATAGTATGTTATATAAGGAAAACCAGAATGTTTTAATGTACAAAACGATGTATTGTTCTTATCCCTGACCATTCTGTATTCCGAGAATAAATCACTTATATGTAACATTGTGCGCATATAAGAAAAATGTTAAGTACGCGTAAATCCTAAAATGAATTTGATTTTCCGCAAAATATAAAATACATGTCCATTTATTTTATGTGTAGAACACGTACACTAAAATTCAGAGTAAGTGATGTTTTATAGGTGTTCGGTTTGATGTGGAATGACCCACCTATGAATAATGTTTAGGAAAGTGTGTGCTGCTCAGATTATGAAAACACAAAATTGGTGAAGGGCGATTTTGTCTGTATCACAAAACATCCTAATTTTCAGACATAGTTATAGATCGTGATATTTTGAATATTGTGAGGAATAACTTAGCATTAAAAACAAAAAGTTGAGCTAAAAAGAAATTACTCACTGCCAACAATCCTGCTAATAAGACCTGGCGATATTCCTGCTACAAACAATATTATTTACAGATTAACTTTTTGGATTAATTCATGGACTGCTTTAGGACACAGAAAAAGTCTTTTTTAATACCATCATGTGCAGTGCTTAGTATTAGCAATACTTTTCCAGAACCAACAAAATATATGTAGACTTCAAACTTCACTAATAAACACACAAATTAAAAATAATAAGTTTTAAATACAATCATTATTATTATTATTATTATTATTATTATTATTATTTAAAATTGTATAATGTGTCTGTAACCAATCTTCTTATGGTGACTGAAAACATGAGAAGTACTTCAATTGTAATAACTCTAAAGAAGATCGAAGCGTGACAACTATATCCTTCAGTAGTAAGTAAGTAATTTTATTGTTAACCCAGTTAATTGTACAAATTTACAACAACAATTTTGCAAATTTATTCTTAACCCAGTTACTAAAAATAACAATAAAATATAAAAAAGAATAACCTCTTAACTACTGGTATCCAGCACTATGGAATACTGGTAGCCAGCATTCCTCCTAATCTAAAAGTACAATTATCAATTTATTTAATCTCCAATACTAACTCTAACTCTACCTTGAGTTGCTTTACCTTGGACCCCAACAAACTCAAACCTTGATCCTTCAGTAGTAACAGATCAATAACTGTGTCCAGTAATGGATCCACACAATGTGTGTGCAGAAATTTTTTTATTTCACGCATATCAGCAGTTTCCATTCTTTGTTAGATTCCTCATATTTATTTTTCATGATCCAAGACCCATATGCTTTGGAGTACTGAGGTTTGACACCAGTCTTTGTTTTATTTACATTGAAATTGTGATCTAGCGCTGTTATCATGGATCTAAGTTGAAGGCCATTATATGAAAACTGTATTCTTTTTGGAGCATATCTGAGACAAAGACTGTGATAACTTTTTAAACTCCAGTATGTATATAATGAATATGAGCCAAATTTTTTAAGAAGGTGCTATCCAAAATAATTTTCTTCAGAGCATGATAGGCATTTGATTCGCCTTTAATCCATAATTTCTTTGTTCTTCTTCCAACAATTCATCATGTTCACTGTTTTCCAGCCATTTATGTTCATTTTTATATGATGAAGAATTTATGTGAATTTTTCAATTAATAAGGTGCTCTTATGATTACAGCTTTGTGCAGCCCACCATTAATGTTTATTTATATTGGCTTTCCATGCCATCAGCTCTGGGTACTTTTTTCAATCATTTTAATTTTTTTCATTAGACTTAGAAAAATGCTGTACGTCAAATTCATGTTCAACTTCCGGATACAGAGTTTTTAACAGATATTTTACACCTTTATATCTGTCAGAGAAAAAAACTTCAGATCTACACTTCCTGTTTTGCAAGCCTAGTAATTATATCACAAGCAGCCTTTTCCAAATCGCCTTTCACCATACCTCTTTTAAACAAGTTCAAAATCAATAATTTTGCAGGAATTTAACTCCATGACAAAACAGACTAAAAATTTGGCTGAAAATCCTAGGGAGTCATACTGCTCATCCCCTGCCAACTATATAGGTATACTACGAGTGTCATCCCAAAACTAAGTCCCGATTGCATCCAGAGTTGGCACTACTAGCCAGATAGGAATACGCATGCGCAGGAGTAGAGAGGAAGTATGTGGGAATAATGCAGTACAGTCTCAGTCTTGTGACGGCAGTGGTTATCGCATAGTGCTCGGAGAAAATGGCCACTCCAATATTGTCTCCTGCCAACTGCGAGGTTCTTGCAGTCATCCAATTTTTGCATGCTCAAAAGCAATCTCCAGCAGAGATCCATTGCCAATTGTGCCATGTGTATGGACACGACATTATGTGCGACAGTATGGTAAGACAATGGTGCAGGCAATTCACTGAATGACGAACCAAATTCACGATGAAGACTGTAGTCGCTGACATCCCTGGTGACATCAGAACTGATGGAAAGTGTGCAGCAAGCAATTGTGCAGAACCGGCGCTTCACAACTCTCTTGTCAATTCCGCCTTGCTCGCTTTTGCACGAAATTGTCCCCCAGTGGCTTGGTTTTCACGTGTGTGCAAGATGGGTGCTAAGGCAACTGACTGATGAACACAAAACGAACTGTCTGGCTGCAACATTGACATTCCTACAGCGATACGCAGAGAAAGGGGACGAGTTTCTCGACAATATTGTCATTGGGGATGAAACATGGGTGTCGCATGCCACACCAGAGACAAAGCAACAATCAATACATTGGCGGCATAGTGGCTCACCTGACAATCTCTGTCAAAAAAAATCATGTGCACTGTCTTGTGGACGTGGTGTTCTCCTGTGCGAGTTTTTACCGCGAGGGGAGACCATAAATGCTGATCAGTATTGTTAGACATTGCATAAACTGAGGATGGCAATCCATAACAAGAGATGTGGGATGTTGGCAAGAGGCATTACACTATTGCATGACAATGCAAGACCCCATACAGCCAACGTCTCACGAAATGTGTTGAATCAGTTTGGATGGGAGATCTTCGACCATCCACCCTACAGCCCTGACCTCGCCCCAAGTGATTTTCATCTCTTCCATTTCATGAAGCGTTTCCTGGCAGGAAATCGTTTCCACAATGATGCTGAGGTGCAAAATGAAGTGACTTCGTGGCTCCAGACATTGGCAGCAGACTCCTATGACTTGGGCATACAATCGATGGTGCACCGTTACGATAAATGCCTCAACAATGGCGGTGACTATGTTGAAAAGTAGCCAGTGAATCTATCTAATTATTCCAATAAATATCGCTTGCTTAGTGATGATCTTGTTCTCTTTATCACCCATCAGGACTTATTTTCTGGATGACCCTCGTACAACCTTATAACAAATTCAAGTTATTTTTTCTTTCTTGAACACAAAATGCCTTAACTAGTGCTGCCATGTTTCAAATGGTTTTATCAAACGTATGCCTTAAAAACATTGCCAAACATGATTTGCAGGTCTTAAACTGTTTAAACAATATACCAGATAATAATAAAGAACCTGCTATTAAAGCATTTCCTTCCAGTTTCTTTCCTGATAAATTTTGTGAGTTCCAAGTGAATGTATTGACATTCCTACAGCGATACGCAGAGAAAACATACTGTTTTAACACACAGCATTGTCCCATTAATGTAATGAGAAATTGTTTTGAATGCATTTCCACATAAAACACATACCTTGAAAAATAAAAGTAAAGATATCCAGGCAACCATGAAATATTCCACTGTAGCTTCATTTCCATGTGTGGTGAAAGTCTCTTCTTCTTCTTCCTCGTTATTACTTGTAGTGGAGTCTGAGGTATCGGGTTTGTAGAAACTTTCATTCAGCTTATCCTGACCTTCCTCATCAATGCTTGTTTCATAGATATTTTCCGGGTCCAACAATATATATTTCCTCATGATTTCAGTACCCAGTTCACACTGTACTTCAGAATTCTAGGTTGTTTCATCACCTTCTATTTTGAATTATCCTTCACTACTTTTATCATCATCGCCTTCATTGTCAATCTTATTGCAAGTAACACTATCGCGTACTCAGAAACTACTGGTTTTATGACTAGTAGCCTCATATCATCTGTTCTTTGTCGTTTGCTCTTAGATGAAGATGGTGAAGGATCAATTGTCTTACTAGGACATGATATGTGGAAATTGTCTTCATTCTTCCTTATAGTAGGAATAGTTCCAGGTTTTAATAAAGGCCCTTTGAAATTTTCATCCAGCTTAAGCTGCTATTTTAATAACTGTGTCTGTTCATAATCTGTGTCCTTAAAATGGAAGGAACATAAACGAGCATCTTTTGCAAAATTCTACTCATATCCTATATCTTTTGGGAGATTTGTCTCTGTTTGGAAACGTGTGAAAATGAGTTCCCTCTTGTGTGTTTCCCTTCTCTCATCACAGGCCATATGCACAGCATTGAGGCATTTTATTTTTCACAATGCTGCTAAACACCACCATCACCAAAACACCACCACATAGTTACACTACTCTTGAACTTAAATAACAAGAACAATTTCTGAAAAAGTATTACTGCACTTGCAGCAATGACTGATTTATGATCTCCCAACTGCTTCCAGCACACGACTGGCTCTGATGACGTATAAGATGGTTCTTATTTCGCTTGCACAGCGGTAACGGTGGGACGGAGTAAGTAAACAATCTTACTACTGCATTTTACACATCATATTCTTCATTTAGGAAGAAACATGTTTTTTGTGTTTCATTATCCTTTAAGTTATGAGCAGCTTAATCCAGTACCTTTAATCACAGGGGGAATAAGAGATAGATACAGCTGTCGAACTACAGATCCATTTTCATTTGTCTGCTTTTAGTATTATGAGTTAGAAGTTTAGAATGTAAGGCAAAATATAGGTATAAGACATACATGTGGATACTTCATTCCTGTCATATGTCCATGCAGTGTTGCCATGTGCTCAGCGGAATGATACCTTGAAGTTTGTTTACCTCTACTTAAAGTGCAACAGGTATATATATATATATATATATAGTGACATATGGCTGTGGCCCAAGGTAGAGCTGTCTGGGACGAACAGCTCTGAGGAGGGAGCTGTGTGATGCAGCAGCTATGGCCCAAGGTTATCAGGAGGTTGGCACCAGGCAGTCGGAATAAACAATGATAACTGCCTCTCATCAGTGTAAACACCGGGCGTACTATTGGCAGATAACTGGAACCTTCTGGAAGCTGCTTCTCCCTCACTCCTCCAGAAAGTATGTTGAAATAGTTCTTGAACCATGTGGAAAGATTCCACTGACTATATAAGTGAGCACTTTCACGGGAGTCAGTCAGTGTGAGTCAATGGTGAGGTAAGGTGAGTTGAGTTGTGTCCGCCAGTCAGTGAATGACCAAGTTGACAGGTAGTTTCCATTGTGACATCAAGAGTGATTCTCTGAGCAAGTTGGAGATGTTGTGACATGCTGCGAGTGCTACTGCATAGCAACAGATTGTGGAGGTCTTGTGTTTGACTCCCAAACGAAGTGAAACTGTCCAGCATGAAGAGGCTACATCATGAAAAAGTGAAGTGAACTTCCAGTGAAATTGAACCAGACAAGAACTTAGGAGGGTGACAGTGAAAAGTGAGAGAAATGACAGTGGAAAAACTGGTCACAAAAAAAATATATATAGTATAGGTAAAATAGACTTTAGTTAATGCCTTCGCTCTATTATTTCCCTGCAATAGAATGCACACATAGTTTTACCAAGTACAGTTTAGTTTTAAGATTTCGACACAAACTACATTCTTTGTGAAATATCCTTCAAAGCCCGAAAAAAGACCTAGATGCGAGGTAGGAAAAATCTTGATTCTCACAACACTTGCAATGTCTGATATACTATTAAGAGATTCAACAGCAAGAGACAGAATATGAATGATGGTAAAGAGATGAAGTCCCTTAGGCCATAACACTATTCAAAATGTAAACTCTATTGCAGAGTCTAAGTGGGCCTGCTAAATGAAATATGCAACCATTGCGAAGCAAAGCATTTCAAGAATGAAACTGAGAATGGGCATTTCAATTCATGTTGCCAAAATGGTTTGGTTTCATTTTTCACAGCCAAGGAAAACCATTAATCTTAAGGATTTAATGTTAAAATGATGCTTTATGAAACATATAAGAAAGTATAATAGTGCAACTGCATTTGCTTCCTTTCTTGCTAAAACTAGTCATACTCATAGAGTAGGCCCTTGCTGTATCAAGATTCAGGAACAGATTCATAGATATGTATCAGATTTAATGACCTCATAAATCTCTTAAATGATGACATTAATGATTAAACACAGAACAACCTATTGTGACAAAGCCACTCGCTGGATGCCGTGACTTTTAGTGCAACACTAGTTGGCAGATAAGTAGAAGAACTTTCAGCTAATGTAATTCCAGGAAGGCCTACTAGATTTAAGGTGACTGACCTCTGGATGCTTGTGTTTCTCTCGGGCTTTCCAGAACATTCAGCATGACTTTCCAAGAACTCTGCCACCATATATAAGTGGGAGTACTCACAACAAGAGTTGAGTGAGTCAGTGAGTGTGAGTTTGTGACAACTGCTGTGATGTGCAGTTAAAGCTGCTACTGCAGGAGACTAGAGAGGTCTTGTGTTCAATTCCCAGTGAGTGAGCCATCCGAAGAAGAGGCTGCATCATGTGTACTTCATTACGCTGCTATGTCACAAAGAAAGTGAAGCGACAGTGAGAACTAAGTGAAGTGACATTGAAAATTTGAACTAGATTACATTAAAGAAGTAATAGCGAGAACCTTCTGAAGTGTCAGTGAAAACTGGACAATGTCACAATATACTCAAACTCAACCATGTAAAACAATATAACACATTATACAGAACAAAATTATAATAATACTTTAAGTTTATAGCACCATTCTCTTTTTGGCAGATAAACATTTGGTGACATGGTTACCAATTCTGTAACCAATGTACCAGTGGTAAATGAACACTTTTTTTTCTGTTTGATTGCAACAAATATAGGTGGCTGTGATCTTATTAAAACAGCCAACTGCTGTGAAATTCACACACATTTTGCAAATAGTTCAGCAATTAATGAGGTAATTTTAAAAGTTAATAGTTTTACAACATTATAGAGACTGAGCAGTTTCGACTGGTAAGCTACTCTTAGGGCAGCGTGCACCATGTTGGAGTAAATTGCCTCAGAAGTAACATTTACTAAAGAAGTCTGTACTAAGGAAATAGGTTACTAGAGGAGCAATTTAATCTGGAAGTAACATTGGAGAGCTCAATTACAATTTACTCCTTTAGCTAAGACTATGGAAGTAAGAGCTCATTACTCGTGGAGGTATTGTTTTGCTTGCGCGATTTACTTGACGCGATCATGGATAAGATTATGTGCGATAGGAAAAAGTGGGGGAAATGTCAGCAAAAGAGAGAAATGTTTGTTGGTAGAGATAAATAAAATCCATTTAAACAACATGAGTGTAAAAAACGTGTTATAAAGATGCTGGAAAGTCATGACGGATGAGTTTAATGCTTCGAGCGACAAGAAACGTACTAAAGAGCAGCTTAAAATTCTGGAAACAATGTTTGTAATCTTCATTTTGCATCACAGATCATTTGCATGTTGATGGAGAAATACTCCTTCCGATTTTGGAAAAGTTCACCATATTCACAGATGGGCACAAAATAGTAATATGCATGCGGTCAATTCCACCCACAATGTGTGGGAAATCTGCAAAAGTGAAGAAGAATTGCTTTTCACTTTCTGAACACTCATGTATATTTATATGTGTAGATATGTACCTTGCTCTTAAGCTCAAATGTGCTCTAACAAGGTGGTGAAATACATGACCAGCAGATACATGGTGAATGCTTATTTATTTATTTTTATTTATTTATTTGTGCTAGCAATCTTCCTTAGAATATGGCTATACATCAGCCCAAGCTGTTATCTTGCCATATTCTACCCATATTACACTCTTATTATAACATAAAGAATGATGATAATAATACAAATAGTAGTAAAAAATAATAGTAATGATACCAAAATAATAATCTTATAGTACTAATATATAATAATAATAATAATAATAATAATAATAATAATAATAATAATAATAATAACAACAACATAATAATAATATAATAATAATAATATAATTACATAACTTAACATCACTTGATGAAATTAATTTACATCTCTTTTTATTGTCCATAACCATTTCTTTTTTACTTTGGACAAGTATTCTCCTACCTTTTTACTATCCTTGTTAAAAATCTTGCTTAAAGCTACTTTCCTGTCCCGTTTTAACCATTTCCCATTTATAGCTACCTTTCTCCAATGCTGTGTACCTTTACAGTCAAAAACGATATGTTCTAAATCTTCTCTTTCCCCACATATTGGACACTGGTTCTGAGGGAACCCATTTCTCATTCCTATTAATCTCCATACACCTGCTCGTACCCAGGCAATACTTTCTCTTTGTTCCTTATTTGAGTTATCCACATACTGTTCTCTAGCCCATACATTTTTTATTAATATATATGATTCCAAGGAACTTTTCTTCCCAATGTTGCTAAATAAATTTTGTATCTCTATATCTTCAAACCTCTGCCTAGCTTCTTTCCAAAAACCCTTAACATTATTTTCCCTCCTTCTCCAGATTTCCCCTAAACCACTATTTTCCAAATTAGTTTGTATACTATAACTCCACCCATTTTTCTTTAAGCTCCTTTCTTGGAATGCCAAACACTGCCTCAACAAGTTCTTCTCTTCTAAATTTAATAGTCTGTACCAATATTTGAGAGCTCTCTCCATTATTACCCCTTTCCCCCCCACTCTCTGCATTTCAATTAGAGTAAATTCCTTAACTGTAGCATTTGGCAGGCCTAAAACTTCTCTGCAGAAACTCCTATGTACCATATCTATTTCTTCCCAGCCTCGTTCTACTCCCCATATTTCACTTCCATATAACATTTTTGCTTCAACTACTGTGTTATATATTTTCTCTAGCCATTTAACATTTATATCTGGTATTCTATATTTGCACCCTCTAATCGCTGACATTGCCCCTTTCCCCTTTGTCAATACCAGTTTCTTCTGTTTCTCCCATTTTCCACCCCATCCATTTTAACCCCTAAATATATACAATCTCTGACCACTTTATATTCCTTCTCTCCATTCATCCACTTTTCATACTTGCCCAGTTTGGCACCTTTCTTAAACATTATAATTTGAGTCTTCTCTTGAATTACTTTCAGATTCCACTCATCACAGTATTTATTCATTTGCTGTAGAGACTGCTTCAAACCAATCGTTGAAACTGATCCTATCACTAAATCATCAGCGAATAATAACCCAGGGATTGATACCTTATTTATCATAGGCAACCAATTATTATTCCTTCCTATCTCAGTTAGGATATCATCAATATACAGATTAAATAACACTGGACTTAACTTAGATCCTTGTCGTAACCCCTTCCTTTGGTTTACTTTTGTCACCAATCCTACTCCTACTTTCACACAAAATGTGTTATCCTTGTATAGAGCTTTAAATAAATTCACCATCTGTTGGCTTACTCCCTTCCTCAAGAGTTTGTGCCACAACAAATTTAAATCAATGCGGTCATACGCTTTCTCCAAATCAACAAATGCCATGTATAATTTTCCCCTTTTTTCTTTTAAATACTTATCCATCAGAGTTTTAATTATGAATAAGTTATCTACCGTTCTCCTCCTCTTACGGAAACCCATTTGAAACTCTGAGAGGATATTATATTCCTCTACCCAGTTTTGTATCCTATTAGCTAAAATCCCTGTGAAAATCTTTCCAACATTTGAAAGTAATGCTATTCCCCTGTAATTATTGGGCTTATCAACACTCCCCTTACCTTTATATATAGGATGAATTATTGCTTTCCTCCAATGCTTCGGTACATACCCCTTGGTTTTTATTACATTAAACAAATCAGTAAACATCTTTACTCTAGTCTCATCACTACACCATTCTTTGATAAACTCGGGAGGAATTCCATCAATACCTGTTGCCTTATTATTTTTCATTGCCTTCACTTGTTTCACTACCTCCTCATCTCTTACTTCACTATCTAATATATCTATGTATCCCACTCCAAAATCCGCCACTGGCTTCATCTTAATAAAACCCTCCTCCTCGAATAACATTTTAAAATACTCCATTCAATCTGCTGAAGTGATATTTGGTTTAACTAACCATTTATTATACGTGGATTTTAACACTCTCCACACCTTACTGGCATTGTTCTCCCTTAATACTTTAATCAGATTACTTTGTTCTTTATTTCTCCATTCTTGTTTCTTTTCTTCTAATAGTGCATTATATAAATTCCTACTCTTTAGGTATCCCTTCTTATCTTCCTCATACCCTCTCTTTTTCCATCTTACTAATGCCTGTTTCACCACCTTTTTTGTTATTTTGCATTCCTCATCATACCACCCTATTTCCTTTATTACCCTGCCCCTCCCCCTTCTCATCCCTTCCCCTGCTCTTTGCATTAACATGAATGCTTATTTATAAGATACCAGGATTACGATGAACTTGACATGATATGAGGTTAAGAAATGCTGTAATGTAAAATAAAGGTCTAAGTGACATGCACTTAACATAATGGGAATGACTCTTGATTGATAGTTCTGTTATTACTTTGAGCTAGTGCTTCACGCCGATTGGTTCTAATTACCATGTGACATCAAACTTGACGTAACGGGAAGGAAGCATTTGACATTGCCAAATTCTTAAATTACGTCACGTTAAGCCAGTCCTAAACATCATTTAATACAGTGTTAAACTGTCCATTGCGTTACATTTATTATAATGCCGGCTTAAGTATCTGAAATATACCGGTACGAAACACTTGTAGGACGCATAACAATAATTACAGTTTGGGTTATAGAGCTGAATTCCTGTCTGAGTTTTGCTGTAAATGCTCTCCAAGCTGGTTAAAAAGGCATGTAAAAGATTCTTTCCTAATACTGAAATGTTCGTTGAACCCTCTCTCTCTCTCTGTATAAGTATCATATGGTTTGCGCATACCACTATAGCAGTCCCGTTTTCTTTGTCAAGATCAATGCAACCTATGTAATCACTTTTTTCTTCACTGAGATCATCATTGTAATCTAAGTAATACATAAACACGTCAAAATATCTTCCTCCAAATGTATACGGTATTCTAGTTCAATCGAAAGGTTATTTACCACATCCAGGTAGCAAGAGTAAATTGTAACCTATATTTGTGCTCTTATTTAATTCTATAGTAACATACTACATGGCAGTGCTCTCTGACATTTACTTCTGCAGTAATTTAATCTGGGAGTATCTGAAAGGAGTAAAATGCTTCGGAAGTAATTTACGTTCGTATGGAAGTCGCTGAGTGTTGACTAGTATAGTAATTTACTACGAAAGTAGAGCTTACTCTAGGTTGGTGCCTCGCCGCCTTTAGTCCGGACTTCTAAGATTAATGTGAAATTCTTTTACAACTTCAAATGATATAGATTTTCAAATGTATGGGGGCAAATTACTACTTTACACTCAGAACTTAGTTATACTGAAATAAACAGTTGTGTGCCAGCAGCCAATAAGAGAAGACTAGAAGTATATACTATTGTTGACATGCGCAGTAATGTAAGGGGAAAGTGCATATAAGCAGGTGGCATCTATAATACTTACACCCAATATTACATACACTAAACCTGAAGAAACACTACCTGTCTGCCTCATCCAGGATGATGATCTTATGCTTGCCTTGAGGAAGGGTAACTTTTTGTTGAGCAAACATTTTTATCTTGTTGCGTACCACATCAATTCCTCTGTCACTGGATGCATTCAATTCAAGCACTGCTGATGACAATGAAGGTCCCAGGAGTGCATGTGCCAAACACAGGATTGTTGTAGTCTTGCCCACACCTGGCGGACCCTGCAACATTATTTAACACGAATAATTCCTCCTACATCCATTCTGTTCCAGAATTTGGTTAGTACTATACTGCTGGAAGGTTTCCTGCAGAATTCCAGCAGTTGTAGCCACTTGCTTTTCCTGTTAAGGGGCAGTGGGATTGAAATTTTAGCCAACATGTGTTAGACAAGTGTTTTAACTCATTCAGTCATTTATAAAGCCATAGCAGCTATATTTAAATGTTCTTGTGTTGGATCTTTTCATAAGAGAAATAGAAGAAATGTTGTTTTTCTCAGAATGACATATATTAGTACTGCAAAGACTCCACAGGACTTCTTACCATAACATTTTTACACAACCTTTTAGCTCTTACTTTCAAAATAAATATTTTATATGAAACAAAAGGTGAAAATTTTAGTAAAAATTAGAAAACTCTAGAAACGAATAAAGGAAAACTTATTACTGTAAGTAATCTATTTAGTTTATAGGTGGTTCACAATAACTGGGAATGGAAAGCAGAACGAGAACAACAAAGTTAAATACACTGCCATTTGTGAAAATTACAACACCAAGAAAGAATTTCTCAAACAACTCCAAACTTGGTGGAAGTGTAGAAGAGTGTGCAAGCAATAAGTGATTAAATTTGCAGAGAGACAGGGTACACGTAGGCCGAGTAGAGCCCTCTCATGTCGGTCTGACAAGGTCAGTGTTGCATCTAGTGTAGTCAGTGCAGAGCTGTCAAACAAGGTGGAAACAATCAAGTGAGTGCCAGTATGCCTCATCGACGTCAAAGGGAGCCATATCAGCATGCAAGTGAGTTCAAACGGGGCAGAATGATCGGTGTCCAGGAAGCGGGTTTGTCATACCATGACATTTCTGCTCATACAGGGCATGCTGCTACAACAGTGATGCATGTGTGGAAGCAGTGGATAGACGGTCTTATGCAGCGAAGAGCAAATACTGGACCATGGAATATGACCACAGCACGGGATGACCATCATCTTGTCTGCATGGCCATAAAGGACCATACAGCTTCATCCACAGTGCTGGCTCGATGCTGGAGCACTGCAACAGGTGTGAATTGTCTGCCTCAATGGTTCGTCGCCGTCTGCTGCAGGTTGGACTGGTTGCATGCATGCCATTACATCGGCTTCCATTGTCCAGAAACCACAAGCTCCTCTGATTGCAATGGGCACGTGAACACTGTCACTGGGGTGCTGAGTGGCAAAATGTAGTCTTTTCGGACGAGTCCCGCTTCAACATGTCCTACATCAATGGCCGCATACGTGTCCAGCGGTACCGTGGTGAGCACAACCTGGAGGGATGCATTGTTGAGCGGCATAGCAGACAAACACCAGGTGTGATGGTTTGGGGCGCCATTGGTTACAACAACCGATCTCGCCTCCTACGAATTGAGGGCACTTTGAACACCAACTGGTACCTAACAGTGGTTGTAGAGCTTGAGGTACTCCCCCTGCTTCAGGCATCTCCACAGCCACATATTGTGAGGAATTTACAAGCCTCCTTCGAAGAGTGATGGGTACCATTGCTTCCCTGGCCTGCACGTTCGCCTGACATGACCCCCAATGAACATGTCTGGGATATGGTTGGTCACCACCTGGTGCGTCACGGTCCTCCAGTAACCAGTGTCACAGATTTGTGGGCTGGAATACAAACTGCGTGGAGGGAAATCCCTCAGAAACTTATTCAGAACCTTTTTGATTCAATGCCACGGTGTATAGCAGCTCTAATTGCAGCGCATGGAGGCCACACCAAATACTGAATATTAGGGCTTAAAGGTCATGTATAGATTTGAAAAGTTTATCATTTGTTACTTGTCATGTACCTAACATGTGATATTAAATTCATTGAATTCATGCGTTTCCTTCTTGGTGTTGCAATTTTCACAAATGGCAGTGTACATGTATTACAATACAAATATCCACATTTAACAGGACGAGAGAGACAAAATTAAGCAGAAGAATAAGCCTTTGTAAGCATGATTTGTAGAGAAAGTGGTAGCATCTTCCACGGATGCGACACAAAGATTTTCAAGATAACCAAACAGCAAAGACAATGCTACCCCTCTTTCCTCTCCCCCATCCAACCAACACTCAGCAATACATGCATGAATTCACAAGGTACTCTTAGCAACAATGCATCTTTAACACATTTGTTACAATTACTTCTCACTTAACTCAGTTAAAAGAATTTACGGTCATCATCATCATCATCATCATCATCATCAAAGTGTCTCCATGACTAACGATTATATGTTCCAAAATGTCATC
Source organism: Deroplatys truncata (assembly GCA_030765065.1). Lineage (NCBI taxonomy): Eukaryota > Metazoa > Arthropoda > Insecta > Mantodea > Mantidae > Deroplatys > Deroplatys truncata. The sequence continues at coordinate 176,327,987 of CM060990.1, read as the reverse complement.
TTGGGTGACTACCTTTCATGTGTGTATCAGAAGAGTTCAATAGAATAATTAAGTCAAATTGGCTGGAAGATTTATAATGGACGTTGCCCTCTATTTTAACTTGGAAGCAGGAACAATTCCAAGGTCTCGCATCATATACATTCTTGTAACTGTTTTATTGTAATCAGTGGTGACTTTACCATTGATGTGCTTGATGTGCTGCATCCCTTTGATAATTATTATCAATTTGAATTTTTAGCTATTAGTTTTATTTTTATTTAAACAGGATTAGCTTTGATTGTCATGCATATAAAATTCAAACTTGACAACATTTCAAACTCCTATTACTGTTTGTTAATTTCTGCTAATTTCTAAACAATACTAAAGATAGCAGTAGCAGCAAGTTTGAGTTACAACCACTGCCTTCTTTTGGTTAAGGAAATGTGTCTATTGTTGAACATTTTTGTACATAGGAATGCGGAACAGCCTGTTGCAGCCATTAAGGTAGCAGTGAATGGCTTGAATACTGTTGGCCATTGCATGTGTTTAGTGTTTAATAAGTACATAGCGAAATACTGGAGTACGTGATTATAAATGAGTTTTTAATGTTCATAAAAGATATGACTAGCATTTAATGTGATTGTCAAAAATACAGATACCTGCCTCTGTGGTGTGGGGGCAGCATGTCTGCCTTAAATTCTAGAAGTCCCAAGTTTTGAATCTCGATTAGGGTGAGTTACTTGGATAAGTTTTTTTTTTATTTTCCCTTATCCTGAGAAGACAAATGTTGGATAACTTTAAGCTCTATGGACCCTAGGCCCATTTGAGCATCATTTCACCCATTTCATTTATTTGCCATCCGATAAGACCTACCAGGTTAAAGGACATTAAACTTCAAGCAAAGCAAAGACACTCCGCTCTAAAACAAAGAAACAAACAAACAAACCCACAAAATCAAACATGGATTTCGGAAGTAAATTCTGCCAATGTGCAATTAACCTATTAAGGGCTTGTATTACAATCTCCGGTTAAAAGTTAAGGTTTTCTAACTTGTTATTGCTACCTGTTGGTTAACCAGTGTGCTCCATATTACAAATGCAAGGTAACTGTAGGGTAGTTAACCTGGAGCTTGTTAACAATTTGGTATAGTTGACAACACTTTCGTGCACAATTTCATGCCACCTGGGTGGAAACTTTTCGTGCACAATTTCATGCCACCTGGGTGGAAACTTGTTACATTTTATCTTTAAAATAAGCTTTCTGCGGTAATTTTCTTGAGTTTGCCATCTGATTTCTGTATATAATAAAATATAAAGTTTCTATTAAATCAGTTTGAGCAATTTCATGATTGATATGGACCATTTCTGATGGCTGAATGCATTCAGGATAGTAATAAAGCATACTTGTTAATATTATGATTTGCATATGTTAGGCAGCGGACATTTCTAAGGGTTATGCCATTAGTTCACATTAGAATAGGTTAAGTGCATTTCAATATTTTTAACAAAGAATGATTTGCAGTTAATATAGTTCCTGGAGGTAGTGTAAAATAGGATATCTATATGGGTAGCATAGTTTGAAGATAAGTTAGAGCTTTTCAGAGTTATGTGGATTATGTGGGATTTCACTCTCAATATGATTTAGGTTAATGGAAAATAGATTTTGTACATAACATAAGAACGCGTTGAATGCTGGAGTCTCTCTTGATTCTAACATGTACTAACACGCATTGCATTAGTGTTGCTGTTAAAACATTTGAAACTGATTAGAGCTGGAATGAAATGGTTTACCTGATGTACACTAGTATCGTGCTTATTTTATTTCTGCCAGGCGCTTGATGGCATGGAGGTATTAACCATATGGCTTATTCCACGACATTGAAATTTGTGATGCTTGCATTTAAAAACAATTTCGACAAGTGTGTTGAATTAAAAAAGACTATAAACTCAGGAAGAGGTGGTGATGCTACTACAAATTATTACAGAGCATAGGTGTGATAGAAAATAGAGCCATAGTGCAATTTTCATTAACCCGAATCGTTTCCCAACTTCATCCCTCTCCTCAAATCTATTTTTCTGAGATCTTATTCCTATTACATAAATAATGTTTGAGCATTCACCTTGGCATCGCTACAAAAGGAATAATGTAGGGCTTTCCTTAGATTAAACATTTCAGAGTTTTAAATTATATAGGTTTGCTGTTAACATGCTCTGTGTAGAGTGAATGAAGTTATTAATAAATGCTTACGTAAAGAAGAAAACCCTCAACAAACAAACAAAAATGGAAAGCCTATGTTAAATACATAGGATTTTGCCATTAATATACTCTTGTAGATTAGTGTAGAAATATGTTGGATGATTTTTGGGGTATTAACTTATATGGATTTTTGTTTTTGCTTTCCTATAGGTTAGTAGGATAATAGGACCTTTTGGAATATAAGGTTAAATTTCGCTGTTATTTCATAAATGTTACTTGCAAAATAGGTTAGATGCACGAATATCGGGTTAATATGAGTTACATTATATATTTAAGCAAACATTATTGTCATTCACATTAAAAAAAAAAAGAAAAAACTATATGCAAACTGTTTAAGAATAATGCTGGAGGTATTATACAGCAGAAGTGTAATAGAACTTAAAGGAACCAGTGCAACTTTTGACAATCTAATAACGTTTACGAAATTCACCCTCGTCACAAACCTGGAAATTACTCTTTCAAAAGTCTTAATTATTTTGGCTTTACTCCAATTATATACATACTGCTCTAATATTTCGCCTTGGAATTGTTACTATCAATCCAGGCCAAAGGTATGTCATTTTTGTATGTTACCTCCAAGTTAGTATCCTAACCACTACCCGAGGTGGAGGTTAGTTCATCGCTAAGAATAACTTCCAGTTAGCTGTTAACTGAAGGTCGTAATACAAAAATTTTCTCTGACTTCCAGTTAATTTCTAAACGGAATCTTAACCAGAGATCATAATACAGGCCCTAAGACCGGCATTTAGTTAACTTTCTTTACCATGGCAGACTTTGAAAGAAATAATATAACTGAAGTCGTGTGTTGGTTTCACTAAAAATATTTATGAAAGTGATAATTGGATTTGTGGATGTGAGGCATTAAATTTTCTGCTGGCATTCTTTATTCTTTCCTCACAAATAAAGTGTGTGGAATGACGGAGGTTATAGTGACTTGAACAATATTGATTCACAATTCAATAAATGAGGTGTGATACTATATGATTACACAAATATAAATTTATAGCATTATTTATTAATCCTCTATTATCGGAATTATTTTGGTACATATGCTGCTCTTCCACTAATTCCTAAACTGGCTCTTATATCCCTTTCACTGGCACCACAACTGAAGTGATTCAAATAGCCGTAATCATAGGAGTGAGATGAAATGGAATGGAATCCATTCAAAGCCAAATGCCATGCGTTCGAGTCCCAGTGACTGTAGTCAAATGTACCTCTGATAAAGGACGGGGAGGGCCCAAGTAAAATTATCTGTGTGATGGCACACTTGGATGCTGATGGGGTTACATTTTACTGCAGTTGCATGAATTCTGCTTATTGTTTAAAAAAAAAAAATATAGTTTTATTGAAAACAATTACTATTTTTACAATACAAAACAGCTATAAATAGCTTAATTTTATTGCTGAAGGGTAATATAATCAAACATTTTAAAAAAATGCCATTATACCCCAATAAAACCTTTGAAATTGACAGAGTATGTTACACCAGGCTACAAAGGTTTAATTAGCTTTTTAATTTGGCATAAGGAGTTTTGGTGCTAATCAGCCAGTCTACATTGACTCTTTTCTGTATTTGTTTAAAATCAGTTACATCCTCTTACCAACAAGCCAGGAGTAGCCACTGATTGTAACACAACACACACTCTTTGGAACTATTATAAAAGTATGATTGTGTTACTGCAGAGTGTGAGGATGTAATTGTATGTATAGCCCTAGCATTTTATCAACATAAATTATATGCGAGGGAATAAAGATGTTCGCTAAGGGATGAACAACATAATGCATTATAGTTAAATTCATTATTCGTTAGTAGTAATATTAGCACATATAGATTGTAACTATCCAGGTTAGGATTTTTAGGTGTGCACCTTTTTTCTTAGGGTAAGTTAAGCTGTGCGGAAAGATATCACAGTGTGAAATTTTGTTTCTAGATGCAAAAAGAGGCATTTTTTCTCGCACCTTTTTACATTTTTTGGTACCTTTACCCCTTTTTGGCACCTTTATCCCATTTTCCCCCAACCATGCCCATAATCCCCTTTTTCTTTTAAGTTTCATTCCAATTTATTCTTTAACTTTCAATTAATGTCTCCTCAGCTTGCTGTGTACGTGCGAATAGTAAGCCTACCTCTTTCAGTAAACGCAATGCGGGAATTGAAAGCACACACACAACAATGGAAAATAATTCTGTGTTTGACGAAAACCTCTTTCTCTCGCTTTACCGCTATAAAGTAGCCCGGAATAATGCAATTGACAATGAGTGATTCTATCCCACCAGAATCAGTAGCCTGCTGTTTGTGAATGTGAGTTTGTTACTGTGAGAGAGGTCATCTGTTTGCATGGAGGCGAAGGCTGGGCATGCATGGCAGTAGCCTTACCCACGCAGTTCCGAGAATTATTAAGATTGGGTTCTGCTCGAAACTACTAGAAATCGTTGAGACTGAAGTTCCAGCATGAATGAGAACATTCTGGTAATTGCCGCGGTGTTATAAGAGAATGTGGACAGCGAATGGGCACAAGAGTGAGTTGTGTGACAGTCACATTGTGTTAGCAAGTGAACTAGTGTTAGCTCTCTAAACAAGTGTACTTGTACTAGTACTAGATTTTACCATGCCAAAGATGTCCAGTGCTCGATTTATTGTTCTGTCTGAGGAATTCAAACAAGATTTCATAGACACTGATGGAACTGGTATGCCATGTACTATTTGTGATTCAGGAATTTTGTTAGATGAAAAAAACCAGCGAAATCACATCAAATGAACAAGACTCTTCAAACAAACAAATCACGGCAACCTCTATTACGAAATGCGTTTCAACAGAGTTCAAAAAGGCAAAAATTTGAAGGAATAAAACACTGATTTGTATGCAGCTCTTACACAAGCAGGAATTCCACTCAATAAGGTGAACCATCCAGCCTTCAAGGGATTTCTTGAAAAATACACAAAGATATCAATGCCCAACGAGAGTACTTTAAGAAAAAACTGCATGGAGTCTGTTACCGAGAAACCATAGAAAGAATCAAGGAAAAAGTGTCTGATTGCGATGTGGGAATCATTGTGGATGAAACCATAGACTCAATGGAACGATATGTTTTGAACATTTTAGTTTTTCCCTTAGCAGGGGAGAAAGTTAAGCCCATGTTGTTAAAAATGTACAAGCTGCAGAAAGCCAATGCCAGTACAGTAATGCAATCCATTATGGACTTCTGCCAAAAACCCTGGCCTACTGGTATCGAGTTTGAAAAACTTCTTGTGGTTACGGACCAGGCTCCATACATGGTTTCAGTTGTTAACCAATTGAAACCTTTATTTCCTAACTTGAAGCATGTGACATGCTTGGGTCATGCCCTTCACAGGGTTTGTGAATCCATAAGGAACGAATACAACATCGCAAATCAATTCATCTCTGCCCTGAAGAAGATTCTACTGAAAGCTCCGAGCCATGTTATTTACTACAGGGATATCACTGGCCTGCCCCTTCCAAGTTTCCCGCTCATTACTTGTGGGGATCTTGGATCTAGTGTGCTGCTATGTTGTGTGAGAAATTTGACAAAAAGAGTTTGTCCTTTCTTTGGATCCATCTGACGCAGGTGCAATTTCCAAGGCACAGCAACTTCTGTTACCAGAGAAAATACGTAATTTGTAAACAGAACTATATTGTGTCCATATTACAAGTACCTGCCTGCAGCTATTAAATGATTGGAAGAACAAGGTCTGGAAAAGGAAAAACAATGGGATATTTTTACTTCTGTGAGGGAGCAGTTAGATGGCTTTGCCAAAGACAAACTTGAATCTAGTCTTCAGAAGAATCCAGAAATTGAGGAATTCGCCACATCTGTAGAGTTGCCATTCCGAGTGAATACAAGGTTTGCCGCACTGGTTTCTGTGGATGTTGAAAGAAGCTTTACCATCTACAAAGACATTCTATCTCCTAATAGAAACAGACTTACTTTTAAAAATGTGGAGATGCTTAATGTCTTGAAGTACAACAGCTTCATGTTTTTTCCTTCTTTTGATGAGTGATAATTTGATGTACTTGTTTGTAGTTCAATAAATTAGAGTAGAGGAAAGAGAAATCGTTGAATTAGTTAAGGGAATGCATAACTGAAGTTAACCCAAAATTTAAAAAAAAAAAAAAAGTTATGTTCCCAAAAATTTCTCCATTGCTTGTAGTTTTAGAATCCACTTTTATTTTTGACCTAGCGAACGCTTCAGGATCGTTACAAGACTTTTTAAATACCCTTGCGCATTTGGTTGCTACCTGTTTATATTTTTAAGACTTCATTTTAAGACATTTCTTATTTTCAGCATTTCTGCATATTCAAAACGTTCCACACGATGTAGTTCTCATCCATTCACATTGACATTTTTTATGCTTATTTCAAAAACCCAAATAAATAAAACTGTCATATAATTTTTCTGTGTAATGAATAGTTTTTTCGCTACTAATTTTTGAAGATAACAATGTATACAAAAAAAATGAAAAAAAAATGCAAATACAAAACTGCAAAACTTGTTTTTCTCTTAAACTAAGAATGGTAGAAAAAAATTATATGACACATTTGTAGTTCGACATAGAAGCAACATAAGATTTTTTTTTTAAAAATGCATCATGTGTTGCATTTTGCATATACCCATAATTTTATATTTTGAAAATTAATAACTTGAAAACTAATTAAGATTTTGGATTGAAATTCACAAAACAATTATATCTAAAGAAGACTGACATGTGGTTAAAAGTTCAGCCCAATTGAATGGATAATTTAGAAAATAGCAATTTCAGTTGTGCATCCCCTTAAATAAACCAGCACCTTATTGTCCCTTTTTTCACCTTGAGCACCTTTTCCCTTCCTTTTTTCATCTGAAATTTGCACCTAAAAATCCTAACCCTGGTAATTATTAGTAGTTTTTTATAGAGCTTGTTGTTCATAGTGAAGGTAAGACAGTCTAGTTCAACAGTAAAATGGGCAGGGATGTTCTCTTAGAAAACAATAGAATTTGTGCTTTTTTTGGTCTTAAAACTGCATGAAACATTTACTAGGATGGTAGAAGATAAATACCTTTGACCTTCTCAAGGCATAGCATGGTAGCTGTCCAATGACTTTCAAGAGGGGTGCAAAGGTACTCCATAGATAGATCTCCACACTGCAGGGCGTTTTTCTGTGAGCCCACTTCAACACAATGCAATGATTCACCGAACTATGACGACTGAATATGAGATGGTAGCGAGATTGTTATTAACACAGAACAAAAATAAATGGTAATTTTAAAATTCTATGTACAGGGTTCATTTAAATATAACAGTTTGTCCATGAGCATGCCAATACAAAGTAACAATCTCATGCTGCCAATGGTGCTGAAGAAGAACCAATAGGCGCCGTAATTCTTGATATAGAAATTAATTCTTCCTCCCACATCTAACACACCCAAGTGAGCTGTCCCAAGGAATTTTATTTTGGAACTATATAAGGTGAAAATTATTTAACCGAAAAACTCTGGGAGGTTGCACAGGATGGCAAAACAAGTATGTTTTTCTCGTGTCATTTTGTCCCTTGAGGATTCATTAATCCGGTAGAGAGCATCGCTCTTCAGTTGTAATGACTGTTTCACATTCACAGTTTGTTGTACGTCTTGACCCAACACAGTACTTGTGTACTAATGGAGAGATACCCCTGAAGTGAGTACACTGATATGGTTGGTGCTTACTACATAGTGAACAACGGGCAAGCAGCACAGCAGATTTATGAATAACAATATCCCAATTGCTGTACCCCACATCATTCGACATTTGCTGCTGTGTATCAACATCTGCGTGAGACCGGGTCATTCAACAGATTACCTGGAGCAGGGATGACGTCGCACAGTAAGAACTCTACACTTTGAGGATACTGTCTTGCAGTATGGAGTGAGATCCTTCCACCAGCACCCGTGCAATTACACATCAAATGTGGACAAATCAGACGAATGTAAGAAACGTCCTTCAAGAGCAAGTGCTGCATACATATCACTTACAGCGCGTGCACAACCTGGAAACAGATGATTATCGACACAGAACTCAGCTTTCGCCAGGGGCGTAGCTGGCATGGAGTGGGTGGGTTGGAACCCCCCCTTGCTAAAAATAATTTAAAAATTAATAGTAAAAGTAGCTTCATTAAAACAGTAACAGCTTTCTAGATTGGTAGAAAGGAGATACTTCCTAATCATATCACTGGTAGCGCTATATTTATGCCGTATGTCTTGATAAAAAGTGATTAAAAAATGGCTCCCTATACATAACCCCCCTTAATATTTTTCTCGTTATGCTGCTGGTTTTTGCAGTGGTACCTGGAACAGTGTCAAATGCATCCTACATTTCCACCCTCTGTGCTGTTTACAGTTGAAATAAAGTTTGGGCATGATATTCTTCAACATCCACAATTTGCATGTTTGGAGCGACTTTAATCCACATGCCATATTTACTAGCGCTTATCAAGTGCGGTTTGGCGTGAATCTGTTGGCTGGTGTTGTTGCTGACTGATTAATTGGGCCATATCTTCTACCTTGGCCATTAAATGGCGAGCATTATTACAATTTTCTCGCCACAGCATTGGCAGAATTGCTGGAAGATGTGCCACTCATTACAAGACAGAGCATGTGGTTCCAGCATGACAGGGCGCCAGCACATTTCAGTCATTGTGTGCGTCAATTCTTGGACCAACAGTTTCCATAAAGGTGGATTGGCATGGGTGATCCTGCACCATGGCCTCCCCGATCTCCTGATTTAACCCCTCGGACTTCTTTGTATGGGGAGAGATGCACAACCTTATTTACAGAACCCCTGTTGAAACAGAATATGATCTGGTGGCCCAGATAACAGAAGCAGCAGGAGAAATCAAGGACACTCCTGCAGTCTTTGACCAAGTTAGAAAGTCCATGACCCACCGGTGTAACCTTTGTTTGTAAGTGAATGGAAGCATTTTGGAACCTCTACTGTAATGGAAGTAATTGTGTTGTGCCTCAAGGTAATAAAAAATAACTTAGTGTTTGTGTTACTTTTTTCCTAAGATCTGATGTCATAAAATAGTGCCTCACAGGAAAAAATATGTGTTGGTGTCCCATACAACCTTGCAGAGTTTGTCAGTTTAAATTCTTTTCACCCTGTACAACTGGACCTATGGTTATTTTTTTTGGAATGACTCCAACCTCAGAACTCTTCCAAAATTCTTTTCCTGCCTCTAGTTAAGATATGTATGTTTGACATCCATCACAATGCTGACACATTAAAATCCAAGAGAAAGTTTCTGAAAATGTTTTCATGACCTGAGTAGTCTGATAGATTTAATAGGAGTGATAGAAATTTAATTATCAGTATAGGTATTAACATTTCTATACATTATAGGATTAACTGCCTTTAATTATACCTTCTTTTGCATAAACTAATTGTTTTTTCATAGTATTCACAAGCCCACTTTAAGTGCCTTTATATTCCAATTTCTTGTTCTCTTGGCTCCAAAAATCTGATGTTACATTCGCATGACTTTCTCTACCTTTCAACACTTATTTTATATATTTTCTACAAACTACTCTTACAAAAGTTTATTTTTCTATCTACTTCATATTAAAAGAGATAAGTCTTTGCAAAGATATGCTATTACATATTTCGTAGTAGATACAAGGGGTAGTGGAAACCAAATCAATAGGCAGCAACAGCACTATAAAAAATGACAAAGTACTGAAAAATTCAAAGCAATAATAACTGTTTTCACAGAAATGGCTGATGCCATTAAAAAGTTTATTTGAAATAAATCATGTATTTTATTTAAAGAGTTCCACACTATCTGTGCAGCAAATTTTCTGCCTATATCTTGTCATTTACCAGTTATAGGCAATTCATCCTGAACGAAGAGGACTTCACAAGTTATTCCCAGAAAATTCAAAATAAACATTTTATTTTGCCATGCAAATATCTTAAATATAGTAGACTCACAATTATCTGAGTTAATTCGGACCAAGATATGGAAAAACTAAAATAACGTGCTAACATCATAGAATATTACAAAAAAAAAAAAAAAAAAAAAGCTTAAAATTGTATAGTAATTATTTATTACAATACCTTAAAATTTATATTGAATACTTTATACTCCTTAATTAAAAGATAAACAGATTACAATACTATGGACTGGTTTCTCCAACAATAATTTTTTCTGTTATTGTGGATTATGTAAACCCAGGTATATATTTTTATCACTGGAACACAGAAGCACATTTCACCAGAGTTTGCAAACCCAGGTAAACAATTTGTGGCTTTGGTTTGTGTGTTATATGAGCCAGCAACTTGGCATACATAAATGACAAATGCTGTCTGCTGCTTCCGGTTGGTGCCTTTTCCTGTACATGTTGAAAATCAAAACTGTATCTGACTGAAGCACAGGCAAATGTGTTCTGCTTTTGAAGCACTGCAGTTTGCAAATCTCTCATGTGAATAACGTGGTATCTTTGGGTCTGGAATTTAAGCCTATCACATGCAAAATAATTTATGCACCTAATTGCATGGTCACACAGGATGTTTCATAAAGACAATGATATAAATATGTAGGCTGTGGAAAGGAAGAGAGGAGGTGGAAACCGAAAGTTCAATTATATTTTATTGTGCCATAAAGTGTGTCCAGAATGAAACAATATACAAACATTTGTGGTCTGTAAAGAGCAGTGGAATATGTACCAGGAGTGACAGTATAGAAGTATGGGTTAGACGCATTGATACCCCCACCAAAAAATGTATATATATAAATCTTATGGTGCACAAATATTTAATTTATTAAAGAAATCTCTATTCCTTAACTGTTTACATGATGGATAGGAATTCCAGTTCTTGCTCTTTTTGTTCCAAAATAGAGTAGTTTTTTTCTTAGCTTCATTTGTATAGCCCCCTATCACTTTAATGGTCATATCAGTGGCATTGACTAAAACAAAAATTAAATTGAGTTTTATTTATGGGCGCTCTTTAACTGCTGTGGTTCTTAGCGTCCCATTCTATATTGGGCATGAAAGACTGGTAATTTTGCTCAGAGGCCTCTTTATCAAGCTTGAGGATCTTTTACATGCTGTAAATCTACGACACAGGATCACTGGCTTTACTTCCCTTCCAAAGGATTTTTACAACCGAAAAAATCCATCGCCCTCCATCAGGTTTGAAACCGTGACCTTGGGAACTAGAGGCTAGCATGGTAACAACTACACCACAGAGGACGACGCATTGACTCAAGAAACAACTTGTTGACTGTAGGTTATTTAACATTAGATTTCAATCATTACTATCTTGAAACATTTACATTCAATCCCATATGCACACTTCCAGAATCTATGGAGGGCAGGGAAAAACTCTTAATTACATATACTAAAAAAAAAAGAATCCCATCCTAGCCAGGATTCGAACTTGGAACCTCTGAGTTGTGAAGCCAGAATGTTGGTCACCTGACCACAGATGCAGTCTAAAGGTAGCAGATTGCACATTATCAAAACGAAACCAAGTATATATTCTACATCATAATCAAGGCCAGATTTTTTTGTTATTAAAGAAATGTAACAGAGAAATGTAGCAAAAAGTATATGCATGATTTATGACAAATGTGGCCTATTTATGGCTATAATTTTGTCACAAATTTTTGCAAAAATAATTGATCATTTCTGTGAAAATCTTTATTTTATGATAAAAATGAAAAAAATTACATTTTTAAAAAATGTATTCAATTTGAGGATGTTGGCTGTAAAGTAATGAGAATTCACTTGGAAATACACATTAACCTAAAAATTTAGGCTATTATTATTCTATTTTATGACCCGCAGGACCATCCATGACAGCTGACAGGGTTTACCTCAGCTTTTGGAACATCCCATTAGAAATATTCTCATTTTGAACTAACTGCAGTGGCAAAATAATTGACTACATGGAGACTAACAGAAATACACTGAAGGAAATGTGACCATAAGCAGTGCATGTGATCAACAATCGGTACCAATGACTCAAAGCTTATCTCCAGCTTTCAAAAACATCACGCCACAGCTGCGACAATGAGAGCCATTGCCTATGACATTAAAAATTACCATGAAATGTTCACGAAATTTCTGCCATATTTTCAATTATATATTTTTCATGAAAGTTTTAAAAAATAAACACCAAATAAACCCGGCGCTGATCATAATATAGGTACATTGAGGTAATAATTGCTTCACTCTCTGATCCATTCATTGTGCACATATTTTTCATTACTACTTCATATTTGTCATTGTCTATAACCAAATCCATTACTTGTTGTGGCGCCATTTTTCTTTTTGCTTTACTAACTTTGATTTCGTTACATAAATGGTGGAAAATGGCCAGTAAAGCTTTAACTGAGTTTGCAGGCCACAGCAACCATTACACTGGTTGGTGAAAACTGTTTTACCAAAATGCTGTTTTAAAACCTTTTACCTGAGTTAAGCAAGATTAACATTGATGAAACCAACCCTAGATAATATGATGTTTTGAATGTCTTTCATAGTTTTTGGGCTAGACCCTTGCCTCCCTTGGATACTAGATTAGATTGTAAAGTGGGATGTGTAGGTTTCTGACCTTTCTTCGCCATTACCTAAAAGATCTATTGTGAATACCCTTAATCTGTTTCCCAGTCCAATTTGATACTTCTACAGAGGTTAATAATTTTCCTGGGGGAAGCTAAAGCAATTTCTCCTGGTGTTGGAAATCCATATTCCAGGTGTCTTAATCTTTGGTGTGCAATACATTTGCAGTTGCAAAGTACATGCTTTGCTGTTTCTTGGTCTTCATTACAGAAGTGACAAAGGTTAACATTAATTTTGCCTATCCTATAGAGATGGTGTCTCAGGAGGCAATGTCCAGTAGGGAGACCTGTTATGGTTCTCAACTCCTGTTTGTTTAATGTGAGTAGCTCTTTTAGCTGATATAGTTATAAATTCTTTCTCTTGGACACTAGCACAGCACTGATAAAAAAAAAAAAAAAGGTTAACCCAGAGCCTCATTTAATCGGGAGTCTACTGTATATGATATTTTAATCAAAATTGTTATAATCATTTTTGAGAAAATAAAAAATATTGAACATTTTCCATGTAAAATGTACTAAGGGGTAAGGGAGAATTTTCTCGATAATCTTCATTTTGCATCCTTGGTAGATACTAAACATAAATACCAAGTTTGCTATTTAATTGACTTTTCCTTTTCGAGTTATGCTGCTCACAGGAGGCATTATCAAATAGATCATCTCGGCATGTACCAGAGTTTCTCTTCCCTGTTTTCCTTATAGCAGCACTTATGTTATAATAAAAGTAAATCATAAACATTCCTTTATGTTATCAACCAATGAAAACTTAATTTTGTTTAGCACTCTAATTTTTATGCACCCAAACTGTGCGTAAATCTCACGCCCTGTCCCTTGGTTCCACTCAGAGTGACAACAGTTAAGCACTTGTAATCAGGTATTTTGTTTTAATTATTCATGTTTTGATAAGCATATGAGTAGTAATATAGAGAGTATAATATCCCACATTAACAATACTTTGTCGTCCTCCGTGGACTAGTGGTACCATGCTAGCCTCTAGTTCCCAAGGTCGCGGGTTCAAACCCGGCGGAGGGCGATGGATTTTTTCGGGCGTAAAAATCCTTAGCATGGCTTCCTTCGGAAGGGAAGTAAAGCCAGTGGTCCCATGTCGTAGATTTACAGCATGTAAAAGAACCTCAAGCCTGATAAAGAGGCCTCTGAGCAAAATTACTGATCTTTCACGCCCAATATAGAATGGGACGCTAAGAACCATAGTAGTTAAAGAGCGTCCATAAATAAAACTCAATTTCAATTTCAACAATACTTTTCTGTCCCTGCAACAGAGGGGGATGTTTTTTGGTGCTTCTTTTTCTCTCACCTCTGTCCCAAGAAATATCTTTCATGCCGCCAGTAGAGTGCAGCTTGAAGTCTGCAGCTGAATGCCAAAGACTTATCAGGAAGGTAAGCTCATGTAATGACTTTGATTTCATTAACTCATGAATAATTATGGATGTCCTGCAACCTTTTAACATTACTTGGTGTTCTGTTTGATCCTACATTATCAACTCCATCTTAGCTTACCTCTTGGTAAGAAAACATAATGTGAATTTGAAACATTTTTTTCATAGCATCAATTTTTGAAGGGAAAGCAATGGCATAAACAAGCTGAACAGTGTTGCAAAAGGCAAAAAGATTGATTTCCCTACAATTCTCACTTCGTCCCCATTTTTATAGGGATGGAGGCGATGACTTGTTATCTTCTGATAGTGTTCATCATTTAACCTAACAAAACCCTGATTAATCTTTGTTATATGAAATAAATTAATAAGAAAAACATTAATATAAAATTAATTTTAAGTTCTTAAGGGATTTTTATTTTCCACAAGCACTTAATAGACACAATATACTGAAGAAAATAAGAGAGAATAATAATTGAAGAAGGCACTATCAAAAGGAAACTATCAAAAATAAAAAAAGTAAATAAGCTGAGAAAACCACCAAAAATAAGCAGCTAAAAGGAAAACTAGGGCAACATCATCCAAAACCTCTGTAGGCTCACCGTCTCCTAGAAAATTAGTTAAGAAAACAACACGAACTGGACAAGCAGAAGTGAGGAAGAAACTTGAATTCTTGGAAGTTGGCTCACACCAAATTAAAAACAGCTTTAAAATGCAGTGTTTTGACTATAGGGCTTTCTGTAGCATTCTAAAAAGATACAAGACAAAAATAAAGAAAGAAAAGTCTTCCCTCTGAGTATTTCAGTAAAAACAGAGCTAAAATTACAAAATTTGGAGGGGAGCTTCTTTGAAAGAGAACCAAATTTGCCAGTTGTACGAGGTATGGTGATGTGTTCATGAATATTCTTCATAACAATTCCTTGTCCAAATAAAAATAAAAGCAAAGCTTGAGGAGCATTGCATGAGACGAAGTTTGCCACAGATTCAAGGAAGATCTTGTACAAAAAGTTTTTAAACAGATTGTGTCAATTTGTCCTACAGTAGCATTTTAAGAATGAAACTAAAATGGTTAAAAGTTGGATGGCTCTAAGACAGATGCACTTGCTGATGCATGCAAATCTTGAGTTTCTTATCAAGAAGGCAATCTTTTACGTACAATGAATTGTGGCAAAATTGGAAAATTCATTGAAAATGGATCATGTGAAGTTACAAATCAGGTTTCATGTATTGGCAGTGCTCTGCATGTCTGAACAAATTGCAAATTCATCTTTAGAATGATTCACAAAATTAGCTGAAGCATTTTGACCAGTACAGCTAATTTGTGAGAATCTCAACTCTGCCCCAGATGAGGACAGAGGTGTGAGTCAGTGAAAAGAAATTAAAATTTCAAAACTCTATAGATAACAACAGATTTGTTGGGTAGCTGTGTAAATTCTTTCAGAGACCACTGAACACCCAACCTTTGTGGGGAGTACAGACAATTATTTTAAAGGTCGTTTTTTTTTTCTTTCCTTCTTTCTTTGTATTTCTCTTTTTGGGGACTGAATTGGGCAATCTATCTGAAAATGGCTCACACACACATACAGGCCTTTCTTTTTGTATTCAGGGCGTCTCAGAACATGCATATCTGGTGAAATCTCGGTACCAAACCTTTGGGTGGCATATAATAATTCCTCTATTTACTGTATATATGTAGTTAAAAAAAAAGAAGAAAAAGATGGGCAACACGTGTCAACAACAAGCCCAAATGTATATACACAGTGAGCCAAAAGACTCCAAACCGCCTGCGCAGTGTTTTTCCTGTCCATGTCCTCGGTGCTCGTTGCCGTCTGCTGCTATCATAGAAAGGCGCGGATGAAACCATACAACATTTTTAAAACCACTTTTAAAGGCTTTACTTACCAACTTTATGAAAGGAAATGCTGAAACTGGCCGCCACCGTCGTCGTCCATACATTTTTGGCACCTCTTTAGGAAACTATCCATCATGGAATTTTTGGGCGGAATTTTCCAAATGATGACCGATGTCGTCTACTGTTTCTTCAGTAAGAACCGAACACTGCCTTTTAGATTTCTTAGCCTGAACACTTCTGTGGTCTGAAATTTACTGTAAAGTTCATGGATTGTTGTACGGCCTGGAACTTTTAAACCTGGAAATCTTTCTGCAAATTGCACTTTTACTTGGTAAGCTGACCAAGTCAACACACACGAATCATTAATAAATACACGCTGTGCAGTAAGAAACATATACTGAGCCATAATACACTTTGTGACTAAGTACAGGACAAAATAATAAATAACTCCTAATAACTGAACCACGTCACATCACTGTCAACTCAAAACTGCACTTCACACTGCAAAGCAAAACCACAACAGCGTGACTTTGTTTATAGCAGCAGTGCATTATCATGTTTTTATAATATTTCCACACACCCAGTGGAAAAACACAGCACAGCCGGTAATATTCATAAAATACCCCTCCGGGGTAACTTAAAACATAAAGTGTACAAGACAAACCCACACACCCTGGAAGAATTAAAACAAAATATTCGCCAGGAAATTTATCAACATGAATACGGCGAGTGATGGATAGTTTTCTAAAGAGGTGCCAAAAATGTACGGACGACAGTGGCCAGTTTCAGCATCTCCTTTCGTAAAGTTGGTAAGTAAAGCCTTTAAAAGCAGTTTTAAAAATGTTGTATGGTTTCATCTGGGCCTTTCTATGATAGCAGTAGACGGCAACGAGCGCCAAGGACGTGGACAGGAAAACTCTGCGCAGGCGATTCGGAGTCTTTTGGCTCACTCTGTATTTGACTATTCTTTCTTGGTGGGGTTCATCTGTAATAGCATTTTCCATTAGAAAATGTTGATAGGTCTTTCAAGGACCCTTGGAAAAATCACACCACCTTAGGCCTCATTTATGCATAGAATTTCATGTCATACGACAAGGAATGATGTGATGCAGCATAATATTTAGTGGTCTATTTATGCATGTGATAGTGTCGATGTGATTGTTGTGAAATCAGTTCTACCATCCTGTTTTGTATCCACAGCTGGTATGAATCCCTTTGTGATGTACAGGTGAAAGAAACAAAGAAAGAGGAAAGGAGTGTTGGAGTGTGCTACAAGTTTCATGAACAGTACATTTATGAACCTCTTTGGAAAACTGCTTCTTTTTGTCACGATCCTTGTAATTTTCTGAATCCGTATGCCAAATTGAACTTCTAATATGAGTTTTTTCTACAAAATGTGCTGTATCCATACGTGATAAAAGTCTGAACGACGAAAATCATATCACTCACAACCGTGAAAGCACAAACACTCCCTGGTGTATTGGTTACCATGCTAGCCTCTAGTTCCTGAGGTCGCGGGTTCAAACCCGGCAGAGGGCAATGTATTTTTTTCGTTTTTCGGGCGTAAAAACCCTTAGCATGGCTTCCTTAGAAGGGAAGTAAAGCCGGTGGTCATGTGCCATAGGTTTACAGCATGTAAAATAACCTCAAGCCTGATAAAGAGGCCTCTGAGCAAACTTTCTGGTCTTTCATGCCCAATATAGAATGGGACGCTAAACCACAGCAGTTAAAAAAAATCAAAACTATGGCTCTGGATTGGCAGCACTGACTCAACTGTCTGGCTCACAATGCAACAACACAATGTGCATAAACAGGACCACATACACCCATGTATGTATATTGAGGTCATAAGACTGTCGCATGTGTTGTGTGAACTGAAAGGCCATGTGACGTGTTTTTGAGGTCATATGACAGAACATTGTGCAGCTGTCACATCGCATGGAACAAATGCTTCAATTTAGCTCAATATACATACTTTCAGATCGGGTCGCATTTGTTGCATGACACGAAATCACATGCATAAATGGGGCCTTAGATTAAACTTCACCAGCCATCACACTACATACTTGCACAGGAAGGAGAACCATTACAAAAACACTTGAACAAAAATGCATGTTAAATATAAGTGAAATACCTGTTTAAACAACTTCATTACCAGATTATTTTAACACAAAATAATGCTTATCTGTTTTGTGCTGATACGTAATTCGCTGTTGTTTCTTTAGCATCAATCAGGAGACCCCAATATTTTCTTTTAGCATAAGGGCAATCCGTTCTTAATGCATATCACACAGACTAGCACGCATATTTTCTTGCCGACAGCATACTTGCCAAATTCCTCAAATTTAAACCAACAAAACTTTCACTTCTCCAGCAGAGCATAATAATTTTGCAATGATGTGAAATTTAAAATGCATAAAATGTTCAGTGCAGTAAATGTACTAACATTCATATAAAATAAATGGGATTTCAGTTCTATAAACATCCTTGAAGACGTGGCAGTACTGCTTCTTTCTATCACACATCCTTCCTGGTACCAGAATAAACACGTATTAAAGCAAAGAAACCACTTCCTATGCACAGATCTCTTGTGCATATTTTACACCTCATAATATGAGAAAAAGAATATTTAAAAAAAAAACACACGCACACGCACGCACACACACACACACACACACAAAAATGGCAAGTATACAACAGTAAACATCCAGAATGGCAGAATATGTTAATAATGTGTTGCATTTACATGAGTTTCTCTACCCATTTTCTACCTATTTTATGTTGACCGAGATACTTTCATTACAGATTTTGTTATAGGTGCAAGAGGATACAGAAGGCTGAAGTGATAGTCAAATGTTTCAAAGCTGGTCTTTATAAATATTATACTGGCTTTGAAATCCCATCCCACTATGAGAAACTAAAGAATGGTGACTTAGCATTTAAAATTTTTGTATAAAGAATTGCGAAATCAACAGCAACGAATTTCTCAAAATTGTTATTGCCAAAAATAAATTTGATATAACGAGATCTACATTTCATATGTGACAAATTTTTGTCTATCTCTTATGGCATGTCGGTTTTACAAAATCACACCAAGTTAATTTTGTCACACAAGAGACAGGATTTCAATTCCACAACAGGTATTACAATTTTTAATCCACAGTAAGTCTTAAGTGGGTTATGTGTTTTCTCTACTACATATAATAAGTAGGGGAGGTACTGTATTCCACCCAAAAATTTCATGTTGAGATTTCACTGGAAATATATGTTTTAAGGCTCCTTGAATAAAAAAAAAATTTAGAAAAAGTTACATGTGTGCCTAACTCAAAAACTAAAAGTATAATAAACACCAAACTTGATATTTACGTTCAGTATCTTCCATGCGACACAAAGATTTTCAAGAAAATCCCCCAACCTCAAACTACCCATTACATGAAACATTTTTTGAATCTTTTGATTTTCTAAAAAATGGCTCTTACGATTTTGATTAAAATACCATATATTAAAGATATTTATGACAAATAAAATGCATATCTTGAATTTTCTGGGAATAACCTATGAAGTCCCCTTCATTAAGAAGGAACTTTGTATAATCTTGTATAACTGGTAAATCTTAAGCGATTGACGAAAACTTACTACACAAAGATATGTAGATCTCTTTAAAACACTCAATTTATTTCAAATAACGGACATTATTCCTTCTCTGGGTAGGAGCTTCGAAGGATTATGAAAATTACAGGAACATTCATTTTTTGATGTTACCATGTAATTGGGAAGTATGCAGTGTCCAAAAATCTTTCTGAAATACGCTTTTTTTGGTAAAATGAAAAAACCTCCCGTCATCTGCTACGCGATGGCGGACATGTGAAAGTGGCGATTGCCATCTTCAGGAAAAGAAAAGTGGCCAACGGAATGTCGTGTGACAATGCAGAATGTGACAATGGGCATGAGACAGAGAGTGTGGGTAAGGTTTGTTGGAATACCACATTACGTAATCAGTATGGAATAAGATGGCATGTCAGAAGTGTTACTAGCAAAAGATTTGACAATCGCTTAAAGCCTACTTGCTGTATTTCCATATTCCCCTTGCAACTATAAGTCAATTAGCTATAAGATAACATCTGCAAATGTTTATCTCGATTAACATGAAGTAGATGGAAAATAAGCGATTGTAAAAATAGTTTGTACAAGAGTAGGGAAAGTCATCTGAATGCAACACATGACCTTTTTTATTCCACACCTTATTAAAACCACTGTTAAAAATGCTATTTTTAGGTGCAAGGTAGACTATTATATACGTTAGTATCGACTATTTCTCCCAAATCTAAAATTAACCATAGATTTTTTGGGGGTTACAGTTTTATTCTAATTGCGAACTACCAAACTAAAATCACTTCCATGTTTAAATGTTTCTTACAGGAGTACTAGGTAGTACTGTAAACTCACGCTAGTGCGGAACACTGCTATGTGGTTAGGTGTATTTGCTCTTGGTGGAAGTACTAAACAGGTTCATTGTTTGTAGAGCCTTATTTCCATTTCAGATGTTGGCAGCAGATTCCCTTTTGCTAGTTTTGCAGTAAAATCACAACTACTGCAACGCCACCATCAATGTCCCATCTGAGATGCGTGTTCTGCTAGATGCTGTGTACCGTGCAATAAGTGAACAAAATTGACCATATATTTCATAAATTACCTGATAATGATTCCTAATTACTTATGAGTACTTAATAAGGGAGCAGTGATTACCAAGAGGTGTATATTACGGTTTGTAGCAATTTGTTAAATATCTGAGGTGCTACCTGGATAAGGAATAATGTCCCAAATAACTTTTTTTATGACAGCCATTTCTGGGGTATCAGTTATTAATGGTTTGCATTGCGCAATACTTAGCCATTCTTTTAAAAGTCCTGTCGATATTCAGTTGTTTCTCACAATATCATGGAGAGAGTATGGAACTTTAAGGCCAGCACACAGCATCCAGTTCTAAAACATTTGACTATTGCTATTCCCTTTGTAACTGTAATAAAAATATGTAATGCAATATGTAGTTATTTCGGACAGTTTCATCTCGATTAAAATGAAGTAGATAGGAAAATAAGCTTTTTTAAGAATAGTTTGTATACCCACTAATAAGCGACAGAGGGTAGAGAAAGTCATGTGAATGTAACATCACATTTTTTTACTTTCTCTACTACTTAGTTATAATGACAGGAAATATTGCATTCTACCCAAAAATTTGATACCAGGATTTCACTGGAAATACACATTATGAAACTACCTGAACCCTCCAAAAAAAGAAATTTTTATAAAACGGTCCATGTGAAAAATCAACCGAGTTCAGTACCGAACCTGGTATTTAAATTCAGCATCTTCCAAGGATGTGACAAAGATTTTCAAGGAAAATTACCATTTACATGGAAAAATTTTCATGTTTTTTCCCCCTCAAAAATGGCTCTAACAATATTGATTGAAATACCATATGTTTGAAATACTTGCATAACAAATAAAATTTATATCTTGAATTTTCTGCTAATAGCTTACGAAGTCTTCATTCCGATTGACTTTTGCATAATTGGTAAGCATGTAAATCTGTAAGCAGATATCTTACTACACAAAAACTGCATGTCTCATTAACACACAAATTAACTCAAATCATTTTGTAGCATTAATCATTTCCAAAATATTCTTGGTTATCCATTAGAATTTTCAAATATTTATACTTTTTTCAAGTGCCAAGTCCTATTTGTTTTTTCTTGTGGCCATGTGAAGAGCATGGAATTTCAAAGCGTTGCAAAAAGCCTGACTATTACTTTACACTACTGCATTCTTGTACCTACAACAAAGTGTATAAATGTATAATGAAAGTTAATCTCAATTAACAAGAAGTAGATGCAAGATTAAGCTTTTGTAAGAATACTTTGTAAAAGAGTGAGAAGAGAAAGCCATGCAAATGCAACACATCAGATTTTTAATTATGTGCAACTCAACTGAAGAGCATAACTTCACTTTTATTTTAAATTTTGTTGCCATCAATTGAGATAGACCCATCAGCATGTGCCTGGAAATGCCAGATTTGCTTGGGCACCCCTCAATATATCTTTACAGCACAAAAGCTAACATTACAGGTGCAACTATGGGACAGAGTTGATGCACTCTGATTAAAGATATCAGCAGTCAACTGTTTAGTAAAACACAAGCCAAGCTAATCTAATCTAATTTCATTTATACTTTCTCTGGGGTATAATAATATAGGTTATGAGGGACAAATGGAGTGCAAAACTGACAAATATCATCCCAACCTGAGACTTATTAGAGTTTAGAAGAAACAGGAAGGCAACCGTAAAATAAACCTAAGGTTTTAGTGAAGGCAGATAGGGGTATGGTTCTCCTGTTCATCTCCCTGTTAAATATCTAATCTATATAGTCATCCCATGGTATTCTATGCTTCAGTCCAAAAAGTAAACTGAAGTATGTGGCTGCATGTCTGTTGTACACAAGTCTACAATGAATAATAAAATTATTGATCAACCCCACAGCCCCTTGACAAATCACAGCTCAGAACCCAACCATCTCAGATCTTCACTAAAGAGGGTCAGATTGTAGAGTAAATTACATAGGTATGTGAAAGAGTATGCTTCAGTAGTGGACTGTGCTCATGCAGCAGGGTTGCAAATATAATGAAAATGTTAAAATTTATGCTCGCAAGACCCACAAAAAAACATGAATAACTCTGCTTCTAATAATACTAAATCTGTAATCTTAGGCTTGTTTTGAAGCTAATGGAACTGATATGTAATTAAAAAGGGTTTAATTCTAAAATACATAATTTTTTTAACTTCACGATCAAGGATCATGACCTTTGATCTTGAATTTAAAAGAAAATGTAGGTTCAATATTTTTGGAAATAAAGTATGTTATACAGCTAAATATGATCTTTCTTTGGTGTAGGCTTAATCTTTGGAAGGCTTTGGGAACATGAGAAAAAAATTGAAATGCACAGAGATTAATGTAAAGCGCAAATATTTGCAAGTGTATAATATAATGGTGGCATATAATGGCTACCAGTACATAAACTTTTTAGAAAGTCAACAAGTCAGTGGCTTCTCCTTAATAATGCTGCTTCCATACTTTGGATTCCTGCAGCATTTAATGTATATGTTCATCCAGTTGCAGTACAAGGATCAACCTTCATCAGAACACTTGCACTGGGGATACTGAAAATGTCATGCTTGTGAGGGTACACAAAAGATGGATTTGGACCGCTGGGATGGAGAAAACCAATTAACGCCTCCTGGGATGCCACATTCACATTCATCACACAACCTAGCCACCAAGCATTGTATAGACACATGTCACAAGTCCTTTTATTTCTTCCAAAGATAAGATGGTGTATCGTGTGAGAAGCTTGTCTGCAGATCCCTGGTAACATCTGCTGAAAATCTCTTCATTATTAAGTTATTCCTTACCTGAGGTATGAAAGCATGAATTGAGTACCAGAACTCGCTTGGCTTCTTCATGCCGTTTGTGTAGTAACTTTCCATTCTTCAAAATTTATCTTCGGATACATACACAAAGTTCATGTTCTTAATGTGATCTTTTGCCCAGTCGAAGAGCTGCTGTGGAGTCATAATTTGTTCAGTATAAATATGCTGTAAGCTAGCCCTAGCTGCTAACCTCTTCACGGTTTCACCAAATCCATCACATGAATTCTTGCCATGAGAAGTGGCAAAGAAATGCCACTCAGCTGGAATACCAAAGTCAGCTTCATGGGACACTAAATTTGAGAAGTTCTTCCTGTTTTTGTATTGGCCTGCATAACCATCTGAGAAGTAATATATTTTGCATACATTTTCAATGTTTTGCTTCAGGAAGTGAACAAGGCAGTTCTCAAATGTATGCACAGCAACTGCATTGTGTTGCAAACAGTCTGAAATAACTACCAAGTTTGTACACGACAAATCTTCTGTTTCAGTCTGTCTGTAATAAATAGCAAATGGGTGACTAGTGGCTTGGGAATTATTCCAATGGAAACCCTGTACCTCATCTTGCAGTATGAATGAATAGTTTTCTGAAAAATCACACTCTACAATAACTTCACCTATCCCTAGGTCATCTTTCAAATATGATGACTGTTGAACAGCAATGAAAGTATGTGTCTGTAGTTGAGTTAACTTGGATATTAGCAAACAAATGAAATCTTCAGAGGTCACCACAGTTGTCTCAAGTGTGCATATCTGTGAGGTTATCCACTGTTTGAAAGTAACATTTTCAATGGCATTTAATTCTAGCACATTTTCAACTTCATTCATTATCTTGCTTGTTCCTGGGCATTCACCACTTTCCGCAATTGTTTACTACTGTGTTTGTGTATTTTAATATCAAATGGAATGCAACTCTATGTCTTAATGTACTTCTTCTCCATCGTCATATAAATGTAATTGTTAAGTTCAAGAAATCAACACCACCAGCAATGACATACATCACAATGCAGAGACATAAGCCACACTGGGAACTCCACTCCACAGACAGAGGCAGTATGTATTAGGCAAGTCTCAGCATGTATAGGAGACAAGTCTGAACCTGCTCAGATTGCTTAATGCAAGAGTAGCCCGTGTAGCATACTTAAACATCCATTTACTCGTGTTCCCAAAGCCTTCCCAAGATTAAACCTACACCAAAGAAAGATTATATTTAGCTGTATAACATACTTTATTTCCAAAAATATTGAACCTACATTTCCTTTTATATTGAAGGTTAAAGGTCATGATCCTTGTACATAAACTTGTATATTTTAGAATGAAACCCTTTTTAATGACATCTCAGTTCCCTTAGGTTCAAAACAAACCAAGATTACAGTTATAGCATAATTAGAAGCAGAGCTAATCATGTTTTTTGTGGGCCTTGCGAGTATAAATTTTAACATTTTCATCATGTTTGCAACCCTGCAATACAAAAACCGTGTATCACAGAGAACTAAACTTTGACATAGGCTCTTTCCTGTATGTTCTGAGACATTCTACCAAATTTCATGAAATCTAAAGGGGTAAGGTTGAAAACCCCACTTTGTGATGATTTGGCATGGAATAATCCTGCTACCAATAACCACACATAACAATTGCCATTAAAATGCAAGATTGGATAGTTAAATAACACAATTTTTTCCTGCAATGTTGAAATTTTGTATATATGTATATAGTTTTAAGTTTGCACTGGAGACATAATAAATAAGTATTGTGACAGAAGCCAGAACTACATCGCAAAGATAGTGTGCATGTTCTGTTTTGTAGGCAAAAGGACAAAACACAAGTGAAATATGCAGGGAAATGCTGGAAGTATATGGGGAAGACTGTTTGGACCGTAGCAAATCTCCAGGTGGTGAAAGAGGATGTGTTTACTCACCATATTCTGGACAACCATTAACAGCTGAACTCAACAACATGTCACAGCCTTTGAGAATGCAATTGTGAATGACCAGCTGATCCATCTGCGGACCTTGTCAGAGTTGTTTAACATTTTGTATGGTATGATATCATGCAAGAAGTACTGAATTTTCATTAAGTTAGTGTCTGCTGGGTACTGAAGAACCTGATGGATGACCAGAATGGTAAGTGAATGATAACATGCTTGGACCACTTACAGCATTATGCTGCAGAAGAATTTCTTCCTTTCTGGATGAAATCATGACTAGTAATGAGTCCTAGACCTACCACTGCATGCCTAAGACAAAATAAGCCTCAATGGACTGGAAACATCCTGATTCCCCAGCACAGAAGAAATTCAAAGTGATGCAATCTGCAAAAAAATGTGACCGTGTTATGATACCCATGGCTGTTCTGTTGGTGGAGTTTCTTATACAAGGGAATGCTGTGAATGCAGCATCATATGATCGGTTAAGTTGTGAAGTGCCCTTAGTGACAAATGCAATGCTGCAAATGTCATACTCCTCCATGACAATGCTCGCCCCCATTGTCCAGCTTCTATCCATATCAAAATGGCAACATTTGACTGGGATGTACTCTGGCACACACCGTAGAATCATCCAGACCTTGCACCCTTGGACTTTCATCTGTTTGACCCAATGAAGAAATTCCTACACGGCAAATCTTTCAATTCTGTCAAAGAAGTGCAACTGACTGCAAGTGACTATACTCCCAAAAGATGGAGTTCTATGAACAGGGTATGTTGAAATGTGTTGAGAGATTTGGTTCCTTTTGAAAAGGAGCTAAGGGATGTGGTTTCATTTGTATGAATTATTTTGTCAGTAATGGTTCCATAAATACCTACGAAATGAAATGCTGAAGGAAGAGGATTTAAGGAATTCAAATGCACATATCACAGAGTTTAAGAGAAGATGCAAACAATCAGAAAGCCTCTAATGCACTCGGCCACCGCTTTTAAGACCCTTTCCCACAATTATACAAAATTCATCACTGAATGTCAACAAACTACTCCATCTTATTGATACTGCACATGTGCAGAAGGAAGTGCCAACCCAAGTGTACAAGCGTAATCAGCGAAAATAGCAATATTCGTA
The DNA here is from genome assembly GCA_030765065.1 of Deroplatys truncata. Lineage (NCBI taxonomy): Eukaryota > Metazoa > Arthropoda > Insecta > Mantodea > Mantidae > Deroplatys > Deroplatys truncata. The sequence goes on along the minus strand of CM060990.1, from coordinate 176,301,378 downwards.
GTTTTCAGTAGTCGTAAGCTTTCACGGCCGGAGTCCAAATTATAACTAGAAGAATTTTCCGGGCTGAGAAGCCGTGGTCTGCTGGAGTTTTCAGGTCCAGACGTTTCGTTCACGACTGCGGTGAACATCTTCAGTGGCGTGGTCTAAGTCTTCTCGGTGAAGGTTTGGTCGCAACTGACTCAGCTGAAATAGCAGCAGTATTTATACTCAGGCTGCTCTCACGTGATTGGTCCGGCTGGAGGTGCATGTGGTGGAGGGAGGGGGTTAGCCACTCCAGTGCTTTTGATTCCTGATTGGTTTGGATGATCTTGTTGGGTTTGTGCCTGTTTGATGTTCTCAAGTAGCGGATGCCAGTTTTTGTGTCTCTTCTTTCCTATTGAAGTTATTGGGATGTTTGTAAATTCCTATTGCTTCACGTTGTAATCTAGCATGGTAATAAGGCATAGATGAGAGAACGGCTGTTTTATGATATTGAATTATTTTTTCCCCTTCTGCCCAAAGTGCATGTTCAGCAACCACGGACTTCTCGGGTTGACCTAGACGGCAGCATCTCTTGTGTTCCGTAAGCCGGGTGTTGACGCTACGTTCTGTGGTATCTATGTATACCGCACCACAAGAGCAGGGGATCTGATAGACGCCAGCCGAAGTAAGCTGGTCCCTGGGGTCTTTGGCAGAGCATAATAATGCGTTTATCTGTCTAGTCGGCTTGAACACTGTTTTAATATTATGGTGCTTGAGTAGGCGTTCTATTCTGTCAGTGAAATTCTTGAAATATGGCAGGAAGGCAGTGCCTTTGCCTTTGGGTAGTTCTTGTACTTGGCTGATGTGCTGTGGTTTGCGTGGACGTAGAGCTCTGCGGACTTCTTGTGTTGTATAATTATTTGCATATAAGGCATGTTCTAGGTGACGTAACTCCTGTTGTAATGAATCTGGTTCACACATGCGGGTGGCACAATCTGCAAGAGTCTTTATCAGGCTCATTTCTGTCGCGGATGATGACTGGAATTTTTATTCAGGTATCGGTCTGTTTGAGTAGGTTTGCGGTATACCATGTGTCCAAGAGTGCCGTCAGCTTTCCTGTTGACCAGGACATCTAAGAAGGGTAACTGCTTCTCTTTCTCTTTTTCCATGGTGAACTGGATTCATGGATTAATACTGCTTATTAATTGTGATTAATACCACTTATTTCCAATGGGACAAGACCTTCTACGAACAGATGGATGGGGTGGCTATGTGCAGCCCCCTGAGCCCGGTTATCACCAACTTCTTTATGAAGTCTTTCGAATCTGCAGCCCTGGAATCTGCCTCACACAAACCATCTGTGTGGTAACGTTATGTGGATGACACTTTTGTTATCTGGAGTCATGGGGAGTTGTTACTTAATGCTTTTCTTCAGCATCTGAACAGTATCAATCCACGAATCCAGTTCACCATGGAAAAAGAGAAAGAGAAGCAGGTACCCTTCTTAGATGTCCTGGTCAACAGGAAAGCTGACGGCACTCTTGGACACATGGTATACCGCAAACCTACTCAAACAGACCGATACCTGAATAAAAATTCCAGTCATCATCCGCGACAGAAATGAGCCTGATAAAGACTCTTGCAGATTGTGCCACCCGCATGTGTGAACCAGATTCATTACAACAGGAGTTACGTCACCTAGAACATGCCTTATATGCAAATAATTATACAACACAAGAAGTCCGCAGAGCTCTACGTCCACGCAAACCACAGCACATCAGCCAAGTACAAGAACTACCCAAAGGCAAAGGCACTGCCTTCCTGCCATATTTCAAGAATTTCACTGACAGAATAGAACGCCTACTCAAGCACCATAATATTAAAACAGTGTTCAAGCCGACTAGACAGATAAACGCATTATTATGCTCTGCCAAAGACCCCAGGGACCAGCTTACTTCGGCTGGCGTCTATCAGATCCCCTGCTCTTGTGGTGCGGTATACATAGATACCACAGAACGTAGCGTCAACACCCGGCTTACGGAACACAAGAGATGCTGCCGTCTAGGTCAACCCGAGAAGTCCGTGGTTGCTGAACATGCACTTTGGGCAGAAGGGGAAAAAATAATTCAATAGCATAAAACAGCCGTTCTCTCATCTATGCCTTATTACCATGCTAGATTACAACGTGAAGCAATAGGAATTTACAAACATCCCAATAACTTCAATAGGAAAGAAGAGACACAAAAACTGGCATCCGCTACTTGAGAACATCAAACAGGCACAAACCCGAGATCATCCAAACCAATCAGGAATCAAAAGCACCGGAGTGGCTAACCCCCTCCCTCCACCACCACCGCACATGCACCTCCAGCCAGACCAATCACGTGAGAAAAGCCTGAGTATAAATACTGCCGCTATTTCAGCCAACGAGTCAGTTGCGACCAAACCTTCACCGAGAAGACTTAAACCACACAACTGAAGATGTACACTGCAATCGTGAATGAAACGTCTGGACCTGAAAACTCCAGCAGACCACGGCTTCTTAGCCCGGAAAATTCTTCTGGTTATTATTCCTAGTTTTTTGGTAAATGAAAACTAGAAATGTTTCCAGAATTTTAAACTGCTCTTGAGTATATTTTCCAATGCTCCAAGCATTAAACTCATCCGTCACGGCTTTCCAGCATCTTTATATGACATTTTTTACACTCATATTCTTTAAATGGATTTTCTTTATCTCTACCAACAAACATTTATCTTTTTCGCTGATTTCCCCCCTTTTCCGATCGCACATAACCTTATCCATGATTGCATCAAATAAATTGTGCAACAAAACAATACCTCCGGGGGTAATAAGCTATTACTTCTGTAGTCTTAACTAAAAGAGTAAATTGTAATTGAGCTTTCCAATGTTACTTCCAGAGTAAATTGCTCCCATATGAACCTATTTCCATAGTACAGACTTCTTTAGTAAACATTACTTCTGAAGCAATTTACTCCAACATGGTGCATGCTGCCCTAAGTGTACTGATAATGCACATCCTAAAGGTTAATAGTTAAACACACAGTACTTAGTATAAATAATGGAAGAACAGAAAAAGAAACAGCCAATTTTGTACAAGCAGGCAAGGGATATAATACACAAGGTGTATTCCTACTTCAAGAGAGAAGTGTCTGCTGGCGGGCCATTACACAGCATTACTAAATGTGTAGCACCCTGGCAATCCCACGTTTTATTCCCCTGGCAAAAATAGGCAAAGGCAGAAACCTGCAACTGGAATGGATGAATTTAACCTAAACATGCTCCTTTGTAAAGTTTTAATAGTTTTACAACAGTGAGAAAGCTAATATCGGAAATGCATGAAGCAACAGGATATAAGTGAAGTGAAACATCCATGTTAAAATTTTTTGGGGGTCTTTGGGGTTTAAATATCACAAATGCAACTATGGCAGAAAATTTATTATGGAAAATTTATTATGCTGTGGGCCAAGTAAGGTTTTTGAGAACGATGAACGAGATAAGTAAACAAAGCTGTTTACTATCTCAAATTAAACACAGATCATGTAGATAACAGTACAGTGTTATTCTGAACAAATTCAAAGGAAAATAGTAATAAACAGAAAATTCACAATATAATTATGTAAGGAGGTACACTATGTACATTTATATGTAGATGGCGAATACATCACAATTTTAAAATAACACAATCTAAAATGATTTATGTAACTACATGTGCTAGTTTAAAGATGAATCTTAAACATTTTATTTTCTTTTTACTTCTTTGCTTCTTAACTGCATTTTTTATATGATTTTCACATTTTTGTGTAACTGAAATGAACCTTTACTGTATGAAATTAATAACAAATAAGGATTTAGATGTGAGGAAAGATAATGTGCTTTATGCATATGCATATTATAATAATTGCATTATGGTAAACAATTACGGGTATAATAATCTGTTTTGCCCATTAAAATACACTTCCTGTTGTTTAGTGTTAATAACCAAGGAAGAACGTGTAACTTTTACAGAATGCTTCTCAAATATTGGAAAGCAAGTGTACCCTTGTAATACAAATCAAACAAAATCTGAGCATTTATGAAATACTTGGAATGCTCTTATCCCTTACAGTACATAGTTGTTGGGTTTTTTTTTGTTTTTTTTTATTTATCTTTATCAAGGAAGTTGCCCCTGCTTGCAATTAGTATCCTTTAAATTGTTGAAGTGAAGTTTACTGTAGCTCAAGAAACAGGTGACATGCACAACAGAATGGTAACTAAGGAATAGTCTAGTTCTCTCTCTCTCTCTCTCTCTCTCTCTGTGCGCGACCAACCACTAAGATAGCTGCCAGCCAGTATAATTAGGGAAATAGACTTGGAACAAAGCCCATTTTGTCCTAACTATTAAACTTTTTTTAAGAAAACGTTGTGTGTAACTTAATGATTCATTCTCATACAAGAATATTTGCTGTAACTGCTTTTATTAGTTTTACAGTCTTTAACAGTAATTGCCTCAATTTCAAAACATTTTCTCTGCAATACTGCTACTGTTGTAGCATACTTCACTAAATTATTTGCACCATTAAAGCCAAATGCTAGGTTTCTAACACCACTATTCTAGCAATTACTTGTTAACAAAAAAGTAGTTTTAAAAAAAATTCAGCATTACGTGTGTGAATTTTGCACACATGTTTTCTGATGCATTTCATTTATATTTGAAAAGAAGCCTAGCAACTTTTTATTGTTCCTATACGGTAAAGTAGGCCTTCTATAATACATACACGGTAGAAGTTCAACTTTAAAATATTACAGTAGAACCCTGTTTTAACAAGCCCACTTTTAACAAACATTTTTGGAAGTCTCACTAAAAGTCCTATAAGCGTAATGTTATCTAAATCCATCTTTTACAAATCTTGCTTAAACGAAAAGCCTGTTTTTAACGAAAATATTTTTCTCAAATTTGCGATCGTGTAGCTTCTGTGTAGTTTGTGCATTAAGATTTTCAGACTACAGTTAACGCTACCTCCTCTATAATGGGCAACGTAATGCCTTTTTGGATGCCTTTAAATTCATTAGCCTCTGCACGTCACTTAGTGTTCCGCTCTAGTTCATATTAAACTGCAAAAGTTGGCAGCTCTGCAATCACGTTTTCAAAACTCTTAACTTCCATATCTCTAACTTCTGAGTTCTGTTTGATTTCCTCTTCCATATTAAAGTTCACCAGGTGGCATGTTAATTTGTGTTGGCTTTGTGATAGTTATTTATATTTCTCATTCGAAAAAATGGCTGCTAAACGGAAGAAGCTTACCATCCATGACAAGATTACAATAATTCAAGATGTGGCAAACAACAGTGCAGTTTCATTGACTGATATGGTGAAGAACTATGATTTGGCTCCTTCCATGTTGCGCAGGATACTTAAACAGAAAGATGCTATTCTGGTTGCATAAGTACAGTGCAGATCCGCGGTGAAGAAGTGAAAGAATTTTCCTAGCTCTCCATTTGAAGATATCGAGAGCATTTTAATGAAATGGTTTGAAGCCAGAAGGAGCGACAATGTTCCTACCAACAGAAACATCCTAAAAGAAAAATCTCGCCAAATAGTGAACAACTTTTGTGCTTCAAACGGTGGCTTGATTGTTTCAAGAAGTGACATAAACTTTCATGGCAAAGCATGTGTGGTGAAAGTGCAAATGTTAAACATGACTCCATTGAGTTTTGGAAAGAGGAGACCTTGCCTAATCTCCTCTGTGGCTACAATGCAAAGGACATTTTCAATGCAGATGAAACGGGTGTGTTCCGTAACCTGTTACTCAACAAGACTTATACAGTTCACTGTGAAAAATATCATGGTGGGAAAAAAAGCAAAGAAAGGTACACAGCTCCGCTGTGCACAAATAGTGATGGAACTGAAAAGTTACCCCGCTAATCATAGGAAAATTAAAAAATCAGAGTGTTTCAAAAACATTAGTACACTTCTGTGTAAATATGATTTCCAGAAAAGTTCATGGATGACTTCAGAAATATTTGTTAAATATCCACAAAGCCTGGATACCAAAATGGGACCTCAGAGAAGAAAGACTGCTGTGATGATTGGTGTGCAATTCATCCATCAGAGCCATCATATTTACAGAACATAAAGGTGATCCTTTTACCAGCAAACTGCACCAGCCTGCAGACTTTAGACTTGGGAATTATTAATTCTGTTAAAGCAAAGTACAGGAAAGCCCTGGTGCAACTAGCTATTTCCTTCTTAGAAAGAAAGCAAGATATGCATTTGAATATACTTCAGGCCATGCATATGTTTGTGGCTGCATGGCAGTTACTTACACCAGGAACCATACAGCATTGCTTTGGGAAAGCTGGGTTTGGTTCTTGCACCGATGTCTTCAACGAGGACAATGATACCGAAGAAATTTGTACGCAGGAAGAGTAGGAGATGCTACAGAGAGATACAAGTGTAACCTTTGAAGAGTTTGTAAGTTGTGATGGCAGTGTCCTAGCCTCAGAAGCATCCGTGGACATTGTTGAGCTACGCAACGAGGCAATGAAGCAACCAGATGAAGAGGAATCAGCAGTACCAACATTTGCAGCAGCAGTGGAAGGATTGGATGTCTTGAGAAGGTACCTATGCTCCTTCCCTATTGATGAGGAGCTACTCAGCAGCATTAATCATATTGAACACAGGATTCTAAGTGCCAGATACCTGGGTAGGAGGAGGCAGACTACTCTGCTGGATTTCTTTAAGAAATGAAGGTTAGTAACTTTACTATCTTGTTTATTTACCGGGTAATACTGAAGAATCAGCCTGCATTCATATCTAATGATAAATATGTAAATCTGATATTCACTTTCATTTTGTTTGTTACAGATTAAGCGTAAATGGCTGACCATGAAGTGGTGTTAATATCAGTGTTTTCTGTTTTTGAAACTAGTATAAATTTATAGCCATTATAGCATTTTAATTCTTTAATTTACTGCATTTTGTTCATTAATCTTTAAATTCCTTTCTTAGTATTATGTGTGTACATAATGATTTAAAATTTGCTATTAAAATACTTAAAAACACGATTTGCATATTATTTCTGGCAACTGAATGCTCAATCTTATGCTAACTCCTTTTTAAAGAAAACCCCTATCTAAGGAAAAAATTTTAATTTCCCCCAAGATTCGTTAAATATGTGCTTTACTGTATTTACCTTACATATTAATTCTTAAAATAATGTCACCTGTGTGACTCAAAGAACAGCACAATTATGTTTGCTTCACACACTTAACAATTTTTCTGTGAATCTTTTTCTATATTTCAATCAGCATATTGTTTTTTCAAGAGTGCTCGACTCCCTTAATATCACACTTCAAATTCATTAAAAATCTGAAACTACTTTATAGATAAATATATTTTTTTAATGTTACGTGTGTGACACTTAAATCATTGTGTGTGCAACTTGTGGTTAAATTGTATTTTAAGTAATGTTACGCTTGATAAAATTACACGCTCCTATGTTAAACTTGTTTTATTATGCATAATGGATAATTTTATAGAATGGTTACAAGAAATAATTTAGTATGTTCAAACAAATAACAAATTCAGTTTTACAAATCCACAAACTTAAAGTGTCCTCGTGAATTCACAACCTCAGGTGGGTTAACTTTTTTCTTGGCATCACTTTTGAAGTAATACAGTGCATCTGGCTTTGATGGCCACTTCCAGTATTTTGCTGATGGTATCATAACTGAAACTTAACCTCAGTCTTGTTAACATCCAACATTTCACCAGGGTAGATTTGTCCATCACATAGAACTGCACACCAATCTCCAACATTCAGCTGGATGTCTTTTGTACTGCCTTCTTTCCTTAGGTCTGTGATAGGCTGCTTCAAAGAGTTAGTTTTCCAGTGAGATGCTCCATTCATATCTGATTTAATTACATGTGCCTGCTGGATTCCTGGAACTTCAGGCACCTCTTTCCTAGGGTCTGTCCTCATCCATTTTCTTTGAAATCTGGTCCTGGGATACATGCAGCACTTTGGTTGAAGGCATTGCCTTAGACATCATGTTGTCAAAATCAATGAAATTTTGGACAACAACACTCTCCAAGTGATTCATACAGATCTGCCTCACTAGTGATTTTACTTGTCCCCCAATACCATCCACTACGCCCTTTCCATGGCTTGTAGCAAAATATTTCCATGAAAATGGTTTCCCATAATGCTGGGTGAGTGCAGATAAAAGCTTAACTCTATATCTGTTTTTGAATTCTGAGAATGGGCCATCACTGTAAATGATATTGCGAAGTTCATTTTTGGTTGTTATACTAAAAATCTCTTCACACAGCTTTGTTACAAATGTATAAATAGTATCCTTGTTCTTATCTTTGTGTCCAAACAGATGAGGTAAGTCTTACATTCATTGCCTTCAAATATCGCAGCAGTGAACAGTTGCACATTCTGTCGAGACCAAAGTGCAGGCTGTATCTCATTTTGGTACGCACATGAATATGACATTGCAAAATCAGTCTGTAAAATTCTAGAAGTAAGCTTGTCGCTTTCAGAAGCAGCAAATTGAGTTCTTTTAACTCTTGACATGTTTTTGGAATTTAGGTAATTCAACAATGACCATGTCTATGAGCACTCTTCACAGCCTTCTTTTGTTGTTAAGACCACGCGGCCATCAGTTTTTGTCCATTTGTTTTCATTGTCACAGAGAGAGTTCGGTCATCATTAAACTTGCATATTTTACCTCCACAGCAAGCATCACAAGTATTGTCCCAAAAGTCTGAATTCAAATCATCAGGTCTGCAGAGAACACGACACCACCATGAACCATTATACTGAATCTTCAAACCCTTCAACATTAACCTAAAGTTCTCATGAGGTTTGCACTTGCACTTATCTTTCAGAAGCAGTACATTCTTTTTGTCTTAGGGAACAAAATTTTGTAAACGATATTTAAGCTTTTTCAGATATGTACATTGCATACGATTCTCGTAAGAACATGGTCAAATGGTATTTCCTTACTCACCTTTTCTCTTCATTTTCCCATATTGTCATTTCATCTTTCATTCCAGGCATAGTATATACAATATCAGGCCTATAATTGTCTCAACTTCAGCTTTATCTGCATTACTTATTTTGTGTCATGAGGCTTCCATTCATCTTAGTTTCTAGGTTTACATCAATTCTTTCGCTAGTCCAGGTACTACAGCAAATCTTTTTGTAGCAGAATATGGCAGACTTCTCAGTGACCTCCGAACTTAAATAACTGTGGAGTTATATAAGGCCTAGTTCTCAACTCTGGTGGTAAAGTAGATGTGGTTTCTTGCTGCTGCTTTTTGTTTTCTCCACTCTTCCTTTTTCTTTCTGCAGCTGCTTCTCTGTACCTTCTTTTTTCCATTTGTCATATTTTCTACTCTTCTTTTCCTTACCATTTCAATGCGCCTACTTTCAGCTTCTTTATAGGTTATGACATCTTTCTTTTTCTCTCTGTATTTCCTAATCCTTTCCTTGTTAAATTTTCTCTTAGTTACTATTGCATATTAGTTCTCTTCCATATCAAGTCTTATCTATTTCACCTAAATATGTATATGCCTCAAAATACTACACTGAATTGAAACCAAACTGAGCACAATTGAGGAGCATTTTTGCAAAAGTCGATAGATGCAGAAATCAAAATTTTACAGGAATCACATTTTTATTTTAAACATACAAGCATATACTTCATAACGAAGGTATTTGGCATGAAGCATTCTTTGTTCAGAGGCAATGAAAGTTGGTTAAACAAAAATATGTGCACTTTTTAAATATTGGCCTATTTTACTCCCAAATAACCGAGGTATTTTCAAAACTCAATAGATGCAGTCTTTATTCATGAGTCACATTACAGCAGTAATAAAACTGAACAAAATTATTAGTACAAAACTGTGATTATTACAAAAGTCTAATGGGACACCTCTACTAGAACAGTTGTGTAGAGGTCCTTTGCCTCATATGTTATTTCGAAATACTACACAAGTTCCTTAATGTCATTCTTTTTTTCTTTAGACATCATGTTAACTTCTGGAAGAGCACAGGAATTTAACATACTGTCACATGCTTGAACTCTTGGTTTTAGCACACACTGCCACTGGGCATGTTGAATGTGTATTCTGCACATCAATGGATACATTACGGTGTGTGGTTGATTTTTTTTGGTTTTTTTTGTTTGGGTAAATGATCACTTGTTGCAGAGACATCTTGAAAGGCAATGTCTTCCATTCTCTATTCTTCCGAAAACACAATGTGGAGCCATATAACTATGACCGCATATTGGAAAAAAGTGAAAGATGCAATCAAATTATGACTTTACAAGGATTTTTGCTTTAATTCTTGATTTTCTACCAGCTAGTGTTTCTTGAACCATAATAAATTCACCCACTGTATCCATTATTCACACACAAGTGAATGTTAGAAATTATGATACTGATCTGCAACCAGGAGAAAAGTCATGAGAGGAATCTGCTAGCTTTGCACCAACATGGTTTCAAATACAAATGTTACATCAGCGCAGTACAAGTTAACTGGAAAACATTAGCTCACACTTAGTGAGCTTACATTGAAAGCTTATATGAATATTTAAGCAGCCAATGTATGTCCAAGGATGCAAAGATTCATATTTTGCTCCTTGCCACCTGAGAACCGCAGAACCTTCTCGTAGAATCGCAGTAGTTGGAATATTATGACACTGGAGAATGCTCTTACTTAAAACCTTATACCTCGGTGAAAAACATTTTAATTGGCCTTGTGAATATTTCAAATAAGCAGTCCAGCATGTATCAAGTTTTGCTTTAACGACTGCATCTATTGAGTTTTGAAAAAACCTGGAATGTTTGGTTGTCTCTAATTATGGCATAAATCAAGTTTTGCTAAATCTGATTTCATAGATCAACTTAGGTGCTAAAAGATATATAGATGCATTATACAATTCATTTTTGGAAATGTTTGCATCTATCAACTTTTGCAAAAATTCTCAATTATGCCAGCATAGACCATTACAGAAAACAAAGCAACATTGAGATTGTTATACAGAAGCCTCTGATTTGGGATCAAATAGTAGTTCTGTACTCTTCGGTAACAATTGAAGGAACAAGGAAGTCAATTAACCAAAGAAAGAAGAGAATTGATCACGACAGCCCTGGTAGCCAATTAAAAAGTTCACGTCACACACGTAATAGTTTTGGTTACCTGTGTGACTATTTATTTCAAATCAGTTCAATATTTAAGGTTACAATCTGAGATTTTAGTGGCAATAAGTATATCTAAAGTTTCCTTAAAAAACAAAATTTTGATTTCCTGGTATGAATAATTCAAGTCCTGCAATAAAACTAACACTATCTTGTGGCATGTGCGATGGATACTTTAACGGCATTTTGAAATGAACACTATAAAATATAACATTTGTTGTAAATTTTGGCTAGAACCTTTATGAGACTCGTAAAGTATCACAGAAATGACTATCTAAATTAAAAGGTTATTAATTTTGTTTTGTTACAACAGCATGAATTTGCTGTTCAAAAAAGCTTGAAAGTTACTCCACATCATACAACATTGAAATTAGAAGCAATTATTTTAGTTTTTAGTAACTGCCCATAAAACTGGGAGTGCATATTTAAAAAATATATTTTTGAATATATGCTGCATATAACGAGGCCTGTTCGACTCATTTTGCATTTCAACATATGAGGATCACTTTCTGTGAAATTTCCCTTCACTATTTTAAATTGTACACATTTCTTTTTCAGGGTAAAATTTAATATATGTAAACAACGATCTGAGATGCATAACACTTACGGAATCGATTCCTAATAGGATTCAATACATCAGCATGGATTATTCGAGTTTTAGATAAGCAAATCTTGCGGCTTGTCTGGCCACAACTGCTCCACTCCTCTACTTCTAAAAAGCATCCCTTGGCTACACTTTGCGGCTTAGGGTCCTCAATAACATCCCCAAAGATCCATGAAAAATATTGTTGAAATATACGGCAAAATGGCACCTTTTTATACTATTTACGGTAAAGATTTATGTTTTATTTTCTTCCATTTTCGGCAATTATGCTACTCTTGTATCCCGTCGAAGTAGCTTAAATTAGCCAAAGAAAAGCGAATAATTTACCTTGTGAGTGAGTGAGTTTAGAAGTAGATGTGATCTGTTCAATAGCTTGTGCCCACCTGCCCGACCCTGGACAGTGTTTTAGTTATAGAGACGAATCGCGTACAAAACAAAACAAACATAGCCATTTTCTCGTTGAAGAAGACGTATAGTGGGAACTGCTAACCTAAATGAAAATCCACCAGAAATGCGATGCGCTGTTGTTAGTAGTTTTTTTTTCTTCTTGTTTTTCTTCGTGTGTTATTCCTGCTGAGAAAACGTAATGCATTCAAAGACTGGCTGCACCATGCAATAATTGAAAGCAGCAAAAGAATATGCACCAAAGTTTTAAGTTTGTAATAGTTTTTGTCAAAGTATATTTTATTAAGAGGTTATTTCCATTATAATAACAGTGTAATAAAGAAGTAGCTTTACCGTAACAGTGGTAGATAGTTAACGCAAGCTTACATAAAAAAAAACCTAACTTAAAGCTAACCTTCCCTCGCTTCGCTCGCGTACTTTAATGTAACCACTGGTAACTAATTAAAACAAGCTTATATAAAAAAAAAACTAAACCTAACCTCTGTGAACCAGAAACGTAAGCTTAGGAACGCACGCGAGCAAAAACTAATTAAAACAAGCTTATATAAAAAAAACTAAACCTAACCTCCCGTGAACCAGAAACATAAGCTTAGGAACGCACGATCGCTTCGCTCGCATGTTTTGATGTAACCACTGGTAACAAATTTAAATAAGGTTATATGTATAAAAGTAAATCAGAAGCCTAAGCTTATATTAAAAGAAAAGTAACCTAAACTTCCGTGAATTCAGAAACGTAAGGTTATATAAATAAAAAAAATGTAACCTAAACCTAATCTTCTGTGAATTCATAAACCTAAGGTTATATAATATCCCTTGGCTACGCCCTGTGGTCGTAGTTGTGGCGCTTTGGTGGCATCAATTATTCATATGTCGGCAGTATTGTGTTAGTCAAGTGTGTGACAGAGTGACATCTGTTGAGCTAGTGTTTTGCATAGAGTGACATCTGTTGGAAATATACATCGTCATCACTGTGGGATCGCTGTGCGGGACACAACTAGAGCATAATGTCGCCATTTTCTTATATTCTCTAAAGCAAATAATATTTAAATTAAATTAAAATTAAAACTCCAACTCCCCAGAGAGAGAAAGAAAACAAAACAAAAGAAAAAACAAGTCTATTCTGAAATACAAACAAAATATGTGCATACTTACAGCAATGATAATATTTGGTACATTTCCATTTTGGGCAAACACCTTTAACCTTGCTACACTTTCTTCATTCCCAACAATATCTTCAAACGTTTGAGGTCTGTATTTCTCTACCCTGTAAATACAGCAATTAATTGCTATTTGCAACAACTTTTAAGAAAATATTACACTATAACACAGTTATGAAAAAGGCATCAAGAAAATCTGCCATGCTTCTTCCCTGAACGAACCCAGGTCATATACATCCTACATTAATGATCGGTGAATTTCAAAGTAGATAAGACTAAATCTGCACTTTCATCTGGACAGTAAAACTTTGAAGATGGAGTTGCCAATCAGTTTTCATTCTTCACTACCTGGTGCACCCTACCAATAAGTCAATCCTCTCACCTATCTGATATACACCAAAAGAACAAATTCGAATGCCGCTCAACAAGTCCCTTCACCACATTCGGTAACCATAACTTTAACTTGCTTGCCACCCGAGTTGACCCTTAAATTTGTTACATGTGAATGATTGGTGAAGGTATTATATAGTGTGATGTGTTCTATATCGAGCTTTGCTTTAGGTGGAATTTACAGAACACTCATGTAATTAAATAATCCCTAATGCCCAATGCCAAGCAGCACCTTATGAAATGCTACCGTCTTTCTCTTATGATTTATTAGCCTTAACCCGAAAACACCTACCAGGGCAGGTTGTAACTCTTCTTCTGCTCCGGTTTCAACATGTAACTTTTCTCTTTCGATGTACTGGGAGTCGCATCTGTATCATCCACATTCATCACTTCTGGTTCCTCAGCCATGTTTTTGACTCTTCTATTTTCTTACAATTCTAATTCCTAGAAATTATTTACTTCTTACATCCACTATTAAGCATATACAAAACCCACAAACTGTTACGCGCCAAAATAAAATTCAATTAGTAGGAAATCGAGGACAAAACACAATCGCACATGCTGTCAAACCTTAAACAACAATGGTAGCAATGGTAATAACAATGGGTAAATGTATATTACTCGACCGCTTATATACGTATATATATATATATTATGTTACTCCAAAGGAACGTAGACCGTTACCTTTTCAAATGTATTACCTAAATAATAGTTTTATGTGCTCCTTTTCTCTCTCTGAGTGTTCTATGGCTCACGATTTCGCAACCACAGCTAAATGCACAGATATATACACATACAGATTGGCTATGCAATGCTCTAAAATTGTCGCTATTGAAGCCGGCTTTGCGCGCAGCCGCCATTGTTTGTCGCTATATTTATGAAAGGACTAACCTTGTATAGGTTTAAGAAAAATAAAATATAAACAATAATAATCTTTCCTGTTTAATTAATCAGTAAATATACACAGTAATTTTCAAACCAATATAATGGGCAACACGTATGTGATGTTGGGTGTAATTTCTCTCATACTAAGAGGAAAAAGCAATAAAATTAGATGTTTCAATACGCAGGTTTGGTTTACCTATTTAAGTGACTTTACGGCAGTAAACTTTGTAAAATATGTTACGTACTATTAACAGAATGATTCTGTATTTTCTAATAATTTTAAGTTTCCAACTCGGAAAGACTCGAGAGAAGGACGGGTAAAGGCAAAACGTAGTAAAAATTGGCAACCCACTCCGGCTTCTGCTGTGTGCTCCCAGGAATTTGGACTAGTGATGGGTCGAGGGAGCCTGAGTCGTTGCAAAGAAACGCTTCCTCCTTTGGAAGAGCGAAGTACGGTTTATATGGAACAGCATTCATTAAATTTTTATTTTCTCAAAAAAGGTTATTTTGAATCAAATGTCCTATGTTTGAGATACTGATACGACAAACAAAATGTATATCTTAAGTGTTCTGAGAATAGTATATGAACTCCACTTTACTGTTAGCGGATTGTATGTAACTTGAAAACCAAAAGTGAGAGGTAAAAAGCTTGACTACAGAAAAATGAGTATCTACAAAAGAATACACTATTTATTCAAAATACATTTCTATTTTCTCAACATGAACAGTTCTTTTTAAATATTTTATGTTTGCAATTTCCCAAGTCCAAGTAAATGCAACGAAGAACGTTTAAAGTTTTAGATACTGCTTCTTTTTCCTTTCTTCTCGCAGAAGCTTGATGGCAAAACAACTTAAATTAGTTGAGTGACTGTTCTACATTTTGCATCTAGGTGGTGGTAGTTGAAGTTTACGGGTAGTAGTTTTTGCAGTTGTGGCAGTATTAATAATGATAACAGCAATATATTAGTATTTTTATTACCATTAATGCCCATGATTTGGAATATCCTCTTTGTATATGCAAAACACACAAAACAGTTATACTCTTTGCTTCTGCGCTAACTTACATAGAATACGCATCATAAAACCTGTTTGGAGAAATACATAAGAATTTCGTTTCAACATCGAAAATAATAAATGCTTCAATCCGATTTATGTCAGTGTTAGAACCGATCCGCTACTACGTCACTTAGTATGATGCCCTATTTGAGACGGTGCGCCGTAGAATACGCATCATAAAACCTGTTTGGAAAAATACATAAGAATTTCGTTTCAACATCGAAAATAATAAATGCTTCAATCTGATTTATGTCAGTGTTAGAACCGATCCGCTACTACGTCTCGCAGTATGATGCCCTATTTGAGACGGTGCGCCGTAAAATGCGGCTATACTGTCACGTATACAGTTGCAGGCAGCAAGATAATTTGTCAGAGATTCGATACTTTATTATATTGGGAAAACCCTTACATTTTTACACATTTGGTCATTTTTATATTTGATGATCTTTCTTGACTTGGGATTGTAGTTGAATCTAACTTATAACAGGAAACCGTAGTCTGCCACTTCCCCTGGCATTTCAAAGGGATTTTACCATGCCATCATTTCCTTAGGGATACGTGCCTTTCTGCACGTCACCCGATGGATCACATGATCCTTAGGAAATCCTGAGCCCACGCACTTTCAGGGCGGCGGCACACCATACTTGGTAATGCTCATAGCATGATTGTCGAGAGCCCCCTAGGCAGTGACTTTCTTTATAAGGAGCTGTAAATCCTTACTGGGGTCGTTCTCATTCTGAACTCCTCGTCAGCAGCCCATGCTGCTGGATCTACAACTGACAACTCTCCAAGGTAAGATCCCATTAGGGGAAGTCACAATATTTTTGTAATACTTAAATTTCACAACATTGTATTTTCTGTGCGTTGAGTCTTCAGTCATTGCAAGACTGAATGTTAAGTCCCTTCAGGACTGGATTGTTAAATACATAGCTGGTCTCTTCAAGACCCGAAGCTGGGAACTGAAGCCCAGCATTATCATGTTTTAGTTAATATAATAAAATGGATCACTAGGAAACATTGCGAGTTATTTGTACCACTATCAACACTCACCTCTAAGTTACGTTCCTCAGTCACAACTCCCAAGGTTGCAACATATGGTGGAGGCTAGAGTTTCTCCAAAAATATGAACTTTTGTTTCGATTCCCAACCTCACTCTGGTGGCTCTCGCATGGTCCCTATTACGATAATTTCTTTTTTTTGTATATCTATCTGTTTTACTACACAAGGTTAACTATGAGATGGGATGTAGTGGCAATTGCTCGTGTATTTTGATGTTGCATGACGCTAGGGTGTCTCTGTTATCTAATCCTCCGTATAACAGGGATTATACAGGCTCTCAGTTGGTGCTCGTATTATAATCCTCGTTTGTTTTAAATATATGGATTTATTAGCACAGTACCCGAGTGACAGTCCCGTCAGTACAGAAATTCGTAACATTATCAGGGCATACATCCAATCTTTAGAAAGTAATGTGCAAACATATGATCTCGCTGTAACAGGTGTTCAAGAAATTTCGTCTGATCTTGCCGATTTATATAAGTCTATGTCTAAAATTCGTACTAGAAGTAGCCTAGGATTCAAAGGGCTAAAACCTGTGCATTATTTCCCAGTTACGCCGAGAAGCCTCAGTGTAGATGATTTAACCAATATTGATTCTCTGCCCTCCACACCTTCAACAAAATCCAGTTCTAACTCCCCATTAGAAAATATTACCATGCCACTGCGAACACTCAGGCGGGCCTTTCTACCTTTGAGCACACAAATAAGAAACCAGTTATCACCCCTTCAGTACCTTCTGCTCGCCCGTTCATAGATCCGGGGATCTTTGAATGCAAGCCAGGACAAGACGTCTCCAAATACTTATACACTTTTAAGACCATTGCGGCAGCGAATGGTTGGGACGAACACTGTAAAAAAGCAGTATTTGCGTGCTACCTCGGGGAGGCAGCTGCCAACTGGTTCAAAACATTTACTCCCAGACATATTCTGCATGGGTGGGCTGAGTTGAAAACTGCTTTACAGGCTGCATTCCTGCCAGCAGCGCACGAAGATGTTCTGGAGTGCCGACTGCGCCAGCGGGTACAGGATTTAAACGAACCAACGGAGCGATACTTATACGATATCCTCGTACTATGCGACCAGGTAAATCCTGGAATGGCAGAAGGTCAGCGCATACGTCACATAATGTGAGGAATAAAACCATCACATCTGGAGCAGGTCCTCCCAGCGGAACCCTAGACAGTCAGTGATTTAACCAATTTTGTTCACCGTATAGAAGTGGTACGATACCTTGCTGGTCAGCGGGTAGACCTTCTGCAGTCACCCCGTTCTACTCCAGTTTCCATCGTAAACAATGCAGTCCCGATGGACCCGGTAGCGAGCTTAACCCAGGAAGTACGTAGCTTTCACAGACAACTGCAGAGGACGCAGATGAGCCGCAAGACTAATAACATGTCCCGTAATCAGGGACAGGAAAATTACCTGAGACGACGTGGTGGTAACCGTGGTGCCAGGGGCACCCGTGGAAATTTTATTTCATCAGGCAATTTTATTCCAAGAGGTGAGGCTAGGTCTCAGCCCCGTGGATCGTGGCAAGGGTCAAATGTTGACGGCCGTACATGGGATGGGCGCCCCACTTGCTTTATCTGTCGCAGACTAGGTCACGTAGTCTTAAATTGCGGACAAAAACAGCTTCCCCCAAACGGACCAGGAACGTCACGGGCATAAATACCGTTACGCCCATTTTTACTAATACTCAGGAACCCACGACGTCGCTTATTCAACCGGTAAATACACTTACATTGAGGGGCATTTTACTCAACAACGCGCCTGTTGATGTCTTTTTCGACACGGGTAGCGCTGTTAGTATAGTCTGAAAGTTTTATTCCGCTCCCCAGAGCTTGACGTTGCGCACGGCAAACAATATTTATTAGACGTCAGATATGCTACCAAACTTTCTTTTCAAATTAGTTGAATGAATTTTTCAGAAGACGTCTTAGTAGTCAAAGAATTTGGGCACTAGGTTTTGTTAGGGATGGATTTCCTAAACCGCTATAAAGCCATGATTGACTTAGCTTCTTTATCGATTACAATCCACCTTCCCGATGGCCTTAAAACCACCCTTCAGTGAAACGAAAAGGTAGATTGTCCACTAGCGCAGATAACTATCGAACCAGGTGATGACGAAGACAAGCAATATAAGATTTTTTGAGCTCAAGACATTAGAATACCTGCTTTTACATCATTGAATGTTAAGGCTTATCTCCCACCAAGTGGGATAGGTAGAGTCCTCTTAGAACCCAGAGCCAGACTGATGCAAAAGAAGAATATCGACATCACACCAGTATTTTAGATGGTTAAACAGGAGTGTATTATTCCCGTACGTAATAATACGGCGGAACCAAAAGCAATTTTTGCTGGTACCACTCTTGCTACCGCATATGAGGTAGCCTTAGTACAGTGAGCAAACTGGTCGGTTGGAGATTCGAACCCAATTGATGTTGATGGTGCAAAGTTCAATCTTAATTCACCACTTACGCCAGAACAACGTTTGCAAGTGCATTCTTTATTAAGATAGTACCGCAATGTCTTTGCCACTCAGTTATGTGAGTTAGGCTCTACTGCCATTGGCAAATTTCAAATTGAGGTTACAGATGAGACCCCATAAGACAAAGGCCTTACAGATTCTCTCAGGCTCAACGGGAGGTCATTCAGTCCCAAGTAAGAGAAATGTAGCAGGCTGGGATCATCTGAGAATCCAATAACCCATGGGCCTAGCCGGTTGTTTTAGTTAAAAAGAAGGATAATTCCTTTCGATTTTGTGTGGACTACCGTAAGTTGAATGCTGTGACAGCCGCCTCTTCTTATCCTTTACCATTGATCGACAACTTATTAACTTATTTAGGGAAGTCGCGCTGGTATTGTACCTTGGACCTGTTGAGCGCGTACTTTCAAGTCCCCATTGCAGAAGAATCTAGAAAATACAGTTCATTCGTCACTTCAGGTTTTCAGCTAGAATTCACTCGTATACCATTTGGACTTGTGAATGCCCCTAGGTTTTTTCCAAGGCAGCTAGTGAACAGTTAGGAGACCTTAAACACAAAAAGCCTTGATATATCTTGACGATATAGTGGTGTTCGCGTCCACATTTTCAGAGTTGTTCAACAACTTGGAAGATGCCTTTCTCAAATTGAAAGAACATAACTTTAAATTAAAACCCCCAAAATGTTTTTGGTATGTCTCCTATCAAGCTTCTGGGCTTTGTATCTGCGAAAGGCATCGAACCAGATGCGAACAAAATTAAAGCCATCACCAATTTACCGATACCTAATACAGTAAGGGATGTACACAAAGTACTGTGGTTATTCAGCTTTTACGGCCAATTTAATATGAATTTTTCAACTGTTGCTCAACCACTGCATGACCTCACGCGGAAATCCAGAATTTTGAATGGTCGCAAGAGAATCAGATATCTTTTCATGCATTGAAGCGCATATTAACAACAGCACCTGTGTTAGCTCGTTATCACCCTGGAGCTTATACTGAACTCCATTCCGACGCCAGTAAAGTAGGAATTGGCAGTTCATTGTTACAAAGGATAAATGGAGAGCTCCATCCCATAGGCTTTTGTTCCTGGTCCTTAAACAAGCACGAAAAGAATTAATGTATCTCCGAGTGAGAATTGCTAGTTATAGTTTAAGGCCTAGCGCATTTTAGACTCTATATTTATGGTTACCTGTAAACATTGTTAGCGACCATCATGCGCTATTCTGCCTGCGGAATTTAAAGGACGTTACGGCTAGGTTGGCGAGATGCGCTTTGAAGTTACAGGACTATCAATACACCATTCTTTATAAATCTGTTGCAACACATTTAGACGCTGATGTGCTATCTATCCCGTAGATGAACCTAAACCATCAGTAGTCGAACAAATGAATGACCTAATAACTTGCCTGCTCTCCCCGGTAGATGTAGCGCGAGAGCAATGGGATGATACTCAGTTCCAACCCATAATCCAGACATTAAAAGACCCGATGCAGGGCCCCCCAAAGTACGGCGACAAGCCGCTTCATATATCCTGAAATCGGGGGTGCTTTACCGAAAGAATCCGGGAACGACGGGACCATTGCACTTATTAGTAATTCCAGAATCCTTGAAGCAGGAGATTTTATTCTTCTGTCAAGATGACCCAGTATCTGGTCATTTGGGGTTCACAAAGACCTTCACCAAAATTAATGCCCGGTATTACTGGATAGGGATGCGAAAAGACGTTGTTGAAAGGTATGTCAAAGTTTTCCCCAGTTGTCAGTCTCGAAAAGGTCCCAAAAATATTAAGCCAGCGGGATTTCTTCAACCCATCCCAGTTAATCGGATAGGTGAACGGTGGGGAATAGATTTGGTCGGACCGCTCCGGAAATCCAAACTGGCTAATACTTTGCTAATCCTCGTTAACGTGTTTGCGAGTAGATGGGCGGAAGTAAAAGCGATCCCAAGGGGTTCCATTGAACACGTGGCTCAATTTGTTTTGGAAAATATAATATGCCGGCATGGGGCCCCTGCCTCTGTTGCTATAGGATTGGGGTTCAGTATTCCTCAGCGAGGTTACTCGACATTTGCTAGTATCTATGGGTGTTAAGTCTATGTTCACAACAGCCTATCACCAGGCCTGTAATGGTTTGTGCGAAAGAGCTAACCAAACGATCGTTAATATGATCTCGAATTACACTTCAACAAAGCAGGATGATTGGGATGTTGAGGTTCCGCACGTAGTGTTTACATACAACACCAGTCGACAGAAATCGGCAGGAATGTTGCAATTTACTTGATCTATGGTCGTAACCCAACCTTACCCGGGGAGGTCGAATTGAAACACATCACTGACAACATTTGCGTGAAAGAAACTCAAACCCAGACCGAACTTGCCAAGAATAACATTGCGCATAGACAGGCTAAGGATAAACGAATCTTTGACAGAAAAAGGCGTGCACTCAAATTCACCCCGGGCCAATTAGTGAAATTATTCACACCGTTTCGAAAAAAGGGTAAAACCACCAAACGTTTGCATCGATTCCAAGGATCCTATATAGTAGTACAACAGACGTTACCTGTAAATTATAAAATGAGGCAAACAACTGGTCCTAAGACAAGGGAAATGCTAGTGGACGTATCTCGCTTATATCCCTATTATTTACCCTACAGAAGAAGTTAGAATCATGTATGACATTTATGTATCCATATTGCTGCTATACACAGTTCCATTAGCACCATAATTAATTCTAGCACATTTACCCTAGTTTCGTCTGAAGACGATCTCCTACCACTATGATGGTATAATTAACCTAGCTTTACTTTGTTATATAGATACATCTACTATACATATTATATTCTTAATTTTAAGATCACCATCAGTAGAAGATACAAGGAATTATGCAGTCAATAATAATAATAAATAATAATGTCAGCTGCAGCATAATCATACCACTACGATGGGTCATAGGGTTTTAGAACCCCTATCAAAATTTTGTAGGAATAAATGTTTTTTCACCTCATTTAAAACGGCATATTGATAAAGAATGCTTTAGTCTGTCATTGACCTTTGGAACAGTCAGATTTACTTTCGTGTCTTATCATTGTTTATTATAAAAAATCAAAAGTACACAATGCATCTCCCTTACGCGTCACC
Organism: Deroplatys truncata; assembly: GCA_030765065.1. NCBI lineage: Eukaryota > Metazoa > Arthropoda > Insecta > Mantodea > Mantidae > Deroplatys > Deroplatys truncata. The sequence goes on along the minus strand of CM060990.1, from coordinate 176,279,022 downwards.
CGATGCGTCGGTCTCAGGTAAAAGATTTCCTTAAGTATTAATTTTCTGTATGTTGTACCTAATAATTTCCCTTTTTATTTTTCAACATTTTGGTATCACTTTTATTCGTATTTTGTTTTCTCCTAGCACTCCCTCAGAATCAACGCTAACGAAATTTCCAGTCAATAAATATTATAGTAGGCTAATGGCGCAGATACTGCTTCCTACATGCACTTGGTAAGGGTTAATTTTGACTTTCTTACCGTTATACGTTGACATTATAATGAACCATAGCATTATTACATTTAGCTTGCTGTCCCTTTGTTGTCTTAGTTTTATTTTGTTCCGCATTTCACACCCCAAGACACAATGATGACCCAAAACCTACGTTCCAATCACCTATCCACTATTATGCCTATCTATCTACTTTTGCCCTGGTGTACCAATCATCATAACTACACAGTGGATTTCCATTTAAACACCGCTCTCATACCCCACAATTTTTATGAAAAACACACTCCAGGTAATAAATTAATTAACACCACTACACTTAAACTTTGTCAGTTTCATGGAAAAGTACGTGGCATAAGTAAATCATGGGCTGCAATATCCACCTGTGAGGGTTTGCGAGGAATAATATTATTATGGAACTCAAGTATTACAGTTACCGAAGCAATGCCAGTTCAGTGAGCAACTACATAAGCTTCCAGGTTTCCTCATTCTTCAAAATTCTAACAAAATAATATCTCCCCAGCATGTTTTTTTCTCAAAAAAGCAAAGGGTGTGGGCGTAAAATAGCGTCCCACCGACTCTTGTACGTCCGCCTGTAGCAAAGGAACGTGTAGGCCCTACATCATGAATTGCGTGGAAAAGAGACAATTACTATTGGCGCAGTATAATATTTACGAATGACATCCTTTCCCCAGGCTAGCCGAAAACCCGTGTTTTTACGTAACAAAGTGTCCAATGTATCACTCAAAAGAGAAGGAGATAGCACCGAGGGATGTAAATGACGAGTTACAATCACCTGTAGAAAAGATTGGCAAGGCCCACCTGGTATAAAAGTTCAAATAAGGGGCCAGCACCCGAGGAACAATGTGTTATTGCATTCTGAAGATCAAAGACACTGTTACAGAAAGATGTATTAAATAGTGTGACAAAATGATTGAACCGCCGCACTTTCTGCAATATACCGCGTATGGTATTATCAGAAACATACATATTTTCTACATGCTGTTTATCGGCAAGCAAAATTTGGGAACCGAAAATGCATCCATCACCCAGTAGGGGATTTTCATTCGACCGAAAAAGGGAAGCATATTCCTCTTGAACAGTTTTAAACTTAGTCAACAGCTAATTGCAGAATGCACAAGTACTGGCATTCAATTTACAATATGGCGATATGGGCGTATGTACCCAACACTGTGAAGCAAAGGACAATACTGGAACTGAATTTTCATATAACGTCAAATTTGGGAGTGAATAAGAATCATCAACAACCGTTACCTTTATAGGTAAAGGTTCATGAAGTCCTCCACATACATTAGGGGTTGTCAGGGTCAAAACAAAATAGAAGAACATGCTTGCGGTGGCCATTTCCGCTGTCATGCTCATAAACAACTCTTCTCACCGTAACTTACTCACCGCTTTACTTGACCCTAGGACATCAATAATACAATAAACCTTTAAAATAAATGAGGTTTCATGGAGCGTCCCGCGCGTCTATCAAACAAACACAATTAAAACGTGTTACAAATATTCATTGTGCACAAAAGATATCTTCATAGACTCTCAAACCTATCAGAGAGCTATCCAGCAGTACCTCGCGGTACTCTGCAGATTGAGACACTCTGATTCTTCAATGGATCTTCCTTATTACGCAAAAATTCACAGGATCCTGCGATATATCTGCGAACACAAATAATTTGCCTATGTGGCTTAATAATCATCCGTCACCACCGAGAGGGTCTCACGACATCCTCTTAGAGTGTATGGGACACTTCCTTGTAAATAGAAACATAGGAAATGAAGAGACTCTTAAAAACCTGACCATTCCTAAGTATTTACAAAAACCATGAAACAATAAAGTACTTGTTAAATATTGACGTTAATATAATGCAGATAAAGGCTGGGAAATTCCAAGAAGAATAACACGAAGCGGATCAGTCAACACTTTCTATAAATTGTCCAAGTTATACGGTTTTACTGCGCCACTTACATTCGCACTGAATATGAACATAAGAGAGAAAAAACGAATAAACCAATTGACATTGCCAATGTAGTTAATGTGTTAGATTTGTCGTGCTTCCGGTATTGGATCAAGTTGTGTGTGTGGCTTCCCTCTGTGTGCCACTGGAGGCGTTGTAAGCAAGAGTATACTCCCCATAGGTTGTTCCTGAGTCGTATTAGGCTCTGGTCTACGTACAGCCCAATGTAGGCGAATCACCTGCCAACACAACTTAAAGAACCGATAAACCGTTGCACCAATAACTACCATAAGTAATATGCCAGAAACTATTACAAAACCATCATAGAAAACGTTTGAAACTGTTCCGGAAACCAGTGCAACCGACAGTCTTGCCGTAATTAAAAGCTACGGGTACAGAAATAATATGACTGTTATCACAATAGTTAAAAATATAATCCACATGAACAACAATTGGGTTTCAGTAGAAGAACCGCGTGTCATAAAGCCGGGTGCCACTATAGGGTTTGCGTAGGGTACATGCGATATATTAAGGTATGACACCTCTACCGACCAATTAGTATTTAAGCATTGGGAAAAGTTAGTAAAAGGGAGAAATTTTAAGGGAACCTAGTATAGACCAACCCGCCGGGATAAGGTGAAGGGTTTGTGGTTTAGGTACTGCAAAATCTATGCAGGGAAAGCGCTTTGGTATATGTACCACCTGGTCAAATTTCAGCTCACAGATACAAGGAAGCGTAAGTTGTAAAGCATCCGGGGAGGTTGCTGGTAAACTGGAGATCAGACGGGTAAGATTATTGCATATTAATTCAATAGGTTCTAGTGGGTGAGTAATGACGTATTCATCCCGCGCAATTTCCGTTGTCAACATCTTATTGGCAGTATGGCATTGGAAGGGACAAAATTCATTCATTTCCGAAGCCGTCATGCAGTTTAGCCGCGCACAACGGTGTAAAGAGCAAATCATCACTAAAACGTACAATGTAACACAAACCAATTTTAAATTGATCACACTGTTGTATAGCCGGGCGTGATAGGGCGTACCTGAGATCCACTAACCGCAACAAAAGCTGTATCGTGTAGTATAGTACATGTCGAAGAACCCCATGCAAAGGGTGTGCTCAGAAATTGAAAAAGTTCCCTTTCTGAACCTCCTTGTCTTACTGGAATTTTAACAGTGACTAAAATATAGTTAGTGCTTGAATGAACATGACGTAATTTCAAGGTCAAAATAACGATGAATTTCGGTTGTGTCAATAACTAATTAAAAGTTAGTACTAACCAGACTTTGTTTCAATTATAACAAATAATGTTCGAAAACATCATAGGGAATTACAGAAAGCGGAAATAAGTGATTACGGCATAATAGCATTGCATCAATCGGCTTTAAAACAGTACAGTATGTACGGATATCTGAGTATTCTGCATAATATCCCATAATGAAAAGAATTGATGATCTGTTATTTGATCCAATTCGTTGTGTATGATGCCATAAGTGTGATTAGCGGCTCTCATTACAATCTTTAGTCTATCATTAATTTTATCAAAAGATCTAGCCAATTGTTCGTTATAGTCATTCAACTTGTCCCATGCAGCCTAAAAGCAAGCATGGCCTTCGGTAATAATACATTGTATGGATGTATAGTGATCAAGTAGTTGTCGGTCTGTAGCTTCTAAAGCATTCATTTGGTTAGAAGTGCTAACATCACAGCAGAAATTATGTATATCACCAAAGAAAGTAATTCCGCGTTTAGCTCGGTGATCCTCCATGTTAGTGAAATTAAAAACAGCATCTGATAACTCACGCAGCTCTCGGTCAAGTGTTTGTCCGATAAAATTAATATCGTCTTTCAACTGAATTAATATTTGTGGGGGTGAACGCCTGCCTGCTGACACTGGAGCCGTCAGCTGTTGTCGCTCCAACCTCTCTCGTAGGACCTTAAAAGTCAGAGGAACGGAAGCTTGATAGGCTATAATTTTTGGTAGGCGTCTCATAGCCGCCCCTGTCGCTAGGCGTATTGACCTGCCGCGTGGCGATAGCTGATAGGAGGGCCATTAGCAAAAGAAGAAGCACGTGGAGATATGACATCTAGAAAAAGTGCATAAGAAACAGTAAAGGGCGAGAAGGCCAAGAGAAAAACAAGAAAATATTACAGAATTGATAACCTAATTATTATATGATATAGTAAACTTATTAACTAATTTATTTATTAATTGCTATGAATATGATTATATATATATATATATATATATATATATGTTTCAAGTAAACCATAATGGGTTTGCATGACATATGGTATAGTATAAGCCACCATATATGAATATATAAAAAACATAGAAATGAAGCTTTATTGAATTATATACCACATCGGGCAGAAAATGAATGTTGGAGAATAAAAGCTGAGCGCTGCGTTATCTCCAACATTCAGAAACAAGCAAACAACTAACAAAAGTAAATAAATACTTTTCCATTCGCTATTGGAAAATTCAGAGTGTAACATGCAAATAAAAGAAGACAGTGCAGGTTTGCGTCTTCGTTTACCTCTCTAAGTAACAGGAAGTGGTTCCTGGGAAGAAAACCCAGACACCAAGTGCATTCTGAACGTTTCCTATTTTTTTCCTAAGATAGACGGCATGAACAAGGAGAAGCGAGAAAGAGAGAGAGCGACAAAAAAACAGAAGGACAAGAAAAAGAAAATCTTGTTGATGTATGGTACGCATCCATTAAAGCTTACATACTGCGTCACGAACCCTACGTCAATTTATAGTTGCAAAGAAGTACATTTCGTAATGGAAGAGGGTATTATCAAGAGGCTCTGGACTCTTGAGGCCATCCGGGACAACCTCCCGGCGATGCGTAGTAGACGGGGCATGGCCCCCAATCTGCGACAACAGATTGAAGATATCCAGATGTGTACTGTACTCCCGGGATGGTCCAGATGCTCCTCGTAGGCCTACACATCCCTGAACTTCTGCAAGATATCAGGAGCATCTTCCTCCTCAATCCACGAGCTATTTTAAATAGCGTATGGGTAAGTACGCACTGTAGCCAATGTACATATACTTGCAAAGGAAGGCCAGACGATTGGCAGGTAATTTCACAGGGGGGTTAATTTCTAGAGGAGGCTTAACCGTGAGGTAAGCTCACCACCTTAATACGTGGTTGCTGGTCCATCCACAGCCGCCAATGAGGGGCCGGAGGGGTACCACGACGATGAGGCCTCTGAGGATGCCGATGGGGCATCCATCAGTGATACCGCTGGGGCTGCTTAAGCCCAGCCATAAGGGAATAAAATTCAAGGTAAGCCGCGAAACGTAAGTTATGCATTCTGTCTTAATTATCCATGTGGTTTCCCCGTAATAATAGTGGCCACGAAAATAATATCCATTTCGAGTAAATAGTACAGGGAAAAAAAAAAGAAAATCAACCGGTAATAACTGATCAAAAATTAATCAATTCTTGCAACATAAAGACCCCATGCCTGATTTGTCTCAACCTAAGGCAAAATTTTGGTGTGAAAGTTGTGAAGCAGACGTGCGCAAATCTAGGTTTATGATTAAGATATACATACACACACAGAAATATTGGCACACACATCTATACATACACACGCACATACATACAAATGTATTTATGAAGAATACTGTTTATCTCGGAGACTTTAAAACGCGCATTTCCGGTAAACTTTAGGTACCAGATTTATAAGCGGTACCAAAATTATAACCGGCGCACAAGAATTAAATATACACAATATCAACTGGGATTTGTAAGAACAAGAAATAGAATGCAACAGTATGAACGCTAGAAAGAAACAATTGGTTGTAAGAACAGAATAAATAAAGAGAATCAAAGTGTAATGCGCCGAAGTCGGGCTCTTTGTGAGACACAAACATACTGGAAGCTGAACAGCGGAAGTAGAGCGATAAAGATATCCGGTTAGTAATCAAGACATTCCAGATAGCGAAATACTGGAGTAGAATGAATTATAACAATGTTTGATCAGTCGCTTTGTATTAACGAATCAAGATAGTGACGTAAAAAGAAATTGAAATAACTGGCACATTCTATGTATCGTAAGACGAACACAATACTTGAAGTGATAAGCAGATAAAAATAAAACCGGGTGTTAAAAGACAAGGATGTGAGTGTCCGAGCGTAACTCAACTCTCAATGCGCAATGCCAAAATGTCCTGCAAAGCAGTCTGCTAATACGTAAGTACAGAATTGTAACTAAGAAAAGGATATATTTTATCGTGTATCAGTGGATTATTGGAAGAAGTGTTGGTTAAAGATAAATGTGTTTCATTATATGTCAAATTAATAAGGGTTAAATCTACAAGTATGATATAGATACGGGGCATACCTATTTTTCAGTTGTTTGTCTGTTGTTGCTGTTATCAATTAGAGAGCTAGGTCGAAAAGGTTCTACATAAGAGATCTATTAGAATTAAGGAATAAAACGTTGTATATATGTGTTACAAGGAACAATCCTAGATATCTGGATTCCCCAAACGTTTATGGACAATAATGCAAAGTTTTGAAATTTTTCCAAAATGGCGCCCAAGGGAACTAAATTCGAGACTAATGAATCAAAATGTGAAAAATCTGAAAAACACTTCGCCTTACGGTGCCGAATTATATACATACATGGCAAGAATGAAATCCTTATACGTGAAAATTCAATTAAAATAGCACATCTTGACATACAGACTCTCGTTTAACGCATTAACGTTACCAACCTAAAACATAAATGTGAGTGGGTTTTATATTTTTCTTCCCAAAGATAAACCAAACATTTTTATTAGTAAGACATCTTAGCTATTGACTGTTAGTCAGCAAGTACCTACCTTTCTGTTAAGTTCGGGATGAGATATTCATTACCTATGTATCTAAGATGAACAAGAGTGTAAAACACTTTGAATTTTAGGAATTAACAAACTCTAGAGTTTGAAAAATTAGTTCATCCACACAATGCTTTATCTTCCCACATACAAAGAGAATTTGAATTATCACCATGTCTGGGCTTTAATTTTGAAAGCTTTTGAACAATTATAACATTTTCTATAAGGTATCATTTATCAATATTAAAAGTCTCAATATAATATTGAAACTATATCCAGGAGGGTGGAGAAAAAAAACAGTAAATTATGTAGTGTTTTCACAACTTGTTTGGACCGAACTGTATTTCAATAATTTTTCATGAAAACAAGACATAGTTAAAATATATTTATGTTCAATGGAGACGTATATGCATAACTGTTCTTTAATATCTCCAGAACTTATATTGTAAGTTGTAATATTTATTAACTGTAATATTTACTTGTAAATAAATTTAAATTCATGCTTTTCAATGAGTCAAACATTTTTAATTGAAGGGAGAAATGCTATGAGTGGTGAACTTGTGTTACCCCAAATCTGTCTTATTCTTATTATAATTAATATTAATGTTATTATTAATTGATTTTTATTACCATGCGATTTTGAAAGATAGCAACACAGTAAATTATTTGACAATTCCAAAATTAAATGATAAAGAAAATCTTATTAAAGTTGTAAAAATTTAAATTTATTACAAATACTTTGCAAATTATACAACTATTTCATAACTGTAAATAAACAACACTCTTATTTACTATGCAAATATATTATGGGACACACACAACAAGAAAAATTAATAAAATCATCTGAGAAAAAAATGAAAAGTGTGAAAATTATGGCAGGGGGGGGAGGAGGAGGAGGATAAGGGGGCCTAACAGGACACGGGGAACCATTATTATAGGAATGGTCACTGATACTTTGTTCCATCTGTAAGATAGACGTAGCACAAGTCCGTGAAGATCGAATCCGTGTCACATAATTTCTAATCATCAACATAATAGAAATGAGTGGAAATATTGCAGCTAATATTACATAAAAGGATATTTTTAATGTTCCGCGAATATTCGAAAAAACTTCTGAATTAACAGTAGGTGGGTTTATCGCTCACCGTACTATTAGTGACTTTTATAGTGCAAAATCGGGGTTCATAATCTGTATGACAGTGACACTGGTGTTTGTTAGTACAAATTCCATGTCCGTTACAATGACATATCCGACTTCTAATGGTGGCGACTGTAAAGCAAGTCTGATTGACACACAATTTATTTTTGCCACATTTCGCGCCATTTGGTAGAAGTCCTGGTTGAGGGCCTTCCAATCCCAAATAAACAAGAACTGTCAAGCATTTCTCATAAGTACTATACTTTAACGTATTGCCAATTCGAGCATAACGGTGCATCCCGAATATAATTTCATTATTCTGGTGACTACATTGCAATATTCCACAACACAAATCTTTCGTATTGCATCGAAAATAGCGACCAGAAGGGTAGTCATACCCGCAGTTACCATTACTACTTCCTCGATCATTATTTACATAACATTGCCTATCCATACTGCTTGCAGTGTTTCCCCATAATTTTGACACTGATCGGTGTGAGTGATATGATAACAAAATGCTCCTCCCTCTTTGCAACTAGTACCGCCCATTTTATACATATCGCCAGGACAATATTCTGAGATGCCATCACAGGAGTCAGAAATATCATATTCGGAACTGGCGGGGCAGCACATTGTGCCTTTAATTTTCGGAAAACAGGTTTCAGTATCACAACACTTAACTGTAGCACATGAGACATTGGGATACAGGGAACAGGTATTAGGATTACAACAACGATTGTTAATATCACATTACTCACCAGGTTCTACAAAACCATTACCACAAATTGGACTTAAATATATATTTATAGGTTTATTGCGGAGACAAAAACCAATGTGATGATTTAGCGAATTACTTAACTCGCATATATTACATGGGCTCCATTGGCTAGGTATTCCAGCGCCTAATGAAGCGGTCATTATGCATTATGCATTAATCCCACAATGCGATACCTCTAGGTCTAGTGTATGTCTGGTGACCCCAGCTTATGGAGTTTCGGCATTATTTACGGCATGTTCAGCCGCCATCTTGCATGGAACTTCAGTTTTTAATTTTGTATGCCCAATGTCTTGTATTAATAACCGTAAGCCTATGGTTTCTCTTTATGATACATTCACGTTAACCTTACTCACGTACCTACCCCGCAGCGGACTATTCACTTGCATAGCGATATTGGCGCATATCGGGTCCGCATCCCGTGTCAATGCAACGCCACTGCGGCCCATTATTTGCTCTTACCACCTAGACAGTGTATTGCCATGGCCCAACCCTCAATCGAAATTCATAGGTTAATACCAGCACCCTGGTCATCCATTGCTACTACTATACTGCCACCTTACCATGCAGCAGCTTACCCCATTTATACGTCCTTAACTTCACGGTCTCGGCATGGTTATGACGATGTCGCTCCCCCTGTACCAGCTTCTTTACCACCCACTCCTGTTACTCTGAGTACCGCCCTACCTTTATACGAAGTTCCTCGAACGTGGGAGCCTGCCAATACTTTCCCAAGGCCAACGCCCCTAACGTATGTCCGACCTCGGCCGGCAGGTATGGCTTCCACTACTGTTGCCGCATCACAGGTGTGACTGTTTGTCTAGTATTTCTGAAGTCTCCTTATTGACCTTTTGGGTTTCTCTCGCTAAATCATTATACATTCTGCTTTTTCTTGTATTTCTATATAAGAGGACAGGCATTGGTGATGCGCAGGAGTTGTTTGTCGCGTACGGATATTTTGCATAACACATTTGGCCCTGCATTTTCTTTTTTGTTCTCTCCGTTCGCTTTGCCGCACGAATGCCTGTCCTCCTCTTTAGCATTGCGTCTAATTATTCACTATCTTTACAATTTATGTATTGATTTTTAAGTTCCTGTATTGGTTTTAGATATTACGTAATTATTGGTAGCACCTGCTTCCAGTTAATTGCTTTCCTCCTCTTTGTATACTGCCACTATTCCCTTCTCCTTTGCTAAATTATTCCGGTTACATTGCCTATCACCTTCCCTTTTTATTTTCTGTTGTGTACTTCCTTATCATTTTCTCCTCAACTAATAATTTCTCTGTATTTTTTGCTGTGTTGCACGGATGGACCTTTACTGCCGGCATGCCTGGAGCGCATCGCACCCTTGCAAAGCATGATGGACGTTGCCCACGCGCCTTATCTCATCCAGTATAGCTGTTAAATCCTACTTCATTGGGGCAGTTTGCCTTTCTACATAATGAACTGGAGGGCAAATGCAGTGTACAGTTCTACCCGATGGACTTGATCTTTGCCTCTCCCCCATTTTTGGACCTCTTCAATAACGGCACTGTGTGATAGGGTTGATATGGACCTTTCAATCTCTCCCGAACATTCTGTACTGCTTTGCCGATCGAATTTCCCAGTGGTTATGCCTCTAATGTACTCTCCATGCTGTGAAGAACAGTAACTTCTACGCTTTGTACTTTCATCAAGGCTGTGTGTACTTTCATCAAGCGCGCGTGTGTAGGTGTGTGTGTGTGTGTGTGTGTGTGTGTGTTGGGTGCGTTCGACCTGTGCGAACTTGCTGAACTCGGTGGTGCGCTCGGTGCTCTGTGTACCAGGACTGTTGTGTGACGTCACCCTTTACCAGATCCTCGTTGTCTAACCTGATGCAACCTCCTTTTTTTACCATTTTCTCTCATTTTGTCTTATTCTTTTCCTTTTTCCCTTGTCCGTACTGTTGGGCCTTTCCTTCAGCTCTTTCTCTCTCCATTTCCCGGTTTTTTCAGGTGTTATCATAACATTTCAGATGATTTTTGTTCTCTATATGTATTTTGCTCCCTATGTGTGTGTGTAATCCTTTAATTATGTAATTTGTGCTGATTTATGTATCCCATATTGGTATTTACTGTATTCTGTCTTTAATGCCACTTCCTGGCTTCCATGTTTGTTTACTTTGAACTTTTTTATGATATCCACTTGTAAAGATGTTTGTGTATTTGTTTTTTGGTTTAATCCTTCGGGATTTGCCTGCAGCGCATCTTGGTGGTGCCGTTGTGCTGCAGGGGTGCTTATATTCTCGCCGAGGGCGGCGATATTTGTTTAGCCGACGGGGATATGTCACGTATACAGTTGCAGGCAGCAAGATAATTTGTCAGAGATTTGATACTTTATTATATTGGGAAACCCTTACATTTTTACACATTTGGTCATTTTTATATTTGATGATCTTTCTTGATGTGGGATTGTAGTTGAAGCTAACTTATAACAGGAAATCGTGGTCTGCCACTTCCCTTGGCATTTCAAATGGATTTCACCATGCCATTATTTCCTTAGGGATACGTGCCTTTCTGCACGTCACTTGATGGATCACATGATCCTTAGGAAATCCTGAGCCCACGCACTTTAAGGGTGGCGGCACACCATACTTCGTAATGCTCATGGCATTATTGTCGAGATCCCCCTAGGCAGTGACTTTCTTTATAAGGAGCTGTAAACCCTTGCTGAGGTTCGCTCTCATTCCGAACTCCTCGTCAGCAGTCCATGCTGCTGGACCTGCAACAGATACCTGACAAACTCTCCAAGGTAAGATCCCATTAGGGGAAGTCACAATATTTTTGTAATACTTAAATTTCACAACATTGTATTTTATGTATGTTGAGTCTTCAGTCATTTCAATACTGAATGTTAAGTCCCTTCAGGACTGGATTGATAAATACATAAATGGTCTCTTCAAGACCAGAAGCTGGGAACTGAAGCCCAGCATCATCATGTTTTAGTTAATATATTAAAATGGGCCACCAGGAATCATTGCGAGTTATTTGTTCTACTATCTACCCTCACCTCTAAGCTACGTTCCCCAGTCACAACCACTAAGGTTGCGAAAATACGAATACTGACAAATGACAGCAGACCAGCCCCGTTCCCACTCCTCGCCTTGCCTGCTTTTGTAAACGGAGCTATCAGTCTTTTGTCTCTAGTACTTTGGAAAGGTTGTTATTCTAATAGTGATCATTTATGATCATAAATGTAGTTTAATCATAAGAATGGCACTTAAATATTGAGGAGACCACTTTATATATAATTAATATGAAAGACCTATCCATTTTAGCATATTCCACAAAAAGATGTATTAAAGTTTCGTTCTGCAGAATCCTATCATAATAATTAGTATTACAATCAATATTACCTAAATAAAGTTTGTGCCTCAGTCTTTTCTGTTACCGTTTCCTTGCTTGTTTCTGTTTGTACACACACACACACACACACACACACACACACACACACACAGAAGTAGTGATAAACACATCACATATTGTTCTATTGTGCTCATGGGCTTCATTTTTAAGGTTATTTTAAATTCGCATATAACGTAATAATGTATTCATTATTTATTTTTAGTAAGTAATACGGTAGTATAACCAGCACACAGTAGTTTCCAAAAACTATATCCATATAGATACTATAATCTGTCAAGGTAATGATGCAGTAATTTGTATCACAAATTATTTAAATGTAAAGAGTGATTATAGTATGAATATGCATTATTATATGACATTGATTTGATATGTTTGTTTATTGTAATTATTGTTGGGAAGTAAATTTACACTGCCTTACTGAAACTGACAATAATAGCGTGCAATAATGCAGCGAGGGGGTGAGCTGTTTATCATTATTGGAAACGAGGAAGTTACGTAATGTTGGCGCGTTTTTCCTTGAGAATCTTCTGGAACATTTCCCTAGAGCATATGTATTCATAATTTTCATTGGATATAAAAATAGACGCTAATGTTGGCGCGTTTTATTAGCCAATTGCAGCTTAGTTATAATCTTTAGGCATATCTGGGTGTAGGAGTATAAAAAGAGTAAGTCAGAGGTAGATCGCCCTCAGTTCATCGAAAATATTTGTAAAGTACACGTCGCCTTCAGTCAGTCAGTTCGTCGAAAGTATTTGTACGGCACACGTCGAATATCAATTTGCAGGTTACGTGTAACAGAGTTATGAAAAATCTCAAGTGTGATAAAGTTAATTATACAAAAAGTTGAAGTACGCGAATTAAGAAATATCAGTAATGAAGTTATTATAACAGTTTCAGTTTGGCGAGTGTCTAGATCAATGTGTAAATGTGATAGTGAAAGTGTTCGACAATAAAAGTATAAAAGAAATTCTTTCATCAGTGTTATCTTTGGATAAAAGATTCATTTCCGTTTACACAACCTGTATAAAGAGAAGTGCTCGACCCAAAAGCTAGCCGGAGGACAAAGAACCAAAATTAAATAAAATAACTAGCATTTTTTTTAAACAAAAAAACTAATACTGCCGCAAATTGCTAACACCAGATGGAGCTAACAAGCCTAACAAATGAATCACGTCACAAGATGGCTTCAACGCGTGAAGTAAAAACAAATACACAAAAGTTACCATCGCAAATTGGCTCCCAAACGTGGGGCTACAATTAATGTTAAATAAATAACAACCATTATACCATAGCAAATTGGCGCCCAAACGTGGGGCTAAATAAATAAATAAAAATAACACTAAACCACCTTCAAATTGGCGCCCAACGTGGGGCTACACAATAATGTTAAATAAATAACATTAAAACACTCTCAAATTGGCGCCCAACGTGGGGCTAAATAAATAAATAAAAATAACACTAAACCACCTTCAAATTGGCGCCCAACGTGGGGCAGAGTGACCAGAAAAGGAGTGAAATAACCAGGAAAGGGAGAAGGAATCAGGACGTGGAGAGAATGGAGCAGTAAACTGAACTACAAGACGCAGATTCCAGAAACAACTATAGGAACGACAGACTACGCGGATGATTGGACATCGTAATTCCGAGATTAAAAGGCAACAGGGGAATTCAAATACAGAACACCAAAACGACGTAGATTCATCATGATACGACGCAGAAGCGACATACATACCTAGGAGAGAGGGGCAGGAAGCTGGACATCAAAGTAACAGCAACAGACAGCATCACAAAGGTCAGAGTATCGTAATTTTTTTAGAAAACAAAAACAATGGCCACTAATAATACAGGAAAAATAATTATGGAGGGAGATAATGTAACAGTTATCTGTAATTCAATACAGGTTACAGAAAATAGCTCAAACAGTGTAGTATTTGAGGGAGGAAATGTTAGTGCAGAAAGTAAGAATAGAATAGCAGGAAATATTAATATTGATGCTGGTATGATGATGGAAATAATGGAAATGCTGAAAGATATTCGTAAGAGTCAAGAGGAATTAAGGGAATACATTGCTAAGAATAATGAGTTATTAGATCAAAAAGTAGATCAAAGCAGGGAAGAAATTGAAAAGAAAGTTATGAAGCTAGATAGTAGTATGCCAGAAATGAGAGATGAAAATGAGGAAGTAATAGCAAGTGAGATAGGAGAAGTTTCACAGAAAATGCTAGACATGAGCAGGGAAATAGGTAACAGAGAAAGGGAGGTTAATACTAAAAGTGAACATGTTGATGTAGAATGTACAGAGTTAGGTAGTAGAATGAGTAACATTTCAAGTGAGATAAGAGAGATGAAAGAGGTTATGAATGTAGATGTGAACAGGCGCAAGTTAATTTCAGAGGGGAGATATCAGAAATACAGAAGGAGTCAGTAATGCAAAGAAATAAATTGTACGAAGAAGTTAAAGTTTTGCCTGTAAATAATCAAAAGCTAACTTCTGAAATTAACAAGTACCAAGCTGTTCAGAATGAAAACTCCAATCCAGTACAATTTATGACAGACTTGTCAGAGTACTCTCAGATTAAAAAGATAGCAGAAGAATTGAAAATGACAGTTGTTAAAAGATGTGTAATCCAGAAAACTTCAGATTGTTTTCAAATTATATCTTGGGGTGAAATTGCATTTGAATCCTTTAAGAGGTTATCCATGAACAAATTTTTGAAGGTTAGGATACGGCTACGAGTAATGATTAGCCACAGACAATTTGATCCAGGAGGGTAAATAGCAATGAGATGTAAAGTAAATGCTGTATAGTTAAAGATGACCTGCAGAGAAATGTATTGGAATGTAAGAGGGTTAACTATATATATATATATATATATATATATATATATATATATATATGTCATGAGAAAACAGAAATAAATTCAGAACAAAACAATAAAAAAAAATAAATTCAGAACAAAAAAAATTGGGTAAAAATAATTAAAACAAATACTTATGTAGCAAACAGAACATGTGAAACAGTGCCTAGATTTAAGAGATGTAAATATATTTGTGTAGAGGGTGAATATTTTAGTAAATATGTATAGTAATTACAAAAGTTCTTAAATGCACAAATTTTTGTTAACAACTTAAGAAAGTAAGCAATTTTTGTAACAGTAATTAAATAATTCAGGGTACAGTATTTGCTATAAAAAAAAGTTTGTAATGTCAGATTAAAGTCTAAACACATTAAACCAGAGCCAGTAAATAATGGCAAGATAAAGACAAAACATATGTCGTGTGTTAAATACGTGTGAAGTGTTAAGTGAAAGTGATAGCGTGTGTTCCAAGATTTAGGAGACTAAAAACTCAATTATAAAATTTCCAAACAAGTTGTAAATATTTATAATTATGTTTCTAGTGGAGCATATGATGCAGTAATTTGTATCACAAATTATTTAAATGTAAAGAGTGATTATAGTATGAATATGCATTATTATGTGACATTGATTTGATATGTTTGTTTATTGTAATTATTGTTGGGAAGTAAATTTACACTGCCTTACTGAAACTGACAATAATAGCGTGCAATAATGCAGCGAGGGGGTGAGCTGTTTATCATTATTGGAAACGAGGAAGTTACGTAATGTTGGCGCGTTTTTCCTTGAGAATCTTCTGGAACATTTCCCTAGAGCATATGTATTCATAATTTTCATTGGATATAAAAATAGACGCTAATGTTGGCGCGTTTTATTAGCCAATTGCAGCTTAGTTATAATCTTTAGGCATATCTGGGTGTAGGAGTATAAAAAGAGTAAGTCAGAGGTAGATCGCCCTCAGTTCATCGAAAATATTTGTAAAGTACACGTCGCCTTCAGTCAGTCAGTTTGTCGAAAGTATTTGTACGGCACACGTCGAATATCAATTTGCAGGTTACGCGTAACAGAGTTATGAAAAATCTCAAGTGTGATAAAGTTAATTATACAAAAAGTTGAAGTACGCGAATTAAGAAATATCAGTAATGAAGTTATTATAACAGTTTCAGTTTGGCGAGTGTCTAGATCAATGTGTAAATGTGATAGTGAAAGTGTTCGACAATAAAAGTATAAAAGAAATTCTTTCATCAGTGTTATCTTTGGATAAAAGATTCATTTCCGTTTACACAACCTGTATAAAGAGAAGTGCTCGACCCAAAAGCTAGCCGGAGGACAAAGAACCAAAATTAAATAAAATAACTAGCATTTTTTTAAACAAAAAAACTAATACTGCCGCAAATTGCTAACACCAGATGGAGCTAACAAGCCTAACAAATGAATCACGTCACAAGATGGCTTCAACGCTTGAAGTAAAAACAAATACACAAAAGTTACCATCGCAAATTTGCTCCCAAACGTGGGGCTACAATTAATGTTAAATAAATAACAACCATTATACCATAGCAAATTGGCGCCCAAACGTGGGGCTAAATAAATAAATAAAAATAACACTAAACCACCTTCAGTAATTACCAATGTTACTATTATTTCGGTCTACGAGCTCACGACGTTAACTGCTTCCTCTCTTCCCGCTAGACCGGTCACCGCTCTATCATGGTAGGAAATGTGGGGATGGAGGGAGAGTTTGCTATCACCGCTATCTCTTTCCCCAGTTTAAAAATCTATCGTTTATTGTTGTCTAGCTAATACAAGCAATGCATGCAATTATTTAAAACAAACTCACCTAAATCCATTTCGTCTTCTTAATTTTCAGTGTCCAAATCGTTTGTGTCGGAGTCTCCGGTACTGTCTTCTATATAATTTTCCCCAAATCGAATCATTGGCTGATCTACACGCACGTCCATAGTTCCATCTCGTTCAATATATTTCTTTTCAATTTCATTCACAGGTTCAGAGCAATTGATCTACCTTTGAATAGTGTGTTCAGTAAACATTTGTTCCATTAACTCTTTTTTCCTAACTAATAACTCCGAAATGGTTTCACTTGCTCTACCTCAGTAGAGTATTGCATGTCCAGCACCTTTGGATTTCCTGTCAGTCTGGTATGTTTTCTCGTAGAGCACACCTTAAGTTTCTGGTACAATTATTGTCTTTCATCCATAAACCATTATTATATTGGTTTTACCCTTTTCTCCATACCTGTTTCGGTTTCGCCTTCAGGTTTGACGAACTCTGAAAGCCATAACACAATGCCAGTTTTAAGAGATGACATAGTGGGTTTCGTGTTTTCTTGAACATTATAGTAACTGATATTATGAAAGACAACAACACTGTTTTGAAGAATGTTAGGTAAAAGCTTTTCATCCACCCATTTTGAAAATTGTATACAATTCATGTCGTCGTGACAATCTCCGCTCTTCTCTTTAGACCTGAATATCAGCAAAGCATTATCAACAAATCCAAAATCGCCTCAGGTATGGACGATGATAACACGTAGCCTGTTTCAAATTGCAGCAATGACTTCAATTTTTTATTCACATTGCCAACATGCTGTCACAGAATGCGTTAAGTTAATGTGAGTCTCGTCAACATAAACAATTGGTCTATCTTGCATTCTGTATTCATGGACATCTCAAATAGCGAGCAAGCCACTCCGCAGTGTTGGAATTTAGACTATAACCATTCGTCTTGACTGATATATTTTTAACGGAATCATACAGATCTTAAAAGACAAGTAAATATACCTCCTAAAACCCAATACGTTGTCTTCACTTGAGGTTTTACAAAGTTTTCTTAATGTTGGAACTTCCTTTTTTTCTTTCCGCGTTAAACTTGTGTATCTTTCTCCTAATTGCTCATTTAGTGAAATCATCCATTTCGATTCTCTTCTTTCTTTCCTTCTTTCTTCCAGTTGGAGTGGAGGAATTTAATTCTCCTTTCGCAATAGATTCTTTGCCTTCTTTTAACACCTCGAAAAACGTCGACTTAGATACACCTGTAGCAACGCTTTTTGATTCAATAACGTTATATTTTAACTTGTACAATTATTTTTGTTTTCGCAAGTAAGTGGCAGCATTGTAAACAATCTCTCTAGCCTGCCGTCTAAGGGACTTAAGAGCTTAAGAATTTAGATTTTGAGGGGCCCGACATCACCGTTAATTCTCAGTTTATAACAAAGAGTGCACACTGATTTTCTCCCCCATCATTGACAAATCTCGCGATGCGCACGCATTTAACTCATATTACGTGGACATGCGAGAGAAGGGGACAGTAACGTCACCGGCAATAGCTGCGCCCACTACGCTCTGCGTAAATGTTCCTTAAGGTTGTCAATCTATGTATAATACATTTATTTATAATCTTGAATATAAGCTGTATTGCCAGGAACAATAAGGATTATTTCATATAATTACACTGTTTGATAACCAACACTTTTATTCTAAAACCAATCCTTTTGCACGTCGACTAACATGGCAAAACTAGAATGTCGAATTATCCCGGTAATATATTATGTACGAGCGATAAATTGGGTATGTAATAACATGTTATGCAATAACGCAGCTTTTAATGTGATAACCAGGCTGCGGATTTATATGCACTAAAATTCATGTGGATATGCTCAAAAGCGAACAAAATATGCTTTAAAACTTGAAAATATGCATTAAAATTCACAAATATCCACAATTTAAAGTATTTTGTTTACACTAATAAAACAATAGCCAAATAACTTTCGTCTATATATATTGTTATGTACCGGAGTAAGGCCAAAAAGTTTGGAGCTAGTTATTAAATTTAGATAATCCAGCATAAACATTGGGAGAATTAGCTTCAGAGGCCACGTGAGGACCAGGATCTTAGCTGCACATTTAAGAGCAGGCGTGAGATAATTATCAAAACGTACACGGGTTTTCACATTAGCACATTACCTGTGGTTTATTAAATATTAAACTTGGGGCCTTTACATCGTTCACATACGTATTAAAGTAAAAAAATTGGAGGGATATCTTTCACATTCACACGATCCACGCACGCTTCCATACTCACATTCGCCCTGAAGAGACACACTACGACTGACTGGCCCCTACTGACGCCACGCTTCCAGACAAGTAGCGCTTGCTTACCTCCCTTTCCTCTCTCCACCTTTGGCCAGGATGTGAGGAGAGATATCACGTCGGACGAACTTAAATGAACCCAGCCGAAAAGAATTACTTCAACAATGTCGTCACTACATCGCAATAATGTGTCCGACGCAACAACGCACACACGTACACGCCACATCTCCCCCACTCACAAAAATGAGGCGTCCCGGCCGAAAAGAGAGAGAGAAAAAAGAAATTAATATAAAGAAAATATAAACATACAAAATTGAATACACAAAGATTATAAAGAGAAAAGCCCTGATGAATCCCCACAGGGATCATGATGCTGTTTTGACAATAAAGTAGTGCTACAGGAACCCCCTCATCTCGTAACCCTTCTTCTTCATGACCACAGTTTATTACAAAAGCTGCTTGGGAATGGAGCAGAAAACTGCTTTGTTCCGTAACTTCTTCCAACACTTAACCACAACCACCGAAGAAAAGATGGAAGAAACTTATAGCACGGATAGACTGTGCCACTCGATCACCACGGCGACAAGTGAAGTAGCTGGACCTCTGCAGAATAGCTCTATGACCGACGGGCCCTGCCGGCACAGACAAATCGAAGAGGGAAAATACCCTCGTAGCCTGCCGTGGTGAGATGGCCGTAGATGGTGAAGTGCAATGAAAACCTATGCGGGTGTGGCCGGGGGAAATACCACCATTCTCCGGACGATCTGGGGCTGTCTTCTTCTGTGGACGGGAGCGTTTCCTGGGGCTAACGGCAGATTGGAACAAGATTTGGGGAAAGCATCAGGGTAAATATATACAAGAAAAGATACACAAAATAAATACTACAAAAATAAAAGGCAGGGGACACAAAGCTAATAAAACTTAAATTTAGAGAAGGGGCCTACAAAGAAAAAAAAATATTATTGGATATGACTAACAACTATTCATGAATATATTTAAAGTAGGGACACCCAGACAAAAATATTAATGACAAAATTTTCTGTTTTAACATGACGGTGTAATTTATAGCTCTTGATGCTTTACAATGAAAACTGAACATAGAAGTGGTATTACTGTGAGATTAATACAAGTACGAACTAAAACACATTGAGACATTGGTAGTAAGAATTTAAAAATATCATCCTCTGAGAAACATTTTTTGTTAAATCAATCTACTAGCAAACTACAATATAGCTGCAGACATACTAACTACAGGAGCAAATATAGGTAGGGGGACCATCACCTACCTTGTTAAGGATCTACTCCCCAAGCAACGCTCTATGCGCAGTTCGCAAACGGCTGGCTCGAACTCTTTTTCTTTTCACAGATACACACACACATACACAGAGATATATATATATATATATATATATATATATATATATATAGGGTGAACCATCTAAAACTTGCACCGCAAGTATTTCTGAAATGGAAAGTGTCATTGATGTGCAGTTTTCACAGCATTGATTGGTAGACAGGGGCTCGTACATTTAGCCTATAAATAGATTTTACTACTACTGAGAAAGTGTTTTTAGCAAACATACAAGTTTTAAATGGAACAATGCCTAATTACATTTACAGAATAAAGGTAGGGTAAATTAGAATGGCAATGTTCTTTGTTGCAGGATTCTAGTGCAAGTGGTTTACGAGAAATCTTATTTTGAAGAGTTTCCACCCCAACAATTGTTTGTCCCATTCAACCCGCTTAGTTGCTAGGTACGATGTTGTTATGTTTGTTTGCATTGTGTTTTCTGTTCAATGATTGCATTGCGACGTTCAGTTAGTTTGTGACAATTCAAGCAGTAAGTCGTAAGTGGATGATGGAGTTTACTAATGCAGAAAAAGCCGACATGCTCATGGTGTGTGGAGAGTGTAGGAAGAATGCAGTTCGTTCCTGTACGGTGTGTGCGGAAACGTGTCCAAATACACGCCAACAATTTCGACAATTATTTATCAACCTCTTCAACCAATTACATGAACGTGGTACAGTAGCGCCAGAAAACGTAACAGAAATAAACAAGTGACTAGAGAAGAGGCAGAAATTAATGTTTTGTCTGCCGTTGCAGTAGATCCGCA
The DNA here is from genome assembly GCA_030765065.1 of Deroplatys truncata. Classification (NCBI taxonomy): domain Eukaryota; kingdom Metazoa; phylum Arthropoda; class Insecta; order Mantodea; family Mantidae; genus Deroplatys; species Deroplatys truncata. The sequence goes on along the minus strand of CM060990.1, from coordinate 176,257,615 downwards.
AATTAGTTCCCGCATAATCGCACGTAGAAGTGGAATAAGTCAGGCAAGTGTACTGCACATTCTCCATCGATATAGGTTCCATCCCTATGACATCTCTCTCCATCAAGAATGCATGGAAACAATTTTGAGAATCGTGTTAACTTTTGTACATGGGCATTAAGACACGATACTCCAGATTCGTCATGTATCTTGTTTAGTGATGAGGCAACATATACTATCATGGCCAGGTAAACCGCAGAAACATAAACTATTAGTCTGTTGACAATCCCCGTTGGCTTCGTCAGTTGGAACGTCAGCGTCCATGGAGTTTAAACGGCTGGTATGGGATAGTGAACCATCAGCTCATAGGCCCTTTGTTCATAGAAGGAAAAATGAACTCGCACAAGTATGGCAGCCTCCTGACAGACCATCTCTCATAGATGCTAGAATACGTTCCTTTGCAGACTAGGAGGAACCTGTGGTACCAACATGATGGCTGCCCAGCCCATAGTGCAAGAAGTACTAAGCTTGTCTTAACGGATTGTTTCCAAATCGTTGGATTGGACGAAGAAAGCCTGTACCTTGGCCGGTCCGTTCACCGGATCTGACCCCTTTAAACTTGTTTTCTGTGGGGAAGGCTAAAAGACACTGTCTACAAGGATATACCAACTACACCAGACGATATGAGACGATGTATCACTGCTGCCTGCTCTGAACTTTCCGCTGAAATGCTAGAACGTGTGCAGCAGTCTTTCCATAGCAGGCTGAAAGCGTGTATTGAAGCTGCCGGTGGTCATTTTGAACACAACCTTTGAAGGACTATGTTTTCTTTACTTGTAAGAATCAACAGAAGCATTGTAATTCCCTTTTGTTTTACTTTAGTTTGTGGTACCACGGTTGTACAAGTGTTGTGCGTAAAAGCTTCAAAATAAGATTTCTCGTAAATCACTTGCACTAGAATCTTGCAACAAACGCCACTGAAATTCTAATTTACCCTATCCTTATTCTGTTGATGTAACTAGGCATTGTTCCATTTAAAAAATTGTATGTTTGCTAAAAAAATGCACTTTCTCAGTATTATTAAAATCTGTTTATAGGCTAAATGTACGAGCCCCTGACTACCAATCAATGCTATGAAAACTTCACATCAATAGCACTTTCGATTTCCGAAATATTTGCGGTGCAAGTTTTAGATTATTCAGCCCTGTATATATCCCGATATATTCTGTCATGGTTGAAGTGTGGGCAAAACCTCAGTCAATAGATTCTGAAAAATACATTCATAAAACAGACAAAAAAGAGAGAATGAAAATGGTTAGAACTGACCAAAGGAAAGAAAGCATTATCGGTAAATATTGTGACATATTACGGATTACACCACCTGCAAATTTTGGAAACACGTACTCACCCAGATAAACTTGTAGTGAAGAGGCATAAAGTTGCTTCTGGACAGAAGATTGACTATGTGATCATTTCGCTCTTTCCAGTAGAACTTCGCAAATAGGAAGGTGGTTGCTATTCAGAAAAGTATTGACATCTGTAGTGACTGTAAGCAAACTCAAACAGTGCATGAAAACCATACCAACATTACTGTGGACATACAGCAGACACAGTAACGATTTCGCCTTGCTAAGTATTCAACGGCAGCTCAGCAAGAGCATATCATACAAAACAAAAAACACTACCCTTTAATCACACAACATTAAAATAACCTCACAAAACTGGAAGGAATCACATTAAAGAATCTTGGTAAGTACATGTTAATTTATTACCCAAACAAACTGTAGTGTTACAACAAAGTGCATAGAAATATAAACAAAGAAAAGTTTGTTATTTGTTCCTTTCAGGATGAGATAATATGTTCATTGCATATAACTGGTTGGCAAAATGGTCCACTTTTGCAGCTAACTCGGTGACATCATTAGTAGGAGGGCCTGGGAGAGCAGGCAAAGGCGAATGACCTGAAAGGAAGGGTTAGTCCCAGGTGGTAAAGTCAGAGGAGGAAGAGCCGAAACATGAACCTAGGCTGCGCCTGTGCAGCGTCCATGTGCTATAGCTGTGCCATATAAAATTGTGCTTTAGCCAACCGCTTAAGAGCCTGTAAAAGATCATCTACGATAAGGGGTTTCATTGGGAGGATAATATTTACATACTCAGGTTTCAGACCTTTTAGCAATTTTCTTATTTGCTTAGTTTGAGTCATACTTGGATAAACCTGATCACATAAAGACAGTACATCATAAACATAGTGCAAAACATGTTCAGAATCTAATTGAATTCTTCGTCGGAGTTTGATTTCTAACAATTCATCTTGGTGAACAACTTGAAAATCTGTAATAGAAGAGAATTTTAAAAGAGCCCAATCATGAGAGGGATGCCTGTGACAAAATGTCTGAAATCATTGTATAGCAGTATCTTTAACGTAGCAAGGCAAATACTTCACTTTTTGCAAATCTGACCAGTTATTAGCAAAAGCTACTCTTTCAAAAGTACTCAGAAAACAAAAAGGATTGTCTACTGCAGCATTAAAGGAAGGGGGTTTGACAGAGGGTTGAATAGCAGACACAGTTCTCTGGACAACTGCTTGTACAAGTGTAATTAAATCATTATTTGTGGCCACCAAGGTCAATGACCCGGCACTAGAAGAAGACAAAGAAGGGTGGTCTTCCACAGGCATGTCTGAGGATTTCTGTTATTTCTCTTTGGCATTGTGAATCTATATAGCACAGTATCAACACAGAAATGTAGGCAAAATGATTAATTAGACACAGCCATACAATTAAACAATGGCTGTAATAAAAAGATGAGTGGACGTACACCATGCAAACATGTTATTGTATCAGAGACAAAAATAAATATGAGTGAAATGCATAAACATCAATGCTGTAAGAGAGGCAGAGGCTGCATTTATAAAACAACGCAATTAAAAAAGTAAATTTCCATAGACAATGCCAGAAATTAGCAATAAATCAAATATGCAAGCCAATGGTGCACACAGGTAAGCATTAGTCATTCAGTATGAAGCAATATCGCCCATTAACATTCACAGAAACAGATATGACAGTAACAAAGAATTATAGTATCATATCACAGTGTAATGAAAGCAAAATGGTTATATTGTGAAGCTAAAAGCTAATAAGCATAATGAGCCTAATTATGACCAAATTGAAAATAATTTTAGTAGTACAATTGTACACAAAGTAACAGTGTATGCTAAAATTAGTAATGCGATGCTGAAAATTAGTACAAAAAAGCCAAATGCACTGTAATGAATCAAATCAAGGTAGCAAGTTAAATAACAAAGAAATTTTCCTACTATTTAGCATAAACTAGGCACGCATGTGCTAAAATCATACAAAGATGATGCTGCCAGTATCTGAAATGCAAAACAGTAAACACACTCACTGTAAAGAAAAGACAATTCAATTCGAGCACTGGTCAGGAATGTTAGGTTATACAACACATTTGTAATGCAGTACAGTGGCAAATTTGTCATAAAAAGCAAGATTCATAACCCTCAGTAATTTCACTAGCACAAGTTATTAGCAGAGGCGTAAGATATAGTAGCAAGGTGGTATAACACACACACAAATGTGAATATTGTAAGGCAATGGTCAAATTTGAAAGATTCGTGTAGCTGTATCAGGCATACAAAATTCATAATTTTCACATAAATACCTGAGACACTGCTCACATAGAACATATATTCATCAAGTTTTAGGTCACTAACCCACTGTCGTGGACGCTTGAAACAGAGCCACTAAATGAATGTTAATTAAAAAATAAAAAAACAAAGCAGGCAAGACTGTAAAGCTGACTATAATGATTAAGACACATAGTACCGTACACACAAAACTCGTACCCACTACGAGTATGGTCCTCAAACCTAAAGAAAACTTAAAAGGTGGAGGCTTTGTAAAAATATTCAGTGAGGTCACATATCTTACAAATAGTTGAAATACACACACACACACACACACACACACACATACACACATACACGCAGCAAACAACGTGGGAACAGAAAATGGAATAAAAATGAAGAGAAGAGAGAATAAGCGAGAGAAAGGAAGGGGAAACATTGGAGAGGAGAAAGTGGCAATGCAGAGACACCAAAAAATTATATAGCCATCACATAAAAATTATGTAATTTACTAAATGTGAAAAATTTTCAGGGCCGAAATGGAGGGGAAAAAATAAAATTTTGCTACGCCAAAGAAGAAATCGACACGCCAAACTCTGAAATAATTTGGAATCTCCTGTGTAACGGCCACGTTACTGAGCCAAAGTGTGCTCCCTGCACGTGGTACGTAATCCCTTAAAAAATCGTATCACATCGCTGCAATCCTACATGAAAAGAAAATTCACAATACAAATCCAGACAGAAAAATGAACCCCTCACACACTCGCATGTACAAAACTTACCTCAAATTATAAATGTATCCACCACGTGCACAAAATATACTTCAACAATGTCGTCGCTACAAAGCAATAATGTGTCCGGCACGACAATGCACACACATAAACACCACAAAAAATATATATGTGTATTTATGTGTGCGCGCGCATACACATTAAGTTTCATTCTTGTTGATATTACAGCAAATTACAATGCATTTCTACAAATTTTCAAATGTACATCTTTTTCGGCTATGAGCAAGTATGTTCTTATAAACAGAAAATGTTCCTTCAAATTCACACGAATTTAGGGGACAGTACGTAAAAGCTGCTATTTCTTTAGGTGTGTAATTCTCAGCAATCTGGGACTCGCCTTGTAAAATTCCACTAATCTTTTTTACTATTTCCAAACCTGGCTTTCGTTTCTCGATTGCTCCGTTAGTTCGCTGAAAGAGGTTGTGACATTGTTCAACAAATTCACTGCAATAGTCAGCTGCAGACCACGTTTCTCAAGTTGCATCATTATTTCAGGAAGTGTCTTGAAGTGTGCGCCGATGAACGAAAGTTTACTTTGAATTACTATATCATCTGCTGCCAATATTGCTGAATTAATACAGCCCGCATCTTCTGGATTCAGCAAATTAAGCACCTAAGGACAAGCATATAATGAATTCATTATGAAGAAAATAAGGACGATTCTAGGCCTGGCTCCTAGTATTAAAGTCGAATGATGCAAATGTGTTCAAGAAATTTACGGTTGGAATTGAAAAAAAAATGCCATTTAATTATTAACCAAGTAAAATGTAAACCTAATACAGTGCGGTCCATAAAAATCTCGTGTTATTTAGTCTAATTATAACATTTGCCTGCTCGAATTATAGTGATGTATTTACAGTGATGATGATGATGATGATGAGATGCGGTTTAAGGGCGATAAACTGCTAAGGTCATCAGCGCCCTTACAATGTATAAAAATATAAAGTCCAAAATATAAAAGACGGGTAAAAAAACCGCATAAGTAAAAAAACGGGACACAAACCCGCGATGTCCAAAAGTTAAAAACAATACACCAATCCCAAAAACACACTAAAAGCATAGGCAATAAAAGACTAAAACGTGTCAAGAACTGTAGAATGCGAGGGAAATGAGCGCCTGATGTCCACTGGGGAGTAGAGTCCCCATTAAAACAGACAGAATAAAATTATAAAGCTAAAGGTCGCTCAACGCATCAAATGCGCAGATTAAAATCACTGTCACGAATAAAACGTAAAACACATTCTACAGCACGCGCGTCGTCTGCCAAAACGTTGGCTTGGCCAACAGGCAGACCCACACGAACACGCAATGCAGCTAAAACCTGACACCCCTCTAAAACGTGACGCACCGTTAAGGACGAATCACACTGCCCACACAGTGGTGCGGGGTCACCACTGAGCAAATACCTATGACTAAAAATGGAATTTCCGATACGAAGGCGTGTTAAAATTACCTCTTCCCGACGAGAAGCACGGGAAGAGGTAGCCCAGACTAACGGAAGAGGTTTAACCTCCCGCAATTTGTTCCCCCGGAGGGCCGTCCACTCATCGCTCCAAAGCGAGAGGATGCGGCGACGTAAAACAATAAACAAATCTGACAAGGGAACAACAGAGGTAAAACTTCTGGGTGATAAAATCGCCGATTTGGCAGCGGCGTCGGCAGACTTGTTCCCTGAGATGCCAACATGACCTGGAATCCACATGAAGAAGACGCGGATGCCAGAGACACCAAGCGAGTGGACCAGGTCATGTATGCGCTGTACGAGTGGGTGGTAATTGTACAGCGCGTTAATACTCTGAAGGGCACTCAGGGAGTCTGCGTTAAGAACACACTGCTATAAATCATGCCGCTGGACGTATAAAAGTGCTTGATAAATACTAAAAAGCTCGGCGGTAAAAGTCGAACATTGCTCCGGTATACGAAAGGTAAAACTATGCCGGCCAAAAACAAAGGCACACCCTACTCCAACATCAGTCTTAGACCCATCAGTGTATATAAAATAACAGTTACCGATTTTCGCCTGTAGTTATAAAAAAGCTGATCTAAGAACTGAAGAAGGGGTCTCAGTCTTCGGCATGGACGTTAGCCCAAGGTGATGGTGGGCCTCAGCGCGCAGCCATGGAGGAAAAAACGTTTCCCCCTGGGAAGGGCCGGCGCTGGCGCAACGTCCAAATGCCGAAGGAGTTGTCGAAATCGAACCCCTGGAGGTAGTAATGAAGAGGAGCTAACTAAATATTGTCGATCAAGCGAATCCTCGTAAAGTAACTCGAAGGACGGGTGGTGAGGCAAGTTTGAGAGCCGACAAGCATAGCTGCACAAAAGCATCTCACGCCGGAAGGACAGCGGAGGTTCTGCAGCTTCTGCGTACAGACTGGGTACAGGGCTAGTTGGAAAGGCCCCTGTAGCGACTCTTATCCCACGATGATGAATGGTATTCAAGCGACGTAACACAGATGGACGTGCCGATGAATAGACAATGCACCCGTAATCAAGCTTGGATCGGACCAAGGAGCGATAAAGACGCAGAAGAACGGTCCGAACTGCTCCCCAGGATGTGCCACTTAAAACATGTAAAAGATTAAGAGAACGGTCACACTTTGCTTTTAAAAAGGAAACGTGAGAAATCCAGCTCAGCTTTCGATCAAAAATCAATCCCAAAGATTTCACCTCGTCTGCAAATGGAAGGACCTCAGACCCAAGGTGGAGAGAGAGCGGAGGGAAAGCCTTCCGGCGCCAGAAGTTGGTGCAGACGGATTTCTCGGCGGAGAAATTAAAGCCGTTGTCGTTACTCCAGGCGTAGAGACGGTCGATACAGCTCTGGAGACGGCGTTCGAGCAGACAGGTCCGCCGTGACCTACAATAAATGGCAAAATCGTCAACAAAAAGGGACGATGAAATGCCAGGCGGAATACAATCAACAATGGGGTTGATAGCTATCGCAAAAAGCGTGACACTGAGTACAGAGCCCTGCGGTACTCCGTTCTCTTGAATAACAGGACTAGATAAAACCGAGCCCACACGTACACGAAAGACGCGGTCCGTCATAAACTCCCAAGAAAATTGGGAAGACGACCGCGGAAATTCCATGCTTGGAGTGTACGTAAAATGCCGTCCCTCCAACAAGTGTCATAAGCTTTCTCCAGGTCAAAAAATACAGCCACCGTTTGACACTTTCAGAAATCCGTTCATAACATGCGTCGACAGAGACACCAGATGGTCGACGGTAGAGCGATGGCGACGAAATCCACACTGAGCGTTCGCCAGAAGTTTCTGAGACTCAAGCCACCATGTCAACGGCCCGTTGATCATGCGCTCCATCACCTTGCAAACGCAACGGTGAGGGAGATAGGGCGGTAGCTGGAAGGTAGTTGGCGATCCTTACCAGGCTTAAGTATAGGGACAATGGTGGCTTCGCGCCAAACGGAAGGAAAAGGCCGTCCTGCCAAATACGATTATAGACCCGTAAGAGAAAGCGCTTACTGTCGGCTGAAAGGTTCTTTAACAGCAGAACATGAATGTCATCTGGCACAGGAGCGGAGTGCCTAGAGCAATGAAGAGCGTGCTCCAGCTCCCTCATTGTAAAAAGGGCATTATAACATTCCGTATTATCAGACCGAAAATTATAGGTTGCGGAATCCAGCCGGTCTTTGATGGAGCGAAAGCCGGCGGAATAATGGTCTGAACTGGAAACCGCCTCAAAGGCAGCACCCAGAGTGTTAGCGATGGCAGCCGGATCCACTATGGTGGCATTGGAAACCTGAAGGCCAGAAACAGTACAATGCGACACTTTACCTGAGAAGCGACGAAGTTTATCCCAAACAACAGATGAAGGCGCAAAGCGATTAAAAGACTCGTCAAAACGAGTCCAAGACGTCTTCTTGCTATCCTGAATAATGCGACAAGCCCTGGCGCGCGATTGTTTAAAAGTCACCAAATTATCAAGTGTAGGGTGTCGCCGAAACACCCTAAGTGCAGTTCTACGGGCACGAACGGCGTCCCGATAATCCTCGTTCCACCACAGAACAGGCAGTCGCCGAGGTTAAGAGGATGAACGGGGAATTGCGCTTTCGGCGGCAGAGAAAATCGTAGACGTCAGGTGCTGCACTAGTTGGTTAATGTCGGTAAAGGGCTGGTGGTCGAAATGCACGAGGCTGGAATACAAGCTCCAGTCGGCTTTTGTGAATATCCAGGTAGCTACTCTGGAATGCTGTACGTGGTGTGACAGAAGAGAAACGATGCAGGGGTAATGGTCGCTGGAGTAGGTGTCAGCGACGACGTTCCACTGCAGACGACTAACAAGCTGGATGGAGCAAACGGCAAGGTCCAAGTGAGAGAATGTACCAGAACAATCAGAAATAAAAGTAGCTTCACCTGTATTGAGGATAGAGAGGTTAAACTGATCAAAAATGTCGAAAAGATGAGTTCCCCTTGCACAAGCCCTTGGCGAACCCCACAGGGGGTGATGCGCATTAAAATCCCCCAACAGAAGAAAAGGTGTTGGGAGAGCGGACAAGAGATCTCGAACGTCCGCCGGAGCGAGGGACACGATGGAGGTGAATACACAGAGCAAACAGAAAACAAAAAGCCGGGTAAGTGAAGGCGAACGGCAACAGCTTGCAAGTCGGATGTAAGTGTGATAGTTTGAAAACGAATGTCGTTACGCACCAAAATCATGACACCACCATGAGCAGGAGTACCCTCCTCCGGTTCAAGGTCGTAGCGAACCGGAGTATATCCTCGGAGATCAAAAGGATCATGAGGGCGAAGCTTAGTCTCCTACATACACACGACCATAGACGAATGGGAACGCAATAAAAGTTGCAGTTCCACCCTATGGGATCGTACACCACGTACATTCCAGGTCAGGATAGCCATTAAGAAAAAGGGATAAACTGTCTACTTAGAAGGGCAGCTTAAAATTACCTTTTGTTTAACCTTTGGGCTCGGGCCTTTGGTATGGAGTTGGTCAGACACCATAGCCTCCTCGAAGGGAGGGCCACGCGCTCAGAGCCAGAAACCGATTCAAGCGCCGTGAATCGCTTCTGGGTGGCGATGGGTGAAGGGTGCCGCTGAGCGCGGGATGTCTAAGGACCTTCCTGGGACTGCGACCTCCGAGGAGGAGGAGAAGGTGAAGTTTTCTTACCGCGCGCACGCGGAGGCTCCTTCAGAAAATCTTCCCTACGAAGTTTCTGCTTGGGTTTCTTTTCAGCGGCTTGCGAATTCATTGACTTTGGACCAGGTTTATAGGGCTTGGTAACCGTAGCTTTAATGAACGGCCGGATGGTAGTGGCGGTTAATGCAGTCATGGTCCAGGTCTGAGTTTTGGCATCTACTCGTGGTACTGGCGAGGCAACAACAGAACTAAATGTGCCAGATCGCAGGAGTGAAGGTTGGCGCGCATGATAACGCCTCCGGGCTACAGCGAAGGAGAGTTTTTCCTTTACCCGGATCTCCTGGATCGCCTTCTCGTCCAAGTACCGCGGACAGTCGGCAAACGACGCAGAATGAGACCCTTTACAATTAACACAGACGGGGGCTTTTGAACAGGTACCTTCGTGTGAGGGTTGGCTACATGATGCACAGATGGTAACGGCACTCTTACATGAGACTTGCGTTGCCCAAAACGTTGGCATTTCAAACAACGCAGAGGTCTAGGAATATAAGGCCTCACAGCAATCCGTTCGTACCCTGCTGAAATGCTCGTGGGCAGATCGACGCCATCAAATGTTAGAAAAAGGGTACGAGTGGGTACCAATACGCCGTCGCGTTTGGCCTGCACTCGATGAACCGCTGTCACCCTCTGGTCTGCAAGATATTCTGCCAGGTCCTCGTCCGATATATAATCGAGGCTATGCGTGGAGACAACGCCTCGACAGGAATTAAAGGTGCGGTACTTCTCAACACGGATAGGATAACCGTGGAGAATCGTGGCGCGCAGCAAGGTCTTACTTTGTTGATCGGACTTACTCTGAACCAACAATGAAGCGTTTCGTAAGCGAGTGCAGGAATGAACAGGACCAGCAATTGTGTCAATGCTCTTCTGGATTAAAAAAGGGTTCACCTGCTCAAATGATTGTCCTTCCTCTGTACGGGTAATCACTAAGTAACAACCAGCTGTTGGCGGTGCTACTTCCGTTGCAAAAACTTTTCGGCGCTTGTTGTTAATAATGGAGAAAGGGTGCTCCATAGCGAAATAAATCCTCCACCACTGCAACCGTCTCCGACCTCGGGCTCTGACTTCCCGGACGTTACCCCGAGTTGGGTGAGTGGCCTATCTATACCTATCTCACCCCAGGGTCACACCTCCCAGAACATAGACAGAGGGACCCAATCGCCGTCAGAAGCCATCAGCTCATGCAATGGCCCCCCGCGGGACTGCAGTTGAACAGCGGATACGAACACATACCCTACATGACGACCCCGGGTGGTGGGGATGACGCCATTACCCACTCACCCAGCTGCGCACCCAGTGAGCGGGTATCCGTCAGGCTGTGTCCACGGAGGATTTAAATAAAAAGATAAAAGAAACTAAAACTGTGTGGGCGGCGAAGGTAGGCCGGCGAAGAAGTAAAAGAAATGTGTAAATGAATGGGCGTGGGGCGAAATGCGCAGAAGTAGAAGAGAAGAAAGAAACGACGGCGAGGGGCGACATGGAATGAAGTGCACAGAACGCACGAGAGCCTACCTTGAGTCCCCCGGTCACGAGAACGAACCCACCTCGACCGGACGGGGATGAATGGGTGAAAATGGCTATGAATGGCTCGGGTACCCCGGGTGCGCCTAACGCATACTCACAAAAGGTGAGCCCCGGGGGGGGGGGGTATTTACAGTGAAATTTGGGCCTATGCATTAATGAAAAGTGAAAATATTTAAACTTAAGTTAGATAATTAAGAATAACAACCCTCTTAATATCTTTAACGTGCGAAGAGTAGTAAAGTGCAGCAATGATTCAGGTTCCACAGTTAATAATGGCTCTGGTGGAAAGGGAGTTTCTTCTCTGAGGATTCTTCTCTGAATAGTGCAGTCCTTGCCGAAACCTTTTCAAACACTTTTTAACTGAAAAAATAAAAATTGTTAGTCTTAGGGTGTTGTGAGAAAATCTCTTCAGCGGCACGATGTGGGCCATGGACTACACAAACATTGTGGATCATATTGGGGCAGCAAACTTGAAGCGCCCCTGTTGCTTTTAGCATATATGCTGCACTGTCAATTAAGAATGCCAAGAGTTTCCTTTTCATGTTTTTAGCGTGGCCACAGTAAGCCGAGAAGAAAATTTTAGATACAAGCCATTATCTTAGATATATATCAGTTATTATCAACATAAAACTTACGCAATCGATTTCTCACTATCCTTGCAATGGTAGCATGATGTACTTTTTTCCAAGGTAGTGCACATTATCAGATGCAGATTCAGTATCTATGGGATCCATTTTCCCCACAACTACATTAGCTACATATATCCCATATGAGTCTGTAGTTTTATCCACCGAAACACAAATAAGTGAATTGCCTATGTCGTTTCTAAATTCTTGGACCTACAAACATATTTTTGTTTTAATAGTTCTAAAAACAACTATTTTAAAATACACATAAATTGCAGAAATTGTTAAACAATTAAGCTTTTAAACATTATTATATAACCAAACTTACTTTTACATACAATGGACCTAAATGATTTTTTCTGAATGTGGACTCGCCGGGAATTTGCCTTTTAGCGCATTTCTGCAAAAATCCACTAAATACTGGATTATCCAGTTTCCTTCAAGGAATACTAGCTACTACTAGGGTTCAATAGAGGTTCGCACTGAATGTATCATTTTCATTTTGGATTTAAATTAAGCAAAGGCTGAGAATTGCTTTTTGTTACATCTTTATGTGAGAAGCAGCTCTAAATGCGGACCCACTTGAAATTCTTGAACAGTTCGCCAATTAATTAAAACGTTATTGAACTTTAAAGTACGTAAGTACATAATGTAATATATCTTTTTAAACAAAGAAATTAAATTATTTATGACTAAATGTTTTTAAAAAGTGGAAAAGATTGCCTTCCTCGAACAAACTTGACAAAGTATACATTTTCGGCCATATATTAAACTCTTCTCTCCATCAACCCAGTTTTTCAGAGGAGTACAAATTGGACTTTTGTCTCTGGACATAACGAATATTACAACAAATCAACATGAATGAAACATACAAACACTAAATGCATGAAACGCTGGCAGTCGCTTAAATCAATCCTATTGTTGAAGCGAAATACCGCCGGCGTGCGATAAAGGCGGAAAAAAGAGTGCGCACGTTTTTAACAATGCAATCCGTGTTTATTTTATACATTGCCGGCTGAGATGGGGAAAGAGAATATTGTATATCGCTGTTTATACCTTTACAAAATGATATCTTTATTTCTGTATTAAGTTAGTATAAATTTGGAAATATATGCTATAAAGGTGTAAAGTGCCATATCGTTATAGGTATGCTCAAATATGCACAATTAAATTCTGCATACTAATTCCAGACAACGAGAAATGCGTTTACGTTTTGTCTGCATATAATCAAGTTTAAGAAAAAGAACTTGCATATATGCAAAATCTGCAGCCTAGTAATAATCAAGGATTTGGCAGGAGCGATTCCTAGGGCGGTGCCTTCTTACTAAGGCACCACCTTAATAAAATTAAGAAATACGTATTTGAAATTATCGTATACTCCACGACATCAAGAATATGACCATGCTTATTATTCTTAAAGGCGAAATTGAATGGCTTGTCTGACAATATAAAACATTAGAAGCTAATGGAAGCATCTGCAAATTGCGAGTTTGCAACCTTATTATATTATTATTCTATGGATCCGTGCCACTTCTGTCCTGGCACGGATTCACAGCACTCTGGGCTTTCAGTCAAGACTAGCGGGGATTGGAGGGGCAAGAGGATAGCCCATATTCGTGCACGACCCTGTGAATAAGGTTTACCTTTGCAGCACATTTGAATCATAAATGCCTACTTTACCTATTATAAAGTGCTTTTACTGACAAGTGAGAAATAAGGTACTAATCACTTGCAGTGTAAAAGTTAGCAGAAAAACGTCCTTTGCCATATCATATTAGTAACTAATTTTCCGTTGTTTATGTCGTCCTCCGTGGACTAGTAGTATCGTGCTAGCCTCTAGTTCCCAAGGTCGCGGGCGATGGAGGAGGGCGATGGATTTTTTCGGGCGTAAAAATCCTTAGCACGCCTTCCTTCGGAAGGGAAGTAAAGCCGGTGGTCCCGTGTTGTAGATTTACGGCACGTAAAAGAACCTCAAGCCTGATAAAAAGGCCTCTGAGCAGAATTACCGTGTTTCACGCCCAATGTAGAATGGGACGCTAAGGACCATAGTAGTTAAAAAGCGTCCATAAATAAAACTCAATTCAATTCCATTGTTTATACTTAAAACTAAATTAATCATTTTTATAATGCTGCCTGCACTGGCAGCAGTCCAGCAGATGATTAACAGAGAAGTAAAGACTCTACAGACAGCACATGCACCCGGCCAGCTGTGAGTATGCGCCCGCGATTTGAATGGAACCGCGGTGTTTGGCTTATTTTTATTAGTGTATGTACTTGCGTTCTAAAATAGTGCCTCTACCATTAAGAGCCTGTATTACGATCTCTAGTTAAAATCCCCGTTAGGTATTAATTAGGAATCAGGGCAAGTATTTGTATTACGACCTTCGGTTAACAGCTAACCGGGAGCTATTCTTAGCGATGAACTAACCGTCCCCTTGGGTAGCGGTTAGGATACTAACTCGGAGGCAACCATACAAAAATGGCGTCGTGGTGGTGATTTATTGCATCATATAAGAATTTCGGGGAGGTATTCCTGACACCACCAATGCATTTATGCTTCAACTGGATTTGGGTGTATAATAACGTTATACTTAAGTGAATCACTGCAGTTTATAACAGGATGCAACTGTTTTATAATTCATCACTCCGAGATTTTGCACCTCCAAAAAAAATCTCTAGTTTTACTGTACATATCTGCTTTTGAATGTACTACGGGCGTTCAAAAATGATAGGCACTACAATTCTTTGTGTTGACAGGAACCATTTACTGTACAAAAGAATAGAGATTATATTACAGGCATCACCCGCCAATGTCTATGCACTTTTGCCATCGTCCTCGTAACTTCCGTATTTGCATAGTAAACCATTCTTTGGAGGGACCCGGGGACGCTGGTGGACAACTGCATGAAGTTCGGCAATGCTGGCGAACTTCTTATCCCGCATGACCTCTGGCACTTGGTCGAATAGGACATAATCGCTAGAAGCCACATTCGGTGAATATGGAGGATGTGGCAGCACAGTAAAGCCTAGTTCACGCACGGTGGCAATGGTCCGGTGAGTGGCATACTGTCGCGCATTGTCGTCTTGGAGAAGAACGCCACGGCCCCTTTTCCGTGACAGCGTTGTTAAATGCGTTGACGGACTTGGTGCAGTGATCTGCAGCAACGATCACTGCTGATGGTCGTATTGGGAGAGAGCCAGTCCACCAGAATTATCCCTTCCTGATCCCAGAACACAATCGCCATTTGTTTCTGCACGAATGGTCCCGGCGTGACTTCTTGGGACGAGGTTTTCCAATATGCTTCCACTCCATAGACTGGCATTTTTTTTCTGGAGACTCGTGGAAGACCTATGACTCGCCGACGGTGACCAAACGCTTAAATAACTCCGCTGGGTCTGCATTGTACTGTTGCTCCAACTGCTGGCATATCTCCACACGCTTCTGTTTCCGCGCAATGGTGAGGGTATGGGACACCCATTGTGCACACGCCTTCTTCATCTTCAAATCATCATGGATGATAGTGTGGAGAATTCCCCTTGATGAGCCTGTTGCCTACTCTAGTTCATCAAACGTGATTCGCCTGCTCTCCATTATCAAGTCATTGACACGCTGGACACTGGTTTGCGTGCAGTTGCTAGACGTCCAGTGATATTGCGTTTTTCCGCACAGTCTCTGCCGTCTTTCAACTCTAATACCCAACGAAATACGGATCTGCGACTTGGTGCTGTCCCCCAACATATGGCTAGTAACTTTTTGTGGATGTCTGAAGCCGTGACTCCTTCCTTCCAGAGAAACCACACTGTCCACCGTTGCCCATGCTTGTCTATTTCCATGTTGTCTCTATCGATGTCCACAAATGTACTCGCAAGCCGGAACAATTGCTGCTGCAATATTCTACCCATGGGAAGCAGCAACATCATCTGGTGGCAGAAGACAGTACTATAGTCCATCATAACACATACATCGACACACACTTCAAACTGATACTTTGTAGGAGATATAGGGAAATTGCCAATCAATATTGAAGGAATTAATAGTATTGTTGTATTAATACCCGGTTCTACTGAACTACATTCGCCGGAACTTGTACTCTGACTGGGACGGCCAAAGGGCAGCAGCATTACGTTGCTTGCGAGCGACCGAGACTTTATCGTAACGGAGCGGCTGTCTCTGTTCGACTTCACTCGGGTACCGCACGTGACAACCAAAGGTGACCCGGTGAGTCACGGTCGGTCGCTTTCATGAGAATGCAGATCTCTATTTCCAAACACTTCCAACTCCGCCTGAGTACTTCCAAGACATTTATAATCGGTGCAACAGTTCTAGAGACGAGAAAATCGTAATGAGAGCTATGATGCGAGTTGCTTACCACATCAGGTGGTGACCGATCGACTGAATGCTGCAGGAGTGCGTGGGACAGTCATCGTCAAATATCCACAACGGTTCTGCACTGTGTTGCGCTGATAAACTTAGTTATATACAGTATATTAAAATCCACGCTGTAAAAAGCGCTTAATATAAAAAACGCTGTCAATCATTGCCTCCAATTCTTCCACATCTAACAACCCTTCTCTTCTGCGGAATCACTCACATTATTGCCGTCATCACTGCTGTCACTACTTTCTGCACCATTATCCTGCATGAGAATTATTTCTGTTTGATTTTCTGCAATTCCGTATTTTTCGGAATAATGATTCGTAATTTATTCAGCATGTCGCCATACATTTTCCCATTCTGGCCTTCCAATTTCAGCAAATTGCTGGCGTTATAACTGCTCCACATATTTTAATTTAAAAGTGATATTTCTGCATGCCACCCATTTTTTGACATCAGCCCAGATTAATTCGATTGGGTTTAGATCTGGGCGATACGATGACAGTCTAAGTACATTATGGCGATGTTGTATTACTATCTGGTCAAGTATGTATGACTTCTGAAGCTGTTTGTTGGCTTTAATTAAGTTATATAGCTTTGTTTTACTCATGCTTTCATCTAAAGCTTTATTATGTCTAAGTAACCAAGCTCTCATTTCTTCTTTCAAGGAAGTTGAGGTAGGTGGTTTGTGAATTTGAGTGTTGACGCATTGTGAAGCATTGTCGATGACCAGAACAGACCCAGCAGGCATATTAGATATCAACATGGCGTTGATTCACTTCATGTAATTTTCTGTATTCATTTCTTGATGAAAATCTCCTGTTGTATGTTGCGACTTGTAAAAGAAGGGCATTTGGAACGAAGCCGATCTTTCCAACAGCACGAACGATAATAAGTATTTGCCCTTTGGCAACAGGTGCCTGCAAACCTAATTCGCTATCGTCACTCCAATTTTTAGATGCTGTATGACTGCTGTGTATGTATGACTCATCTTCATACATTATAGTATTTTTCTGAAATTTGTAGCACCACCTTGAAAATTGATGCTGATATAAGTACACACTGATGTAAGTACATATAAAATTATAGTCATTTGGAAAGGTAGAATCAGACTGAAAAATTCAATGCCATAGCCGGGATTTGAACCACGGATCTTAGGCTTTCCGTGCTGTTGCTCTAACCGACTAAGCTATCATGGCAACATTTACTTTTTATTTTTATTTTTTTTATTTTATTATTATTTTTTTATTTTATTTATTTATTTTGCTTTTCTGTTAGAACTCTTCTATTTGATTTCGGTTTCTTCCATTTGAACCCTAAATCTTTAATACTTTTTCTGAGATTTGTAGCACCACCTTGAAAGTTTCTGCTGTCTTTCAGCTGGATGAGCAATCTGCTTATTGTTAGCACAGTTTTTTCTTCCACATAGGAATTGTGAATCGTGTGCCGAATGACGCATTCGAAATCGTCTATTTCTGTAATACGTTTAGGGGCCTTATGTTTCTTCCCAGGTGTGTCAAATGGTACTCTTTCATCCATATGTTTTTTTCTCTTATCTTTGAGAACTCTGGAAACGGAACTCGGTGAAACACCAGTTGCTTTGACTACTCTTTCTTTCACTCTCATAAGGCTTTTGTGGAACTCGGATATAATTTCTTCCTTCATCTCTGCTTCTTGCTTCATGAAGTCGATGACATGTTCAATTATTTCCCTACTTTGACTATGTAACACCTTACCACTTAACTTTGAAAACATAGGAGCCATGGTTATAAATATAACAAATATAAAATAAGTACTATTTAGATACTGCAGCTCTCTTTAAGATTACAACCAGATGCAGACACTTTCTATGCAGACTGTATGCGTAACACTGTGAGTAAGCAAAGGTGTTATATCGCTTTCGTTGATAAAGCTAAACATAAACCATTCCTAGGCTCGGCAGCTGGGTTGGCAATCAAGGTCACGATTCCAGAAGTTTTGCGCGAGTAATACTTCCAACTCCGTCGGAGTTATTTCCACTTCCACACTTCCGCTTGCAACATTCCATAAATGCCATTGCCATTCCAACAACTAATTGGTACTGCGTTATTTGCATTATTTATAAGCCGCCATAACATTGGATAAAATTTCCTTTACGGTAAATGAGATGAGTTTTGGTTTTGCAGGTATCCTGTTTGCAGTTAAAGTGCTTGCAAAACAATATGTCTGTATTTTACTACTTTTACAGAAGAAACAACCGATTTTCCAACACCAATTATTTTAAATGTCTTACTGCACACAATTTACTCAATTTATTATTATTATTATTATTATTACTATTATTATTACTATGAATGCCATTTTAATCAAAAACACCAATTAATACTGTAAATAGAGAAAGCTCTCCCCATTTGTAAAATTAGTGACAAGCAAAATTGCTGCAAGTTTGCCAACCATATTTGTGATGATAGGGTAAAAATAACTCTGTTCAACAAGGGAATATGCACAATATTAAGAATAACTAAACAGCTCATACGTTTCAAGTTATTTATTTTGACTGGTCAGTGTTAATAATTTTCTTTTCGCAGCTGGAATTCTGTGAAGCAGTCAGATCGTTCTTCTGTTTAAAATAATTGTTTATAAAATGTTCGATAATGTATCAATCACATGTAAAATCAGATCACTTGCGAACCTTCCACACAAACATACATACTTCATTAATGCTCTCAAGAATGGGTCATTACATGTGCCTTTGTATATTAAAGTCATTAGCAATATCTTTTGATTTCCTTGCGTCAAAAGCAGTGGTTCACACTTTTTTGAAACAAGTATTTGCTTAATGGAATAATTATGTAATACTAAGAACATCACATTATCAGATGGAATGCTCAGTCCACCTCTATTCAATATATCAAAGTATTTTCCTGTATGCTGTTCACCAGTTATATTAATGCAAGTGTCACAATTTAACTTATTTGTTAAGTTATGTGTAGTATAACCATATAAATATATATATATATATATATATATATATATGCAAGGGCAGATGTATCTACTTTACAGCTAGCCATGTAATCATCCACTAAAATCTCTGAAGTAAGCCTACATCAAAATCAGAGTTAATATCTAAACCAGAGTTATTATCCTTATTACTGCTGCTGCTGCTGCTACTACTACTACTACTACTACTACTACTACTACTACTACTACTACTACTACTACTACTACTACTACTACTACTACTACTACAGGAAAAATCTGTAACCTTGCAAAATTTTGCTTGTCCCTATTTTGCAGAACGTATCTCCCAAAAGCTTTAATTAGCATATTTTTTTCAGATTCAAGATCAGTGACACATTGTAATTACTACCAGAATTTGTCAATAACTACTAAAACGCTCTTCCAAATCATCAGTTTGCCATTTTACAAGTAGAACATATGCCACATTCAATTCCTATAATGCATATTTTGCGAACTTTAGAAGTACATTAGTGCCATGGTAAAGAGCATTATGGGTATCTCTAGACAAACAACCTATGTGTGAATTATATTTCCATTTATTTAACCAAACTAAGAATATATATAAAAATGCAAGTCTTTCATCATGAACATATTTTATACCACGATTTTTTTATACTTGAAATTTTCCACCACTTCATTATTATTTCAACAATAACGGGATTTCCTGATTTTGCCTAACGACTACCTTTTAATGCAGCTAATGTGGTTTCAAGAAAAGCACTATTAACAAGACTGACTTTCTGTCTTTCTATGTTGCTGGGAAATACAGACTTGTAAAATAATTTAGGAGCTTTCTTTACTAACCGTAAATATTCACTTCGATACACATTCACAATCCTGCAAATTTTGCTGGAAAAATGCTATTATCATCAACAGTACCAAATGCGAAATCAAATGCTGGAATGAAGTAAGTTTTAGCAGCACGTTTAAGGTTTATTTGGTTGTTTCTAATGTACTTAAAAATATGAACGGTGACATAGGTTACAAATATTTGTATACCACGGCGTGAAAACAAATAATGATGGCCGAGGATATAATTTGTAACAAGCCCCCATGTTCTGATTTAATTTGTTATTGTCTGATATAACTCCAATGCGTTAAACCAAATGCGTGTCTAAGTTTACAACATTAATGACCAGTACTTTCAATTTTTTTCATTCAGATTTTTACTGGAACTAAAGCAACTACTTCCTTAAAACCAGGATATAACGAAAACCTGGAGAGTTCTTGCCTGAGATGAAAGGTCATTTTGTGCATAACCAATTAGAGCACCACACTTATATTCGAGTGAAGGTTTAA
Organism: Deroplatys truncata; assembly: GCA_030765065.1. NCBI lineage: Eukaryota > Metazoa > Arthropoda > Insecta > Mantodea > Mantidae > Deroplatys > Deroplatys truncata. The sequence goes on along the minus strand of CM060990.1, from coordinate 176,237,205 downwards.
TATGTATTTCATTAAGCTGTAGGACTACTGACTTATCTCTTTGTGGTAGCCTGGCAGATGTTGTTTTTAAAAAATTATGTTTACAAACACGTGAATCTCCCACAGATGACACCAACAGTTGGATATATTTAGGACGGGGCAGTATTAAAATATTATCATTTCTTACCGTCATATAGCATGTAGCAGATTCTTGAAACAGCGAAAATGCATTTACTATAGTTCTACCTGAATAACGCAGTTTGTTCATTAGGCTCATCTCCAACTGATCACAGATTAAAATTAAATGCTCTGTACAGTCAGTCTTTTCGTCTTCTAGGAGACCAATTAATCATTTTACGTTACTTTGTATTAAATCTGTTTGATGACTTACAGATGATGTGATGGTGAATTCTAAATATCTTGTAAGGATATTCTGCATTTGTGACCAACCATTAAGCTTCAATGAATTTGATAAAATCTACTGTTGATCTTCTCTACACACAGAAATGTGTAAATGGCTCTTGGTCCAAAGGCTGATTCACATACTCCATCTTTCCATACAAATGTTATACCAACCGCGAAAGCGTCATTTTCCGCTCTGGTTCTGAGTTCCTCACATTTTACATTGCTTACGAAACCCTTGTCCTTGTTCTAGTCAGTCAAATCATTTGAAGTTATATCTGCGTTTAAGCGCCCCATAAACAACCACGCTGTTTTGTTTGCAGCTCATAGTTTTAGATTTCCATTGAAAGCAGTTGCTATCCCTCTCTGCGTTCTTAGTTGCGATCGAGACCCGAAATCTTCATTTTCTCTATCTGTATTTTCAGCTCGTCGAGCGTCTGTGAAGCGCCGGCTGTTTTGTTCCGCACGAGAATCTGAAACTGCAGCTGCATAATTAAGGGGACAATCCCGCTTTCCTCCGGAAAAGTCTCCCTCTTATCCTTCTCTGACTTCTTTTCTGAGTGTCCTGGATTGCTGCATCATACTGATCTGTGGTGTAAGAAGGTATACTCTCTCTTTTTCAGAAAAGTCTCCCTTCTTTCTTTCATTGATAAGTTTCCGGGGTGCAGACTCAGGCTGCTGCATCATATTATTATGTAGTGTTTTAATCATTTCTTCTATCATAGCCAGCTGCTCACGGGAGCCTACTTGAGCCTGCTTATTTTTTCTCCATCATTATTCTCCACATATTATCTCAACACTTTTATTTTATCTTCCTCTCTAAAGATATTTTTCTTTATCTTCAATAATCATTGCTGCAGATGGGCATGTCCATAAAAGAGGCATTTCCTGGAGTTAAGTTTATTGTGCTCTCCAATATTTATTCCAACGCATTCTCTGTGAAATCATTTTTTAGGTGATCCATGACATCCTACTGCTTGGGATTCATGCCCAATTCCCTTTATGCATTTAGGACATGGGAAATTTTCGTCCTCCTCCTCAGTATTGGTGGCACTGTTGTCTTCTCTTTGGAGTGGTATCCTCGACATCTGCAATATATCTACAATCTTCCAATTCCCCTTATACAATACAGCCCACCCGACTAACACTTCCACACAAAACTCTCACATTAAAGTGTGTGTTAAATCAATAATTCTTGAGCTTTCCACTTTAAAACTTAATATAATTATCGTAACACTTAAGCATAATTCGCAACTGCCACTCTTCCCTCCATTATCGGAACCTTCTCCTTTACCACCTTTTAATACAAAGCTTTAGAGAGAAGCAAGCGCACATGCGTGGCAGCCTTGTAGGTTTGCGTGAAGGGACGTAGTGTATGAGCCGCCGTATTTAAATGTCCAAATTAAATCCCCTTATGAATACAAAACCCCAACATTACATATATGTTGAAAGCTGAGAGTTTCTATTTTTTAAGCATAAGAACATGAAATTGACTATTTTTTACGCAAACAAGTACCCACTATCCTTAAGATGGCTACGGATCCTTTCAAAGCAGACGTTTCTATTGGTTTAATGTCTACGGTGTGTAAGCGTATAATCTTGCAGGTATCAGCAAAGAACTTGGGAATTGTTCCACGGGCACCTATTAGTAGCCCAATGTACCACAATGTGACCAAGAGAATATTTTTCATTATAATATGGAATTGTTGGCTGGTAAATATTCTGGTTTTCGTCATCGACCTCCTTGGCTTGGATTTTTTGGATTGTTTCAAATTGTATTGCTGGATTTAATATGTAACCGATATGTGAGCTAGGTTTAAAGGCAATTATATCAATACGCTATGTACTACCTTGTGTAGCAATTCCGCATATCTCTTAGTGAGTCATATATACAACCTTCTATAGGGAATTAGCTAACATATGCTGAATTGTGTGGTGACGAATATTCCTCTGTGCTTGACCATAGGGACAAACGCCGAGGACATGTAAGAGGGTTTCAATATAGCAACGCCGACAGCGGCTATCGTTCTGATTTCTACCCGTTAGAGCTCGCATCCTAGCAACGTTATGCACAATTCACTGGCAAATTTGGGAACTAGACGTTACAGCCAGACGGAGACAAACGGCTTCATATCGCGAATACTGGCGGAGAAAGCCATCGGCTTCGCTACTACTGCAGGCGGAGGGAGCCTAATTACATCGGCCGCTCTAATAATATTTTTGTTGAGGTTAATTTGCTTAGGCATAAGTAGATGTGATGACAGTTTTATTACGTTTTTATTGTTTCTTGTATTGTGCGTCTGCTTAAGACTTTCAAACATTAAATTACTCTTTAAACGATTATTGTTTGTTTTATGGAGGTACATTATCAGCCAGTTTTCCCATTTTTATTTAAAACACAAATGTTGTCAACAAAAACCATAATTAAGATGTCCAAAAGAGTGGCCCCGTAGGTCAATCGGTAGAACACCTACGTGCTGTGCGAAGGATACACGGTCCGATTCTCACCTGAGGGTGGGAATTCTTCTCTCCGTATCCTCCCCAGATTCTGGAAGTATGAATGAGAGTGTGAATGTGTATGTTTGTGTGATCTAACGTATAAGCCCCAAAGACAGAAATCCAATGACAACTGTATACCAGTTCACAACATTGTCAATGGGCAATGTTCCAAAAGATGAAAGGACGCCGTTATGACCAATGTGTTAAAGGCGGGGTATAAATGGAACAATAGAAAAAGATGTCCAACATGTTATGAAAAGAGAAACAAAAGAAAAGTTAAACCAACACACATACGTATGGCAGTAACGAATAATATTTGTGAACTTCCTTTATTGGGCGCCAAGAGCATTTATGAAACAGAATTTTGTTAACTAATAATTCTTTTCCATAGCTAATATTATTAGTGTGTTTTATGAAACAGGCCCGTGTAGTCTGGGTTTAGAGAGCTTTGCCTATTAATCTAAAGGTTCCTGGTCTGTAAGTGAGTCGGTGGTTACCACAATAAGCTTTTTTACTTTCTCTACCACATACGTAGTAGGCATAGAAGTTATTGCATTCCCCCAAAAGTTCGATACCGAGATTTCACCGGAAATACATGTTTTGAGACCACTTCAACCCAAAACAATCATTTCTAGAAAAAGGTCCGTGTGTGTTTGTGTCTGTGAACAACATAACTCAAAACGAAAAGTCGGATAAATAACAAGCTTGCATTTAGGTTCAATAGCTTCCAAAAATGCGACACGAAGATTTTCAAGAAAATCCCCGAATCCAAACTACCATTTACATGGAGCATTTTTCGAAAGTTTTAATTTGCTAAATTTGACTCTAACGATTTTGATCAAAACATCATATATTAAAGATATTTACATGGCAAATAAAATGCATATCATGAATTGTCTGGGAATAGCCTATGCAGTCATCTTCCTTCGAAAGAAATTGTGTATAATCTTGTATAACTGGCAAACGTTAAACGATATACGTAAGCGTACAGCACAACAAAGTTTAGATCTTTTTAAAATGTAGATCAATTTCTGCAAAGGTTTAATTGGAATAAAATGTAGTATACACGAAAATAAGCTTTCGTAAGAATAGTTTGTATAGCCAGTAATAAACGATATGGTGTAGATAAAGTCTTGTGAATTCTCTCCACCAGATTTTATTCAATGGGCCTCAAAACATGTATTTCCGGTGAAACCTCAATATATAATTTTTGGATGGAATGCAACATCTTCTCTACCTACTGTTTACGTGGTAGAGAATGTACTAATTGATCTCGCATTCCACTTCCTGCTAGAGCTGGGTCGAGCGATTCTTTTACAGTAATCGATTCATACGATTTGTTCATGTGACATGAATCGATTCATGTGTTCGTTTCCGATTAATGTGTTGTCTCCTAGTCCATACCTCTAAATTTTAATATATAGAGACCATGCATCAAAGTTAATTTGTTTTTGGCTAAGTTATGAACTCATAGTTGTCAACGATATTCCAACGTGTTCAAAGTACTCGTCTATAACATTGTTATTACTCAGTTTTTATATATTTCGCATATTCCGAATAAGTTTTTTTGCAAATATTACCGCACTTCACATCATGGTATTGTGAAAACTGAGAATGGTAACTGTCAAATTTAATTTCGTCAAAAAGTTCCACGAAGTCGAGCTGTTCGAAATTATCGAAATGCGTTTCCAGTTGAAAAAGCACTATATCCAGAATTTCATGGGTAACTCTTCTTTAAACTTGATTGGCAATAAATTATCGAATTGGAACACAACGCACTACACTCCTCTTCAATTTCTTCAATTATTTTATCACTTTATAGCGACCTGATATTCTCTGTTGCAACCTTCACCTCTTTTATACGCAAATTTACATCAGAAGTCGTTTTGGATTGTAGAATGTTAAGCAAAAAAATCAGTATAAACATATCGTCTAGAATAGACAGGAGAAGAACAAAACTTGATCACTGCTTAATATATTATCTGTTCCTATGGCTGCCTTAACTGATTATGGATCCCAATTGTCAGAATTAATCATATACTGGACTGCAGTTTTTAATTCAGAATGACACCTACCTTTTTACAGTCAACACGGCCCTGGAATGAAAATTCCATCGGGTAGGAGAAGGATACGGAAGCTGAAAAGCTGTCTCAGCAATTCTTATAGACGTGAGCAACAAGAGAAGAACGAATGAAATACACTTGAATTAGAGATAAACAATTTCACCTCTTTTATAGTTCTAGCAGCATGAAAAAGAACTAGAATGATTTGGTGAGCGTAACAATGTAGAAAGATTGCAGGAGGATACGACTGTTTTACAGTTGCCTGAACACCACACTTATGCCCTGACAAAACTGTGGCTCCGTCATACATTTGGTATATGAGTTTATTTTCACCAATGTTCCACTCTTTAGGATTTGGAATTGTGACATCAGCTAAATCCTTAGCAGTCTTATCAGAAAACACATTAAAAACCTAGGAACCGCTCTTCTGCATTTCCTTTGGTACAGTGCCTCACAATAATACTCAACTGAGATTTTATTGAGGCATCTGTAGTTTCATCAGCTTGGACGAATTCCTCTAATACGTTCCTGAACAGCGAGAGTCACAGCCGAATTAAATCATTTTGTATGTCACTAGAAGTACCCTTGAAAACATTCTCTGGCTCTATATGATCTCTCATGAAAGATTCTTCCGAAGCCAGTAAATCAAGGGTAGCCAAGTAGTTCCGTTTATTAAATGAAGTTTGGCTTTCCCTATGACCCGTAAATGGCAATTCTTGTATGTGCAAATAGCAAACAACATCCACTAATATCCCTAAAATTTGCCTGTTTTAACACTGCTTCACTGTGTCGAATGGTTTGTAACCTCTGTCCCTATGAAAAGCATGATCCATGCGACTTCATCCTAGCATGTGAAACCTTTCCGCACTTTTATGTAGTTCTCCTATGCCGCGTGTTTCTTGGCTTTCTTTTCAAAATTGTTTGTGGTATTCCCGTCAGTTTTGCACCAAGACACTTCCCCCTTCCGCCAAACATCAAGCAATAAAAACAGAGACGTTTTTGATCATTTTCTTCCCCAGTTCCACACAACCACTGGTATTTATCGTACCAGTTTTTTAAGCTTTCACACATACTTTCCATCCTGCTGAGATAAAATTACGCAGGCTGTTTCTGCACTTTTTTATAACCCTTTGCTCTAGCGAAAATGATGAAACGCTACTCGTAAGCAAGCACAGAACTGCATCGAAGTCAGGACTGTTAGGTTTAAAACCAGACACCATTGTCCTGGGAAGCACAACTGGATAACATACTCAAACACACGTGACAACACACAGCGCACTTTATAATATTCTCTCTGACCAACTGAACACACTAAAGTAGCAAGTTTTATTAGCAGAGCAGATCATTTTCTGTTAGGAAAATGCATCCCTTTGTGTTCCTTGTGCCTTAAAATTTAATCAGATATTCAAATTAATTCATACAATATTCTTTAGAGGCAGCCAATTATACCACATAGCTCCAGAAGAATTTAACTACCAGGGCCAGTGTTGTCAACATCAACGGTTTCCCGCTGATCCTGGTGGTTTTGAGTTCGTTAACAGCGGCGGAAAAGAATTGCCTGTTTAAGCGGAGTTCTGGAGGAATTTGACTGACAGTGTTATCGGTTTTGCCATTTTGAAGAATCCGATTTTTAAATTTTTATTTAACATTACTGAGTGACAAATCATTCAATAGATATGTTGGTTACACTGTAAAAATGCAACATTCAGATCGTCGATTCAGCAATAGGAATGGGGAATCACACTTTTCTCGTTTTTTTCTATCCTACTCTTTGTTGACTGTTCCTCTGCAGTCGTATCTCGTATGGCGTCGTGATGATATCATTCATTGACACATCATAGGAAAAATCCCTTCAATACTTATTCAAGCACAAGCGCAATTGATTCAGCCGCAGTTGAGCTTTCTTACTGTGAGATGTGATTTATGTTACGGTTTATGTTATTACACCTATATTGCGTATTCGGTATGTGACTAAAAGAACAATGATAAAACATAAAGTACTCTACATACAAAAATTTCGTAAAGAGCGGTTAAACAACCCCAGTAGAGGGGATTGGTACGTTCTGGATCAATTTATGGCTTTTTAATTGGCTTAATTGATTTAAATTGGCTGTAATTGGTCTTTCATGGAACCCGACCTAAGTAGCTGGTACGTTCTGGATCAATTTATGGCTTTTTAATTGGTTCACTTGGTTCAATTGGTCTTTCATGGAAGCCCGACCTAAGTACCTGGTACGTTCTGGATCAATTTATGGCTTTTTAATTGGTTCAATTGGTCTTTCAGGCAAAGGGGACCTATAGTGCATGAGTCTTCTGGATCAACTCAAGGTTACTGCTGGAGTTGGTGGTCTTAAATCGGGTTTAATTGGTCTTTCGTGCAAGACCAGACCTAAAGTGGATGAGAGTTCACCATCAAAACAAGGATACTGGCGAGTTGACAGTTTGTCATTCCCGGCCACGTGGAGAGCTTTAGAGCAAGACCCCCGACCTAAACGCCATCAGCTCATATGCATCAAATAAAAAATACAAGTTTCAATTTTTGTGGCGAACGCGCCTAACGACTGAAAACCTTTTAAAAATCAAAAGGTTTAATTTTCACCATCCTACCGAGACTTGTTGCTTTCTACGACATGAATAACATGCTACTTAAAACCGTGTATGTATACAGTGAGGTCTCCCTCCACGTCAGTTTAAAATACGATCGCCTGACTATTCTGTCGCGTCCCCTCTGTCTGGAATGCCCGGTGATTAAGGCTATTGACTCACCCTTCGTATAAGGGTGGGAATCTATTCACGCTATTGATTTTTTCCGCTAGCATCCCTCGCATATAACGCTGCTAGACATGGACCCTCGCACCATTGTAAAAGTTCGCTTTATCTGCACCAGATGCCAGAAGGTTACAGAACTAACGTTTGTAATTCATATCTGGCACTAAAGATACCGGCAGTATCCGAACCGCTATTGATTTTTTCATTAAAACTGCATGAGAGTCAAACACACATTAATTTATAAGGAAAAAAAGTTTCTTTATAGAGATAGCTAATTACAGTGTTACAAGCTGTATGTACAGTGAAATAAAAACGAATCGGATTTAAAGAAAAATTCTCATATGTTACACTCACATGACTTTCTCTACTCTTGTACAAACTTGAGCGGGTTGCCATGTGATGCATTCCATTCTCTTTACATGCCTAGGACATAAAAAAATGAATAACGAATTCGAGAAAAAATATAATTATTGGGGAATTTAAGGGAATAACAAGCAATATCTCGAAAATATTTCTCAATAAAACAGGGGGCCTCAAAACATAAATATCCGGTGAAGTCTCGTTATCGAATTTTCGGGTGGAATACAATACTTCCCTTACTTACTCTTCATAGTAGAGAAATTTAAAATACTTAGTTATAACAACGGGAAAGATGTCTTGTATCTTTTTTCCCACGAGGTGTATGATTCATACAATAAACAGTAATTGAACAATGCTTTATTATTTAATTAACAGTACACCAAAAGGCAGACCATCTTTTACAGAATAACTTAAGTCATTTCCGGAACACGTGTATGCTTTTTTAGAAAGAAATATCTAAATGATACCTTCATTCTAATGTAGGTTCAAAGGCATTAGTGGATTGATCATTTCCTGCACTATTTCAACAAGAGTACATAAAAATATATTACGTAAAGATGATTCAGCGTTCGATTTCATACTGAACTAAAGCTTGAAACAAATATTCAGTTTTCAGAACGCTAAAGTACGATTGAAAAGGAATATATACGTTAAATCAAGTTCCATTTCCACGTAAACGGATTACGACAAAACTAGAAGAGAAATACAAAAGTAGACTAGAAAATGAGAAAGCAAGCGCAAATAGTAGTAGTTATTTGGGGACTTTAGCTACTTTCAACTGCAACTTATTTTAACTCAAGCAACCTTAAGACAGGGATTCTATTAGCTAATTTTATAATTAAATAAAACAATTAATGTTTGAAAATACTTCATTAACATACTAATTAACAAAAATTAACTTAACTCTGAATTTTTCGTTGAAACTCTGTAATCTGCTATAAAATAGCTTGCATAATATATAAAAAATACTCTTACGACATGCAAAAAGCTTAACATACTTAAAGCTTAACCTCGAATGTCAACAACTGAAAAAAATTGAAAAGCGGTAATATGCCAGAAAATGGAGTATAGAATATAGGGAAATTATCCTTTTCTTCATTCATCAAGTTTACATGCCTAAATGATTATTTCCAGACAAGACGCCAGTGAAGAAGAAATACCAGTTCAGCGCCTGCGCTGGTATTATTATCTACTTACTGGGAAGTATATCAACGGTCTCCACTTCAACTCCAGACATGGTCAAACTTTGATGTTTAAAACACTTCTGAGCTATGGCACTTAGACATGCTTGACAAGTGCATTAAATTTTACTGCACTATTTGGAATGTTCCGAATAACTAGGCAAGTGTCCCTATGATTTGTATCTCGGAATGGTAAAACATAAATGTTTAACTGCTAAACAACTGTGATACTCGCGTGGGATAATAATAATCCTACAGCATTATGTGGATATATTGGAGGGGGTTCTCAGGTATACGAGATCCAGATCGAGTTTTATCTTCGTTCTTTCTCTCTTTCTTGATGTACATACATACATACAGACATATCCACACACATACAGACATACACACAGCCGAACACCTCCCCAAACACACGGACAGGTACGAAGACTTACGAATATATCCGAACATACACATGCATACCGACTCATTCACGCAGATAAATACTCACAAACAAGCAGACTCAGAGATACTCACACACAAATCAAAACAAGCAGACTCAGAGATATACATATCCACACACATACAGACATACACACAGCCGAACACCTCCCCAAACACACGGACATGTACGAAGACCTACGAATATATCCGAACATGCACATGCATACCGACTCATTCACGCAGATAAATACTCACAAACAAGCAGACTCAGAGATACTCACACACAAATCAAAACAAGCAGACTCAGAGATATACATACACACATATACTTCCAAACATCAGGAATGAGCGAAGACCTTCGAGCACACTCGAATACATGTACAGCCAATATACACACAGGAACATACCAAACACCAACAGAGAGAGACGCTCTTACCTATAAGCATGGGGGGGCTCTGTTATAATATAGCTTCATATATGAGAGGCTCTGTCTTTAGATGATTGTATTGATTAATGTAGCGGTGAAGATGACGGGAATTGCGGGATTAGGGAGCTACGGTATTAATGGAGTTATGCGGTGGCGGTGGCGAATGTGTAGAGTTACGGTGCTGATGGAGGCAGGCGATGGTCATGGACGTATAAGTTAATGTACTTGTAAGTGTGAAGGAGTATTTGTGATGGTGGTGATAGGAGGCGATGAGGATGGTTATATTGTCGGGAAGGCTTTTGGAAATGATGGTGGTGATGAGAGGTGTTCATTGTTTCGCTGATGCTGATTCTTTTTTTGTGTGTAGAAGGGCACACATTCATTACGAAGAAATACACTAACACTGTAAAACATACCGAAATGTTGCGAGTAGCACAAAATCTTTTATCAGTGTATAAAATGGTTTCAATGTCCTTACAACATCTTAGAATACTTATAAAGCGGGGAAAAAATGACTGCGAGCATGCCGAATATGCTTGCAAACGGTATCGAATTCCTTTTAAAGTGTTCAAAGTTCTCGATTTACGAGAACATTTAAGTGATGCATGGATCCGATGAAGCTAGGACAGGCTCTCCATTCAGCATATAAGAGACTTCACCTAGATTAGGCTAGGAGCGGTAAAGCCAAGATAGCGTATATTGTGTAAAGCCACTTTAGGTTAGACTGGTTGAGGTTATGATAGCGGTCACAGATAATTAGAGGACGGGCTAGTTTATAGCTTTAAGTTATGATCGCTTGAATAGATGATGGGGGGGCTACTGACTAAGATTGAGATACGTTAACATGCACGTCATCGAGCTAGGCTAGCTAATAGCAGGCTGGACGTGAATCCTGCTTATACTATCTTAGGATAGGTTAGGATATTCAGTGCTAGCTAAGGACTGGATTGTTGGACAGATTATAAGAAATGGTATCATATTAGACTAGATAATTACTGGGCAGAATACATAACGCTAGGATAGTCTGGGAACAGGTAGAGTTAGGCTCGCACGATTGTCCGAGTTTGAAGAACAGACTAGCATAGAATGTCTTAGGAATGGATTCATCATGATTGTCATGGTTGGCTGCGTTTCACGGTTAAGTTATTTACGTTAGTGGTTACGTTGGTTACGTTTAGTGGTTATCTTGGTTACGTTTAGTGGTTACGTTGGTTACGTTTAGTGGTTACGTTGATTACGTTTAGTGGTTACGTTGGTTACGTTTACTGGTTACGTTGGTTACGTTTAGTGGTTACGTTTAGTGGTTACATTGGTTACGTTTAGTGGTTACGTTGGTTACGTTTAGTGGTTACGTTGATTACGTTTAGTGGTTACGTTGGTTACGTTTACTGGTTACGTTGGTTAAGTTTAGTGGTTACATTGGTTACGTTTAGTGGTTACGTTGGTTACGTTTAGTGGTTACGTTGGTTACGTTTAGTGGTTACGTTGGTTAAGTTTAGTGGTTACATTGGTTACGTTTAGTGGTTACGTTTACTGGTTACGTTTAGTGGTTACGTTTACTGGTTACGTTGGTTACGTTTACTGGTTACGTTGGTTACGTTTAGTGGTTACGTTGGTTACGTTTAGTGGTTGCGTTTACTGGTTACGTTTAGTGGTTACGTTGGTTACGTTTTGGCTAGGTTGCACGATGCCAAGATAGATAATGAAGGGATCTTTCAGAGCAGGTAAGGCAGGGATAGATTGGCTTAGGATGGTCGCTTGTGGCTAGGTTAGACTACTCCAAAATACCTAAAACTAACCAATTCAGGGATTGTGCCTATCGGTCTCACATGTTAACTACTTAACATATAGAAGCATACAAAATTTAGAAAAAAGGACTGAAGTATATATATTTATTCTAATAATGGATAAGAAATGCTCATAAAGTATCAAAAATCAGTGGAAAATACATTAACTCTTGAAATTAGAATAAATACTTGCTTTAATGCACTGACTTACAAATGAAATTCCACTCTCCATATTACAATAGCATCCTAAAAGCATGTCACAATACCTCATTCACATCTTAAGATACACTGAAAGAGGCTCAAATTCTCTTACCAGAAACTTTGAAAATAGCTGCAGCGCCTAAAGAACCATCAGAATACTGTAAAGATCATAGGCAATATCATGAACATAACAGCTCCTACTTATAAAACCGATCATAATTTTCCAAAAACCTGTGTCTAATAGCTCATAAACGCCAGCTAAATGCTCTGCAGTTCCTATTCCAGTGGCTAAAATGCAAGCAAACATTTCTAAAAAATACACTACAATGCCTGTTACAGGATGAAAAATATATTCGAAATACCTACATCAATCCCTCCGTCTGTATTTTGAAAGATACTATAAAAAAACATCATAAAGCATATTCAAAATGTTCTGAAAATCTTAAAAAAGATGTATCAATATCCTGAAAATGAATGCTACTACTTTAAGAAACATCTAAAATCCCCATTCAAGTATATCGGGATGTTCTTAAAGCCTGTACTCATATCTAATTCCATAGACTGGAATACCTTTAAAGAGTCATAAATATGCATATGAAAAACTTCGAAAAAATATAATTGGAAGTGTCACAATACCTTAAAAGAGCATAAAATGGCTCCACATAATCTAAAAACCCAGTAATTCTAAAAGCCCTTCAGGACACTCTAATGACATAAAAATACACGCTACACTTCTAAAAGCCATTCAGGATCAGAACCATAAACAATACACATAAAAGTGTCAAGAGCATCTAAATACACTGTAAAATACGTCAAAATGCTAAAAAAAGACCCTTAACGATAGCATGAAATACATGGTGTAATTTCTAAATCCCTCGCACATAAATAGTTCACTGACAATACCATGAAGGTAACTGCACCTCACTGTAAAAGACTATCCTAGTGACCTATACAATACAGCTAAAATACCTGTCACTATTTATAAAACCCATCAGCATACGCCAAAGACTTGGACTGACCTAATTAAAAAACATTCTCTTGTCTATAGAACCATCAGATTAGGCTAAAATGCTCAAAATATATGTATTAAACCTAATATACACAAAGGATAAAATCTAAACATCAGGCTTTATTATGAATAGGGACAGAGGCTAGAAAGGCAAATCAAAAGAAACACTTAAGTCAATGGTGAAAATATCTTTATTGAGAATTATTATTATTTGATTTTACATTAAGCAAACACTAGAGCATTGAACAGAAGCAAACAAAATTTTAACACACTCATTTCATTCAAATGCGAAAGCTCTTTATTATACAGAGTTCAGTCTCAATCATGCTATAATCCCAGTGCTCTTCAATACTTGGATGATCTTATTAATCTCAATAGAAAAGTCGTTTTTACCAGCTTCATGCGACATCATTAACAGTCTTAGCTGGTGTACTAAGTCATTAGGATCTGTACAGGGATATAAAATCTCAATATTCGCCTTGGATACATCACCCACACTGGACGAGTTAACACTAAAATGTTTATTTTCACTCAGGTGATTATTCAGAGTTTCATCATCCAAAGACACTGCTCTTCTTACATCTAACATCCCTGAACTTGAAGAGATTTCAGTAGTACTCAGGGGTGATTTTTTTTTTTCGAGTGGAGGAGAAAATGATTTAATCACTTACCCCAGCCCCGATGGGAGTCGGGACTGAGAGTGTGGGAATCTCCAATAGTCGGCATACCCACTAAAAACTCCTCCACCGGTGGAAAAAGGAAGAAGGTAAAAGTGGAATGACGTGGCTTTGTGCGGTCCCGCATAGCACCCGCGTTAGTAAGTGATAGATGGATGTCTCCGCCCTATGGGCTGGAGCGGGATAGGTGGGTACTAGGTTGCAGCCATGAAACCTGACTGCAACCCTAGTGAAAAATGGCGAGGGTTTAGGTAAGGGTTGGAAAGGTGATTGTATGGAAGGTGTAGGTTGGCGTGGAACTTACTTCCTGTGAAGTTGCATCCTGCTGATGTATTCCTGTGAGAATGCTGCGCTAGCCGGAGGCTTTCGGCGGTTGCTTGGAGCCTCCGGTATGGTTGTCTGCTGGAAGTAGGCCCGCAGTTGGTGCTGCTGCTCTTCCAGGGATCTGATGGCGATGTCGATTGAATCTAGGTGTTCTGTGATGGTGTCTGTTGCTGATGATGAGTTCTGGCTGGAGATTTCTATGGTGCTGAGTCTTGAAGTGAAGGTCTCGAACTGCCCAGCTAGAAAAACTTGCTGAGCAGCTGAGGTGTCTTGAAGGTCCTTGATGAGTTCCTCCAGGGCTGTAAGCTTCGTCGTCATGTTCAGGAACTCCGCGTGGAGATCCTGAACGGCGTCGCGTAGGCCCTGGACTTCCTCGATGATCGCTGCTGATGATGGTGTCGGCGCTGGTGATGGAGCTGGTGTCGACGTCTGTGGAGGTGATGCTGGCTGCGATGAAGGTGCTGGCGGCTTCTGCGTTGCCTTCCTGCGAGGATGCAGGGGGCAGAGCGCTTGACCGGTGAAATGTGTTGACCCTCCACAGGTCGCACAGTAGCGGCGTCGGCGGCGAAGATCGTGCTGCGTGCACGAAGACGTGGTGCTGGAAGCGCCACAGTAGTGGCACCGGGTTGAGCTGCGCAGGTCGTCTCACTGTGCCCGTAGGCACAGCAGCGTCTGCAGGGAGCGTTCCACTCGGCTGGCCTCGATGCGTAAGCACCGCCCTAACAAGAGCAGGCCCGCCCTCAAGGCAGCCTCGTAGTCTGCTGGATCTGCAAACTCCAACCTGACGAGCGATGTGGGTCCCTGAGCTCCGTGAATCCTGGTGGCCTTCAAGGCTGAAGGCCACTGCTGGTGGGCTGCGGTGACGAGGAACCTGGCTGGCAGGTCCCTCGGGACCCCACGAACGACGGCGCTGTACCTCCCATGAGGCACAGGCTGGATCTGCGGTGGCTGGGAAGTGCCCAGAATCGGCAGCGTTGATGCCGGTGAGTGACGCGGCGACTGCCGAGGCAGTCGCGGCGAGGCGGCGCTGGCTGGCGGCGAAGCGGCGGTTGCGGCATAGGTTGCCCTAGGCTGCGGTGGCTGCGGCGAAATCTCCTCGGCGGGTGCCGGAGGAGAAGAGGAGGTTCCTGCCTCAGCAGGAGCGGCGACAGAGCGACCCTTCTTCCTCGCCATCTCGGAGCTGTGTGAAAAAAAGGGGTGATCCAAGCGCTTCACAGCTTAACTCTAACATCCCAGGCCTTGAATAGATTTCAGCATCACTTACGGGAGTTCTAAGTACTGCACACTTCAATGATTCATTACTACATCTTTGCCGATGTTGTTTAAGTCTTGAAATAGATCTGTTTTTTAAAATCCTACTGCACATACGACACTTGACAGAACGACTCTTCTCATGGATAATATAGGAAAAATGAAGCTTTTTGTAAGCTGGCTGTATTTGAATGTCAATAAGGGAATCCATGCTTGTTCTATAATATCATATACTGTATATGATTTCGAAGCTGCACCCGCATATGTCATCAGGAGACTGTAGAATTATTTGCTTATTTCCTAATTTTATCGGTAATCTCACATCATTGTTAACCATAAACCTTTTCAGTCAAGTTATATAAGAAACGGGACTATGACAGAATTCCACATTAATTGCAGCTACTCCATTAATTACATAAGCTCACCATGTATGAAATGAAGTCTATCCTTACTTGTAATATTGGAGGATATATGACGCAACCTCATTGAATATGTTAGCACTTGAATATGCAATGTTTCAAGGCTAGAAGGTCACCCATACAGATCTTCCTATGAAGAACCATACTACAGGGAAAGTGAGCAGTACACAATATGAAGATTTCGAGACATGCTGAGGTCCCTAACGTTTCCAGGTTATAACATCTCACTTTACAAGTCCCCAATGTAACGACTCATTCCACATAGCAAGAGGAGAGGAGAGTCAACGAGGATCAACCGAGCATTTTGTGAAGTCCTTAAATGTAATAAGATAATACCATATACCTACCAAAGTAACCAAAATATTCCAATACCTTGTAAATGTAACCAAAATATTCCCATACCTTGTAGATGTAACCAATATATTTCCATACCTTCTAATGTAACCAATATATTTCCATACCTTCTAATGTAATTAAAATATTTTCATACCTTCTAATGTAGTCAAAATATTTTCATACCTTCTAATGTAGTCAAAGTATTTCCATACCTTCTAATGTAGTCAAAGTATTTCCATAGCTTCTAATGTAGTCAAAGTATTTCCATACCTTCTAATGTAGTCAAAGTATTTCCATACCTTCTAAATGCTTGGTTGATCCTCGTTGACTCTCCTCTCCTCTTGCTATGTGGAATGAGTCGTTACATTGGGGACTTGTAAAGTGAGATGTTATAACCTGGAAACGTTAGGGACCTCAGCATGTCTCGAAATCTTCAACTTGTGTACTGCTCACTTTCCCTGTAGTATGGTTCTTCATAGGAAGATCTGTATGGGTGACCTTCTAGCCTTGAAACATTGCATATTCGAGTGCTAACATATTCAATGAGGTTGCGTCATATATCCTCCAATACTACAAGTAAGGGTAGACTTCATTTCATACATGGTGAGCTTATGTAATTAATGGAGTAGCTGCAATAAATGTGGAATTCTGTCATACTCCCGTTTCTTATATAACTTGACTGATAAGGTTTATGGTTAACAATGATGTGAGATTACCGATAAAATTAGGAAATAAGCAAATAATTCTACAGTCTCCTGATGACATATGCGGGTGCAGCTTCGAAATCATATACAGTATATGATATTATAGAACAAGCATGGATACCCTTATTGACATTCAAATACAGCCAGCTTACGAAAAGCTTCATTTTTCCTATATTACCCATGAGAAGAGTCGTTCTGTCAAGTGTCGTATGTGCAGTAGGATTTTAAAAAACAGATCTGTCTCAAGACTTAAACAACATCGGCAAAGATGTAGTAATGAATCATTGAAGTGTGCAGTACTTAGAACTCCCGTAAGTGATGCTGAAATCTATTCAAGGCCTGGGATGTTAGAGTTAAGCTGTGAAGCGCTTGGATCACCCTGAGTGCTACTGAAATCTCTTCAAGTTCAGGGATGTCAGATATAAGAAGAGCAGTGTCTTTGGATGATGAAACTCTGAATAATCACCTGAGTGAAAATAAACATTTTAGTGTTAACTCGTCCAGTGTGGGTGATGTATCCAAGGCGAATATTGAGATTTTATATCCCTGTACAGATCCTAATGACTTAGTACACCAGCTAAGACTGTTAATGGTGTCGCATGAAGCTGGTAAAAACGACTTTTCTATTGAGATTAATAAGATCATCCAAGTATTGATGAGCACTGGGATTATAGCATGATTGAGACTGAACTCTGTATAATAAAGAGCTTTCGCATTTGAATGAAATGAGTGTGTTAAAATTCTGTTTGCTTCTGTTCAATGCTCTAGTGTTTGCTTAATGTAAAATCAAATAATAATAATTCTCAATAAAGATATTTTCACCATTGACTTAAGTGTTTCTTTTGATTTGCCTTTCTAGCCTCTGTCCCTATTCATAATAAAGCCTGATGTTTAGATTTTATCCTTTGTGTATTTTAGGTTTAATACATATATTTTGAGCATTTTAGCCTAATCTGATGGTTCTATAGACAAGAGAATGTTTTTAATTAGGTCAGTCCAAGTCTTTGGAGTATGCTGATGGGTTTTATAAATAGTGACAGGTATTTTAGCTGTATTGTATAGGTCACTAGGATACTCTTTTACAGTGAGGTGCAGTTATCTTCCTGGTATTGTCAGTGAACTATTTATGTTCGAGGGTTTTAGAAATTACACCATGTATTTCATGCTATCGTTAAGGGTCTTTTTTTAGCATTTTGACGTATTTTACAGTGTATTTAGATGCTCTTGACACTTTTATGTGTATTGTTTATGGTTCTGATCCTGAATGGCTTTTAGAAGTGTAGCGTGTATTTTTATGTCATTAGAGTGTCCTGAAGGGCTTTTAGAATTACTGGGTTTTTAGATTATGTGGAGCCATTTTATGCTCTTTTAAGGTATTGTGACACTTCCAATTATATTTTTTCGAAGTTTTTCATATGCATATTTATGACTCTTTAAAGGTATTCCAGCCTATGGAATTAGATATGAGTACAGGCTTTAAGGACATCCCGATATACTTGAATGGGGATTTTAGATGTTTCTTAAAGTAGTAGCATTCATTTTCAGGATATTGATACATCTTTTTTTAAGATTTTCAGAACATTTTGAATATGCTTTATGATGTTTTTTTAAAGTATCTTTCAAAATACAGACGGAGGGATTGATGTAGGTATTTCGAATATATTTTTCATCCTGTAACAGGCATTGTAGTGTATTTTTTAGAAATGTTTGCTTGCATTTTAGCCACTGGAATAGGAACTGCAGAGCATTTAGCTGGCGTTTATGAGCTATTAGACACAGGTTTTTGGAAAATTATGATCGGTTTTATAAGTAGGAGCTGTTATGTTCATGATATTGCCTATGATCTTTACAGTATTCTGATGGTTCTTTAGGCGCTGCAGCTATTTTCAAAGTTTCTGGTAAGAGAATTTGAGCCTCTTTCAGTGTATCTTAAGATGTGAATGAGGTATTGTGACATGCTTTTAGGATGCTATTGTAATATGGAGAGTGGAATTTCATAGAGATATAAGCCGGTTCTGGCGCACAGAGAGATGCCGACATCAGATAAGGTTCTTTGTTCTATGCCGGCATGCCCCGCCCATTTTATTTCTACTGTTTAATCGCTTATATCTCATGAATGAAAAGAGATAGAACAATGGGATAAAAACTAATCAATTCTTTGGAATGCGCCGCGTCATTAGGACATTGTTCCAAGTTGATCGGGATGCCTGAGTTCGAATCCTAGGAGTGATTACAAATTCATCTTCTAATAACTCAGAGACTAATTAAGATAAAGACGCCAAACAAACTTTATTACATTAATGTTATAAGCTAGTTTCTTGTAAATGTAAATTATGGAACCTGGTGTCCTGGGTTCGATCCTTAATTTTTAAATTTTCATTATCTCGGAAACTAAGAAAGCTAGAGGAATGGACCAAAGCATGTTTGATAGCTGTTATAATGTGTAATTAATAATGTATATAATTTTCAATCAGTTGTCTCTAGTTAGAATCCCGATTTTTTAATGACTTCCTTAATTTTTCTCTATACTCTAGAATATATCACTTAGATTGATGCTGTAACTACATACAGCTCTTTTAAACATATCAAACTAACATTGTAAATAATTTTGTTTCTGGTGTTCTGGGTTCGAATACTGATAAAATGTAATTCAATTATAAATTTAATAACTCCTAAACAAATTATAATAAAGACGCCAAATAAACTTTATTGCATTTACGTTATCAGGTACTATCTTGTGGATGTGTAATTAGATACCTGACGTCCTGGGTTCGATCCTTAATTTTTAAATTTTTATTATCTCGGGAACTAAGTGAGTTGGAGGAGTGCATTAAAGCATAATTGATAGGTTCTGTACTGGGTGATTAATTCTGTATGTAATTGTTAATCAGTTGTGCTTGGTTCGATTCCCCATCTTTTAATGACTTCCTTAATTTTCCTCTGTACACTAGAATATATCACTTAGATCGATGATGTAACTGCATACAGCTTTGATTAACATGTCAGACTAATATTATAAATTATTTTGTTCCTGGTGTTCTGGGTTCGAATACCGATTCAATGAAATTTACTTGCAAAAATTTAATAACTCGTAATTTAATTTAGATAGACGTGTCAAGGTAAACGTAAACAGAGTATCTAGTCCTTAAATATCGTTATCGTGACAAATATTACTTTAAAGTACTCAGATCGAATCCCGAAGGGGTGATTTCATATATCTTCAAGCTTATGGATCATATCAGGTTCGAGTAAAAATTAAATGGTAGATGCTGATATTGGGGAGCTAAAATACATTTATTAGAAGTATTACCGGGTTCGATTTAGAAGCTTAGAATCTGTGTAACTCTGGAAAAATTGCTTTTCTCATTATTGAAGTGAAATGTAATGGTCTTTCTGTGAGAAGATGGAAAGGAAGAATTGAAAAGGGAATTAAAACATGAAATAATTAAGTAAATAAGGAGGAAAATCTTCTACGTTACCTTTTAAGATTTTACTTTAAGTATTGTGATAATACAGCTGGAATTAACCTTGGTACAATAGGTGGTGATGGTGGTGGTAGGCTTTGAATTTGAAATATATGTCTGAATGAGCGTGGGAGAATGCTTCTCTTGCTGGTGTGACAGCATAAGCAGGTAGTTCTGAGACGAGTTTAAACGTGTTTGATGCTGCCAGACATCCTGTCTCTGGGTTTGACGTCATAAACATCCTGTCTCTAGACTTGAGGTTATATAGCTGGGGGGTTAATACACGTTGAGCGATCATATACATCTGGTTATGAAACGAGTTTATGATTGATCTAAAAGGTTCGTGCTCCCTCTATAAATATGGTGATCTAGGGCATTGGACTTCATTGTGCTAATTAGTCTTGAGGTGTTAACATCGTGTTCTCCCCAAGAATAATCAGCTTTCTAAAGTGGTATCAAGGTGAAGAGGTCTACATTTCATTGATCAGTGATTAATACGTTATTACATCAAGAATAAAGATGAATAACTCAGCGTATAAGGATATTATTCCAAGCGCTACTGGATATGCATGCGGAAAATGTGGGAAGAAGTTCCTCCGAGGTTATGACAAGAGAAGACACGAGATGAGCTGCAAGAAGCTCTTCAAATGTAAACATTGTAATGTAACCTTCAAATATGGTTATAAGGGGCAGCGACACGAAGTTATATGTGAAATAAGCAGTCCTCAGAAGAAAAGAAGATTGGAGCCAACTAAACATCTGTTTCTGTCAACAATGGAGGACTGTGATATGAAAGAATACGAAACTTCATTCGAAGGACGATTAAAATCGTATTTTATACGATGCGAGTCACCTAAGGACCTGAATATGTATCTGCAAGAGGCAAAACAACGTATAATCCAGGCTGTGCATAAAGAGCTTAGCATTCATAAGAGTGTTAAAATTAATCTTCTGGCTGAGTGTCGATTTGTTAACAGTAGTGGAGAAACTTGTGACAAAACATTTAAAACAAGGAATCATCCTGTTTTCCTAGAAACAGATCTGGACTCAACACTGGAAGCGAAATTCAAGAAATTGGTGACTGAAATGGAGGAGTCTCAGCTTAAGGGTAGCAGCTGGGCTTTGCTTGCTGTGGAAGGAGTTCGACTTCGTATCAACAAGTACAACCCGTTACGAGGAAGTAGCTACATACCACTACCGTCATCTGTCGGAGCTAAAAAAGCGTGTATAAACATTCAGAACTTTACCGACGAGAAATGTTTCATGTACTCTATATTAGCTAAATTCATAGGGAAGGATGCGCAACGTGTGAGCAAATACAAACAACTTCAAGATAAGTACGACTTCAGCTGTGTTTCCTACCCTACTCCACTTTCTCAAATACCTAAATTTGAGAAGTTTAACAATATGTCTATTAACGTTTTCGGGCTGGATGAGAAGCACGAAGTGTATCCGATAAAGGTTGCTGATATTGAACTACCTGAACATCGCGACCTGCTACTATTGAATGACAGCAGTGGAAAACATCACTACGTGTATATAAAGAATTTTGAGAAAGTCGTTCGACGCCAGAAAACTAACCATAATGGACGGGTTTATACTTGTAAGCGCTGCTTTACACATTTTGATGACCACAGCGGACGAAGTGGACAGGAAAAACTACAAGAACATGCAGCCGTCTGTATTCAACATGGTGTTGCAAGGGTAGTTATGCCTACCAAGGAGAAATCAATTGTACAGTTTAAAAATGTTGAGAGGATGCTGAAAGTACCTTATGTCATCTATGTGGATTTTGAGAGTATTCTCACTCCATGCCATACGTGTATACCCAATCCTGATACTTCCTATACAACCCGTTATCAAGAGCACACACCAATGAGCTTCTGTGTTTACGTGAAGCCTACATACAGTGTTGAACTTCTCGAAACTGGTCTTCCTAAGCAACCCTATGTGTATCGTGGTGCTGATGCTGCTCAGAAGTTTATGCTGTACCTGACATCTCTTGCAAAAATGATTGGTAATATATACAAATCTGCTAAGCCTCTGAAACTTACGGATCAACAGCAAAAGGATTTCGAGTCTTCTACGACATGCTACTTGTGTGGAAAACCCCCTTACAGAAGAGAACTATAAAGTACGCGACCATGATCACATCAGCGGTGAATATCGTGGAAGTCTTCATAATGAATGTAATTTAGCCTGCAAAACACCTAAATACATACCAGTCTTCATGCATAACCTTAGCGGATATGACTCTCATTTCATTGTTAAGGAGCTGGGTTGTACAAGTGAACGTGTGGAGGTAATTCCTAACTCTGAAGAAAGCTATATCTCATTCACCAAGTATGTAGGAGATATAAAGCTTCGATTTGTGGATAGCTTCCGATTCCTCAGTACAAGCTTGGATAAATTGGTAAAAAATCTAACCTCGTATCCTGAAACGCTAAAGTACTTTGGAGAAGACAAATTGAAGTTGATGACCCGTAAGGGTGTATTTCCATATGATTTTGTTACGTCATGGGATGCCCTGAACGAGACCTGCTTGCCTCCTAAGGACTCCTTCTACAATAGATTAAATGAAGAAGAAATTACTGATACTGACTACGATCATGCTAGAAATGTATGGGAGCTGTTTAATGTGAGAAACCTGGGAGAGTACAGCGATCTCTACTTAACTTCGGATGTACTTCTTCTAGCTGACGTCTTTGAGACGTTCAGAGAGCAAACCCTCAAAACACATAAAGTCGATCCGGCCCATTATTTTACCTCTCCAGGTCTAACATGGGACGCTATGTTACTGTATACTGGAATTAAGTTAGAGCTGTTACAAGATTATGATCAACTACTCATGGTGGAATCAGGTATAAGAGGAGGTTTATGCCAAGTTTCTCATCGGTATGCTGAGGCTAATAACACTTATATTGAGAAGTTTGATCCGTCGAGACCAACCCAATTTATCACATACGAGGACGCTAATAAACAATATGGCTGGGCAATGTGTCACGCCCTTCCTTTTGGTGGATTTCAGTGGGTGTCACCTGAAGAAATCAACTTAGAAACACTACAAGAAGATGATCCTCATGGGTATATATTAGAAGTCGACATCGAGTATCCTTCTGAACTTCACGATCTACACAACGATCTGCCTTTCCTGCCTGAGTGTATGAAACCATTGGAATCATCTACAAAGAAACTGATACCCCATCTTGGACCTCGAAAGAAGTATGTAGTGCATTACATGGCTTTGAAGCAAGCTCTTAGTCATGGACTACTACTAACAAAAATCCATCGTGTGCTACAATTCCGACAGTCTCGGTGGTTGAAACCTTATGTGGAATTTAACAACAGGCTACGACAACAAGCTGCAAATGATTTCGAGAAGGATCTCTACAAGCTCTTTAACAACGCCATGTTTGGAAAAACTATGGAGAACCTGCGTAACCGTATGGATATACGACTGGTGACCAATGAAAAAACTCTAGAGAAGCTGATCGCCAAGCCTACGTTTATCAACAGGACGATATATGCTGATAATCTAGCTGCTGTACATATGGCCTCTCGTCAGATTGTATTCAACAAGTCTATATACATTGGTATGAGTGTGTTGGACATATCCAAGACATTAATGTATAACTATCATTACGACGTTTTGTTGCCTTATTATGGAGCTGAAAACCTGAAGCTTATGTATATGGACACTGATTCGTTCATTCATCGTGTAACAACTGAAGATGTGTACCAGGACAAGCTACGTTTTCTTGAGCATCTCGATACAGCTGATTACCCTGCCAACCATATATGTTACTCTACTCAGAACAAGAAGGTATTGGGAAAATTTAAAGATGAGGCTAATAGCAAAATCATCCTACGCTTTGTTGGACTACGTCCTAAGATGTATGCCTTAGATATTCAAGGGTCAATGATAAAAAAGATTAAAGGTATAAAACGTAGCGCTATTAAGCAGTACATTTCGTTTGACAGCTATACAGACTGTCTTAAAACCAATGAAATCATCAGAACACCTATGAATCTGATCCTATCACGAAAGCATGCTCTTGCTACAGTGCAAGTGAATAAAATTGCATTGACTCCGTTTGATGATAAAAGAATTATTGTTGAGGACGGGATAACGACATATGCGTATGGACATTACGCCATTACAAACAGTGCTTAAAAGAATGTAAGTTAAAGATAAAGATTTTCTCGTGAGTCTACAATCTTAAAAAGAAGGTTATCTGTGTGCTGTATATGCAGATAGCTGACGCCTGATGAAGAAAGAAGAAGATGGAAGGGAAGGTGGTAACCCTGCCATTAGGAGCAATCCTAGTGCTAGTCTCAAGCCTAGATAAAAGGGGAGAGACATCTACAACGAACTAAAATAAAGGTATGTTGACGTAAAGCTTTTCAATTTGTGAACCAATATGCAGTTTATCCCTCTCCGCATCGTACAATAACTGTTTAACATATAATAAGTTTGTAAGATTTAGAAAAAAGTATATAAATTGTTGTAACGTTGGATGAGAAATGTTTTATAATTTAATTACTCTCTATATTACCATGAGTACCTGTGATACTAGTTGAATTGCCCGTTAAAATGACTTAAATACCTGTGATACTACCCGAATCATGTGAAATTACCTTACTAGCTCTGATACGAATTCCTGCGCTAAATTAGCACGAGCACCTGTGATACTATCTGGTTGCCTTAAATACCAATGATACTAGATGAATTACCTGTTAAAATGACTCAAATACCATTGATACAACCTGAGTCACACTGCATTTACCTTAAATAGCTGTGATACAAATCTCTGATCGAAATTATCACGAGCATCTGTGAAACTATGTCGATTACCTCAAATACTTACGATATTACCTGAACTATCTGTAAAATACGAAACTACGTTATAACCAACCCCTGGAACCTACCCTCCTGTAATGCTTGCTTAATTACTCTAAACACCTATGTTACTTGAATTATCCTAAATACCTACGATACCCTCTGAATTACCTGTGAAATATGAAACTATGCTATACCCAACCCCGGAATCTAACCTCCTGTGATACTAGCTGAATTAGCCTAAATACCTACGATACTAGCTGAATTACCTGTGAAATCATGCATAGCTATAATGCAGTTAGCCTCTGGAATCTAGCCTCCTGTGATACTAGCTGAATTAGCTTAAATGCTCACGATACTAGCTGAATTGGCTGTGAAAATGACTTAAATACCTGTGATACTACCCGAATCATGTGAAATTACCTTAAATAGCTCTGATACGAAACCCTGATCATTGAATCTAGCCTCCTGTGATACTAGCTGAGTTACTCTAAACACCTATGATGCTTGAATCGCCCAAATACCTAGACACTATCTGAATTACCTGTTAAAATAACACAAATACCATTGATACAACCTGAATCACCTGCATTTACCTTAAATAGCTGTGATACAAACCTCTGATCGAAATTATCACGAGCATCTGTGAAACTATGCTGATTACCCAAATACTTACGATATTACCTGAACTATCTGTAAAATACGAAACTAGGCTATAACCAACCCCTGGAACCTACCCTCCTGTAATGCTTGCTTAATTACTCTAAACACCTATGTTACTTGAATTATCCTAAATACCTACGATACCCTCTGAATTACCTGTGAAATATGAAACTATGCTATACCCAACCCTGGAATCTAACCTCCTGTGATACTAGCTGAATTAGCCTAAATACCTACGATACTAGCTGAATTACCTGTGAAATATGAAACTATGCTATACCCAACCCTAGAATCTCTCCTCTTGTGATACTAGCTGAATTAGCCTAAATACCTACGATACTAGCTGAATTATCTGTGAAATCATGCAGAGCCATGATGCAGTTAGCATCTGGAATCTATCCTGTGTTACTAGACGAATTAGCCTAAATACATACGATACTAGCTGAATTACCTGTGAAATCATACACTGCTATGATCCAGTCAGCCTCTTGCAATACTATCTGAATTACTTACCTGTTAGTGTTAGTGGGTTAGCTTTTCCCGTTGCAGGTCACCTTTTTCCCTTTGGTGGTCGCCTTTTTCCCTTTGCTGGTGACATTTTTCCCGTTGCATGTCGTCTTTTTCCCTTTGCTGGTCACCTTTTTCCCTTTGCTGGTCACATTTTTCCCTTTGTTGGTCACGTTTTTCCCTTTGCTAGTCAACTTTTTCCCTTTGTGAGCCTCCTTTTTCCCTGAGCAGTCACCTTTCTCCCCTGAACGAGTCACCTTTTCCCTGAATAGATTACGTGATGGGCATGTCTAGAACATTGACATGAAACAGTTTTCCACTAAGTTCACGTCTAAAGTCGCTTTCAAGTCTAGCACCTCCTATTCCCTATCTCTCCTGTATATAAGTCCATATTCCTACTGCTACACTACCTGTCCAGCCTAACACCTCTCCTCCTGTTCCTATACCTCTCATATAAACCATACTCTACTCCTCTAGCTCTGTCTAGCCTAACGCCTCTCTCGTTTACCTATGACTCTCACATAAACCATACTCTGCTCCTCGACCTCTGTCTAGTCTAACTCCTCTCCTCGTTTTCCTATACCTCTCATATAAACCATACTCTATTTTCAATCTCTGTCTAGCCTAACACCTCCCCTTGTTTTCCTATACCTCTCATATAAACTATACTCTACTCCTCAACCTCTGTCTAGCCTAGCACCCCTCTTCCTGTTCCTATACTTCTCATACATATAAACGTATACTCTACTCATCAGCCCTCTCTAGCCTAACACCACTCCCCGTATCCCCTACCTCTCATAAAGCGCATTCCTCTCCTGTCCCCTGTCTAGCTGAGTATCTCTTTGGTTTCCTATCTAGCCTATATAGAACACATTCTAGCTTTAAACACCTGTGTATCCTAACATAGGATCTCTCTCCGTTTTCTCGTCTCTCCTTATAAACGCGTACTTAAACCCTCCTAGCCTAACACCTCTCCTCGTATTCCTATATCTCTCATCTAAAACCATACTCTACTCCTCAACCTCTGTCTAGCCTAACACCCCTCCTCCTGTTCTCCACCTCTCTCATATAAAAGACATACTCTACCCTTCAACTCTGTCTAGCCTAACACCCCTCCTCGTTTTCCTATACCCTTCATATAAACCATACTCTACTCCTCAGCCTCCGTCTAGCCTAGCACCTCTCTACTATTTCTTCCATATAAACCGCATTCCCCTCCTTCTACCACTGTCTAGCCTAGCATCAGCCCTGGTATTCCCTATCTCACCCATATAAACGCATTTTCCTCCTTGAACCGTCGCATCTACCCTCGTTTTCCCTATACTTTCCCATATAAACGCAAAAAATTGCGCTCGATCTCTCTATATATACCTACTCCTGGGGTGGGGAGATTTTCTTGAAAACCTTCGTGTCGCATCCTTGGAAGATACTGAACCCAAATACCAAGTTTGGTGTTTATCCGACTGTTCGTTTCTGAGTTATGCTGTTCACAGGCACACATACAGACAGACACACAGACAGACACACAGACACACACACGGACATGTTTCCAAAAATGCTTTTTTTGGATTCAGGGGGTCTCAAAACATGTATTTCCATGGAAATCTCGGTATCGAAATTTTGGGTGGAATACAATACTTCCCCTACTTACTATACGTAGTAGAGAAAGTAAAAATTTGATGTGTTACACTCACATGACTTTCTCTTGTACAAACTATTTTTACAAATGCTTATTCTCCATCTACTTCATGTCAATCGAGATAAACATTTGCAGACTCTATCTTATTGCTAATTTTCTTGTAGATGTAAGGGCAATATAGAAATACAGTAGCCTTTAAGCATATACATATCTCTTAATAGCTGGTTGCTAGGTGCAGCACCATTCCCTTTGCCACAGATTATAACTCTTTGCATATCCAAGACAAAAAAATGAATAACGAATTCCCATTTGAGAAAATAAGTATTGAAAAAATTAAGGGAATAACAAGCAATATCTCGAACATGGCTCACTCAACAAAAAAAATGTATATGACACAAATTGTGTATTTTAACGCGATCTACATTTTTTGTGCAGTAAAATTTTGTCTATCTCTTATGGTTTACCAGTTATGCAAAAGTCATTCACAATGAAGAATACTTTTGGAGACATTCCCAGAAAATTCAAGATATACATTTTATTTGTCATAAAAATATCTTAAACATATGATATTTTAATCAAAATCATTAGAGCTATTTTTAAAAAAAGTAAAATTTTCGAAAAATCTTCCATGTAAAGGGTACTCTGGGGTCCCCCCAAAAATTTTCTTAAAAACCTTCGTGTCGCATCCTTGGAAGATACTGAACTTAAATACCAAGTTTGGTGTTTATCCGACTGTTCGTTTCTGAGTTATGCTGTTCACAGACACACACACGGACCTGTTTCCAAAAATTTTTTTTGGATTCAGGGGGTCTCAAAACATGTATTTCCGGTGAAATCTCGTTATCGAATTTTTGGGTGGAATACAATACTTCCCCTGCTTACTATACGTAGTAGAGAAAGTAAAAACATCGACAAATTGTGTGTTTGAAATAACCGCGCCGCATTGCGAATTTCGTGTTACATAGTTGTTATCTTCCGCGCGTACATTTCTTACGGTTGGCAACGCTCAAACTCCTTAAGCCACGCCCAGGCCGCTCGTTAGCAGACAACAGCCGCTATAACACATCATTACCGAAGTATTGTATTCCACCCAAAAATTCGATACCGAGATTTCACCGGAAATACATGTTTTCAGAACCCCTGAATCCAAAAAAAAAAAAATTTTTGGAAACATTTCCGTGTGTGTGTCTGTGAACAGCATAACTCAGAAACGAACAGTCGGATAAACACCAAACTTGGTATTTAGGTTCAGTATCTTCCAAGGATGCGACACGAAGGTTTTCAAGAAAATCCCCTCACCTCAGAGTACCCTTTACATGGAAGATTTTTCGAAAATTTTAATTTTCTCAAAAATGGCTCTAACGATTTTGATTAAAATATCATATGTTTAAGATATTTTTATGACAAATAAAATATATATCTTGAATTTCCTGGGAATGTCTCCAAAAGTATTCTTTATTGTGAACGACTTTTGCATAACTGGTAAACCATAAGAGATAGACAAAATTTTACTACACAAAAAATGTAGATCGCGTTAAAATACACAATTTATGACATATACATTTTTGTTGTTGAGTGAACCATTTTCGAGATATTGCTTGTTATTCCCTTAAATTTTTCAATACTTATTTTCTCAAATGGGAATTCGTTATTCATTTTTTGTCTTGTATATGCAAAGAGTTATAATCTGTGGCAAAGGGAATGGTGCTGCACCTAGCAACCAGCTATTAAGAGATATGTATGTGCTTAAAGGCTACTGTTTTTCTATATTGCCCTTACATCTACAAGAAAATTAGCAATAAGATAGAGTCTGCAAATGTTTATCTCGATTAACATGAAGTAGATGGAGAATAAGCGTTTGTAAAAATAGTTTGTACAAGAGTAGAGAAAGTCATGTGAGTGTAACACATCAAATGTTTTACATTGCATTGAAGTACACCTATTGTACAAAGTTAACCAAACCTGCATGTTGATTCATACCCAAAGAAAATGCTGTTATTTCAGGGCAAACACATTATCGCACATATACGTTATTACACAGAAGCAATGGTAGCTTTGTTGACATTGTCCTTGAACCACAAACACACATTGTTGTAAATTAGGTGCAATATCAGCAGCATACCTTATTACACAGAAGCAGTGGCAGCATTGTTCTCATTGTCCTTGAGCCACGTACACACATTGTTGTAAATTAGGCGAAATATCAGCAGCATACCGTATAACACAAAAACAGTGGCATCATTGTTGTCAATATCCATGAGTCACAAAACACACATTATTGTATTAATGTACTGCAATGACGTGGCAATAGGAAAACTGGAGAAGACGTGTAAGTTAGGTGAAATACTAGTAGCATACGTTATTACACAGAAGCGGTGGCAGCATTGTTCTCATTGTCCTTGAGCCACGTACACACATTGTTGTATTAATGTACTGCAATGAGATGGGAATCGGAAATCTGATGTCATTAAAAGAAATAGAATTTGAAGTATGCGCCTTTGATTAAATTTGACATTGTTGAGTTACACCGGGTAATGCTGCGCTATCACATCCAATATTACGCCAAACATGTCTTGTCCCCGAAAACGATTCCGGAAGATGAATTCGTGGAGATAGGACGTGAAGAGGGCGTCACTGGTACCAAATTGCCGCCGAAGTTTCCTCTTCACCCTCATCCACATGTTTTCGACATTCTGCGTGTGGATGGTGTCGTCCTCGGGGTCTACAAAGGTTCTACTCATGGACAATTACGTCGTGTATATATATATACGCCGTCTTGCAGATTTCCGATGTTGGCGTAAGAAGCCCATCCATCGGAGATGATGCGGCTTCCAGGTAAAATATGCTGCATGATAAGGGCTTCCAGGGTTTGAATAATGGGTAGAGAAAGTTATGTGAATCCAACATCAGGTTTTGAATTAAGCACAACCTTAAGAGCCGAATCTTTGCAGGGTTGCAGTACTTTAGGGACAAACAATTTAAGTGTAACATCTTGTATGAACGTTTCCATTTTTCATAACACGTGTACGTGACTTTTAAGAACCGCAAAGCTCAGACCCTCCCTACCTGCCTGGGACTTTGCAAGGGGTAGTGTTTGAACATTCCGAAAGCAATTCATGTTTATGATGGGCAGTAAATGACTCTCAACCAGGAATACAATACAGCAGCACCACATGTTAAAAGTGGATGGGGGAACATCTGTTCAGCAGAAGGTACAACCTTGGCTAACAAGAAACTCCAGACCGCACTGCAAACAGTACTCAAGCAATTCGAATTCCAAGAAAAATTCCGCATTCTAGATGAAATAAAGTGAGTAGCATATGCCGCGATTTAAGGAATATAATTGACGAATGCTTTGTGGTAAAGTATTTCTTTTCCTCCCTGTCGGCCTGCGTTTTATTCCAGTAGCAAGAGCTATTCGGAAAGGTTTTCCCCAGTTTTCGTTTATCCCGTAGAGACAATTTCCAAGAAAGTTTTAAGAAGAAGAATACCGTGCTCATCTATGCCATAATTATCTTTTCCATTCCTTCCATTACTAAGAACAATCAGGCAGAAAGGAAGTTGAAGAATACTCCATAAAATTCTATATTTGCAAAACTTACTTTTAGTAATTGATTTACTTTACACTGAAAACAAAGAAAAAAACGGGGATTCGAGGAGGAAACTGCAAGAAAGGATTAAACAATCCTTAGATAATTTATAGCTTAAAACGCTGACAGGAATTTACACTGTGTAGTTCAAAATCACAATTTTATGTTTAAGGATTAGAACTCAATAGGAACCTTCACAGTTAGACGAAGTCCTCTACTGATTAAAAATCAATATTCTTACTCGACAAAAAAATACTCATATCGTAGAAAATGTAATGTGAATAGAAGCCTAATTTTGCGTGAATGCTATACGGTATTCACGTTAAATTTCCTACGAAAAGTATATTTGACCACTATTAATTACATATTTCATTACAATGAACTTGGTTACATCCACCATACGGAAAACTAAAAACGCCACATGTAGCATTTGTGTATATATCTGTCTGTCCTCATGTGTGTGTGTGTGCCTATGTGTGTCTATGTGTGTGTTTCAATGAGAGGTAGTGTCTGAGTGCGTGTATGTGTGTGTGTTTTAATAAGTTGTAATGCCTGAGTGTGTGTGTGTGTGTGTGTGTTTAATAAGTTGTAATACCTGAGTGTGTGTTTTAATGAGTTGTAGTGCCAGAGGCTGTGTGTTTTAATGAGTTGTAGTGCCTGAGTGTGTGTTTGTTTTACTGAGTTGTGGAGCATGAATGTGTGATTTTGTGTGTATGGGAGCATTGGAGTGTGCTGGACAGAGGACCAGGTACCAAAACAACCGGAGAAATAGAATTCTTTAAGCAATGACTAAAATCATCCGCAGGAACACAGAGGCTAAAATACGATTAGGATAAAATGGCACTCTTGGCAGCGGCATGCGCACCTTCATTGGATATATGTAACTTCATTATCGCGTATGCCGAAATTGAATTAAAGTTTTTTTATTTATGGACGCTCTATAACCACTATGGTTCTTAGCGTCCTATTCTATATTGGGCATGAAAGGCCGGAAAGTTTGCTCAGAGGCCTCTTTATCAGGCTTGAGGTTCTTTTACTTGCCGTAAATCTACGACACGGGACCACCGGCTTTACTTCCCTTCCGAAGGAAGCCGTGCTAAAGATTTTTACGCCCGAAAAAATCCATCGCCCTCCGCCGGGTTGTAACGACGCCTCGACAGGAATTCAAGGTGCGGTGCTTCTCAACACGGATGGGATAACCGTGGAGAAGCGTCGCGCGCAACAAAGTCTTACTTTGTTGATCGGACTTACTCTGAACCAACAATGAACCGAAGTGAAGGCGAGGGAATGAACCGGACCAGCAATACAGTCAATGCCCTTCTGTATTATAAAAGGATTCACCTCAAACGTTTGTCCTTTCTCTGTTTGCGTAATGACTAAGTAACAACCAGATGACTGTGGTGTTACTTCTGTTACCAAAACTTCTCGGCGTGTTATTAATAATGGAGAAAGAGGGCTCCATAGCGAAATAAATTCTCCACCACTGCAACCGTCTCCGACTTCAGGCTCTGTCTTCCCAGGCGTTACCCCGGCTTGGGTGAGTGGCCTATCCATACCGGTCTCACCCCAGGGTCACACCTCCCAGAACATAGAGAGAGGGATCCGTGGGAACTCAGCAGCTCATGTAGTGCCCCCCCTGCGGGACTGTAGTTGAACAGCAGATACGAACACACACCCTACATGACCACCCCGGGTAGTGGGGCTGACGCCATTATCCACTCACCCAGCTGCGCACCCACTGCGCGGGTATCCGTCAAGCTGTGTCCACGGAGGATTAAAAGAAAATTGGAAAATAAACCAAAAGTGTGTGAGCGTTTCACACGCAAGGTAGGCCGGCGAGGAAGAAAAAGAGATATGTGAATGGTCATGGTGCGAATTGTTTGTAAATAGATTAGAGAAAAAAGAAGCGTGGCGAGGGGGGTATGGAACGAAATGAAAATAACGCACGAGAGCGCATCTTGTGTCTCCCGATCAAGAGGACGAACCCACCTCGAACGGATAAGGGTGGAGGGATGACGACGGTGATGAGTGGCTCGGGACCCCGGGTGTGCCAAACCCGTACTCACATAAAGTGAGCCCCTGAGGGGTTGGAAGCTGCGTTGAAACAGTGGGACAGCAACCACGGAAATAGAAAAGATCCCTGTTGGTGAGACAGGTGTTAATAAAACCATAGAACCTGAACCCAGTATAAGAAATAATTGTAGAAAAGGAAGCGTAAAATAAATGAAGATAACGTGGCTAGTCCAGATGAGGGTGAGGACTGGCTCGGGCACTCTGCGTACGTCAAAGCCATACTCACATAGTGAGCCCCTGGTGGGGGGTGAACTGTGAGTGTGTTTTGCTGGTGAGTTATAGTGTTTGATTGCGAGTGTGTGGGGTTTGGAGTTTGAGTGTGTTTTTGCTGGTGAGTTGCAGTTTGTGACTGGGGTGTGTGAGCTTTGTGTTTCTTCTAGTGAGTTGTAGCCTGTTATTGCGGGTGTGTGAACTTCGGAGTGTGAGTGTGTTTGTGCTAATGAGTTGTAGTGCGCGTGTGTGTGAGCTTTGAAAAATGAGTGTGTTTTTGCTAGTGAGTTGTAGTGTGTGACTGTGTGGGTATGAGCTTTGGTGTTGAGTGTGTTTATGCTGGTGTATTGTAGTGTTTGATTGCGAGTGTGTTCGCTTTGGAGTGTGAGTGTGTTTTTGCTAGTGATTTGTAGTGTTTGAAGGCGAGTGTGTGAGCTACGGAGTGTTAGTGTGGTTGTGCTGGGAGTTCAAATAAAGCATGCATTTTGAATTTTCTGGAAATAGCCTGTGAACTCCCGTTCATTCTGATTGAATTTTGTGTATTGCGCTAAGTATCTAGGAAACTATGAAATGCTCTAAAATGCAGTTTGAGGCAAACCAATATTTTCTTGTGTTAGCATTTGGGATAATATTCCAGGAAATGTCATTGCACCTTTGCACTTAAAAGTGTATTATAAATGTATGAAAGTTTGCATAATCTTATAACAGCCTTAGGGGTGTTTTAAGTCTGAAAAATCATTTTATATTACAGCTGCTTTACCCGAAAATTCATTCATTTCATATTTCTTGCTTTGTACAGACTGAAAAAAGGAATTGCTGAAAAGCATACATTTAGTAGCTCAAAACACTTTAATAATGACATTCTTTGCAGCTTGGTAGCACAGAAAGTTCATTTCCTTTCAACTCCTTTTATAAAAAAGAATAATAAAATTACAATTGATTCATTCACATGACTTTCTCTATCCTCTATCGTTTATTAGTAGATACATAAATTATTATTCTTAATCAACCTTTTTTTCTGTCTACTACATTTTAATATAAAAAAGAGTTTGCAGAAATATCTACATTACACATTTCGTTATCGATACAAAGAGAACAGCGATAGTCAAATGTTTAACAACTGGACGCTATATGCTGGCCTTAAAATTCCATTCTGTTTCTATGACATCACGAGAAACAACTGAGTGTTGAAAGGACTTTAAGATAATGACCAAAAAAGTGAACAATTGTAACCTTCAGAAAATGAGCAATTCGCACATTTAATAACGGGTATCTCAGAAAGGGCTCATGCCACAATAAAGCTTATTTTAAATATATTGTAGCTTTAAAGAGATTTACATTTTTGGTGTAGCACGTCTTCCTCTATCACTTAAGGATTACCAGTTATACAAGGTTATAAAACATTCCTTCCGAATGAAGGACTTCATAGGCTCTTTCCCGAAAATCCGAGATATACATTTCATTTGCCATGTAAATATTCTTATGAATGGTATTTTAATCAAAATCGTTTCAGCCATGTTTAGAACATCAAAAATTCCCAAAAATATTCCATGTCAAGGGAGTTTAGGTATTTATCCGACTTTTCGTTTTGAGTTATTACACACACGACGTTTCCACAAATGCTTTATTTGGATGCCGATGATAATAATACATAATAGTAATAATAATCATTCTCATAATAATATAATACATCAACAACGATAAATAACAACACGCGGGCCGTATAAGTATACAACTACAATGGCTCGCTGTACATTGCGTGCATGGGTTGGCTACATGTTATGCCTACAGCGTGTTTTCGATTCTCACCGTTGGCAACAAGCACATAAGCCACGCCCAGGCCGCTCGCTAGCAGACGACAGCCGCTATAACACATCATTACCACTTAAAGCATTTCATAATCAGAAAATTCTCCATATGTACTGTATATCCTTGGGAATTTTTTTTGTCAATCTGGGTAACTCGGTTAAGCGCTGGCCTTGGAAGCACAAATAGTTACATAAAACTTGTGTATTACCACATTATTGCTGAATGATTTCTACATATCGAAATGTCAGCTACCATATTTATGACAAAACACCCAACTTAAATTATATAAATGTGTAATATGTATTGCATGGCAAAATATCTGCTGAAATAGTTATTCTTTTTTAAGTATCTACTTTATTTACATACACCTCATTTGTGAAGTCATAGTGGGAGCTGGCTTGTAAAACAACTTCTTGGTTTCATTACTTGATAGTATTGAGTAATGCTATCTTTGTTTTAAATGTTGTCTCATATTCAAACTTCTAATTGGGCAGCACTATGGCCTCTCACAAAAAAGCCTGGATTCAATCCTAGGGATCAGAGGTGGGATTTTGTGGTAGATAAAATGGCACTTAGAATGAATGTTCTCTGGTTTTCCCCACCATAATTCCATCAATTGCACCATCTTCATCCCCCCTCCCACCAGTCTCCAATCTCTGTAAACCTGTGAAGTTAAAAGGGACATTAAAATTAAAAATACTATGGAGGACAGAGAGCAATACTAATGAACAAGTGTCTCATCCAGCCCCCAAATTTATAAACCAGTATGTGCTGTTACATTCTTTCTGCAGTCAACATATGAAAAAACAATTAATACTGGCACACTAAACGACATGTTAAAGTGATTGACAATTATGAATTGTGGGTGTGGTATGGTTAAACACAAAGAGACATTGTTATTGTTTAGAGTCATTGCATTCACATTCATATTTAATAATACTGTATAATACATTTGTATGGTATTTTAAGGAACATGTGCCTACATTAATATACATTTGAATGGTTCAACACAAAGAGACATTGTTATTATTTAGAGACATTGCATTCACATTCATATTTAATAATACTGTATAACACATTTGTATGGTATTTTAAGGAACATGTGCCTACATTAATATACATTTGAATGGTTAAACACAAAGAGACATTGTTATTATTTAGAGACATTGCATTCACATTCATATTTAATAATACTGTATAACACATTTGTATGGTATTTTAAGGAACATGTGCCTACATTAATATACATTTGAATGGCCTACCCAATTAAAATGTTCATTAAATTCTAACCTCTTGAATGTCTGTTATTACAATCTATTGGAATGATCTTATAGGTAGTTGCACTTAAGTCACTTATGCATACACAAAGCCAGTTCTAGTTAATAAAACTTACAGTTATTGAATAGAAAATACACTTTGATTCCTTTTCCTGGGAAAGGTTCTATATATAACATTTGATATAACACAGTGGAGGTCCTACAGCACATGGGAACCTTAAATTTATTGACAGGTCATATGGGGAAAAAAACAAATTGAGCCCATACAGTGATGTTTTTTGTGTTTGTTTATTTGGCTCAACTGTGAGCAATGCTCAGGGAAATTGAACACATCATACAATTATGAAGTATACAGAGTAAGTAGGAATATACCCAAAGCCAAGAACAGCATTTGGGGGGGTGTGCTCCCCTCCCCATCATGCATTATCTAAGAGAGAAAAATTTGTAAACCATCACCATTTCAACAGTAAACTTCTCGACATGCATTACAGTAGGACAACAATAGCAAATAAGTGTTAATCACCATCACATGCAATCTGCCCTGCAATAAATTGCTTACATGAGGTTGATACTATTATGATGATTAATTCACTTTGAATAAGCTCGAAATTATAACTTTATACTTATGTTATGCTTAAATTTCAATTTCCCATGTAATTTCTATTACCTTGAAGATATGTTTGAGAAAGACATCACTTGAAACGAGAAATTCTCATTATTACTGCATGGGTATTATTTGGGAGGACAGTACACAGGGTGGAAGGTACTGCTTGAACCATACGTTAATCATGGATTCTATATAATGAGTAGTGCAAATATGTCCAATACAATTTTTGTCATTAAACCTACAAAAATGAAACACAGTGTTTTATGTTCCTTGTGCCTGTGTCTATTAGCCATTTTATTACAGTTCAAGCAATATCTTTCACCCTGTATAAGAAAACATTTAGAAGATGGTGGAGTTTGCATATACATTGATGCAGTAATTTGTATCACAAATTACTTTAATGTAAATAATGATTGTAATATGAATATGCATTTTTATGTGACATTGATTTCAGATGTTTATTGATTGTAAATATTGTTGGGAAGTAAATTTATAATGCCTTACTGAAACTGTCAATAATAGCGCAATAATGCAGAGAGGGGGGTGAGCTGTTTATCATTATTGGAAACGAGGAAGTTACGTAATGTTGGCGCGTTTTTCTGTTGAGAACCTTCTGGAATATTTCCCTAGAGCATATGTATTCATAATTTTCATTGGATATTAAAATAGACGCTAATGTTGGCGCGTTTTATTAGCCAATAGTAGTTCAGTTATAATATTTAGGCGTATCTGGATGCAGGAGTATAAATAGGGTAGGTTAGAGGTAGCTTCATGCTCAGTTCATCAAAATTCTTTGTGCACTACACGTCGTCTTCAGTTCGTCAGTTCGTCAAAATATTTGTATGAGATACGTCGGCTATAGATTCACAAGTTACGAAAATCTAAAGTATTATAAAGTTAATTATACACAAAGTTGAAGTACGTGAATTAAGAGTGATTAGTAATGAAGTTATTATAACAGTTTCAGTTTGGCGAGTGTTAAGATCACTGTATAAATGTGATAGTTAACGTGTTTGACAATAAATGTGTAAAACAAATTTCTTCATCAGTGTTATATTTGGATAAAAGATTCCTTTCCGTTTACACACTCTGATTCAAGAGACATGTTCGACTGAGAAATAATAGCTAGCCGGAGGACAGTAAACAAAACTTAAAATTCTTTCAAACACTAATACTACCACAAATTGCTAACACTAGATGGAGCTACAAACCGAACAAATGAATGACGTCACAAGATGTCAACACGTGATGTAAACAAACATACACAAACATCACAAGTAATAACATTATAAGTAATACTGCATCAGCATAAAACATTATAACATATAAAACTGGGATGCAACAGATCCATCTATCCCATTGACATTTTTTGTGTAGCCCATTTTCCTCTGTTGCTTAAATTTACCAGTTACACAAGAGTATACAAAATTCCTTCCGAATGAAGAGGACTTTACAAGCTGTTCCCAGAAAATTAAAAATAAACATTTTATTTTTCATGTAAATATCTTGAGTACAATGGCATTTTAATCAAAATCGTTTGAGTCATTTTTCAGAAAAAAAAATCGAGAATTCTTGCGTGTAAAGGGTTATTTTGGGTGCGGAATTTTCTTGAAAATCTTTGTGTCACATCTTTGGAAGGTACTGAACTTAAACCGATTTGTACTATGTATGTACAAATTCCTGCTTTGAAACGCATGGCTTTATGTATTCACTTTCGATTGCGAGTCGAAATGCGCGCGCCAACGTTCCACGTTACGTATTTGACCACAGCCAATGGGAGCAAAATGTGCCGGAATGGACTACCTCCCCCCTTGAACTGGAAGATCGTTTATTTTCGGCATTCGCTCGAACTTCGTCGGGCAACTTCGGGTGGCTTACTGCAAGCGCTAGTCTGCAAGCACTGTACAACGCTACCAACAACAACAACAAAAGTAAAATAAATATGGCAAGTACAGCAACGTAAGCAGTGTGTCAGTGTACCAAAACTACTGCCAAATTTAAGATATGGCAAGCGAAACATTTTTAAATAAGAGTGACATTGCTGTAGATGTTACAGGTCAAATCCCTACGAAACCTACACGGAGTGTTCAGAGGTAATTTATGCAGTTTCGTTATGGTAAAACTAGGAGGATGTCAAGTTTTCAGATAAAGCGGATACTGTCATTTGCTTCCTGAAAAAACATAAACACCAGCGTTCTCTCCAGCTGTCAATGTCATATTGCAGTTCTGCGAGATACATTCATCTTCAGAGGTCATTAACCCTTACATGTCATCTGTGAACCTTAGTTTCCGTTTCATGTTGCTCTTTTATATATCATAATGCAATTTGATAACTTCATTGTATTCTTTTAACATAATAGTAGCTTCATAGCTTCTACTTTTCACATGATTTTGATGCCATATTGATAGTTTATTATGTTAGGTGACATGGAGGTTATGTGCGAATTAAGTTGCGTACGAAGCAATGCCTGGGGTTAAATATTTTCCAAATTATGGTATTGTACGCCTTCCTGCATTCAGCCTAGTCTTGTAATTTCATATGCAGGGCAATTAAAAAGCTGTTGATACTACAGTCGTAAAGAGAAAACAAACTTCAATTGAGTGTGCGCTTGCGACGTCACTCATTAGATATTTCATGCCCTACTGCATTGAAGCAGTTGTAATTTCTTAAATTTTACAAACTTAAGTAAAAAATTCCGTATACGTCAATAAGGCTATAACATGCATAATATTACGGAATCGATGACATTTAGTATGTAAAGAAATCTTAGAAGTAATGAGTTGATTTAATAATAGAATTCGATATGTGAGCATGGATCATTGGAGGTTTAGACGGGCAGATCCCATGGCTACACCCTGTCGTCGCTGGTCTACTCCTCTACTTCTAAAAAACATCCCTCGGCTACGCTTTGCGGCTCCGTCTCCGGCCTGGACTCATATCGAATCTTATCCTACATGGCGGGCCAATTGACGGATATGGAACAATGTCACCAACATGTTACACCGTTCTTTAAAGTAGAGATAGTAACGATCAATTCCCGTTATTGTTTGTTTGTGAGCAACGCTCAGGGACATTGAGCACATTATACAATTATGAAATATTGTATAAATACCTAATAAATAGGGCCCAGATTTTTAGGTTTTAACCTTTATTTTTCCTCGCTATTTAATTATCACATTTCAATATATGTATTCTTTTCTTCCTGGATCAGAATATGCGAATTTCATTACATCTAAAAAAAACCTAAATGAAGGGTTGACATCTAAAATAACCTATATAGCTGTTTTTTCCTTTTTCGAAATGAAGAATGTTATTTTCGGATTGAAACTCATTGTAAAATTATTTCCACCACTTATAGTCAGCAGATAGCTCAAGTTACCACCGTTAAATGCAGCACATGTGACGTGGTGACACCTGGATGAGCTGAGGTCAGGAGGAGCGTAACCTGCATAACAAGATCGCCTCCAATCGTTCACCGAGAGTACAACAGAGTACAGCGAGAGTACTTTTCTAATGTAATTGTTGTATAGTAAAAGAAACAATGCCTAAATCACATTTATTGAAAAAGTGGATTGCTGTAGATCCACACTTCGCTTTTGTTAGTGGCAGTGCTGCCTATGGGCGGGGGGTTCTACAGTGCTTTCACCCGACCATGCTACATGCTTGGCCCACGGCCTGCACTGCTTGCGGAGGAGATTAGAAGCCACTTCGATGACGTGAACAGCCTGATATCTTCAGTCAAGAAGGTTTTCCTAAAAGCCCAACATGTATGCAATTGTTCAAAGAGAAAGTACCAGCAACCCGTCTTCTACCTGAGCTGATATTTACCCGCTGGGGAAATTGGCTGTCTGCTGCCATTTACTATGCCGAGCACTTAAAAGACATGAAAAATGTTGTCAATGAATTGGATGAAACCGAAGCTTCCTGCATTGCCAAGGCTAAGAAATCACTCGAGTGCCCCAATCTTGATGCTTCCCTTGAGTGTATTAAGACACATTTTATTTTATACCAACAGCTATTCTCCAGTTGGAAAGTACAACTTTACCACTGAAACATGCTCTAAATATCATTTGGCAATGTTTACAGTAAAGAAATACCTAGACCAGTTGTATGTTCATCAAAGTTGCAGAAGATTCTTCAATGAAATCCTGATTTCGAAGATATGAAAATCATCAATTCAGTATTGCAGGGAGAAAAGATACAGGAAAACTACCCCTAAAACCTGCTGCACAGGCATCTATGTTCTACGCTCCAGTGACGTCATGTTCCATTGAAAGAACCTTTTCTTCATACAAGAATGTGTTTAAGTGATAATAGGAAATTGTTTACGCCAGAAAACTTGAGAATGTATGCAACTATCTACTGCAAGCCAAAAGATAAGTCTTACAACTAAGTACCAGAAAAGCAAAATTATTTATACCTGTATTGATCCATGAAGCAAAACATAAAAAAATCTAAATCAAGAAAAACCTATTTTAAGCATATAAGAAACCTAAAATGAAGGTTTTTTCCACCTAAAAATTCTAGCCCTACTAATAAACATACCCAGCACCAAGAATTGTTTTTAACTAATAACATACCCAACACCAAGAGGCACAATTGACAGAACACTTTCGCTAAATCCCAGCAAAAGTAACGTAGACATTTGTTTTGGGGAAATAAGCTGTTACAGTCTGCAAAGGATGCCATATAACCAAATGTCATGCACTGTGAACTTAGAACCAAAATACTCATTTTGTTACTAGCAGAACCT
The DNA here is from genome assembly GCA_030765065.1 of Deroplatys truncata. NCBI lineage: Eukaryota > Metazoa > Arthropoda > Insecta > Mantodea > Mantidae > Deroplatys > Deroplatys truncata. The sequence continues at coordinate 176,194,961 of CM060990.1, read as the reverse complement.
TCAAACACTTTAGCATTATTGCATTGTCAGTGAAGGTTTTTCTCTTTCTGTCATTCAGTTTCATCCCCTCTCTTCCTCTACCCTCTCACAACTTTCTTTGTCCATAGTTCTCCCTCATCCATTGTCTCCCCACTCACTTTCCCTCTATTTGACCCCTCATTGGTGCAATGTATACAATCATGAATATTTTGAAGACAGTGCCAAAACTCTGTTTGTGGACCCAAAGAAAAAAAAAAGAAATATCTTTTCTGTGCTGTATATGAAAATACACCCAAAAAACAAGTTAATTAAGATTAAAAAATAAGTACAATGTGTTTAATAATATACTTAGTAGCAGGTGCTTACTGTATTAACTACTCTGTTTTCCATAGTGACTTATTTATGTATACAAATAATAATGATAGAAAACTTATATAATGTATTTTAAATGTTAATTCATAAAACTTATTAGAAACATTTTAGGTACTTATAAACTTTTGTTTTGTGTCAGTTCTCCAAAACCAAATACTAAACAAGGCATTTCAATTTACTGACTTCATTATTCATAACAACCTCATTTTGTGGAGTCGTCCATGTAGCCTCTAGTTCCCAAGGTTGCGGGTTCAAATCCGGCGGAGGGTGATGGATGTTTTTGGGCATAAAAATCCTTAGCAGCTTCCTTCAGAAGGGAAGTAAAGCCAGTGGTCCTGTGTTGTAGATTTATGGCACATAAAATAACCTCAAGCCTGATAAAGAGGCCTTGGCGCAAAATTTTCGGTCTTTCACGCCCAATATAGAATGGGATGCTTAGGACCATAGTAGCTAATGAGTGTCCATAAATGCAGCAGCCTCCACTGCCAGGTAGGTAGAGGAAGTATTGGATTCCGCCTAAAAATTGCATGTCAAGATTTCACCAGAAATACATGTTTTGAAAAAGAATTTAAAAATGGTTTGCATGTGCAAGTGTGTGAGAACAGCATTAACGCAAAATGAAATGTCAGATAAATACCAAACCTAGTTTCTTAGTTCAGTGTCTCCCAAAGTGTGACATAAAGATTTACAAGAAAAACATGGGAAATTTGGAGATATTTTTTATTTTTGTAAAAATGTCTCCAACAATTTTAATTAAAATGCCAGATATTTAAGATGTTTACATGACAGATAAAATATGTCTACATCTTCAATTTTCTGCAAATAGCCTGCAAAATGCTCTTCATTTGGAAGGAATTTTGTATAACTGGTAAACCGTAAGATGGTTAAAATGTAGATCTCTTTAAAACATACAAGTTATTTCAAATAACTTTCTTTGGAGCATCATCTATTTCCAAAATGTCTGTTTATTATTGGTTTAAATATTTCATCACTTTGTAACTGTTTTAAAGTGCTGTCACTATTCAGTTGTTTCTTATATCATGGAAAGAGTATGGAATTTCAAGGCCAGCGTATAGCAACCTAGTTTTAAATATCTTGACTATCAATTCAATTTCCTCTATCCCCCTTGTACCTTCAATAAAATGGGGTGAAACTAATTCTGCAAAGGTTTATGTTGATTAAGATGAAGTAGATAGAAAAACTAGCTATTGTTAGAATAGTTTGTAGTGACTAAATAAAAATGAATGAAAGTCATGTGAATATAATATCAGATTTTTTAAGTGATCACCATTCATTAGTTCATTGAGAAAGAGAATGGGAATTCAAGGCCAGCATATGTTTATCGCGATTAACAAGAAGTAGATAGAAGAATAAGCTCTAGGAAGAATAGTTTGTGAAATAGTGGGTAGAGAAAGTCATATGAATGTAACATGTCAGAGTTTTTAGCTTCTCTACTACATACCTAGTAGGCAGAGGTTGTATTGCATTCTGCTCAAAAAATCTGATATTGATATTTCACCAGAAATGCATATTTTGAGGTTCCTGAATTCCAAAAGAAACCCATTTTTTAGAAAAGGTATATGTAAGAGAGAGGGAGAGGGAGAGAGAGAGAGAGAGAGAGAGAGATTATTGGTTTGAATCTTTCAGTACTTTGTTGTCACTTTTTGAAGTGGTCATCTTTAGTTGTTACTTGTGATGTGATGGAAAGAGTATTGAATTTTTCAAGGCTAAGCATATAGCAACCTTTTAAACATTTGACAATCTATTTCAGCAAATGCTTATCTCAATTAATATGAAGTACAGAGCAGTCGTTTCATGGCCTGGCCCAGACCGCGTATATCCCTGCTCTATATTCTGTCTACTACAGTGGGGGAGGTGTTTCCATTTTAAACCTCCCACAATACATACTCATGAATAGGGCTCGGATTTTTAGGTGTTTTTTTTTTCTGTCTTAATGCAAACTTGAAACTGAGATTAATGTTCTGGATATTTACACCAGAGCAAATATTTTAACTTTTATTTCACATATTTTCTGTTTTGTTATGTAAATATCTTCAGATATTCACATAAATTACATAAAAATCTCATAGAGGAAACCTCTTTAAAGTAATTTCCATGTATTTACATAAAATCACATAAAAGCAGCGACAGAATTATTTTTAACAAGTCACCATCCAACTTCTTTAATGCTCAATTATGTAGGCCGGATGTCACAATTTGTTATTATGCAAGAACTCGTATGTTAGCTGTAGTATCCCTTCAGTGGGAAGAAAATATAAACATCCTGCTTCCTCAAGCTACATGACCCCCCAAAGATAGAAGTGGGGAATTCCCTTACTCCCATGTGCTTGAGTAAGCATTTGTTATCGCTTCAAAGCCCGCTAGTGTATACAGTGATACTTGTAGGTGGCCTTAACCTGCATAGTCAGTCATTTGTGAATCTGCGAAGTTTATACAACTAGTTATGTTGCAGTGTTTGGAAGTGACGTATCGACAATTCACAGTGGATTAAACATGCTCAAAGTGAAAAGTAGTGCAAGTTATCATGTACAACAATATGCTCTGGAATTTAGGGGTATTTCCAGTTGTGATGGTAATATCCTGTATTGTCAGCTTTGTGGGAAAGCTATAACGACATACCAACGATCACAAGTAATACAACATTTAAGTGGTAACAAACATAAGGCGGTTATTTCATGCTTTACAAAAAAAACAAACCTTTATTAATAATCCAGTGCCAAGTAGTTCAGCAGGAGCTTCCAAATTTTTGTATATTATGAGGATTTGTGCTGAGCATTAGTTTCAGTGGATATAGCCATTTCGAAAATGAACCAACCTCAGTTTAAAACATTCCTGATGAAATATTCAAATTTTGATACACCTGATGAATAAACTTTGCAAAAGTATTACCTTCCTAAGTGCTACGAAAAAACTGATGTATATGCGTAAAATATGTGCTAATGAAAAAATATGGGTGAGCACAGATGAAAATGCAGATTGTGCTGGCAGGAAAATTAGAAATGTTGTTGTAGGGGTATTGAAAAATGATTCTGAAATTTCAAAGCCATCTTTTATAATGACTTACCAAGACATGCTTGCTGCAAACCATGTGACTATTGCCAGATTATTTAATGAAACGATGCAGATATTGTGGCCAGATAGTGTATGATATGACAGTGTTTTCTTATTTTTGACTGGTGCTACAGCGTATATGAAAACGGCAACAGCAGGACTAGCTGTTAGTTATCCTAAAATGATTCATGTGATATGTGTTGTGCATGGATTGCATAAAATATGTGAAGAAATTAGAGCCATGTTTCTTGACGTTGATAAATTGATTTCAATGGGAAAAAAATGTTCATCAAGTCATCTACAAGAGTTGAAATTTTTCAGAACAAAAATCCAAATACTTCGCTGCCTCCCGTGCCTGTGTTGACTCATTGGGAATGGCTGGCTGCAGTTGAATATTATGCAGAAAACCTGGATGGTTTTGCTGCTATAATGAATGAATGAACTAAATTGTAAAGACGCCAGTTCAATTAAAATTCTTCAAGAACTTTTAAGTGGCACTGTGTTAAAAAAAAAATGACTTAGCATTTATTTCCGCAAATCTGTGATTCCATAAAGAAACTGGAATCAGTAGGAATGCCTTTGGGAGTAGCAGTTAACGTGGTTCAGGATGTGGAAAAAAAACAACTGAATATTCTTTCTGGTCCTGCAGCACACTACTTACAAAGAAAATTCAAGGAAGTATTTAAAAATAATAGTGGATTAAACTTAATGTGTAAAATTTCAAATGTGTTGGATGGACAAAATGAAGAAACTGCTGATGTGAGTTTGAATGACATTCCATGCTATAATTATGCCAGACTTACATCTTGTGTCATGGAGTGGTCATTTTCCAAATTCAAGTCACTTCTTTGTGACGGTTGGAAATTTGAGGAAGCACGTGGTCGTATACTGTAACTCTTCAATACTTAGTGATCAATTGAGGAATAATGCCTGGTGAGTACTACATACATTTATATTAACTCATTCAGATGTTAAAAAATATTTTGTATGTTTTAGCACAAAAAATAAATATTTTCCAAGTTTTTAGCACCTAAAAATCCAAGCCCTACTCATGAGTAATAGTAGCATGCACTATAATGAGTACTAATCTTGTTATAAGTGGTGTTAAATGTGATGTCCATCTGCATTGAATTATTCCTGACATTCCTTGTCATCACAAGGTTGTAATTCATGAAGAACATTCACTATGTGGGATTTCAACTTTAAAAGTTTAGTAGCTGTATGAACAGAGGCTTATGAAAAACCTAGTTGCTGTGCAACATGTCTTAGAGACTTCTTTGGAAAGCATTCAAATGATGCACCAATATTGTTAATTTTTTCTCCATTAGAACATGTGTTTTTCACTTATTAGGTTTAGTGATCCCGGTGTCACAAACTTATTAACCAGACAACTGACAGTATCCCTATTTGGAACTAGAATACCAGGAAATGTGTTCTGAAATTGTCTACACACCTGTCTACATAATTCGCTTTCTACGTATGTATGGTACACAAAAATTCTTTGTTCAAGCATCTATCTTTTGGTAGATATTTCAGTGGAATAATAACAAGACAACAGCAACAATAAATAGAATACTGTAAAGTAATTCACAACAACACAGATGTTTGAATAAGCTTTTGCTTTTAAGATGCACAGTGAACAAACTCTAGTCTCCAGCACAAACCAAAGGCAGGAACTGACAGTTGACATTCACAGCCGATAATTTGTAGCCTTGAGCGGGTCACTCATTACTAGTGTGCTAGCAGAATGTACCAAGGTCACTGCAATGTAAGCAAATGACATATACACACAATCGTGGCCAGGCCACAAAATGACTGCTTGATAGATGGAAAAATATGCTTTTGTATGATTAATTTGTAGAAGCTACATGGAAATGAATGATAGTGGGTAGAGAAAGTTGTATGAGATTTACACATCAGATTTTTCTGTGTGAATGCAGCACTCCAAGTGGTGGATAAAAGGGAAAGCTCATTTGCACACCTTTCATGTGAATAGCAACAATCAGGAATTCACTGCAGTTTTCGTTATTGAGATTCCCTAAAGATCCAGAGAGATCAACACCAAAGAGAGGCATATAAGTTAATTATTGCAAAACTGACTGGAATCATCAAAGTACTTGCAAAACCTTGTGCTTAACATTTCACTAACTCCATACCTAGAAGTGTGTGAAAGTCTAATTCCTTAAGTGTGAAGTGTGTATAGTGTGTTGTGAAAGACAGATACAAAGAAGAGGTATACAAAAATATTAAAAGGCACATCTTCTATCTTAAACAAATTTCATATGTAGGTTGGTTTAAATTTAATCCCATCAATATCATAGCATCCTCAAATTTCTTTTCTGGTGTGCATACACACAGATTTGTTAATGCATAATGCTTGTTCTAAAATGAACTGTCATTTTAAGAAAGACAATTAGATGCTATTCAAAGCTAATTCTGACTTAATTTCTGATGTTTGTGAAGAAAGAGGAAGAAAAGAATGCTCAAACATTCAGATCAAGAACACCTGCAACAAAGCAAACGTGCGACCATCACATAAAACATTTTAAGAATAATGCTTCTACAAAACAGTATGCTCTTATAAGTTACATGCATGAAATAAGGGAACTGGCAGTGATCAGTGGAATTTAAATATCTAATCATTAGGGATGGTGATTTTTTGTAAATGTGACATAGCATGAAATGCTAATAAAGGCCTCTTATTGTATTTTCATTTTTCACCTCCTATAAACTACCTCTTAATGTGTTTTGAAAAGTGATAAAATGTGAAGTTGGCTCAAAGTGCTCAAATTGTAATAAAATGCTATATAAATGTGAAATTGATGATTGCTTTAAAATATGCTGCTTGCTTTATTTCTTCTGTAAACTTGACTACAGTTTATACACTTTTAGAATGTTTATGACACATTTGACCACTGTTCTGGAATGTAAAAAGGTAATGCAAAGAAGGGAGCATTTTCCTTTATTTGGTGAAATTAGCATAATTAATAAAGTTTACTTATTCCATTATGGCATTTAAAATGAATTAAGTCCATTTAAAATCTGAATTTTTCGGTGTAGTGAAAATCACAACTGTGATCCTAATGATAAATATACACGTACATTAATTATTTTTAAGTATAGTGTCAGGCTAAGTTTGTAACTCAGTCACAGTAAATTAATTATCCACCTGGAGGGCTCTTTCTACCCTTTTGCACTTAAGTTGTGGAATGAGTTACTGACTTCAAGCATGGTGCTAAAATATGTGCTAGAGAATGGTTACTCACTGAGTGGGATGCTCAGGTGGTAACATCTGTGGCCCGCATTCGGGAGGTCCCAGGTTTGATCCCGGCAACCACCTATGCCTACCTATGGTTTTTTTGGAGGGTTTTCACAGGTTTTTAGACAAATGCTGGAGTGGTTTTTATGATCCCCCAAATTTCCTGTCCCTCCATTCCGTTCCCTATATCATTTCATTCACCCTTCACCCCGTTTGGTCTATTTCAGGGTTGAAAGTGTCAGCGATGGTGTTTTGGTGCACCTTCACAGGAAAAAAGGATGCTCTCTGTGAACTTTCTCTGTCCCTCGGACTTAGGCTGTTTGCTGGGGTATAAGGAACCCCCTGGGGGGCATTGGACCGTGTGTGGGACAGGGTCCCCGGTCTGTCTGTCTGACTGCCTGAGCATTATATCTGGAAACTCTAGGGAACTTGTCATTGCTGTGCTGTCACTCTTGGTTCTGCCTGCCCAGTGTCTCCCTTCACCTCCTCCCTCCCTCCTGAGGGCACCCCTCATGGGGCGTCGGTACAGTATCTGCATTCCTGTATTGATGTCGAATCCCCTCCACTTCACAATCCAATCCAACCCAATGGTTACTCACATATATATTTCAGTTCTTGGGCTATTTTTCAAATGAAAATTTGGAAAGCAAAATTTAAAAAATAAAAATATGTTTAATGGAGTGTATGCTTAACTGCAGCAAAAAGTTGAGTGTTCACAAGGAAGAAAGTGTGACAAGAGGTTGTTGAGCTTTTTAATCCTGACACTGCTGTCCAAGTATTGTCAATAGATTTGAAAGATTCAGGTGAAAGTAGAAGGATGCCAGTTTTTGGGTTGTTAAAACTAATAGTTTTGTTGAGGAATATGAGCATTTCCATTCCCAGCTATTAAAAATTATGCGGACTTCTTGCAAAGCTGTTGGCTGTTAAGCCCAAATATGCAAAGTTTCCCCAAGCAGTTGTGCATAGATGCTGAAATATATTTCAGTAATCACAATTTAATCATAAGTGACAGAGCATGAATGATGGAACAAAATGTTGGGGTATATTCTGTGATTTCATTCAACAGTGCTACTCATTCATGAACGTGCAATTTAAGTTAATTTTATGTAGTTTCTTTTCATTATTCTGGTTTTGTCGCATTATAAATTCTCTTTTTACTGTGTTATGCTTTAGCCTGTATCAATTTATGCTATTTTTCTGTGTGTTGCTTTAACTATATCAGTTCAAAATGAATTCAAAATTTAATTCATGCATTTTCATCTCACCATCAAACTTTTACAATCTGATTGTAATTTCTTAATAATATTATTTAAAAATAAATAATTTGTTTATCGCAATTAACTCGAATTATATGCTTTTTCTTAATGTTATAAACTGTAAAATTTCAAATTCTTAAATGACACAAAATGCTGAATTTACAAATCAAAATGCAATATTCTGATTTCAAAATGCTAAAAATAACTACTTCTGCTAATTATTCATAATCATTGTGTTTTTTTCTTTTTTGATAACAATTTATGTTGTCTGCTAGCAGCAGTTTACTTAACCTCTTGCTAGCCACTAGGAGCACATTTGTTGCCAAATGGATGTCTACCTCCCATTACAATTTTGCACTGTTTTATAGACATTGGTTAAACAAGAACAGTAAACGGTTCCATTATGCATCCATTACACATAAGACAGCTTTTTATGCAGCTGACTTCTAGAACCGCTATGTGGGTCTGACATGTTACATCCTTTCAGGCATGGGGAAGTGACAAATTCTTAGATATAAACATCAAGACATTAAATATGAAACCTATATGTAAATATTTTCATCATAAATATGGCTGTTTTGGGTGAGAAAGAATTTCAAAATGCTGCTGGTTTTATAAGGTAAAGTGAAAGCTCAAATCTTCATTTATAATTATTAGAATAGTTATTTGACATAATAAGCATGAATTGATGCATTTACATTTGAGGAATTACCTGTAGCAACTTTATTAGTTATAGACAGGCAATAATGTAAATTTTGTTGAATATTTGTCAGTTATATTGTATTTTGCTTTCAGAGCAATTGCTTCCATTCTCAGTTGATGAGTGATGACAGACTTTTGGCCAGATTGTCTTCTTGCAATTCCTGCTGATGGCAGTTGATGATTTAAGGTGCTTAGAAAATTTGTTTAGGGAACATATTCGTTAAGTGTTCTTTATTCTTCAATGTATAATTTTTTCCATACCATTACTTCCATCATCTTATTGGTTCATAAGATGTGCTTCTGGTTCTGTCTTGTGACTGTTGCTCCTAAAATGCACTGCAATAGTAGACTTGTTCATTTGTAGATATAAACAAATGGGCAAATCAGCTATTTAAGTATGTTTTTTAAAGAAAAGCACAATGAGGTACAACCAGAAGCACACAAAGAAAACAATGGAATTTATAGTCAAGCACTTGCATGCTTAAGAATAAAGAATACCCAATGAGCTTTGAAATTTCCTCACCAAACAAGTCATCATAGGACCCTTAAGGACATAATTTCCCATTGGCAGTTATGTCCTCAGGATTGAGACATTGCACCTGAAACTAATATAAAAAATGCAAAGTAAAATTATGATTATTTCTGAATTGTGTGAAATGTTAGTACATTTTACGAATGGTTTGAGTTATTATTATTATTATTATTATTATTATTATTATTATACTGTGGAGTGGTTCTGGGAAACAATTTTTAAATACCAGAAAAAAAAATTCACATAATGTCACAGGTTGCACCAAAAGAATTGTACAGAAATCTGTTAAAAAACATAAAAGTACTAGCTTTACCTCACAATACTTATATGTTAAATAAAGACATGTATGCAAACTTTTAACAAACTCTACAACATACACAGTCAAAAGTTTTAGGACTAGAACAAAAAAATAATTTAAAACCACCTATGCACAGGTTAACGGTATATGAAAGAAGTCCACTCTATGCTGAAATTAAAGCCAACAAAAAACTACCAGACAAAGCCAGAGACATTAAAGATCCCAAACTATTTAACAGAACAGTGAAGAGCTTAACTTACTGACAAGGCCTACTACTCAGTAATAGAATGCATGAGTGACAATTTATAAAACTATACACACAAATGTTTTTAATTAATAGAGTGTAGCTTGTTCTTTAATTGAAAAATGTTCCTACTGTACTAAATCACTATTATTATTGTCTGTTTTAGCTTAGTTTCCTACAATTCATTATGTACCATGTTGTAAATACTATTTTATATTATGTAAATACCTGCTTTATATATGCAGCTTTTAATTTATTTTACAAGTCACTTGATTATGGAGTTTTTGCTTGAATTGTAATGTAAGCGTATGTGACAATAAAATATCTTATCTTAATCCTTTACATCACTTAAAACTACTTTGGACATGTTTCGAAAACAAATATGCTTTCATCCTCAACCAGTTACCAATTGTTATTGAAACTTGATCTTTTGTTACTTGACATTGCATTACTGTCATCACCTGATGATTCTTCAAGGAATTTCCTGCTCAGGCTTTATCTCCAACTACAGTTGGCAATTGGTTGAAGGTGAATCCAAACTTGCTTATGAAACATGTCCCAAGTAATTTCAAGTAATTCTGAAATTGGATAATGCATCACTGTCCATTTTCTTCTGCTCAAGATGATTTATCAGGATATTGGGGCCGTCACCTCCTTCGTCCGTTGCTGTAGGCTTACCTTGATGCTTCTCCCGTTGGTTCCAGAAGTTCTCAGTGTGTTGGTTCTCTTCAATTTATCCTCGGCTAGCTGCAGTAATTTTCCTTAAACTATATGGGAGCATGGACTTATCCTCGGTAAAGGAATCGTAGATCTCGGGTGGTGATATAGGAAGACATAGACGTGCTTTGTTTATGAAAAGATGACACTGCCGTTTCTTTTTATTTGACGAACACACGTAGGATACAAAACTGGTATTGCCGCTGTAAAATACTGTCCACCGCTGTTAAAATGCGGCACGGATGTGGCACGAAGTATAAATATTCTTATTGTCTCTTTAAGAGTAGCGGATCTTAGGTGTGTTGCTAAAACTATCTTTATTCTCTTTTTGGCACGATATCACACACATCCAGCAGCATCTCTCCCTGACCACACATGACAAAAACTGTCGAACAAACTGCAATGCTAAACGGACATGACAAAACTCTCTTGCTTAAACTGCCTTGACAAAACTGACGACAAAAACTGTGTTGCTAAAACTGCCCTGCTAAAAATCCATGATAAAACTGCCTTGTTAAAACTGACGACAAAACCTGTCTTGCTAAAACTGCCCTGCTAAAAATCCATGATAAAACTGCCTTGTTAAAACTGACGACAAAAACTGTCTTGCTAAAACTGCCCTGCTAAAAATCCATGATAAAACTGCCCCGAATTTGCTCCAAACAGATCCATTTATAGTCTCAGGCTTCTGAGGCTGCTTCCTTTCCTATTGGTCCATTTTTAGCGCCACTCGACGCGTCTAACTATTTCGAATAAACTTCCAGGGATCTCATTGGTCCAAGTTTAATATAAATCGCGGCTTTTCCCACATTTACCGTTAGGCTATCTGTCCCGCTCACTTGGTCACGGCGAATTATCAAATAAAGGGACAAAGGCGTTACACCCTCGCTGTAGGAATAATGGCACTGCGACCGAAGAGAGGTCATAAAGCTAGGTTTTCTGCCTTCGAAGGCACTATTCCTGTATCTAAACATTTCGTCGTGGACAGTATTTTAACATAGCGCTTAAATTATTTACATTAAAACATTTATAACTCTCCTAATATCAGAAACCTAGATACATACATAACGTTAAATCACCCTTCTTAAAATATATAAGCAGTATAAGAAAAAGATATTTACATAGTATGATTTAACATCAATAAAAGTTAATTAATAAATTACCTATAATTACAGTTCTCGGGCTCGGCCTAGAGTTGCCGTTTCAAATTGCCCTGTTCTGGAAAAGAATAAATTTTTCAGCACTTCATACAATTTTCTTTTCCAGAATGATTCCTCTGATTATGGTCTTTGTTGGTTTATTTTGTTTACATAGACCCTTCGCTATACCTGTTCCTTCACAAGGGTTCTGCCAAACCAGTGGTGTTTACATTTGGGTCATTCACTCTTACACTTTGCTATGGTTGATCCCCCTCTCCTTTTAAAAACAGGTTTTCCGAGAGGCATTCTTATGCACAATACACTGCACGCACACGAATAACTTGTAACGCAAATAAATACGCTAATACCCAAATTAAGTTCTAAAAATTAAATCTATTTACATACATACTGTTACATAATAATTATTACGTATTTAGTTATTTCCTTACATCTTTATTCATCGGGTGTATCACCTTTACTACTTGTTCATAGGGTTGCTACCTCATTTCGAGTAAAACTAACCTGATTATTTTCATTACATTCTTCACCCTTCTCATGCTCTAAACATTTGTACGGTTTGAGCAACTGTTTATGATATCTCCCTACGATCTTGGAATGCTTTATTTCTTGTAACTCAAATGTATCCGAGCCAAAAATGTTAATCACCCTGTATGGACCTTTAAATAAATTTTACATTCTATGACACTTTTTTTTTGAATGCTGGACTTTTTTTTTAATACCAATACTAATTCTCCAAGTTCGATCAACCATTTCTTTCGCTTCTTTGTTTTAAATTCCTCCTTTCTTTTCTGCGCCCTCTTTGACATTCTTTCAAAAGCTTTCTTAAACGTTTCTTCTCCCGTTAGTGTTTTCGGATCTTTAGTTTATAGTGTCTGTGGTAATTTCCCTTCAAGTGTTTCTATTAACTTCCCCTTCATCAGCTCAACTAATTTCCCCTCTAAACTCTTATTTTGTTCACTTAAGTTTCTTTCTAAGTCCTTACTCTGCTCATTTACGATTCTTTCTAAGTCCTTACTCTGCTCATTTGATTTTCCTTCTAAATTCTTATCTTGTTCCCTTACGACTCTTTCTAAGTCTTTACTCTGCTTATTTACGATTCTTTCTAAGTCCTTACTTTGCTTACTTACGATTCTTTCTAAATCCATATTATGCTCATTTGATTCCCCTTCTAAATTCTTATCTAGTTGACTTACGATTCTTTCTAAGTCCTTACTCTGCTCATTTGACTTCCCTTCTAAATTCTTATCTTGTTCCCTTACGACTCTTTCTAAGTTCTTACCATGTTCACTTACGATTCTTTCTAAGTTCTTACTATGTTCATTGAATATGCTTTCTAAGTTCTTACCCCGCTCATCTAACTTTGTGCTCAAATGTTGAAGGAATATCATCAGCTGGTACTGACCTGCGTCAATGACCTGCTCAATCGGTGTTTGCCTTTCCAGTCTAACCTCTACCTCTGCTGCACCCATATTTTCTCCATCTGGTGTTATGCTGACAATAGCCTCCCCATTCAGTTCTTTCAAATCTTCCCTTGACCTACTCATGGTTCCGTTAGCAAGTTCTACCTCCCTAGTAATGACTTTACCCCCTCTCAATAACATTGTTCACAAAACTGAGTCACTACTCTGCATGCCTTTTTGTTTGTTTTTGTATAAATGTTCTAATCTGTATTTTCTCCTACGTTAATTGATGGTTCCGGGTTCGAATCCTGGTGAATTTCTAGAAGCGATGTTCTCAGCTGTTTTGTTGTCCCACGTAGGTAGACTAGAAGTTCGCGTTGTAATTTTGTTCTGCTGTGCCCCTTTCCTCTGAAGATTCTTCGTCTATTCGTTGTTTCCTAGTCCTCCGTTTGTGCTGGTCTTCCCTTCGAGCTGGTCTTCCCTTCGAGCCCCACGTTGGGCGCCAGTTTGGGGCCGTCACCTCCTTCGTCCGTTGCTGTAGGCTTACCTTGATGCTTCTCCCGTTGGTTCCAGAAGTTCTCAGTGTGTTGGTTCTCTTCAATTTATCCTCGGCTAGCTGCAGTAATTTTCCTTAAACTATATGGGAGCATGGACTTATCCTCGGTAAAGGAATCGTAGATCTCGGGTGGTGATATAGGAAGACATAGACGTGCTTTGTTTATGAAAAGATGACACTGCCGTTTCTTTTTATTTGACGAACACACGTAGGATACAAAACTAGTATTGCCGCTGTAAAATACTGTCCACCGCTGTTAAAATGCGGCGCGGATGTGGCACGAAGTATAAATATTCTTATTGTCTCTTTAAGAGTAGTGGATCTTAGGTGTGTTGCTAAAACTATCTTTATTCTCTTTTTGGCGCGATATCACACACATCCAGCAGCATCTCTCCCTGACCACACATGACAAAAACTGTCGAACAAACTGCAATGCTAAACGGACATGACAAAACTCTCTTGCTTAAACTGCCTTGACAAAACTGGCGACAAAAACTGCCCTGCTAAAAATCCATGATAAAACTGACGACAAAAACTGTCTTGCTAAAACTGCCCTGCTAAAAATCCATGATAAAACTGCCTTGTTAAAACTGACGACAAAAACTGTCTTGCTAAAACTGCCCTGCTAAAAATCCATGATAAAACTGCCCCGAATTTGCTCCAAACAGATCCATTTATAGTCTCAGGCTTCTGAGGCTGCTTCCTTTCCTATTGGTCCATTTTTAGCGCCACTCGACGCGTCTAACTATTTCAAATAAACTTCCAGGGATCTCATTGGTCCAAGTTTAATATAAATCGCGGCTTTTCCCACATTTACCGTTAGGCTATCTGTCTCGCTCACTTGGTCATGGCGAATTATCAAATAAAGGGACAAAGGCGTTACACCCTCGCTGTAGGAATAATGGCACTGCGACCGAAGAGAGGTCATAAAGCTAGGTTTTCTGCCTTCGAAGGCACTATTCCTGTATCTAAACATTTCGTCGTGGACAGTATTTTAACATAGCGCTTAAATTATTTACATTAAAACATTTATAACTCTCCTAATATCAGAAACCTAGATACATACATAACATTAAATCACCCTTCTTAAAATATATAAGCAGTATAAGAAAAAGATATTTACATAGTATGATTTAACATCAATAAAAGTTAATTAATAAATTACCTATAATTACAGTTCTCGGGCTCGGCCTAGAGTTGCCGTTTCAATATACATTGTGGAACTCTGTCATGAAAGTGAGAATGCATCCTTGTTTGCTTGGAATTGCTCAAGTCCAGCTCTAATTTGGACAAGTTGTAGTGTTTCTTCCAACCTTTTACTTTAGCCAAAAAGCTAAATAATAGCCAGACTTATTGCATTCTCCAGGCATATTTATACCTCATTTTATTTGTTGCATTCTTTTGTCAGAAGATGCTTTTTATGAGCCACTAAAGGGAATGAAATGCAGGAATAACTAGTTTATACCCTCCTAATATGCTCCCTAGGGCATACCTATGTACTAAAAGCTTTTTATATTAACAAAATTAGTCTAGACCAAACTTTTCCTCTGCTGTTATAAGCTATATACCTAGAAACTAATGTTTATTTGAACCATTGTTGTAAAACCATGTCGGTGAGCAGTGAATAAACTTACTTTGAAAGCTTTTTCTTTTTAAGCCTATTTGAAGGGTTTTACGTGTAGGACTTTAATATTTTTATATCTTTAAACCACATGCAAGGCACTGCACCAGAATGGCATTTTATGGGCAAAAGGCAAAACTATGTATTCAGAAAGTCTGTGGGGCTTGGATGGTACAATTGACTCCAAAGAAAGAGGTAAAATTGCAGCAGTTGTGTGCCCTTCCTGATTTTTCAAGAGAGCATGCAGGTTTTCCTGTTTGCTCAAATGACAACATTGAAAAGTGTTTTGACTTGACAAGGATGAACAGAACTAACAGCACTTACAATGAACATAGATTAGAGTGTTGAACATTCTAGCATGCTTCTATGTTCTCATGTGTAGCTGGTATTAATTAAGGTTTAAAAATTGAGCTTTTTGCTACTAGGTAAATACCTTTTATAGTATTTTAATTATAAAAGCAAAGCTTTCCGTTTTCTTGAAAATTCATGGCACAACACTAGTTATTAATCTATTCTTGGAAACTTGTTGCTGCCAAATGAATTTTCACATACATATAATATGTCATTACTTGGAAAAAACTAGTTTTAATAAGTATATATTGGTAGAGTAAACATTTTGCAGTGTCTACCAACAGTATGGATTTTTTTTTATCCTGAAAGTGATTCATTATAAAATTAGAGCTTGTTTTGTGCTTTAGAATTGTAATACCTGCAAAAGAACTGCAGCAGACTGTCATTACTTTGAAAGAGGAAGGTGCAAAGAGCATCTTTTATCTTACTGATAAATCAGCAGATTTATATGTACTCAAACATAATTTACATTTCTATGTCAGCAGAATATTATTATGGATTTTCAATACTGTGATATTTATGTTTGCATGACATAAGATTTGATAATTGTAATGGAAAAAGGTTATGCACAGCTTAGAAATGTGTATATTGGTCTGGCAAAGGTGCTAACTCATACTGCTGTTCATTCACTGTGGTAATAATTTGTTAATGCACTACACCAGTTTTTTTATACCTTTACACTCAGTATCACCATTTGGCATATAAGAGGAATGTGGTACAAAGAAGTGGTATGGTTACTCTGGAAGTTCTGCTCCAAGAGTACCTATATGAACAGCATTTGAAACAAAATGACTTTTTATTTTATAAGTATTATCAGGTAACCTTCTGAAAGAAAATAAGGTTTTGAGAATGAAAGCTATAACCCTGAAAAGAGACTATTACAGCTTCTTGAAATACCATCCATAAGATACCATGCACTGACCCATTCTTTGATACTATATCATAAGTGCTGAACACTGCATTGCTTTGGTAAGGTTGCAAACACACTTTTGATATACAGCCTTTGTAGCTTCAAATTATTGAAACCAATTACTACCAAGTTTTTCTTTCTCTTTTGTTAAAAGAGTAAAATCACAGATCTGGATTACAGGAAGAATTTTTATATGCTGAGTCCTGAAGAAATTCAGTCATTTCCTGTGCTGTTTAATTAGGCACTTTTATGGTTTAGCAGGATACCACTTAAGTATGTCTTGGACATTTCACTCTCAATACTTGAATTGGACGTATATTTTTTTTTAGACCACCATCTGGCTGCAAATGTATTTTGCCTCTCAAGTGTAAATATTACAATGTAGCTGCTAGCTGAGAAGAAACAAGGTATTTTTTTCCCAGCTTTACTTGGTCTGTCCATTTTCATTGGAGGATCCTCCCCTGCAAAGACCTAGGCAGACGAAGAGGTCACCAGCAAAAGGTGCTATTTGAGAATTTTATTAAAGCAACAGATTTTAAGAAAATTCACTTAAATACCTCTGTATCTATGAAGAATAAAAGAGTGATGATAAATGCATACTTTATGGTACATACAAGATAAATTATAAAGCTTCAAACCAAATGCAAACTGAATCAACATCTACATACGATAAAAATTTGTTTTAAATATTCATTTATTTTAAAAATCTATACTTTGCCATTCAATACGTTTTGTTGGGAAACAGTTCTCACTTGAATATAAATGAATAATAAACTTTATTTGTACATTTTTTGTATACAATCTTTTTTTGCAATATTTCACCTGTAAACTAACTTAACCTATGTACAAATTTTCTGGCCAGCCTGTACTGCTCATTTTGCCTGACACCCTGGCTTTATGGCTCAGCTGAGCAGCCCTTGCTACCCTTAATCACCTATGATCCATCCTCTCCCTCCTCCATTTGCCCTTCTACCTTTCTTATCTCCCTTACCTTTCTTATCCATTTCTTCTTTACTTTCTTTAAAAACTACCCCATATTTTTATTTTTCCTTTCTTCTTTTCTTGTCAACATTTTAATTGATAATATTTTTTCCCAGTTTTCCTCCCATAATTTTTGTCCCCATTCCGCTAATTCTTTGCATTCTATCATATAATGCTCTGTGTTTTCACTGCCTCAAAAATTCCTCTTTTTCTGCCTCTTAGCCCTCCCAGCCCTCTCATTGATCCTGTTCTCATCTATGCAAACGCTTCTTTTTCTGCTCTATTACCATAATCCACGTTCCCTTCTCTTCCCCATTTCCTTTTTACTAACCTATAGAACCCTAGTGATTTTTTATTCTCTAAGCTTCCCCAGATCTCTTGTCCTTGTATGCCCTCCACTCTGTTTCTTACTGTTATCTAGAAGTCATTGCTATTTCTTTCTCCTGCTCTCCAAATATCTCCCATTCCTATCTTCTCCATAATTCTTTCTACCCATGTCCACCAGCTATTTTTATTTTTCATACTCTTTAGTTATTCCATACATATCCTTAAAATTTCTCTTCATCTTTTTTCAAGCATCTGAACCAAAATTTCAATATCCTTTCCAGTATCACTCCCTTTCTTGTTCTTCCTAATTCCACTAATGCTACTTCTCCCGGTGCTGATCTTGTTAACTCCAATAATTCGTTAGAAAACATTCTGTAGCTCTGGTCTATTTTTCTGCTTAATTCTGATCCCCCCCAAATTTCAACTGCAGATAGCATTCTTGCTTCTACCAATACCTCATATATTCTTTCTATCCATTTAGTCGGCATTCTAATTTGTATTTGCACATCCTTACTCCTGTCATTGCCGCCTTTCCTTTAGCCATAACCTTCCTGCTATCCGCCACCCATTCACTATTACTGCTCACCCTCCCCCCAAATAATCAAACTTCTTGACAACTGCTAACTTTGAACCCCCTCTCTGCCATTTCTCTTCTTTTTTAATTTATTTTCTCTTTTAAATAGTATAACTTTTAATTTGTTTATATTTACTTTAATTCCCCATTCTTTGCAGAATTCCTGTATTCCATTGATTGCTTTCTGTAGCCCAATTACCATTATAGCTCCAACCATAAGATCATCTGCATATAGTAAATCTGGTATCTCTCTATTTGCTATTGTGGGATGGTATAGATTTTTTCTTTCACTCTAATATATCATATAATATGGGGCTCAATTTGCACCCTTGTTTTAATCCTACTTTTTGCTCAGTCATTTCTGTAATTCCATTATTTTCACATCTTATACATTTTATATCTTTGTAAATGTTCCTAATTTCTTTTATAAAATTTTCACTTTCACCTTTCCTTCTTAATTTATAAGCTAATGCTTCTTTATTTATTGTATCAAATGCTTTTTCAAAATCTGCAAAAAAAAAAACATGTATATCCTTCCTCTTTTCCTACTCAAATACTTGTCTATTATAGTCTTTATGATAAATACATTATCTATTGTTTGAAAATGACTGAAAAATTCAATTTACGTGGCTTGTGTGAAAGAACAATTAATTCTATCTATTGTTTGTTTACCTTCCCTAAATCCTGCTTGGTATTCTGACAGTTTTGCTTCCTCTTCCACCCATTTTCTTAATACATCGGGCAATATACCTGTATACATTTCCCCTAATATAGATAATAAACTTATTCCCCTATAATTCTCTGTATATTTACTCCTCCCTTCCCTTTATAGATTGGTACCACCATACTTATTTTCCACATTTTGGCACATTATCTTTTCTTTAATTTTATTTATAATTTTGTCATCACATTTAAACCATTTTGCATTTCCCCATACATTTTCCAAAATTCCCCTGGCATTCCATCTATTCCTACTGCCTTGTCTTTTTTTATATTCCTTATTTGCTGGTAAACTTCCAGCTCCGTGATTTTACCATCTACTTTTTCATTAAGTATTCCTCCTTGTCCTATCTCTTTTGGATCTAGCCTTACTCTCTTCCCTTCTCCAATTAGCTTACTAAAATATCCTAACCATTCACTCAGTGTAAGTTCATTTTTCTCCCCTGTTTTCTTGTTCGTCATCCTCACTATTTCTCATATTGTTTTGCTATCCTTTTCGTCTATTCCTGCCTTTAGTTTCCTTTTTGTATTTCCCTGCCACACTTTTCTCTTAGCCTCTAGCAAATCTTTATATCCCTTTCCTTCTCTTATCTCCACGTAATAAGCTTTTTAAATACCTCCCTTTTTCTTGCTCTACACTCTTCATCAAGCCATCCCTTAATTTCCTGGTCCCTTCCCTGCCTTCTTTCCATCCCTGCCCCTGCTCTTGTTAGTAATAATTTCAGTAGCTGTAATACTTTTTCTGGTTTTCCCCTCATTCATAGCCATTTTTATTTCCCACTCCAAAATCTGACTTACCTTTGAATTTAATTCTTTTGAAAAGTCCTCTTTTAGTTCCTCCCTCCATTTATGCACTTTTATTTTCTTTATTTGAGCTATTTCCTTATTCTTTACCTTTTGCTCCAAAGCATTTATTTCCATCATTAATGGAAAATGGCTACTACTTGCTATTTCATTTATTATTTTAAATGTAGTGATTCTCTTCTCCAGTTCCTCACTACATAACATATAATCTACTACACTTTCCCTGTTTGCGTTTACAAATGTAAACTCTTCTTCCTCATCTCCTCCCATTGTTTCATTACATATTAACATGTTGTTTACCTCACAGAATTCTAGTAATTTTTTTCCCTTCTCTATTACTCACTCCGTTTCTGCTTTTCCTTGGCCATATCACATCCCTATCTCTTTTACCTGCTCTGTTCCTAATAGCCATCCATTCTCCTCCCCTATTCTTGCATTCAAATCTCCCATCACAACAAATTCTGTCTCTGGCATCTTTTCCCGCATTTCCTCCATGTCGTCTTCTAGCTTACTATAAAAATTACTGTCGTAAAAATATGATGCTTATGGAAGGTTATATGCCACCCCTATTCCTATTCTTACTCCATTATTCTGTTTAATTATTGATCATAACACATTGGAACCTCTACTCTCTATTGTTTCCATAGCATTCTTTAAAACAGGCCTACTCCTCCTGATGCCCTTCCCCATATCACATCTTTTCCTTGCCTTTTTCTCTAGAAACTTAAAACCTGCTATATTTGCTACCTCTTCCTTTCCCAACATGTCTCAGCCACTCCTGCAATATCCATAGATTACATAATGTTTTTAATTTCACCACTGCCTATCATATTTCTTAGCCCTTCCACATTCCAAAACATTAATTTCAGCCCCTTTCCCTATTTGTTCTTTGGATGTTCTTGAAACCTAAAACTCTCCATTTTCCTGCATCCTGTAGTTCTAGGCTCCATTTCCCTTTCTTCTCTTTCACCGCTAAGATGAATATAATCCTCCTTGGATATAGTTTCTAAACCCTTCTTTTTTATTATTTCCTCTCCTCACTCATGGATCCTACCCACATCACTTCCCCAATCTACACTTTGCCTCTCCCCACACTTTCACTTCTCACTGTCTCCCTTGCATCACTCCTCACAACTCCTGCTGTCTCTCCTCTCCTCTTCTTTCTTCTGGCCCCTCCCTCTCAGTCATCTCGTTCACCAATGTTACTTCTTTACCATCCCGTTCCACCGCCAACTCTTCTTGCTGCCTTCCCCTTGTTGTCTCTTGTTGATATATCTCCCTTGTCTTCTCTTGTCTCTCTCCAAAGTTGCTTCCTCCACTTCTCCTGCCCTCCTGGTCAACTCTTTTGTGTGTGTGTGTGTGTGTGTGCGCGCACGCGTGCGTGCGTGTTTTTTTTTTCTCTCTCTCTCTCGAGTTGATGCCCTCTTGCCCGTGTTTGACTTTGCTGAAATCCTGCTGACGTCCCATTCTCTGCTCAGGTCTTTGTCCTGTGTATTCTGGCTGTTCTGTGTTTTGCTGCGGTGCATACGTTCCTCTGGCTTTGTTTCTTTTTATATTCATATTCCATTTTTCACCTTCTACTATTAACTGTAGACCTCTTAAAAATGCTTTTTTTCCCTCCGCCCTTGCTTCCTACACTCTTTGAATTAATTCCTTCCTCAGGTCTTGTTCCTCTTTCATATAGTCATGTTCTATAAATACTTTTGTCCCCCTTAGTCTTCTTGTTTGTCTTATAATCTCCCATTTTTTCCTCATTGTTGTCAGTTTCAGAATAATAGGTCTTGGTCCTTTTTTTATCTAACATATCTTTAATTTCCAAACCGTACATCCGTACTCCCAGTACATTGTCTATGATTTCAATACCATGTCCTCCAAAATTCTGTCCTCTCTGACCCTGAATATTACAGTTTTTTCTTCTTTTATTCACTTTGTATCTTTTTTCTATACCATCTATTCTTTGTCTACATTCTGAAATCTGTTTCATTTCTTCTCTCTGTATTTTGATTGCATCTTTCAACTCTCTTATATTATTGTCCATTCATTTTCCTAGCTCCTTTCCCATCTCCCTTATTTCTTCCATTAACGTGTTCATTTCCGTTGGTCCTGGGTTCTGTTCCACTCCTCCTATTATCAGCAATACTGCAATTACAATCATGATGACTCTCCATATCTGTGTTTCCATTTTTTGCTTTTCTGTCTTTTCTTCTTCTTTTTTTTTTCCTGCCGAAACTTCCAATTCTGCGTTGGTACATTTGAACGTCCACTTCCATTTTATCGTGTTCTCATGTACTCGCTCCACTACACAACCTTCTCCTCTAGCTGCTGGCTTACAAGTCTCCAGTTGTCACTTATTTTCTGGGTCATCTGGCCTGACCTGTCCTGTTCTGTTAAATATGTCCTGTGGTCTTCCTGCATGCAAGTTTTCTGCCATTTTGGGCTCCAGTCCACTTGATTTCCTTTAGCTCTACTATCAGGTACTGATACAGTAGCTGTACAACTTTCTGACAGTAAGTTTTTCTTTCAAAATGTTTGTTGCTAATGTCAATCCATTCAGGTGGGTATGTGCACAACTACTATCCTCTCAAAACATATGCTCTTCTTCTATCACATTCTTATTTCTGTTTCATTTGAGGTCTTTCTTTCTCAGATTCTACTGCCATTATCAAAGTAATAAACTTACTTCAGGTTGCTGGAAGAAAAGTAAGTTAAAATTAGTGCACATAAGAAGATCCATACTTGTTACATTCTGTGCTAAACCTTGATTTAAACAATAACCTTAAAGTGAAAGGTATGTTAATCTAAAATATTCATTATCTCATTTACATCTCCCTTATGTTGACAAAATAAAAAATCTCATGTGTTACATTTGTATGACGTTCTTTACCCTGTATCATTTATTAATGGGTATAAAATCGTATCTTGCCAAAGCTTATTCTGTCTACTTCATTTTGATTAAGATTAAACCTTTGCAGAAATAGCTACATTACAATTTATGCAAAGGGAATACCAATAGTTAAATGTTAACGAACTGGATGCTATATGCTGGCCTTAAAATTCCATACTCTTTCCATCCAATCATGAGAAACAACTGAACATTGACAGAACTTTAAAAGAATGACAAATTATTGAACTAATCGAACCATTAATAAAATATATCTCGGAAGTGGCTTATGCCACAAAAATATTATTTAAAATAAATTGTGCATTTTAAAGAGATCTATGTTTTTGTGCAGTGTGTTTTTGTCTATTGCTTAATGTTTACCAGTTATACCAGAATATATAAAATTCATAGGACTTCATAGGTTATTCCCAGAAAATTCAAGGTATAAACTATATTTGTCAGGTAAATGTCGTTAATATATGGTATTTTAATCAAAGTCAATAGAGCCATTTTTGAAAAAAATTCCATGTAAAGGGTAGGGGATGGTGGGATTTTCTTCATAATGTTTGTGTTGCATCTTTGGAAGATACTGAACTTAAATACTAAGTTTCATATATATCCATGCTGTTTTGAGTCATGCTGTTTACAGACACACACGCATGACACGTGGACCTTTTTCTAAAAGTACTTTTTTTGGATTCAGGGAGCCTCAAAATATGTATTTATGGTGAAATCCCTGTATCAAATTTTTGGGTGAAATGCAATACCTTCTCCACCTACTAAGTACGTGGTAGAGAAAGTAAAAAAGATCTGGTAAACTTAGTTTTCTGTGATTAAGAGTATAAATCAATACATATCTGTACACTATTTTTATCATTTATTATAATAACAATAGAAAATTTATAATTAAATCACTTTTGACATGCATCCTGTTTCTCAATGAACTTTGTCCATTGCTACTTTCTGTTGTCTCAGAAAAAAAGTTTTTCAGTTGAGTAGCAAATCACATGTGTACTGCTTACTTCACTTGTTCATCTGAGGTGAATCAATGGACCTTTGAAGCTTTTTCTGGACCAAAGGAATGGAAATCTGATGACTTGAGATCAAGGCTGTATATAGGATGCTCCAAAACCTTGAAACTCAGTTTCTCAATAGTTTGAGCAGTGTGGATGCACATTGTTATACAACAAAAGAACTGGTTTCAACAATAGGCCTCTGCATTTGTTTTGAATTGCAGAATTCAGCTCATTGCTCAGTATCTCACTGTAACATGCACTGTTTATTATTAACTTCCTGTCCAAATTTTGCAGTATTGGCCTTTGTGAAACCCAGACAAGTGAGAGCATTACTTTTCCTGTGGAGGACTGACTATTGAATTTCTTTTTTATCGGGGATTCGGGATATTTCCATTCCATTGGTTTTCCTAGTTGCTGAGAAGGTTGCTGTGAAAGGAAACACATCATTCGCATTCTTGGAGTGCAGGCTTGATGTGTCACATTGAGTATAAATTCTCCTTAGCTGAAAGCACTTCGCTGTATGCAAATCTGTGGTTGGTAGAGTTGAAGAATGAACCAGCTAGTCAGCTTATGTATACTCATAGATCCACATGGAGGGAAAGGAACAATTGGTTTCTGTATTGCTGGTTACCCTGTAAAGAGGATCAGCAAAGTAAATTTTGAGCCATTTTTGTGTTTAGACTGCTCATTGTATACAATGCAGTGGTAGCTCGTGATTTATAGGTTTGGAAGGGCAGCAGGTGATGTTTTTGTATTAAGCACATGACAGGTTTTATTCTACAATTTACCAAAAACACATATGTAAACAAAACTATCATATAACCAAAATATTTTGCATATAATTTCTTGTTTGTTCAGTTTACTGCATGTATTTGTCAGCACATAACAAATCCGTGCATTAGTGCAATAAAACTCATTTATCAAAGCGAGCATAAATTAAACTATATTAATAATTATTGTATTATTCCCTTCAGTAGCAGGAAGCCTTTTGTCATTTATATTATACAGTGCACTTGTACGTTAATGCATATTTGTTAAAATTTCAGTTGAGAACACACGGTTTATAACAGCTATTTTGTGCTTTGTTTTTGCAAAATAAATGATCTACAAATCTTAATCACACATACTTGCACATGGATAAGTCTGTGTTTTGCGAAAATATTTCTTCTAAATTCCTACCTTCTATAATAATATTTATTCAGACGTCAGAGTAAGAACGTAAAGTGGGAACATGTAGAGTATATTTTTGCTCATTGCCCAACCTTATCTTGTGTCTAAACATGTATGTGATGCAAGCAATCAACAACACGCATTGGAAACATATTCAAGAGTATAAAACGAACTGTAAAAATTTATTATGCATCTACTTGCCTTCAAATAAAATAAAATAAAGTTTGCCTATAACTAAACTGACCTGCTTAATATTCTTGTAGATGAAGTTCATCCCCTCTCCTTTTGTTCAGCAAAAATGGTTGAAATTAGGACCTTCTCAATATAATATGTGGCTAAAGCATTCAGTCTGTCTTTTTGCTATTTACACTGTTCATTTCAATTTAACTAATTAATTTAACTTCACTTGCATGGAATTAATTGATTAAGCTGGGTATTTTACACAACACTGTTTCTGAACCCTGTACATATGTGAATCACAGCACTACATGTGGGCGCATGCACTGTAATTATGTGACATGTAAACAAAAGCCACCAACATAGATTGTGGTGTAAGGGGAATTATTTATTTTCTGCTCTGAATCATTTTACTTAAGTTGCAGTATAACTTATTTTAATTAAATTTTAAATCAATTCATATAACAGAATTAAATTTTAGACAGGACTGAGTACATTTTTTTTCATATGACAGTGGCAGTGAAATTGAATGACTCCACATGGGAAAGATCTCATGGAGAAAGAACCAATAGTGAAGCATCTCAGACTCGGCTAAGCTGTTATTAGCTCTCTGCACCCCTCGCCCTCATTTGAAGCATTCCCTCTGCATGTTTGACCTCTAGCAGTATCTGCAAATGCAAGGTTTCCTGGATGAACTCGGTGTAGTCCGAAATACACTGTAATGAAAACATTCGTGGTACTCACTGTATAAGCATTGCAAAAACATTTCAAACAAAACAAAATCTATAAACTAAATCGGGGAGTGTAGAAATTAATACTGCAATGATATCTGATGTTATCCTTCCTTTCCTGTTTTTATTTTTTTATTTACAGGGCATTTATTCATTGCCAGCCATCACTGATATTAAGTTCAAATCTTGGACTGATACCTACAATCTCAACTGACTGATATATAATTTATCTATAGATTACCATTCATTACAAGAATCATTCACAAAATATTTCATATCCACCTGCTTATAGGTATCTGGAACTTTTAATACCAACATTTTTCCCCAATGGTGAATTTATTCTCCTGTAATGAAGTATCAGTGTTTGCATAAAAAATCCTCTGTGTTTACTTCCACTATTACAATACTTTTTCTACCTCTGATTTTAATTTCCACCTTATAGTAAATTTAAGCAGCAGAAAAACCCCACTTTTGTCATACTTTTTGTTTATCCCACATGAACCAAAGGTCACTTTAGTTTAATTTTGTTTGTACTTAGCCAGTTATATGCAAATATGACTCAGTATTCAGCCCAGGCTCTTTACGAGTTATATTTATCTGTACAATAATATTTTTGCATGAATGTATTCATTTGTTCTCATCAGCTATAAGTTTATTATTTTCTTATTTCACTGTCCAAATTCACTTATTCTTTACTTTATTTAAATATATCCCATAATCTTACTGTCTTTACAAAACATTTCAATTAAAGCTACTTTTCTATCTGCTTTATACCATTTCTGGTCAATAAATTCTTTACTTCACATTTCAGTTCCTTTACGCATAAATATAATGTGTGTTATGCTTTTATTTTTGTCATATATAGGACATTGATTTTGTGAAATACCATTTCTAAACCCTTTTAATATCCATAATCCTGTTCTTAACTTGCAATGCCTTCTTGCTTCTGTACTTATATATATATATATATAAAGTAGACTCGCGATTATCTGAACTAATTGGGACAAAGACTACCTCAGATATGGAAAAACTTAATAATATGGAGATGTGCTAATAGGTCCTAAAAAAAACCACTTAAAACTCTATAGTAATTGGAAAGGTAGAATTAACTGTAAAATTCAATGCCATTGTTGGAATTCAAACCACGGATCTTTGGTTTTCTGTGCTGTTGCTCTAACCAACTGAGCTAACATGGTAACATGCCAGTACCACATTAAAGTACCCAGCTCACTCATAATTTTCTTGGTAAACCACAAGATGGCGGCATGTAAAGTGGTAACACATAGCCTGTTACAGAAAAATTGCGAGAATAATGTTAAAAGCAGTGGAAAAGTGTTAAATGAAGTGAGTGGCATATGAATTTGTGATACAGGAATCTGTGTAAATGAAGACAACGAGATCTGAAGCTCTGAGGCGAAGAATAATCAAGATAAATTTATGGAACAAACAACGCGCAGAGCATCATGCGAGTCAGAAGTGATAGCGTCACTACAAATAATCTTTGAT
Organism: Deroplatys truncata; assembly: GCA_030765065.1. NCBI lineage: Eukaryota > Metazoa > Arthropoda > Insecta > Mantodea > Mantidae > Deroplatys > Deroplatys truncata. Next base: position 176,167,645 of record CM060990.1, on the reverse strand, counting down.
ATGTTGAACAAAGACTTAAAGCAAGCACAAGAGGAAATCATATCACTGAAACAAGAGAGAAAACAAGCACAAACAGAGATCGTATTACTGAAACAAGAAAATGTAGAGCTAAAAAATGAAATCCAACATCAGACCGAAAAAGAATCTTATGCTACAGTCACAAGAAGGAAAACAAACAAAGCAGTTAACCTACCAGGTGAACCACATGGTAGTGCAGTAACAATGATCAACCGATTTAGCATACTGTATAAAGAAAACGAACCCACCAGTGAACAATGGAAGAGAAATTGGGATCAGCAAGAAAGGAGAAACCACAAGGGAAGTAATGGAAAAAAAGTTATGGTGTTTGGGGACTCGCTACTGAAATTTGCCGGGAATGGATGCAGGGATGCAGCTACAAAGTACGATGGTACCCAGGGATACGAGTGGAAGAGCTAAGCTGTAATTTGAAAATGCGAAACCGAATGAAATAAAACCAGACGTGGTTGCTATTCACATGGAAACGAACAACATCCGGAGAGGAATTATGGCTGAAGAAACTATGGGTGATACCATGGGCGTAATAAGTCAAATCAGAACTCAAAGCCCAGAAACCAAAGTTGTGATCATTGGAATATTATGCAGGCGAGATGACCACACAAAAAGTGAGAAGAATTAATGCAGAGCTGGAATGGTTATGCTATACTCGAAAGTGTATGATGCTGAATGGAACTGGTGCATACGGACGGAAGATCTAGGTAGAGATGGTGTTCATCTCAACAGAAGAGGAGCAGTTAAGTTTGGAAGGTTCTTGTGTGAGGGGATCAACAAATGCCAGGGACAGGGAAACTAATAAACCATGTGGTGGATGCAGTATCCGTGGAAACCCAATGTTTCTTGATGTCAGAGCACAGTGGTAATAAACATTTTCCTTGTATACCAAAAAAGGACTTTAATGTAATTTATCAAAATGTCCAGTGCCTTAGCAATAAGCTCTTAGATATAGAAATATTTATAAACACATTTGAAAATGTACAGGTTTGCTGTTTCACTGAGCACTGGCTTAAAAATACAAGCATGAGTACAGAGTCAATCATTCTCTCAAATTTTGTAGTCAGAGACATTTACTGTAGGGAGAATTATATTCATGGGGTACTATGATCACAGTAAAAAAAAAAGGCATTAAATATAAAAGATATGGTAAAACATCTTCACTAAATGAAGAGAAAGTGTTCGAATGCACTATAGTAGAAATAACGGATTTAAAATTATTCATTGTATGCATATATCGGTCACCAAATGGAGACTATAAAGCCTTTTTGGACAAATTAGAAATAATGACTACCTTCATAAAAAAGCATGCAAAAAGATCTTAATTTGTGGAGACTTCAATATTGATTTTCAGAAAGAAAGCACTTCCCTTCTAAAATTAAAAAAATGTACTTGCCTCATTTAATCTGGAAAATGCAATCGAAAGTCCCACCAGAGAAATGGGTAGCTCCAGTACAATAATCGATGTCATGCTATTCGACAAAAAAAACATGAACTACAAACTCACAAATATTAATGCAGGTTATTCCGATCATAACGCAATAATATTAAGTTTAATAATTGAATTAAATGCTAGCAATAAGTCTAAGCCTCAAGAACAATACAAACAAATTTTTTCTAATCAAAACATGTCATATTTTAACACACTATTAAGCAATGAAGACTGGTTAGATGTATATAGAGTGTCCTCTGTAGGTACGAAATATCACAACTTCATAACAACTTTTATGCATCATTTTAATTCAGCATTTCCACATAAAACAATAAAAAAAACCACAAATGAATGTGAGGAAAAAATGGATTACTAAAGGAATTATAAACTCTAGCAATAGAAAACGTTTTCTCCTAGAATTAAGTAAAGCCAACAAAACTGAACAGTTCCAAAAATATCTCGAACAATATAGGCATATTTATGATAAAGTAATAAAGACTGCAAAAAAGCAGTATATTGATGCATGCATTAGTAACTCATCAAATAAAAACAATACATTATAGAATATAGTAAAAAGAGAAACCTCCAGTGCTAAAGTATGCCATGATAACAAAATCTCATTAAAAATCAATAATATCATTGTTAAGAATCCAGCAGAAGTCACTAACATCTTTAATGACCATTTCATTACTGTGCTGATAGAGTATCATCACCACAACAAAATAATAGTAATAGTCCATGTGCTAAACTAAACAGAAATGAAAAAAAAAACATTTTTCTTAGGCCAGTTACACATGATGAAATAAGCAAAATAATTAACTCAAAAACGAATAACTACTCTGCTGGATTTGATGAGGTACCCGAGTGCATAATTAAATTATGTAAGGATAGTACTGTTAATCCCATACAGGATATATGCAATACCTCCCTGTCAACTGGGCTATTTCCTAATAAATTGAAGCTGGCAAAAATTGTCCCTGTATATAAAAAAGATGATGTAAATATTGTTGATAATTATAGGCCTGTTGCTATCCAGCTGGTTTTTTCTAAAATTCTGGAAACAGTTATGTACAACAGAATTGCTCCCTTCTTGGAAAAATATGCATTTAGTGATAAACAAAGTTTGGCTTCAGAAAAAACAAATCCATACTAAATGCCTTCTACGCATTCATAAAGGGGACATTGGAAGGAACTGATGCTCAAAACACCACGGTTCGTATCTTTATGGACTTGAGTAAGACATTTGATTTAGTTGACTATGCTATATTACTGTCAAAATTAGAAGCATATGGAATACATGGGGTAGCTTATAAGTGGTTCGAATCTTACTTAACTAACAGATGACAGGTTACAGTAATAAATGGTGGCATTAACCCTGTAAAATCTGAGACGAAGATAGTTAGATGTGGAGTTCCCCAAGGCTCTAATCTCGGACTTATACTCTTTCTAGTATACATTAATGATCTGCCTGTCAGTATACCATATGCTGAGACTATATTATATGCTGATGGTACCAATCTTATTCTCCAGGGTAATACATGCACCAACCTGCAAAGTCAAGCTGATAATGCAATGACCAATATGGCAAAATGGCTAACTACAAATAAATTAATATTAAAGGGAAAAAATCTCACTGCATGTGCATTACTCATTCCAATAGATGTAGGAAATCAGTAGGACCAAAAATTGTATACAATAATGAAACCATACAGTATGTCTGTGAAACAAAATTCTTGGGAATCACAATTGATAAACTCTTAAATTGGAAAAGCCATATTAAGAATGTTACAACAAGAATAAATAGAGCACACTATGTAATATCCGTTTTAAAAAGCATTTGTATCCAAAAAACACAAAAAAATTAAATACTTTTCTTATGTACAATCTGCACTTGTCTATGGTATATTTATTTGGGAATCTGGCAGTGAAATAAGCACTCTTTTCATACTACAGAAGAAAATAATCAGGCTAATGCTAAACCTAAGTAGGACGACATCATGTAAACCACACTTCCGACAACATAATATTCTTACTCTACTGAGTCTGTATATATTAGAAACTGTATGCTTTATAAGGAACAACATTCATCTATTCAATATGAACAACACTGTACATGAACATTCCACTAGAAGCAGTAATAAAATACACTTACAGACAGCCAGAACAACGAAAAAGGCTAACTCAATACTGCATAAGGGCATACAAATGTACAACCTCAGTACAAATAAGGTAAATGTTTGTAATCAAATTAAGTTTAGAAACAATGTTAAAAAAATTTTAATCAAGCAAACTTTTTATAGTATGCAAGAGTTTTATGAATACTTCAAAAACTAATCTAAGTTAACTTACATTACTATTTTCAGTCCCTCAGAATGTGATGTTTTCAGATTGATTTCATTGGTGCATTGCTCCTCTTCAGGATTGATGATCATATCAGCAATAGCATTGTTAGCAGCTCCATTTGTTGATCTTGGTTACACCATTCAAGGATGCCATCAGTTTGGATTGGCATTTCCACTGGTAGCTCATCAGCTCATTAGCTAGCTAATAGACACATGCCGCTTAGCACTGCACTAATACAAAAATGTATCTTTATTTTCCAACAACTCCCCCAGAAAACAGGACACTCCGGTAATAGAACTTCTTTTCTATTAAGTCAAACTTAATGAAATTTTGAGAATATGACATATTATACTAAGCATTATGTACAAAAGTTTCAAAACCTTTGTTTCATTGTTTTTCAAAATATTAATATTTAATTTTTCAAATTTGGTATAAACTTGAGGTATACTTTCTAAAATTAAAATTTGAACTAGATCTTTGAAAATCTGCACGTTTATAGCAGAGGTAAATAGTAAAATATCTTGCATGGATTTTGAAAATTGAATATGCTTGTGGAGTTATTAATTTTTCAACATTTTAAGGAAAATAAAATAAATTTTTCCCAAAAATTTTAATAAAAAAAAAAATTTAAGTCTCTGAATTAAAGTATCAAAAAACTGATGTGTACAGTTTATTTTATGTCTTGTTACACATATGGTAAAATTTTCATCCTGAACCATTACCAAATTCTACACCGTAAAAAACACCTTCCTGGTCCTTTTTGGCTCTTAACCTTTCTTACTATCTTTTCTTAATTTCCATATCTAAACTGCATCAAACACACTGTTTGGCACATACTGGTTTCAATATTTGATGTTCATCCTGGTTATTGGTGATACTTCCTGCTTTCTTGAGACTTCTATTAATGCCCTTGGTTGAGTAATGAAACTGCTTCTGTTACCGACATTTTGATTTTCTTTGAAGACACAAAAAACCTCTTTTGGGCAATTAGACCATATTGTGCCATGAATGCAATTTGACATTTTTATTTTTTGCTATGCTGCATCTCTCCATCCTGTATAAACTTACCCTTGCAGACAGGGGCTGTCCTGAGGCTTCAGTCACCGAACATCGGCAGAGAAAGCCGAAACCTGAAGAATGCTGGCACTGATATTCACAATTCATAACTGTTGCTCTGCTTCCTCATGCAACAATAATGCAGAAAAGTGAAAATCATACACCTACCAGTCTGTTCAGTTCAACAGCCTTTCTCAGGTACTGTAAGTGCAATTGTTCACTTAAATTAGACTATTTACAAAATTAAAGTTTACACTACCACTTATTACCAATTCTCTCTCTTGCAGCCATTTATTGATCACAAGTGAATAATTGTATGCATATCTTCCTGTGAACTTCAAATTATGGATGTATATTCAGTTGTATACAGTCAGTCTTTATAAGTTTAAGAGCAATGGTTCACTGAAACTAATATTATTTACAAAAATAAAAATATAATCATACACATTCCTCTCCAAACTCATAATTTTGCTCTTAATTTGATAATTATTCACACCTAGCTGATGCTGTCTCACTCTCTTGCAGAAAAAACTGCAATGTTCTGAGCTTCCACTCTACCTGGATTTGCAAGAGGAATGCAATTGAAGTTCTCTTCTTTTTGGTAGAAGAGTTCTCTGTTGCACAATTTTTCTGTTTTTTGATATGTCTATGGTTTTGGGCATGAGCACTTGTTCATCTTGCTTGCAAACTGCTGCTAAAGTCGCCTTTAATGGTGCTGTGTGTTTCTTAAGCACTTCAAGTTCTCTTTTCATGGAAATTCCTGTAGTTAGGCCCAATAGTTCTGCAGCAATTGTGTCCTTTTTTTGGGATAAAGGCACAAAAGTCTGATAATCTTCTTTTTACTGACTTGCTCTAATATTTGCTGGTTTCCATTTATAGTGCAAACATCCTCACAATCTATAACAAGTTCATTAGAATCTCTAGGATGTTTTAAAGGAAGCTCATGGCTGAGTCGAATTTGACATACACAGTGTATGTGCTTACACGTGTTCCATTTAATGCTGGAGTCAACAGGTGCAGGAATATCTGTGAATGCAGGTGTTATATTCCCCGCATATTAATCTGCATGTGTATTGAACCTCATTATCATGTACAAAGTACATCTGTCACTTTCGAAGAGGATGGTATTTTTCATTCTCTTTCTTCCTTAACAATGAGTTCCTTGTCTATTTGTAAGCTAGATTTGTGTCTGTGATGAATATCTTTCATTTTGCTGGTTAGTTTGTCTTTTGTAAGCATAATAAGCCTGTCAAATAGCTTGTCTTTAACAAAGGACATTAGTGCAAATATAGCCTTGTCCAAACGCTTCACCTGCCTTTGTGTGAATATATATGCCTATATTAAGTGTGTGATGCATTTGCTCTATATGCATGTTTGTGTTGAGTCCTGTATGCAGCCTATAGCGGTAAGCCCAGCATTTTCCATTACTCATGTAGTAATCCTGGAAGTAGGAGGTAAACTGAGACATGTGAGAATCACATATCAAGATTCCTAGTACGACCTGAAGCACAATTTCAAATGTTGCCACATCTCTTTCCTCCAGGAGTATTCTAAGAAATGGTAAACTCAGCTTGTTTTTCTTACCTTGACCTTTGCTGTTAATATTTTTTCTCCAGGCCTTGTCCACATGCCAAGTACAATAGGGCCTCATTTTAGGAGTTTCCATTGTTGAAATCCAAGCATTAAAGAAGAATTCTGCTAAGTCAGACATAAGAACCTTAGGGGAAAGTTTTCAACTTCAGACTTTATGCAGTGAAAAAATAATGGAGAGCACTTGCCAATCATTTCCATTTGAGATGAGGAAGGTGCATGGAAACCTTTGCCTAACATCCAATACCAGATGTGTCATAAGTTTGAAACCATAGCTATTTATCCCATGCCAGATGTGCCATAAGTTCGAAACCATAGCTATTTATCCCATGTGTTCCATCAATGCAGATACAGTCAGCCCCATACTTCTCCATTATTTCATATTGAGCACTATTCATTGTAATTAACACAAAATCTGTGCTTTTTAGTTCTGGATGGGGCTCGCTCACTGTGTCTTGTGGCTTATAAAACAACATAGAGGAGTTATTTGAATCCATTTCGTGTACCCATGCCTCAACACTGGTCCCATCATTTTGATGCCTGACTGATGTGGAGCACAATTATAGCATCACTCAGTGTTGCACAAATCCTGTTTAGTTAGTAGATGTACCCTTTCTAAATTACAAGCAGATATTGAGTCTCATATTTTATCAAGTATAACTTGAAAAGGAATTTTGTTAGCAATATCCGCAGCTATATTGTTACTTTCTTTTTCTGTAAATCCCAAGTGAGCTAATTCATGCTGGTGACTGACATGAGTAAAAAATAAATTTGACTTTGCACACTCCCTGTTGATCTTGAATTACTCTTATCTTTGCAGGACATACTACACCAATTTTGTTGCTTCCTTGCAGTTTTAAATGCCTTAACACCTTTGCTTTTAAAGACAAAATTCCCTGAGCGATGACATGCATAATAGTAATGTCTTATAGTATTATCAGCAGCAGTATGTGAACTATAATTTTTCACAAAACACGACAATGTTGCTGCCTCAGTTTTTGTTTCTAATTTTTGAAGTCGTCAAATGATGAGAATTTCAGTTTTTCGGACGTGACACATATGTCATGTACCAGTTCCAAATGTTCATTTAAAATACTTTCCGCTTTTCCTTCATAATCACAAAGCTGCACTTCAGTGATTTTTTGTGCAACTAGTCCCTCACTGTGATAATCTCACTGATGGCATTTGAAATTATAATTGAAATTCTTGTTGCAAATTTCACACTTACAGACATATGAATGTTTACTTTTCAGGAGATGTGCAATGACACTTAACTTTTTGGGATGCGCTTTAGAAATGTGTTACCACAAATTTTTATTGTAGTTAAATGTTTTCCCACACTGAGAGCACCCAAACTGTTTTGTTTCACTCATAATGAAGATAATTCTCCACTTAAAAGTTAACTCATACACATTAAGAAAACGTTCACCCTATTAACACATTCTATGCGTACACATTAAACAAATCATCATGCTAGCAATAACACAAAAAATCCACAATGCTATGGGCCTGATGGCATCTTAACCCATCAGATTTCCTTGGAGACCCGAAGCCATAGGATGGCCCTATTTGTAGCGTCAAGTCTTGTAGAAGCTATTCTCTGGTAAGCTGGCATTACTTTCTCTATTATATTTTTATTTAGGGGAGTGTATATTTCTATTTTGTGGTTTTTAGTCACCTCAGATTTAGCAGCGGCTGTGCTAATAAAAAATGTCCGTGGGACAGTTTTGGTGTATTGGTTTTTCATCCATGTTGGAAATGTGGCATAATGTTGCAAGAATGGCAGATTTCATTTTCTGTACATCAGGTACATTTTTGACAATAGCAGCTCTGTAATAAGGAATGAATATCTTCCCCAGTGTTTTGACAACAGCACAAAGAATTGAACTAAGGAAATTACTTAGCTATTTGGTATAATTGTAAACACAGGAGCATTCAATTTTTTCTCTCTCTCTCTATATAGAACAGAGAGCAGCAGTAGCAGGATTGGTTCTTGCAGGTTAGGCAACAACAGCATTCAAAATATCTCTATGATATTCATTGAAAATGATGAAAATTAGCTCACAAAGGAGGCAGTAACTATCAAGCCGTGTTCACTGCTTCAGCATGAAGTTTCATATAATGAAAACATAACTGCCTTTCCTGCAGGAATTTAGACAAAGCAGTGTATAGATGAATTCTATATATACCAAGGATTCAGTTTTCAACAGAAAGTTAATTTCCCCCAAAACCACATTTTTTGCCATTTTAATATCGGAATGTCCCCTTAATCACAAGTCGATTGTATAGATATTTCCCTTTTCCAGGTATTGTTCATTGTTATATAAGAAACCAAAGACCTCTTTTCAGCTAACCTACTGAATAATTTTTGTATTTCTATATCCTCCAATCTTTTTCTGTGATTTTTCAGAAACCACTTAACAAATTTCAAACATACATTTGGTCAGAGCAAAGTAGAGTTTTACATTTGTAATTAACCATTAACATAAATTCTCACACCAAATATCCTCTTCCCCAGCACACATTGTGTTACATTCTAGCCAGCTCTAGCTGTTTAAGATTAATATTTTGCCCTGTTTGGTATTATTATTATTATTATTATTATTATTATTATTATTATTATTATTATTATTATTAAAAAGATGAAAAACTGACATAATGAAGTAATTTCCAACAAGGTTTATATTGTAACAAATGAGAACACACGCCAGTTACTGTGAAAACACACTTTATTTATCACTAGGCTTTCAACGTAATATAAATCTTACACTTGAGTCACTTTGGCACACACTCAAATACAACAGAACTGATCCGTCGTCTCAAATCACAACTGGATTGCTGAATTACGCAACTCACAATTAAACTGCACTGTCCACTTGCACTGTCACTTCTAACAGAATTCCACACCCAGCTCAATTCAACACTGACTGACTCGACGTGAGCAGCCTCCCTTATATGGGTCCCACATACAAAGCGGAACCTTCTAGAAAAGGAACCCACGAGAATATGCCGAAACGAACGCTCCAGAACAGGTAAGCGGCAAAATAAAGGGCATTTATTCCACACTCGGTATTGTTCCGACGACTCGTCGCAGACCTCGCCGGCCGCCCGCCCGCACGTAGCGCCGCGTGCGTGGTCATACTGCTCCCTCCCTGCGGGCTAGACGGTCTAGGTGCACCACCATCTCGGGGAAGCCTCTGGATGCGGTAGACTAAATCATTGATCCTCTTCACCAAGTGATATGGTCCTTGCCATGGCTGTTGGAGCTTCGGGTCCGGGTAGGCTATACAGTCGCACCAAATCATTTTGCTGTAAACCTTGGCTTTTAGCCTGGCGGTCGTAATGGGTTTTCATCCGGTCCCTCACCATATGACTGTTGACGGGCCGTCTCGTGCACGTCGTGAAGACAGTCCACGAGGTTCTTTGTGTAGTCGATTACTGGCTGCCCCGCCCCAAGGGGACTCTCAAACATCATGTCGCATGGAATACGCAGCTTCCGGCCAAAGACTAAGTGCGGGTGGAGAGGCGTTATACGCGCCTCCAGTGCTTTCCTCATCAGGTACGACTCAAAGTTTGCGCCCTGGTCACTGTGTAGCTCTAACGGTACCCCAATTCGGCAGAAAACTTCTTCTAGTAGGCAGTCCACGATCGTCTTGGCCTCCTGGTTAGGAATGGCGTGCACCTCTGGCCTTTTGGTGAAGTAATACATGACCAACAGATACTTGTTACCCCTGTCGGACACAGAGAACGTTCCAGCTATATCGATTGCGACGCGTTCCAATGGTGCTCCCACGTACTGCTGCATGGAACCCCGGCTCCTAGTCGGTGGGCCGCGACTTGCCCACACACATCACATTGGTGGCACCACCTCAGCGTCCGTCCGTAGTTTCAACCAATGGTACTTTTGTTGGAGCTTGTCAATCGCTCGGTTGGGTCCAAGATGCCCTCCCGAAGTCCCCGCATGTACTTACTCCAGTACTTCCGGCACCTTCGAGGAAGGATCAATTCCTCTCTCTGGGTCTTCCCATCAGGTGACTCCCATACTCTGAACAACATGCCTTCCTTGGTCTTCAGTGAGTACCATTGGGCCCAGTAGGACTTATAATACACTACTGCTGGATGCGAGGTCTTACCAGCTCGACCTAGTTACTGCCTGCACTCCTCCCAGGAGCGGTCCCAAATCGATGTCCGCCAGGTGCTCCCTCCATAGGCCTGCGCTATCCCATCCATCTACAGCCACCGCCGAAATCTCACGGATAGCTGCGGCACGCTCCTCCACCCTGGTGTACTGGCCGCACTCTTCCGGGCACGGTCCTCTTGACATGGCATCTACATTGGAGTGGTTCCTTCCCCTCCGATGTTCTAATGTGAAGTTGTATTCCTGAAGCTTTTGAACCCAACGGGCTGTCTGGCCCTCCAGGTTCTTAAAGCTCAATAGCCAGGTGAGGGTAGAGTGGTCAGTCCTCAGGTGGAATGGCTGACCGTACAGGTACTTATGGAAGTGTTCCAGCGCCTTCACAACTGTTAGGAGCTCCCATCTGGTAACGCAGTAGTTCTTTTCCGCTTTGGAGAGCGTCTTGCTGTAGTACGCTATTACCCGCTCCTGCCCATCCTGGACCTGGGATAGTACACCTCCAATACCACTGTCGGTGTCCACGATAAAAATCGCCGCCCGGTTGTGGAAAACTCAAAATAGGCGCACTGCAGAATGCTGACTTAAGCGTCTGGAACGGCTCTGGTCTCTTCAGTTCACATGTAAAGGCGGTGTTCTTACGTCAGACTAGTGAGCGGCTTCGCGATATTGGAGAAACCTCTGACGAACCGGCGGTAGTAGCTGCATAGGCCCAGAAAACTGTGCAACTATCGTTTATCTTCGGGCGAGGCCAATCTCTCACGGCCCTAGCCCTCTCCGGGTCCGTGGCCACCCCAGTTGGTGAGACTATGTGGCCGAAGTGGTTAACCTTCTTGCAGCTTCGCGTTCAGTTTCAGTTAGCTGCTTGCAGTCCCTGTAATACCTTGGTCAGGTTCTCTAGGTGATCTTCGAAAGTGCTGCCAATGACGATGATGTCCAAGAACAGCGGGCAGGCGTCGTAAATCAATCCCCTCATCACGGATTCCACCAGGGGCTGTAAAGTGGCTGGCGCGTTGCAGAGACCAAAGAGCAAAACCGTAAACTGCCGAAACCCTTGGTCTATCGAGAATGTGATATTTTCCTTGTCTCTGGGGTCCAGAGTCACGTCTCAATATCCCTATTTCAGGTCCAAGGTCGAGAACGACTGGGTACCAGCAAGAGTGACCAGAGTATCGTCAATTCCGGGTAAGGGAAAACAGTTCTTTCGGGTGACAACGTTCAATTTCCTATAATCCACGCAGAAGCGCAGTTCGCCGCTCTTCACCAAAATCACAGGGAAACACCACGGGCTGTCGAACTCTTCGATGATGCCTCTAGATCTCATGTCCTCCAGCATTTCTCGTACCTCCGCTTGCTTCGCCAGAGGAACACGCCTTGGTGGATGCCGGATGGGCCGGGTGTCTCCGGTGTCGACGTGTGGAGTATTCGGTCGGTGCGGTCATAATCGCTGTCCCCTTGGCTGAAAGCGGACTGGTAGTGCCTAAGGAGGAGCCAGACTTTCAGTTGTGCTGCGGTCAGGTGGTCGGTAGTCCTCTTCAACAAGTCTTCCATCCGGGGCCCCAGATCTTGAGATGGTGGTGGTTCCTTGGGTCCTTCGCACGGCGATACACTCGCAGCTGGCTCGCATTCCCCTGACTGCGTTCCGGCCAGTATGTCTGATCGGTGCCCGATGGATTCAACAATCTCACAGGAACTCCCCACCGGCAAGGCAACAGTGTCCTAACGACGCATAATCCATCCAGTGGTGTCTTTTGGTCCAAAACTAGGTTCCTTGAGTGCTAGCCTTCTAGACGCGCCTTCACCACCACCTCGCTTCTTGCGGGCACAGCCACATCTTCCGTCAGGATCACCCTACAGATCCCAGGATGTTCGTTGGGGCTCAGGAGTGTTACCTCGTCCGAGTCTCAAGACCCTCCTGCCGATGTCGACCGTCGCCTCGTGGGTCCTGAGGGCATCCAGTCCCAATATCACATCTTCAGCCACTCCCCGCGACTAACACATATAGCCTTACGATGCTCAGTCCTAGCAGGGCCTTCTCCAGAGGCAAGGTATCCCCCGATGCCTTCACTAGTTGGTAGGACCGATTCGGTTTCCTCGACGACTAGCCCTCCGCCACGTCAGGTCTGATTACGACCACGGCTGCACCTGTCTACTTTTACACGGCACGGCTTCCTTTGTATCCAGCCGCCCGTGACAAGGTTGTCATCTATTCTTCTGCCCAAGGCATGTAGCGTCACTCAAGGGGGTTGTGAAGACCCGACATACCCCTCGCCATGCCGGTGATTATTCGTTTCTCGCTTGCTCGTCGGCTTGGCGTGGATAGTCCTTTACTGAGTGTCCTGGGCCACACCCCCAACACACACCACTTGAAAATCTTCGTCGACGTCTTTGTGTTGACCCTCTGTCCCCGTCGTATCGAATGCTCTTGGTCTTCGAGGTAGATGCCGCCATTACTTTGGCTGCCTCCATCCTCAACACGGCCGTTAGCGCCTTGCGGATGGTATGGTAATCACCGAGCATCAGACGCCCTCGTATCTCGGCGTTACGCATCCCGTCGACAAAGCAATAGGCAGCTTCTTTTGATATGCAACTGAGCGGGAGGTCCACCAAAGATTTATTCACTAGCTGTTCAACTGCCAAGGTGAACTTCTGCAACAGTTTCCCTGTTGCAGCATTGTCTTAGTTGACAACGGTAGGCTGAGGCCAAATGATGGTTCCCAAACCGGTTTTCGAGTGCCTCCTAGATGTCTCCGGACTTCGCCGACGATGGAATCTCATTCAGAATTTCTGCTGCCCGTCCCTGGAGGCTGGCTATTAGCTGTGTGGCTTCCTCCTCTGCTGACCATCGGTTGTAGGCGTAACGGCGGCGAATTGTCGGCGGAAGATTTCGTATGTTGATGTTCCGTCGTATTTGGGTGTCTTAACGCGCGTGGATATCGTGTCCTGACGTCTCAATCTTCAGGTCCTTTAGTCTTCTGCTAAGCATTTCTTCCACCATAGCGTTCAGTTCCTTGGCGCTGCCTTAGACTCTTCCTTCAAGGGCGCTAACGCTTTGGCCAAGGTCTTTCATCTTTCTGCCGAGTTCTTCCACGTCGTTCTTCACGCTGGTTAGTTGTTCATCAATTTGTCAATAGCTCCATCTTCATCATTTCTGTCTGCATCTTCTCCATTCCAGAATTCACTTTCTCCTCCATCTTCTCCATTGCAAAATTCACTGTCATTATTTCACTTCCCATCTTGTCCATTCCGGATTCCATTTTTGTCTCCATCTTCTCCATTCCACATTTCGTTTCCGTTTCCATCTTCTCCATTGTGGATTTCATGGTCTGCACTTCACCAAATAATTTTTTAAGTAGTTGCTCCATTGCAGTGCTTGGATCCCACTCCTGACACCAATGTAACAAATGAGAACACAAGTTACTGCAAAAACACACTTTAATTATCACTAGACACTCAACATAACCAAACGTTACATTTGATTCATTTTGGCCCATACTCGAATACAACAGAACTGATCATTGACTCAAATCACAATTGAACTGCTGGGTTACACAAGTCACAGTTAAACTGCACTGTCCACTTCCACTGTCACTTCTAACAGAATTCCACACTCGGCTCAATTCAACACTGACTGACTCGACGTGAACAGCCTCCCTTATATAGGTCCAGCATACAAACGGAACCTCCTAGAAAAGGAACACAGGAGAATATGCTGAAACAAACACTCCAGAATAGGTAAGCTGCAAACAAAGGGCATTTTATTCTACACTCGATATTGTTCTGATGACATGTCGGAGGCTCTGCCAGTCAGCCACAGGTAGTGCCGTGCGCACAGTCACAATATATTGTATCAGCTTTACAGAACAAAAATAATCAGAATTTCCAATCCTTATACTTGTAGGACACTTGTTTTCGAACAGCCTGCCTAACTAAAATGGTGGCAACACTTAACAGCTGTTCTGTTGCTATTATAAGTAACAAATATGAAACATAAAACAATCATGAGTTTGAGAATATGAGAAAATTTTCTGAGAAAGGTAGCCTTTGAATTATGAGAAATATAGTAAAGTTTCAAATACATTTGATACATAAATAACAGAAATATATTTTATTTTATTTGGTAACCCACTTGTGGCCTCTTTCTCCTTTACTAATCCCTTGCCATTTGCTGGGAACCCAAACTGCCGATTTGTGCTCAAAAGTGCACTGATTAAATGTCTCACATGTTGCAGCATCAGGTCCATTCAGTCTGGTGCCTCTGTCGATACAGTAAATATGGTATGTCACTTTTCTGTGGAAGAACACGTGTTTATATGCAACGTTTATTTTAAACATGAATATGCTTGCCATGTGCACAGGGAATTTATTGAAAAGTTTCCAACCTCTGTGCCACCTGCAAGAGAAACTATACATGAAATCGTCAATAAATCTGATGCTTCGGGTTCAGTGTTAGACAACATTCTAGGAGAAGATCAGTTTTAAATTAAAATAAACTAGATGAAATTGGTGCCAGTTTAGAATGATCAACTCAAAAATCGCTAAACAAATTAGCTGAACAAATAGGTGTATCTACATCTGCAAGAAATGCTGCAAGTCTGTTAAAATTGAAACCCTATTGCTATACACGAGTGCAAGCGTTCAAACCAAATGGCCCTATCGCTATACACAAGTGCAAGCATTGAAACCAAATGATCCCAGTAAGTGAGTGAATTACTGCAATGGTTTTTTCGGTTTGTAGAACATGGTTTCATTGACACACAACTTTTGTTTTTCTCTGGTGAATCTTGGTTTCACGTAAATGGACTTGTGAACACTCACAGCAGTCAATGTTGGGATTCAGAAAAACCTGTGCTTTGCATGAAATGCCTCACTGTGACCTCACAATTGGAGTGTGGTGTGTGGTAAGTGCTAGAAGAATGATAGGCCCTATTTGCTATAATGAAACAATTAATGCAGAGCAGGATATCTGAGACGATTTTTCGAGCACTTGACAGAAGAGGAAGAAAAAAATTGTATGGTTGGTTTAAGCAGGATTCTCCAACAGCACATATGACTGCCAAATCATTAAATGCAATCAGAGTAGTGTTTGATGACAGAATTATTAGTGTTGATTTGTGGCTCCCTCGCTCTCCCGACCTAACCAGTTGCGATTTTTATTTATGGGGTTCTTTGAAAGATAGTGTATTGTTCAAATCCTCTTATACTACAGGAACATAGAGATAACATTGTGCAAGAAATCACAAGAATTCCTGATGGTGAGCTTAGGCGAGTAAGTGACAATATTTTTATGAGGTATGATGCTTGTCCGAGAGCAGAAGGTTCAACATTTCCAGCATATACTATAAGGTAAGGATTTTTAGTGTGCATCTACCAGCACCATTTCACTGACAACTCCCAGCTCACTCACGCAGTGGACAAAGCCCGTGAGTGGGTTACCATATAATACAGTGTGTCTGGCTTAAACCTAGAATAAAACAGAAATCTTCATTACACAAAAACTAAAAACTAATTGAGACATTTATTTGCAGCTTTTTTGTACATGGACAGGGACTCAAAAAGTTTGTTTTTTTTTACGTCTGTTGTTTTACGTCACTACTTCGATATGTGCACCATTAGTGGCATGACGCATGTCCAACTTGTATTCAGTTTTCCGCCATGTGTTTGACAGCATTTCCGGTGTTATGTTCCCAATGGTTGCACAGATGTGGCAGAGTAAATCAGGAAGGCAATCTACTGGTGTTTGATACACTTGAGTTTTCACAAAACTCCACAGAAAAAAATCAATTGGAGTAATATTGGGTGATCTGGGTGGCCAAGCTATGGGTTCAGCTTGTATCCCAATCCAATGCCTGTAATGCTTCCTCCAAAACGTCCCATACAACTTGTGCATAATGGCATGGTGCACTGTCTTGTTGAAAAATTACACTATCAAGAAGTTGAGGCAGAGCATACTCCATCAACATGCCGGCATAGATGATTCCAGTTACAGGTTTCTCTGCAAGGAAGTGTCTATGACCATGTCCTTCATTAGTCCACACCACACATTAACTTTAGGGGAATCGCATTGGTATTCACAAACTGTATGAAAGCATTCCATTCCCCATATTTGGCAATTGTGCCTGTGCACTTTTCCAGAAATGTGAAATGTCGCCTTATCCAAGAAACATACTCCATCAAGGAATGCTCCATTTTCTTCAATTCTAGCTAACATTGCTTCTGTGAAGGCTTTTCATTTCTGGTTTATCCTGAGGCTTAGTTTCATGGTAAAGTTGAATTTTGTAGGCTCATAGATGGAGTCTTTTATGTAGGATATCGTGAAGTGTGGAACAAAGTAAACTTACCTCTCTGCTTCCCCATCTGACTGATTTTTGTTAACTCCGTGCGAAGGCCACAAGTGTTTTCAGCAACTTTGTGCTTCGTATGTTTACCTGAATTGGAAAGGAGGCTTCCTGTGCCATGCAGCTGTCCCATACCATAATTGATGTGTAGGATGGAGAACACTATCAGTAGGTCGCAGCTAGCGCTCCTGTCGAAAATGACATTGAACCAGTGTCACAGACTTCACTTCAGTAGGGGCAAGCACGCAAAACACTTTCTGCTGTGGAGTCCACATCTTAACTGATGCTGTGGTTCGCTCTCCAGACATATATGGTTACCGCACATGCGCTATGCATTACTCGTGCGGCTTCAAACACAAACAAAACTTTTTGAGTCATTGTTGAAATACATGTTGTTTTCGAGTAATACATTTATGTTTTATTCTAGGTTTACACATTATACACCGTATAATGATCCTATATTACTGAGCAAATGAAAACCATAAAATACAGCTCCAAATGTTATTCTGAAGGGGGATAAATGTAAAGGAAATAATTGGCTGTAAATGATACAAGCTATCAGCAAATAAAGTTAATGAAAGCTAGTGAGAGGCTAGGAACATAGCATAATCTTCAACCTGTCCCCCAGCTCTCCCGGGACCTATACCATTAAACCCACAATGATAAGTGATTAGTGCAGCACCTGTTAGGCAATGCCAGGGAGAAGTTGGTATATATGGGGTGCAAAAATGACTAAAAAGTTTTGCTCAGGGATCCTTTTCTTGGAATATGAGTTTTTTTTCAGTGCAAATACACATATTGCATAATGTTGTTATATATAGCTTCTTGCTCTACTGTCACCCTCCATGGTCTAGGGGTACCATACCAGCCTCTGCTTCCCAAGGTTGCAGGTTCAAACCCAGCAGAGGGCAATGGGTTTTTTTGGGCATAAAAATCCATAGTATGGCTTCCTTCAGAAGGGAAGTAAAGCCGGTGGTCCCATGTTGTAGATTTATGACACGTAAAAGAACCTAAAGGCAGATAAAGAGGCCTTTGAGCAAAGTTTCTGATCTTTCATGCCCAATATAGATTGGGACGCTAAGAACCATACTAGTTAAAGAGCATTTCCATAAATAATTTTTTTTTTTTTTTTTGGGTGGGGGGTCTTGCTTTACTGCGAAAGTAAAGCAAGTTGACTTTCAAAAAGCATGTGGTCTTAAACCACGTCTTCATTGATTAACATTTTACAAAACTTGTCATGTGCAAAATTTTAACATGTTGCATATTGGCTAAATTTCAGTCGCAGGATTGACTTAAAATGTTAACCGAGAGTGTTGCGCTTGACACCTTTAGCATGTTGGATGTTTTCTGCTTTCAATGGAAAACTTGTTAAGTCAATTTACTCTTCAAATGTGATTGGGTGAGCTTCAGAAGTTTTTGGACTGTAACCATTACAATGGCATACTTCTGATTTCTGCATGCTATTTCATCATGTACTCGGTGCTCAGTAATCCCGTTATTCACTTGTATTATTCTGTGCTCATATCCTTGATTTGGTTTGCTCCACGTGAAGTTATGGAATAATATCAGTGATATTATGTTAAGGCTATCATTGTGGGACTTTTGTGTAAGGAGTACAGGGACAAGATAAAACGGGTGGACAATTATGGCTAACTATGTGCAATTAATTGTTGTTCCAGAGGTGATATCCAAGAGAAGATAGCCTCACTTCACTCACAATACAGTAGAGAACTGCAAAAAGTGAAAAAAGGGTAATCTCAAGAAAAACCTCAATGAATTTGATAATTCTTTCACCATTTAAAAACCCTATTGTTTCTGATGGACATGGTTTATATAACACCTAATTTCAATTCATAAATTACTAAAAGATTAAAGAGGATTTACAAAACTATGTACTTGAATTTTGCAGTTATAAAAGAAAATACTCACAAGGCTTTGAGTTTTGGTTTAGAATGTCATGGAGTAGAAAATAGTTGTTGTTACTCCACAGAATATGCATGTAAAATAGGACAAATGCTGCGGATATTTCATTCCAAGCAGTATATATAGATGGTCATGATATAGCAACTAACACACAGCAAAACAAAAAAGAATCAAATCTGCTTATAACACTATGATAGGCATGCAATAGTGATGTTGAAATGTGTAATATCCCTCATGTAAGAGGGTTAGTTTTGTTTTATTTCCTTAGTATGTTGTAATATAGCTTTTTAGCAGGGTATGTTAGGATAGGATAGGGTTGACAATGGAGGGGACTCGGCACTAATCCAGAGTGGACATTGTACCTACACCCCACAAGGGTGCATCCACAGCAGGAAGGATGAGGTGAAAGGAGACACTGGGCAGTCGGAACCAGGAGCAATGGCACAGCAATGACAGGGTCCCTAAGTTTCTAGATAGAGACACCCCGGCAGACTGGGGACTCCACCCCACACAGAGGGGGTCCAATGTCCGTCAAAGGGATTTGGATACCCCGCCAGCCAGCTGAAACCAAGGGACAGAGAGAGTCACAAAGAACATCCTTTTCTCCTGCCATGCTCCACCGAAACACCATCGCCGACACTTCCAACCCTGAAAGAGGCCAAAGGAATGAAAGATGAATGAAATTAAGAATGGAATGAAATGGAGGGGCAGGAAATTCAGGGGGGGTGAAAGAAACCACTCCAGCATTTGCCTGATGGCCCGGGAAAGCCCCCGAAAAAATCCATGGGTCAGAGTGGGTGGTTGCCGGGGATTGATCCTGGGACCTCCCAAATATGGGCCACAGACGATACTGCCTGAGCCATCCCACTCAATTGGGTATGTTAAATAGTTATATAAAGAGAGAAAATTGTATTTAGCTAACATTGGAAACCAATGAACTGATATTTTATAATAAAAAACTGAGAAGATTATTTTACTCAATGGTCACAGACTATGTGTCTTTACCAAAGAGGTTAACTTGGTGGTCTGGGAGTGCAGAATATTCATATTCACCAGCTTCATTTCTATTTTGTTGTATCAAAACTACATAGCTTTTATTTTATTAAATATGTATGGAGCCAAAGAGCAGGTACAAAGGTTTAAAATTTCACCTACTGTTATCTAAAAATTATTTCAATCATTTTGACCGATAATTAATTGTTCCACTGCCAAAGGTACTTATAGGCTATGCAGCATTTTCAGAACTTGGAAGAGTGTTTGTGGGGGGAGCTTAAAGTGTTCAGGCATTCTGTTGTTGTTTCACAGTTATTAGAAATAGCCAAGGCTGTACAAAATTACAATTATAAGGCTTAAAAGGGAGAATTAACCATTAAAATATTGTATGTCATTGTACAATAATTTAATAAAGAACATTGTGGGGGGGATCTTCTGATTTATGCTACCTCCATTGGAAGTCCAAGGTAACAGCATTTTGAATATTTTGTCATAAATTGTAAACATTTTATTACAATTGTTCTGCCTTACATTCATGCTTGAATCTATTATTTATTGCTCTTGTATTATTCTGCTCATATACAGTAAAATATTAAAAAGAGTACCAAGTGCTTAAGCAAAGATTATTACCCATGACCACGCATAATTTGAGAATGGGCCTAGAAAATATAGTTCAAGGAATTGAATGAGCTTATTACCAAATAACTGCCACAGTCTAACAGCTATCGTTACTAAGTATCTTTTTACACACACCAACTCAAAAGAATGCAAACAGTTATTCACATAAAATACTTTATTTTCTGACAATTTCACCTTATTTCTTGGAACCTGTGAATTTTTTATTTCCAGAGTAACATTGGCATGTTCCTGGCAAATTAGAAGTGAATAATTTATTAACATATTTAAATATTAACATTTTAAATACTGGATTATTATAGCATGTCACCCACCAGTAGCTTATAAACCTTGAGTTATACAGTATAGCAATGTTTTGAAGCCAGTTGTAGTTGTAGTTGTAATTGTAATTGTAATTGTATTTCTTCCTTAAGACATATTTGTAGAACATGAGAAATGCCAAAACACTCTTTACAGTAGTATATACAAATGTCGGTGATTTAACAAAGCAATACTTAGTATGTGAGTAATATTAACTTTTATGAAGTATACATAACTTTTTGGAATAGATTGTAAACATTTTTCAGCTTTCCTTTCTATTGGTGATGGATGTTCTTCCTTCCTTTTCACTGATTCTTGGTGGTAGTTCTCAGTAACAGAAAATATTAGATTGACATTAGTTGTTATCTAGGTAGACACTTCAGTAGTTATATATGTGGAAGAGATGACCGTATTCACATCATTTAAGTCTTTCCTTTGCAATGATTACCAAGTTCATCAGCTGAATAAAACTGATGGGCTAGAAAGTAATTGAGACAGAGAGATCAAAAACCCAGTAACTCCACTTTTTGGCATAATTGAGTAATGGGCTAGATTGAGCTATTTAGTTTGTTCTGCATTGTGGATGGCAAGAATGCACAAATTCCCACACTCATCAGCATTCAGGAGGCTTATTAAAAACCTATGGAAGTAAAAACTCCTGTTATTCCATGAAATAAGGGAGTTCTTGCTTTCTATGCTTAATTTTTTCATAGATGGTAGCACTTTTGTGCAACCAGCTGAGTAGAGATTGAAAGATTAAAATGGATTCAGATTCAAATGGAAGTTCCAATAGTCAAATAAGCATAAGGAGATGAAGAAATGAAGTAAAATGGAAGCGAATCAATCAGTATTAAACACTTAAAGCACAGGGCAAAGAACACAGCAACTAGTCAGGGAAGTTTATACCTGTCTTCTCAGATGTGTGCATAGGACAGAACAGGAATCATATTGTAGACCAGGTTTTTTTACACTTTGATACAGAAGGGGCACTTGCATTTTATAGAGCAATATTATCCCATGAGATGACATAGTTCCTTGCCAAATGACCATGACTTTAGTAAAATTGAGGGTCAAAGAAGAAAACAAACTGTGGAGCCACCAGTTCAGTAGTGTGACATTGTAAAAAGTTAAATTGGATATGTTGTGCAGGTCGAAGTATCATATATGACTATTCTCAACATTTCTTCAAAATAATCAATAGAAAGCCCAGTAATAAAGAAACTGAGCATAGTTTAGCTGATAGGTTCCTCATATCAGAGAGTTAAGTGATACAGTATTCAACATCCCACAAAAATGAAAACATGTGAGCAACACTATGAAAGGTATGAAGTTAAGTGGATTTAATATCCAGAGCTCAATACAGCTATGTCATTCCCAACTCAAAGTACAACCCAGCCTTGCCTTTGAATAAAGGAAAGCGAAAGGACTTACAAACTTTGAAGTTCATTTATTAAGAAAATAGGTTTTATTTTCATTGTCTGTTTTAGGTCAGTAATAATCCAGATGCTCAGAATGGACATGAGAATGAGAGTAAATCTGTAATATGATTTGATTAGATCTCTAATATGACTCAGAGTAATTAATACTTTAAGCTTATTTGTGTTTTTATATCTGTATTTTGGTGTTTATTTTATGTTTTTAAAAGCATTGATTTGAAGTTTTAAAAAATATAACAATATTAATCTTAATAGCAAACATTCAATTCTAATGTATTCCATTCCTTCATAAGTTAGTTATGATATAATTTACCCATGTATTTATATACCTCTCGTTTAATCAACTTTGTTATTCTATAAAACCTGGAAGTAAGAAAACCTCTAACTCCATCAGTGTTTAATTAAAAATATAGCATTGATAATATAAATATATGGGTTTTCAAATATTTTATTGATAAAGAATGAACCTTTACCAATATGAATAGGTAAACACGTAATATTGTGATGCATTGTCTATGGTCGGGAGGTTGGCGCCAAGCGATTGAAGTAAACAAGATAACTACTGCTTGCCACGTAAACACTGGCCACTCTATCAGGAGATAACTAGAACTTTCTGGAAGCTTTATCTCCCCCCTCCTCCAGAAAGTGTGCCAAAATAGTTCTAGAATGTTCAAGAACTTTCTGTGGAAGATTCCACTGACTATATAAGCGATCACTCTCGCGGGCAGTCAAGTCAGTCAGTGAGTATCAAGAGTGACAGAGTTGTTGAGTCAGTCAGTGGTGACAGTAGAGTAAGTTGTGTCGGTCAGTGGGTGACTGAGTGAGTTGGCAGGTGAGTTTACCATGCAACACAAGAACGATTCTCCAAGCGAGTGGGCAACAGCTTCTGTGATGTGAAGCAAGTGCTATCGCAGAGTGAGTTTATATAGGTCTTGTGTTCGACTTCTGAGTAAAGTGAACTGTCTGGAGTGAAGAGGCTGTGTCATGAAGGAAGTGAAGTGATAGAGAATTGAACTAGTTCACCTTAGTGAAATGACATTGATGAAGTGAACTCCCAGTGAAGGTGAACTACATAAAAGTGAAACAGTGACATTGAAAAACAAAGCAGTGACAGTGAGAAATGAGAAAGGTGACAGTGAAAAAAAACTGGACTAAGTCACAATGTTTAAAATAACTGAGCTAGATGTAGTTATGTTCTCTCCTGTAAAATTTGATTTACTGGAATTAGGGAGTTTTTAATCTCCCTGTTTCAATTGTTAATTTCTTTTTCGAATGTTTTTTCTGAATTAATCTTTTTTAAATATATAGGAGGTTGGTTATAGAGCATAATTCCCATATATTTAAATGATTTCTCATAAAGACTTGTTTTGTGGAAATTAACATGCAGGTTGTTTTTGTTTCTGGTATTGTGAGAATGTATTTCTGTATTGGTTGGTAACTTGCCATACTTCTTTTAACATAAACCTGTAACACTTTAATATATACACATGCTAAAGTTAGAATGTTTAGTGTTTTAAAGTGCTCACTGCAGCTTTCATTCTGTGGTTCTGATGATTTCTTTTCAAATTATTATTTAAATATTATATTACGATTTACTGAATTTCCCTAGTACAATCCCATAAGTGATTTGAGAGTGGAAATATGCAAAGTAACAGGTTCTGGGTATGTGTATAGAAACTCTTTTCTTTAACTGGTACAACAGGAAGTTTATTTTGCTCAGTTTGTTCGCCAGTTTTTCAATATGATTATCCTAGCTTAAGTTACTGTTGACTGAAAGGCCCAAAAACTTTCTGTTGGTTTCATTTTTCAAGAGTTTGTATCCAACTGTGACATTAAAGTTCTCCAAGGTTGTGAATATTTTATGATGGAAATTTATTGATACAGTTTTTTCTTCATTCACCACTAACTTGTTAGATCCAAACCAATTTAGCGTTTGTTTCTGGTGATTGAAATGTTTTCTTTGATGTTTTCCTTGGATTGCCCCCCCTCCTCTAAAAAAATGCTAGGATCATCAGCAAATAAGGTTAAGTTAAGTTCATTATTTTTAATATATGAGGTAAATCATTTATGTAGAGTAAAAACAGAAGTGGACCTAAGATTGATCCTTGTGGTACTCCAGATTGAAGTATTCCTCTTCCAAATTGTTTCAGTGTTATTTCCTTCCTTCCTTCCTTCCTTCCTTCCTTCCTTCCTTCCTTCCTTCCTTCCGGGTTCCATACGGTCTCAATTACTTGTTCTCTTTTGCTAAGATATGATTGAAACCAATTGGCTGCTATGTATTTAACTCCAGCTTTTTGCATTTTGTTTAGCAGTATCTAATGGTCCACCAAGTCAAATGCCTTAGTGAGATCCAGGAATATTCCAATGCCCAACTCACTTCTGTCTAGTACATCATAAATACTATCTACAAAATTCATTATAGATTGGTGGGCTTATTGCTCTGAAAGCCAAATTGACAAACATTGTACTTTTTCAAAAACTTCATTAGCCTACTATAAATTAATACTTTCAAAATTTTTGAAAAGACTGAAAGTAAGTAGAATGTATTGGTCTGTAATTATTGAGATCTTGATGTTCACCCTATTCATAGATAGGTTTAATTTTTTCTCTCTTTAATTCATTTGGAAAAACCCCACTTACAATGAAATGGTTTGCTAGATAATATAAAGGTTTACTTAAAAACGTACTACAGTCTTTATTATGAAGTTAGAATTTCCATCTGGTGCTTCTGATTTTTTGTTCTTTTGTGTTATAATTATATTTAATATCTCATTTTCATTTGCTGGTTCAAGAAATAATGAAAGTATGTTAAAGTGCTCCTGATAAGAGTTTTCAATTCCTTTTACATTATTAATGTTATGGACATTTTCCACAATTTTTATAAAATGTTCATTAAAATGTTAGTCACTTCTTAAGGGTTATCTATGATAGTATTATCTTTTAGTAGTTCTATATTTTTTACAGAAAGGAATTTAAAAGTTGGTTTCTTCTTTGATTACACCCCACATTGCTTTAGATTTATTATTATATCTCTCTATCTTTTTTTGGAATTATCTAGCTTTTTGGCAGTTTCAATGACTTGCTTATATGTCTTCCTATATTTTATAAAATAATTCATAGATGTTTGAGAAGTATGTTTCGTTTTTATTTGTTCACTTAGTGTCTGCAGTCTATCTCTGGAGATTTTTATACCTTTCATTATCTAATTGGATGTGTTTCTCTTCATTTTTACTCTAATCAAGGGGAAAGCCATATTGTAATAATGTTTATAGATGTTAATAAATTTAGAACATATTCCTTTAACTGTTTGTTCTAAACATATTTCCTCTCAGGTTTCTTTCTCTAACAAGTACTTAAAGTATTTTGTGTTATTTGGATTTAGCTGGCATACTTTTTTTTTATGGAAAATACTGCAATCGCCATATTTGCTCTTGATTCCCAACTAATTGAGATTGTTTGTGCAAAATGATATATAAACTTGTCGCAAATACCTTTATGTCACTAGAAATTAGGTTACTACCAATTGCTATTTGGTCGATTGCAGTACTTGAGGTATTAGTTACATTGTTGGTATAAATCTATCATTACCTTACCATAAGCATTTAGCATAGTTAGAAAAATCAAATTTATTTTTGCTGTGTCCTAAAAGGTCAATATTTATGTCCCCCATTAATAATTTTTTTTTTTTTTTTTTGAAGCTGATTTAGCATATGGTCAAGGTTTTCTATAAAGGTGGACATGTTATCTGATGAACTTCTAGATACATATAATAACTAGCTTATTTTTTAACTCAGCTACATTTGATTCACAATGTCCTTGAGTATTTAATTTTTGAAAAGATGAAGTGGGTATTCTAGATTTTTTCGGGCTTCCAGCCAGGTATAGAGTTGAATAGAAACCAATGTTTAAGGAACGTACATCGTTCACAGAATGTCATCTGTTTTATTTTTAATAATTAATTTTATTATTATTCATAATGTACCATTGTATGTAAATACCTGCCTTTTATATATTATATGTCTGGAATCTATTTGATGAGTCACCTGTTTATGGAGTCTTTGCTAAAATTGTAAGTAAGCGTATGTGGCAATAAAACATCTTATCCTATCTTAATCAATTCTACACCTGGCTGAAAGTCCAAGAAAATCTGTAATATTCACAACGTCAGGAAAGCTTCAGCTCATATTTCAGATGAAATGGGCTTAGTTTCCATTTTTTCATGTTGTGCCTAATTCTGCTAATACTACTCCTCTTGGCATGTATTCAGTAGACCTAATAGCTCTTTACAAACATCCTGTGTATTACATCAGTGTGTTTATAAGCTCTGACAATCCCCAAATTTCCACTCCATATAACATATTTTATTCTACCACTGCTTCATAGAACCAATTTACTAACATTTCTGGTATCTTATAAACCCGGCGGAAGGTGATGGATTTTTTTGGGCATAAAAATCCTTAGCATGGCTTCCTTTGGAAGGGAAGTCAAGCTGGTGGTCCCGTGTCATAGATTTACGGCATGCAAAAAAAAAACCCAAGCCTGATAAAGAGGTCTCTGAGCAAAATTTCTGGTCTTTCACAGCCAGTATAGAATGGGACGCTAAGGACCACAGCAGTTAAAGAGAATCCATAAATAAAACTCAATTTAATTTTTGGTGTCTTATATAAACATACTCTCACCTCTTTAATAGCTAATTTTCCTTTGGCAATCACTTCTTACCATGTGACTTCCAGCCTCCAATATTACTTAATCTCACACTCCATTCAAATACCATTTTTCATCTTTTCTTAACATACTTTCTTTTTTAACCATCATTGTTTTAGATTTCTTAACATTTATTCTTATGCTCCTTTCTCTGCAGAATTTGTTGATTTCATTAACCTTAACTTCTTTAACCCCACAACTGTTATTTCACCTGCTATTAAATCATCTGCATATCATCATCTGGTATCTCTGTTTCCCACCACTGTAGTGAGTTACTTTTTGCAACTTTTTCTAAAATATCATCAATAAATAAATAAAATGGGATTAAACTTACATCCTTATCTTAAACCCAGCTTTTGATCAGCTATGTCTGTTATTCTATTTCTGTTGCATCTAGTACAGAATTTCACTCCTTCATAAATTTTCTTGATCCCTACAATGAACTCATTGCTTACACCATTTTTTTTAATTTCCATTCTAGTGCATTGCTATTGATAGAGTTGAATGCTTTTACAAAATTAAAAAGAACATATCATTTACCCTTCCTTGCTTGTAGCTTAAGCTTTTGCTTGTTATGTGTATTACCATTATGTTATCCACAGGTCTTCTATTTTTGAATCATGCTGGAGATTCAGTTATTTTGTTTTCCTTTTTCTGCCACTGCTGTAATCATTCTGCCATTATCCCTGTATATATTTTTCCCAATATACACATAGACTAATTGTTCCTCTATGATTCCCTAGTTCGTGTATATCTCTCTTACATTTGTATAGCAGAACTATCATTATCTACTAGTTTTCAGGTGTCACTTTATTCAAGAACTCTTAACATTATTCTCATAACCCATATGTCATAAGTGAATGACATCTCTGTGATGTTTTCAAAAATTAAGATTCTGTGGAAATTTCAATGGTAAATTATGTAAAACATATTATTTCTGTAAAAAAGATAGGAAAACATCAACTTAGTATTAAAATGTCCATGGCTCTAAGCAAACATTTATATTAAAATTTATCATGCAGATGATTTATTAAATGTTCCATATAAACCAACTTTTGTAGAAAAAGTAATGCACCAAGAAAAATAGGTTACTGTAATATTTCATTCAGTGTTTAGTGTAGAATCACCACTTAAACTATGGACATCTATACCCCTTGCATCCTGTATACTGTAATTTTACATAATGAAATAATTTAATGATATCACAGATTGGATGAGTTGAACTTACACACTCCCCACTTCAGTTACTCCCAAGGGAAGCACAAACCCTTCATGTCTAAACCTACCTCAGAATTTGGTTACAGAAGTAATTTTTCATAAAAAAGGCTGCATGCAAAAGGTTAGCATCCAGTTTTAACTGCAAGGCTCTGAAATTTAGTTCCATATCAGCCATTTAAACTAAGCAGTGCTAGTAGTAATTGACTGTTTTGATGGCCCTGACTGCATGCTTTAAAGTTGCATTGGGAGTATATTTTATGAAAGTAAACTCTGCTCCACTTCAAGCAGAGTAATCCAGTTACATTATATCAGTCTTTGATTCTAAAAAGCTAGCAGTTGATTCTTATCTTTCATGGCATCTTACAGAATTTCAAAGCAGGTTTCAATTAGAAAGGCTTGATATTATCCTTGTCAGGATATTCCTTTTGTGCCATTGCAAATAGCCTCAGTTGCTATTCAGATGATGGATTTTCACAGCCATCTTCTTGATGGCATCTGAGGTGCCTTTGTACAACACATAAAAGAACCTCAAGCCTGATACACAGGTCTCTGAGCAAAATTTCTGGTCTTTCATGCCCAATACAGAATGGGACACTATGAACCATAGCAATTAAAGAGTGTCCATTAGTAAAATTCAGTTAATTTAATTTTGAGGTGCATTTGTGGTTTCATCATTTCAATGAAAATTGAAAAAAATTTACAGTGTCTGTATTTAAATGAAGCAAAAGGTGAGTGTATTGGTGTGACTCATCCAGTTTGTAACATTAGGGTATTAACAGCTTATATTCAATGCCTTAACGATAGCATGTCTTAAGATTCTTTTCATCTCTTTGTTTCAGTATGTTTCAGTTACCATTTCAGGTTTCAGTATCATCTGCTGCAAAAGAATGGCTAGGAAACCGCCGAGAAAATGTCAGACCTTGGAATGTGTTTGTCAATACAAGAAATTTTCGTACTGCTTCAAACTTTCCAAGACTTAGCAAACGAGTTGTTAAGAATATGGACTATTTTCTGAGCAACTACATACTGATATTCATTGGCCTTATCATGTATTGTTTGTAAGTATGCTTTTACTGCAAAACATTATATTTAATAACTTAAAAGTTCAAATATATAGTTAGCCAAAGCTATACATATTATCTAATAGCACTTTCTGAGTACAGAATTATCTTCAGTATAAAAATGCAATGGCAATTAATAAGTGTACAGAAATTCGAAATTTTGTATCCATAAGGAGTTCAAAATAAGCTATCATCATGTCATCATACTCCATTCAGATACACAAGCCTTCATACAGTTTTATAAAACTTATTCACCAGTACTTAATATCTGTTGCATTAAGCTGCTGTCAACTTAATTAATCCTTGAGTAATAGCACACCCTTTAATCAAAAACTTAATTTCTAGAGAACCATATGAGATATACATGAAAAATGCCATGCCTCAGCTAGGACTGAAACCACGACTCTTTTGGCTTTCCATGCTAATGTTCTAACCCTTAGCTATTGTGATGATACACCTGAATGCATATTAAACCTTCTCATCTGATTCATGTATCCTAGTAAACCACCAAGGCTATTCAAATTAATTCTAGACATCTATCTTAAACATAATTTACATTGTCATCAGTACTTTTAGCTTACAGGTTTCTGGTTAACTGCACTACTAGAGTTAATACCTGTCTGATAACTATTGTACTACTATGTCACACTGGCTGTTTATAGCAGCCTGTTCCAATTCTGAGTCAGAGTAATTGCATGTATGCAACAACAGTGCTTGGAGGCCAGCGGGAGGGGAAGCGTGATAGCCAATATGTCACTGGTTGAAGGTCATAGTACAAGCGCTAGTGCCTCCTACCAGTCTTGCTTGTGTCATTTTTCATAACTAGACAGTGGATTTTAGGCAAATGCCTTTCTTTTCCTTAACACAGACTTGCCTCACCTTTTGTATTTACATGTTGCATGAATGTTTAGGTCTAAATAAAGCAGTTTGATAGTACCTAAAAATGCTTATTTTGACATTAGTGCTTATTTTCCACTCTTAAGTCTATTTTAAGTGCCTATTTTACAGTTGAACCAACTTTTTCCTGTGTTACATGTGTGTTTCTATTTTATTTGTGTTATTTTACACTATTCATAAAATCATAATAAAATCATAAAGGTCTACTCTGATTCTTAAGAGTCTGTACCGTTAAACATGGCAAGAGAGGATGCTCTAAAGACCAACTATCCACTACTAGATATGCAGCAGCTATTTTAGTGACAGATGGAATTCAGAGGTTTTACAAAGGAAAAATTCTTAAATATATTTAAAAAGTAAAAGAGAGAGAGGCGTTTTTAATTTCATTTCAACCAAGCAGCTGATAATAATAAGAATTACGCATAGTTGCATGCTATGTTACTCATTATTGTAACAATGTTCCCTCTTACATTGACTGTTTATATCTTGCAAGCAGACTTCATTGTCGTCAGCATATATTTTCTGAGTTACTTTTAGAGAAGTTTATCAGTGGTGCTGTCTTGTTTGAGCTTCAAGTATTCACTTCAAGAAAATGTAATGCCGAAAGTAAAATCTTCTAAAGCATCATTAATTCGAGAGTGGCAACATGAATTCTCACATTACTCAACAGATGGGAAGGCTATTTTTTGTCAAGTTTGCAACAAAGAGGTGAGTAAAACAATGTATATTTCCTCAATTTCCATGTGACAAAATGAGTTGTGCTTAGTAAAATTTTCTAAAGCAAAATAACAGTTCACAAATGTGTATTTAAAATGTTTGCCTTTGCAGGTGTCCAATGATAAAAAACACCATCTTGCACAATACACGCAAAGTGCTCTACACAAAGCAAATGTAGAAAGGAAATCTAAACTGAAGAAGACTCTCTTGATGCAAACCTCAGAGGCATCATCCAGGAAAAACTAATTTAGTACTGATATATGTTGTGCCATTGTAGCCGCAAGCATCCCACTCAAAACAAAATTCTCATTT
Organism: Deroplatys truncata; assembly: GCA_030765065.1. Classification (NCBI taxonomy): domain Eukaryota; kingdom Metazoa; phylum Arthropoda; class Insecta; order Mantodea; family Mantidae; genus Deroplatys; species Deroplatys truncata. The sequence goes on along the minus strand of CM060990.1, from coordinate 176,136,527 downwards.
CAAGAAATTCTTGCTGAAGTACCACCACCAAATCAGGCCCTTCAGGGTCAACTCTTCAGAAGACATATTTGCAAGATGCATATGAGGATGTTATCTTTAGAACAAAGGGGAATCTTGGGAATTCATGTTTGTGGTTTTCAGTTCATGAAACTAAGGACACCCTTGATTGTTATGTTGCCAACTTAATAGTTGGATACACTGTCTAGAGCTCATCTGATCTACATCAAATAGTTGAATAATACCAATCAAAATACATTGGTTCATTTTATGTACAGTGGACTCAGAATTATCCATCCCGATGAAGTTAAAGCTTTAATAGCTATGACAGATGCTGTTTCATATATGGCATCTGCCATGCATACACTTAAGGTGTTTTCCCTTCTTTTGTCCATGTCCCTGCTTGGCCCATGGCCATGGTATACATCAAGGCTCATTTCACATTCATTGCAAATACTATTACTACTCTTGAAAGTCGAGGAAAACCTCTTTATGAACAATTGGAGCTACTGGGCACAGCAAAGCAGAAACTATCTGAAGCACCTGGATCTGCAGGAGAGAAAGCAAAGAAGTTGGATTCAGTTCTTCAGAAAAACAGCAGGTTGAAGAGTTTGTTGTCACTAAAATTCTAACAGGACAGAATGATGAGGTAGATGAAAGTGAAAGTGAAATCGCAGTTCATCTTATCAAAAGCCTAAAATATTGTGCTGTGTCTTCAGTTGGCATTTAATGGTCTTTCTCAGCATACAAATTAATACTTTGTGACAAACATTATAACTTTTCCATGGACAATTTAGAGAAAGTGCTTATTTATTTACTGTGAAGCCAACTACGGCCATGATGTTAAATCTTAATCCGTAATTGTAGGTATCTGCGTCTATTGAGAAATGCATTTGGTTTGTTTTAATGTAAACATTGCACATTAAATCAAGTTAAAGTCATTAAATCACTTACAATGCTGTGTTTTTTTAATAACTACCTATGTATATCTGCCTATTTTTAATTTTATAGAGCCTAAATACAGTAGTTAAAGAGCCTAGTTTAAGCATCTAAAACATTTCTTTTTAGTGCCTAAACTTCTGCTCTCGCTTCATAATCTATGTCACTGTCAAGCTGGGGAGGCCCATTGATTATTTCGTGGGAAGAACGGTTTCTCTTTACTGAAAAGGACAGACTCCCATAGTGTTTTGTATATAAAAATATGCTTATGGACAGATGGATGGATGGACTGGCGGGTGGGTGGAATCTGGGAGACAAAACATGTTGGTCCTATCCATCTTCCCACACTGAAGCCAATGTCTTATTGAGCGGTATCTCTCCCAGTTGTACTAGTTCAACCATTCTGTTATCTTAAAGAGTTTCAGGAGTCCCTCAGCTAAATGCTTATTGGATACTATAACTTTAGGGTCTGAACTCCCTAAAAGATTGTATTGCCTATTTTCCAATGCATTGCATTGGAATATAAGATGCAGGGCAGTTTCATCTTCCTTGTTACACATCCTTGGTGACCTTTTTCAATACCCATTGTGAAATTCCCATGACAAGTCATTACACCCACCATGAATTTCATCTGCTTCCTGTCCAATTTCAGAATTGCAGTACTTCTGTTTGAACATGATGTGGGCATCATGAGCTTAGTATGTCTATGTTTAAGGACCTTTACCCAATAATCTGCATGCTGTCTATGAATCCAGTTTAGCAGTTTGGTTCTTATGGTCCTCTTAACAATACCCAAGACAGGTTCTGGCCCTACAGAGTTGTAGCCCCTGCCTTAGCTAGTTTATATGCATTTTCATTGCCATCTATAACTCAGTGACTAGGGAGCCATGCCAAGGTAATCTTGTTGCACTTCCCTAGCCTCTCTAGGACTTCTTGGCAATCCTTAATGATCTTTGATCTCATTATTGGTGCAAATAATACCTTCAGAAAGGTGCTGAATTCAACAAGGAAATGGAACATACAGCATCATTATACAACACTTTATTCAGCTGTGACAACAGCTTGCCCCAGTACCAAGTGTATTGCATGCTGCAAGCAGACTCCTGTGAGTACTCCACTCCTCACTGGTTTGCACCCAAACTGGAACAGCCTGGTGTACAGTGGTGGTTTTTCAATATGGGCTACCATGCTACAGCTCACCTGAAGTCTAGGAAGTGTTACAAGTAGCATTTTGAATTAATTTGTAATGTTAAAAATTACTAGACACCTTGTTAAAATATCGAAATTTGTATCTCAAACCGATGCAACCAGCCTCCACTGAATTGTACATTAACTTGCTGCCTCTGCAAGTCCCGTTGGATTCATAGAAAGCCAAATACTATGCCCTTGATGTGCTCCCCTAGAAGTGATCCCAAGGCTGGAGCTATTCACCCTGTCTTTCCTTGCCTCTACACTTGCAGATTTCCATAAAACCAGGTTTCCAGCAGGCTCACTTTCCAAGAGCTCATAGCATTATCAATGTTGTCAACGTACCAATGACCATTCAACAGTTTTCTTCAGTAAGTAGTGCAGCGCAGTTTGAATAGCAGTGACAAGTGAATAGTTATGTTTTAAATTGTGCTGATTTAATTTATATAACTTATAGTGATGAAATAATTTCAGATGTGGTGCATATCATAATGAATATTGATTATAAATAATTATTTTCATAGGCAATTATTTTAATAGGTATTTCTTGGAAAATGAATTCTGTGGATTCTGTCCTGGAACAACCCTTTTGTGTGAGAACAATAGACAGAAAACAGAAATAAAGAGCTTAAGTCAACCTAATCCAGAATTAAATATAACACAAGCTGCTAAGAGAAGTAAAGATCATACTTATGTTAGACATTTTAACAAAAAGATGTACAAAGAATATAATTAGATTTGTGGTTGCAGTGTGAGAAATTTATTATTTTGCTTCCCTTGTCTGCTTTTTGCCAGCAAAGATTCTTGGTCAAATACAGAGATAAAGGATGTGGGGCATTTAAAAGAATATATAAAAAAATACAATGAAAGTAAAAACCATATTAATGATATGCTGGACTTAATGCACAAGGCAATGTTAATATTGCTGCACAGCTGAGCCAAGCTTATCAGGATTTTGTTCAGAAACACCACAATCAAGTTGAAAAGAACTGCTATATTCTTTCCAAAATGATAGACTGCATAAAGCTTTGCGGGGCTTTCAAGCTAAAGGGTCATGATGAATCTAATGAGTCTAAAAATCCCGGCTTATTCCTTACTTAATAGTTTTCATGAGTAGCATTGATAATGATGTTAGGGCACGTATGGAAAATAGTACAGTTACTAAGTGTACTTCAAAATCCATTCAGAACGAGTTGCTGGAATGCATGCTTGAGGTATGTCAGGACATCATTAAAGACAAAATTACACAGGCTAGATACGTAGCAATAATGTCAGATAAATGTACACCTGTATCAAGCTAATCTCAGCTTGTGATTAGGTATGAACTGAAAGGCAGTGTTTATGAATGGTTCTGGGGATTTTTCCAACCAGATAGGTAGAATGCGGAAAATATTTTGGCTTGCAATTTGAAAGAACTAAGTCACTTCTTAGCTCAGATGACAAATTAATTGCACAGGCATTTGATGATGCATCAGAATGAGTGGTGCAGCAAACAGTGTTCAAGCTAGAATTTAAGAAAATTTTTCTTATGCACAGTACATTCATTGTTATGCCCATCAGCTGAACCTTGTAATGGAAAAAGCTGCATCACAAAATCAATCAGCAGGAATATTTTTCAGTACTCTTGTTAGGGTTTCCAGCATATTTCTCTTGATCTCCTTGTCACTCAGCACTGGATGAAGTATCTTCTAAGCATATTCCAACACCAGCTCCAATGAGGTAAAATTTTAGAACAAAACCACTGAGTGCCATATATGAAAAAAAGAAGCTCTGATGGAATGCTTCAAGAAATTAGAAACAGCTCCATCAAGAACAGCTGTTCAAGAAGCCCGTGGTCTCAGGTTACGTCTTGAAGGCAGGGACTTCATATTCTGGCTTTCATTTTTCCATAAAGTAATGTAGCATGTTGTAATTTTGTATAAGCAAATTCAAGCAAGACAGACTTACTCTATTAGAATGAAAAATGCTGTTAACACATTTCTTGTGGCAACTCAAAAAATTCACGAAAATGTTAATGTAGTTTCACAGGAAGTAGATACTCAAACATGGAGAAACAACGTGGAACTGAATCTGCTAGGATATGAGAAACCATTGAAGCGTGTGATCAAATAACTACAGAAGCACACAGTCAGTTTCAAAATTCAAATCATCTTGAGTCTTCTAAATTGCTGGATTCTTTTAATTTTGTAGAATATTCAAAACTGTTCCCAGAAAATTTTGCAGTTTACTGCAGAGAAATACTCAGTGTTGAACAAAAATAAACTCGGAACAAAGCTCAGAGTTTTGTACGAAAGGGAAGTTTCATGAACATTGCTGGCAGAGTATGTTTGCTAAAGTTCATTATTAATACCAACCTTGAGGAAGCTTTCCAAGGAATTGTGACCCTTTTGTGAATAATTATCACAATTTTGATGATATCTGAGCCTGAGTGACGTTTCTCCTTGCTAAATCATGTGAAAACCTTCCTCTGTAATATGATATCTCAGGAATGCTTGCCTGCATTAGCTATGCTATCCATTGAGAAGAGATTGGTGAATGAATGCAAGGATTTTAATATGAGAGTCATCAAAAAATTTGCCAACAGAAGAATGGAGTTACACTTCCGGCATTAAGAGGTGAGTATCATGTTCTTATTTCTTTTTACTTTTTACAGGTCACTGTTGGTGTATAGGCTAAGATTGAAAGGTTGAATTGGATTTGAAAAATTCAACCCCATGGCCAGAACTCAAACCACAAATCTTCAGTTTGAATGTAGACATTGACTTGGAGGATGAATGTGAACATTCACTAAATTAAATGCATTATTAAATGAAGAATATAGCTGCTTTGTTAGTGAATGACGTAGCTCATTAGTGAAAAGTAAATTATTTTCGTTTTCAAGCTAAAACCAACAGTGGTTTTGGAGGTAAATAAGTTATAGATTAAAATGCAAAATTAAAGAATTTTAAACTTTTTCACTCAGCATAGAGTAGCTGTTTACCTCTCAACCTGGTCAGCAAGTGCAGGCAATCCTAACACTTCTTGTGGATATCAAACTATCATATTTACATGCAAAAAGGCAAATATCACAACAATTTTTGGAAAGGTGCTTGGGCTAGAAGACAGAATTGTGAAACAAATGACTATATAACATGAATCATTAACCTAAAATCCATGCACTGATACGGTAATTTGTATCATAAATTACCTAAATGTAAATAATGATTGTAATATGAATATGTATTTTTATGTGACATTGACTTCCGATGTTTATTAATTGTAATTATTATTGGTAAATAATAATATACGGCTTTACTGAAACTGTCAATAATAGCGCAATAATGCAGCGAGGGGATGAGTTGTTTATCATTACCGGGAACAAGGAAGTTACGTAATGTTTCGCGCGCTTTCGGTAGAAATTTCTAGAACATTTCCTAAAGCATATGTATTCGTGGTTTTCATTGGATATTAAAATAGACGCTAATGTTGGCGCGTTTTATTAGCCAATAGCAGTTCATTTATAATCTTTAGGCATGTCGAGGAGTGGGAGTATATAAATCCAGGTCCGAGGTAGATCGCCCCGCAGTTCAATAAAATTCTCAATACCTTGCACATCGGTCGCCCAGTTCATCAAAATTTCTAGCACGCTGTCTTCAGTGCGTCATAAGTTACGCGCAGCAAAATTACGAGAATCTAAAGTATTATACAGTTAAATATACACAAAGTTGAAGTACGTGAGTTAAAAGTGATAAGAAGTTATTACAAACAGTTTCAGTTTGGCGAGTATCCAGATCAATATGTAAAAGTGTTTGTGAACGTGTTCGGCAATAAAAGTTATAAAACCAATTTCTTCATTAAGTATAATTTCTGGATAAAAGATTCCTTTCCGATTCACACCCTGCAAGAGATAAATGTTCGACCTAAATAGCTAGCTGGAGGACATTTAAAGTGAATTATTTCAAAACTGATACAAATTGCTACGCCAGATGGAGCTACAAACCAAACAAACGAATGACGTCACAAGATGGCTTCAACATTGATGTAAACAACATTACGTAAAGCAATTTATCTCGCAAATTGGCTCCACAACGTGGGCCTAACAAAAACACAAATAATTACGTAAGCAATCTTCCGTTACAGCACAAATGCATTTTCAAGACATTCCATCTCTAGTTGAATAAAAACTTTCCTCATGATTGTAAAGCAAGAACTTTCAAAGTGTGATGTACCAAACTTTACAATTTTTAGGTTTTGCTCCACAGAGTTACTGAGGGAAGACCACTTTCCATTTAAAAGTGCTACATAGTAGTTCACTATAAAAGTGAACCAGAAATGGGAAATGTGTAATCTACTTGAGGCAGCTTCGATCTAAAGGAGTCATGTATGCACCATTTGAGCATACAGGTGAAGTTTCATACTTGAGGAGAAAATAATGTTGAGCAATAAAGGAGGGATTTGTTTGCAGAACTATAGTTTTTTGAGTAGCCACTTTTTGCATCCTTTCTGAAAACAACTGCTTATGGCAAAAAACACTAAAACCTCTCTGACATCAGAGGCAAGAAAACAGTATACTAAACAAAATGTTGTGCATTAACTATTTTATAAATCATTCAAAGTTTCCGAATTTCATTTGTGTTGCATGGTAACTGGCTGAGATGTTATGATTCTCAGAGTTTGAGATGGTATAGCCAAGAGTAATATTTAAGGCTGTTTATTAAAGTTTTTAATAGATATCCTTGTGCTCTGCACTTGGAGACATTCACCACCACACTAGCCTGTCACCCACTCTGATATTGCTCAGCCTCTCCTATTCCCAAATATGGCTGGGGTATGGAACACAAGCCCAGCAGTCAAAAATTGTCCTAAATATTATTTTGGACCAAAACCATTTCAATTTCTGATAAACATAAACCTCAGCCTACCTGTGCCACCTGATATAAATCCCAGTTTCATACTAGTTGAGTATTCCTTCTTAGATATTTTATTTTTGCAGAGAGTATGTAAATGCAGTTTTCAGTGTGCAAAGCTACACAGCGAGAAAAAGCTGCTCCTCTCTTAGAAGAACCGGAGAATGGATACCAGAGCTCATAAGAATTTTCTAAAGCAAAGATTGTCCTTGAGGTCTAGATTTGGTGAAAGAGAAATTCTGAAATCGCAGGTGTCATTAATGGTAGTAGCAGTATCCATTATGGTTCGTAATTTTTTAAAAATGGCTGTGCTTTTCATGTTGTAAAAATGTCATATTCTGTATACCTTGTTAAAAAATGTTATTGGATCCCCATTGATTTCCATTGTTCTAGATCGCATAAAATGATTGCCATAAAGGAAAAATAAATGTATCAGTAATTAGTCAATTAAAATATAGTTAATTTGTATTTTCACTTAACGCATTCTAAAGAGAGCTTGCACCAAAACCTTTCTGCTTTCACATTTTTTGTAATTTTGGCAATACACAAGTAAACTTTCAAATGAATAGAAGTCCTTGCAAATTTCATAACACCGTGAAATGGTAAAAAAGAACAGGCTAATATTAACAAGACTGACTGATGTTGTCTGCCAAATAGGAAAGCCAGAATAAGCTTTTGGAGAACATGGTGATTCACAAAATTCTTGTAATAGAGGCAAGTATATAGAAACGCTAGATTTACTCAATACCTACATATGATCAGCTTATAAGTGATCATTTGCAAAATGCAACAGTTTTTCGAGGCACTTCATCTGCTATTCAAAATAATTTAGTCCAAGTTGTAAGAGGTGTTTTGGTACATTCCATAACCAAATAAATTTAATCTGCCAGATGTTTTATTCTGAATAGATGGCTGTTCAGATGTAGTTAATAAATCACAGCTATCTTATTATTTTGTGGTATGTAGACAGATTTGGGGAAGTTCAAGAAAGATTCCTGGTCTTTGCGGATGTCAGTGCTAGCAGATCTGCTGAAGCAGTGTCACTATGCTCTCTAAACAGTTCATGATTGTTATGTAGGTGAGAAACTTGTTGTACATGCATATGATAGTGCAACTGTCATGTCTGGCCATTTAGGTGGACTTCCAAAACAAAAGAAACACTTCCACAGGTATTATTTGTGTACTGATGCTGTCATATTCTTAATTTAATCCAGCAAAATGCACCAATGTGTACTGACAAGTGGAGAACTTTTTTCAAAAATCTGTCTGTCCTCTAATTTCATTTCACATTCCACAAAGAGGATGGAAACATGAAGAGAAAACTACTAAAACCGGCACCAATGCACTGGAAGATCAACTCCCAACTTGTGAATACTGCACAAGAACAAAGAAATTTTATCCTGTTCTTTGAATATCTGACAGAACCAGAAAACAGTGCTGATTAGGAACCTGATACTTTGGTGAAATCACAAGGTTTTCTTCATTTTCTAAGCCAGTTCAATACTGTGTTTCTCTTTGAAACATTTTCAGTAGTATTTTGTCATATGTCCTCTTCAAGATACTGCAAGACAAGTCATGTTTATTGTAATTCCAAAGTAATACAAACTAAGGTGCAGTCTTGTCTTGTCTTGTCTTATATGATACAGATTTCAGTCATTGCTCTGGACACACTTCAGCCTTGGGCTTATTGTGCTACCTGTATCGTTTTAAGGCCAACTCATTATGCTTGCACCCTTCACCAAGGAATGCAGTATCATAACAGATATAGTTTAATTCTTCTGGTTCTAAAAACATTTTTCCAAAAGAAATATATCTTCTGTGAGCAAAATCCTTACAGGAGCATATAGTGTGCTGGCCTGTTTCAGTTTCTTTCTTGCACAGTCTGCAATTTAAGTTACCCTGAAACACTCCCATTATGTTAAGATGCTTTTTCACAGGAGCATGTCCTGTGAGAAATGCAATAATTGTTCTCAGCTGAAGTCTGTTACATTTAAGTAAGCTTTCAGTTCCTTTCTTACATGGTTTTCTAATAAATAATTACCATTTTGTTTCCTGGAGTTTTAAGTCAGGTTTTATGATGTTCTACTTTGGACCAGTTCTTAATAGCTTCTCTTACTAAACATTGAGATGTTTCTAGAGCTGGCTTTGGCCCAATAAATTGTGAAGCTGTTCCTTGTCTTGCAAGTTCATGAGCTTTTTCACTTCTCTCTATGCCACCATGACCCTACATCCAGATGAGTTGAACTTCATTCTGTTCTGCCAGGCTTGTGAGCATGTTTAGGCAGTTTAAAACCAGCCCTGATATTACTTTATGACTATTAGAGCCTTAAATGCAGCCTGGCTATCTGAGAAGATAAGGATCGGTTTACCAGTGTAAGCTCTCCGCATGTTTTCATGTATGCATTGAATAAAAGCATACATTTCTGTTTCAAAAACAGTAGCATATTCATCCAAGGGAAAAACGTTTTTGCACCTTGGCCTAATGCCATATACTCTGGATCCTGTTCCTGAGCCATCTGTAAACCACATCAGAGTTTTCTCAGGAGTTTCCAGAGTTTTATTCATCCAACATTCAGGATCAATAATGACCCTGAAGTTCTTTATAAAATGTTTAATTTGAATTATGTAGTCTGATGGCATTTCTAAAGATGCATCTCCTGTGTATTTCCTAATTCTTAGCAAGCCTGAGTATGTTTCAGGAAGTCTCAGTTGCTTAGTGTGTTGCAGTCTATAGAGTGCCATTCTTGCCTCCTTCATTACAACTAAATGCAATGGAGTCAGGTTCAAGAGTGTCTCCATTGCTGCTGTAGGAGTTGTTTTCACAACTCCTGTAACAACCGTACATGCTGTTCTTTGAACTTTGTTTAGTTGATTTTTAGAGTCTGTTTAAAGACTTGAGGTCACCAAATCAGTGCTGCATAGGTTATCAATGGTATAATAATCCTGGTATATATCCAATGGATTATAGCAGGTCTTAGACCCCACCTTTTACCATGCGTGCATCTAACTACATAAAAGTTGTTTTCACATGTTTTATTGTTTTCTTGAGATGTTACTTCCAGTCCAACTTGCAGTCAAAAGTGATTCCCAAGTATTTGACTTCCTCAGGCATTTCAAGTTCTTTATCTTGAAGATATAGAGGTCCTAATCCCTTTCTCTTCTCCTGGTAAATGGTACTTTGGCTGTTTTATGAGGACTAATAGTTAAGCCCTCATTCACAGCCCATTTTGTCACAGTATTCAGAGCTGACTGCATGAGTTGCCTGACTGTGCCTGCTTATTTACGTCAAACTATGACAATGTGACTTACTTGAACAAGTAGCCCATCAATCACTAGGTTCCATAGTAGGAGTGATAACACCCCACCCTGTGAACAACCACTAATGACCTTTGCAGCTAGGCTACTATCCATGAGACTTGTATGAACTATTCGGTTTCTCAGCATGGATTGAATCCACCGATAACAGATTTCATCAGTTCTATGTTTCCTTGCAGCAGTAGTTATTGCATTAAAGGAGGTGTTATCAAATGCACCCTCAACATCAGTGAAAGCACCAAATGCCACCTCCTTTTCCTGAACTATCTTCCAGTAATGGTAACCTGAAAAAGGACAGTTTCAGTTGATCTGTCTGACATAAGGTGCAGTACTTGTACACCAAAAATATTGACCAGGATTTGTCACTGCTCTAATGTAACATTTTGATACTAAACATCTGTGAAAATTCCACTCTAATTAGCATTAATAGTGACTGAACAGTCCTATTTTGTGTTATGCAGTAACTTATTTTTCACTCCTGAAAGGTAAAGTTTGCTTCACTATGTTTGCTATGTCACTTCTTTTTCATAAACATAGGATACAATATGACTTCAGCAGCAAAAGTTTTGTTATATTTAATTCAAACTACATGCCAACACACCGATTCTTTAGCATCTTTGATTCTTTTCACACATTTTTCTCATATTACTTGGGACAGTAAAGCACTTACAAAAGAAACAGCACCCTTTCTTATGTTTCTTTTCTATTTTCTTCATCTATAAGCATACAGAGAACTTGAATGCAGTAAAAATTGTGCAGATTACTCCTCCCCACCACTTTTGTCCTACTCACTTTAGTTGGCAGTAATGCAAAAGTGTATTCAGCACACTTATCACTCCTCTCTCCACTTCCCTGCAAATCTTGCAGGCTCTCCTGGGTTTTCATCAAGCTGATTCCCCTGTTCGACAGACAAATGGGTCGGCTACTGATCTGAAACATTATAGCATACAGAGTATGGTATTTTATCTAGGCCAGGTATGGGTATTCTTGACCCCATGTGTCACTGTATGTTAGGCAACCTCCAACCCTCCTCTTCTCATTTGCAACAAACAAGCAGTCTTCTAACCCAGTTGCGGAACACTGCTGTGTGCAATTACAAGATACATTCCACAAGAGTTGGTTGGACATTTAGGGAAGAATGGGCTCTTTCATATTTTGTAGTATACAAAGATGTTGCAAGTACTGTGTGTAAGTAATGTAAAAATAAGTACTGAGTACTGTTTGTTCATTTTTCCTGCAAGTTTATAAGCAATATTATATTTATTTCCTCAATTTGATAAGAAATGTGAGATATTTTGAGATTCAAACCTTTATTGTATGATTAATATTGAATAAAATATTTCATTTTGACATTTAATGCATACCATGCATTTTAATAAATAGACATTTTGAACTGTTCATAACTAAAAATCACTACTCCAATAAAGGGATAGCTACATTGGATGATATAGATAGCTTGTGAGTTGCAGAATCGAGCATCAGGTCATCAGGTTTGGTATAAATAAAAATTTCCCCTCACCCACCAAGCTATTGCTCAGTGACCTTCACCACGACACATCAGCTGAGTAAACAAATATGCCTATTCTTCTGTCAGGAGGTGATTTAATCTTTGCTGCTCTTAAATATTCATATACTCATTCATGTTAAACATACTCTCACAGGATCCTCGTGTTTCATTTACCTCTGGAAGAAAATGTTGCGCAACCTTCTACATTTACTCTTTTAAATAATTGTTTATATCTGCACACATCTAAATCCTAGCATCTTGAAACAGTTTTTAATTTTTCTAGAGGAAGTATTGCAGTCGACCTAAAAATCCAATATCGAGATTTGATCAGAAATACACGTTTTGAGAATGCCTAAATTAGAAAAGAATCTTCAGCAAAAGGGAGGGAGGATTGTGGGTGTGTGTGTGTGTGCGTGCGCGTGCGTGCGCGTGCGAGAGAGAGAGAGAGAGAGAGAGAGAGAGAGAGAGAGAGAGAGAGACTATCCTTTTTCTCAAAAATGGCCCCAACAATTGTGATTAAAATGTCATATTATTTAAGATGTTTACATGGCAAATATAATGTAGGTATATCTCAAATTTTCTGGGAATAGCCTGTGTAGTGCTCTCCATTCTCAATGACTTATATATAACTGCTAAACTGTAAGAGATAGAGAAAATCTTGCTACACATCTGTGTCCGTGAACAGCAAATTCAGAAATGAAAAGTTCTTAAATACCAAGTTTGGTTTTTAAGTTCAGCACCTTCCAAACATGTGTCACAAAGATTTTCAGGAAAGTCCTCCCACCCCAAACTACCCTTTACATGGAAACTTTTTCCAAAAGCTTTATTTCCTCAAAAATGGCTCTTACCTGTTTTTATTAAATACCACATGTTTAAAATATTTCCATGTCAAATGCATATATTGAATTTTTTGGGAATATCCTATGAAGTTCTCTTCATTCTGAGTAACTTTTGTATAATTGGTAAACCGTAAGATAGGCAAAATCTTACTATAAAAAGAAATATATATATTGGTCTCATTAAAGCACACAATTTATGTTTCTTTTTCCTTTCTTTCTTTCTTTTTTTTTTTTTTTTTTTTTTCTTTCTTTTTTTTTGAAGTGAACCATTTCCGAGATGTTCCTTGTTATTGGTTTGAATTTTCAAATACCTATTTACAATTTTCCCAAATGGGAAGCTGGTATTCAATATTTTCTTGTGGCCATCCAAAGAGCATTGGTTTTCATAGCCCTCATATAGCTACATGCTCTTTAAAAATCTGACTCACTTTACCTACTGTATTGTATAACAAAACTGTAAATGTAAATTGAAAGTTTAGCGGGATTAACAAGAAGAAGCTAGAATAATAAAGCTTTTGTAAGTATTGAATTAATTGTTCTTCCACACAAGCTGTGTGCTGGACAAGGTTGGAAAGGCAGAATCAGATGACTGAAAAATTCAGTGCTATAGCCGGGATTCGAACTATGGATCACCCGGTCTCCTTCCAGTTGCTCTAACCACTGAGCTACCATGGTAACATGCTGGCACAACATTAAATTCTCCAACTGATTTGCAATTTTCCCGGTAATCCACAAGGAGATCTCAATGAGATTAATTCCATTAATTGACCTAATAGTGGTTGAAACTATGAAACCCGGGACATAAAGTACTTACAACATTGTAAGTCACCATTGGGGTATGTCATCTCAATGCAATTTGAGATCTCCTTGTGATTACCGGGAAAAATGCAAATCAGTTGGAGAATTTAATGTTGTGCTGGCATGTTGCTATGGTGGCTCAGTGATTAGAGCAACTGGACGGAGACCGGGAGAGCCGTGTTTCAAATCCTGGCTATGGCATTGAATTTTTCAATCTTCTGATTCAACCTTTCCTTTTGTAAGTATAGTTTGTAGAAGAATGATTAGAGAAAGCCATGTGAATGTAGAACAGCAGGAATTGTTTTTTTGAGATCATTTGAAAAGAATGGAATTTCAAATCCATCAAATAGCAACCCACATTTAAAAGATTTGACTATTGCTTTAGTTAACTGCATTCTTCTTATCCCTACAATGAAATGTGTAATGAATGTTTATCTTGGTTAACAAGAAGTAGATACCAAGAATAAACTTTTGTAAGAATTGTTTGTAAAAGAGTGATACAGAAAAACATGTGAATACAATACACCAGATTTTTATTTTCCTCTCTGGAACCACAATCATGAACTCTGCCATGGTATTAAAATATAGTTGAACAAGCTGAGGTACCTACGGAGGTACCTCAAGAAATATCAAACAAAAGCTTACTAAAGGTGAGCATTTATACCATATCATGAGCAATAGCTTAGCGATCAAGGTCAGCAAGCTTTTGCTCATAAGGAGGTTGTGGGGGAAATTTTTATTTATACGAAACCGAGCTATTGCATGGAATTAGTGAGAAATGAGCCAATGCTTGGTTTTATTTATACCACCCATTATGTGTCACAGTACTTCTCCACGACCCTCCCTTCTGGATGTGGCACATGGCTTGCCCATACCTGATCTAGGCTTTTAGACTATTTCCCCTTCCCCCCAAGCTTTCTAGCAATCCAAGCACTTCTTCTCATAACAGCATATTTTTGAGATAAAACCACCCAATACACAAATTATCATAAATTTAAAACCAGTGCATAGTCATCAAACTTAGTACTTGGAAAAAACAAGTGCTTACTAAAAGGTTTGAAAACATCTAATGAACTTGACAATATTCTGGAAGATCATATTCAAGTTAATCAGGCCTCCACCAGGATTTCTTTTAATTTCTAGTAGTGTTTAATCCCTATTCTTACTGCATAGGGCACCACAGGTGGTGGACACTGATGAAACATGAAATGAAGTGATAATTGGTAAAGAAAATTTGGGAAGGAAATGCCCCAGGCCTAAGTTTAGAGTATTTCCTCGGCATTTTTCAGTTATAAGGAGTATGGAAAATCTGGAAAAAGAACCTTAGTATTGGAGAACAGTTCTGGAGGGTCCATCAGGGATGTATCAATGTTCCAATACCATAGATCCTTCCCATGCCAATCATTAGCAAACTGATGATCCAAACAATGGCCTGTGGAGCATATCCTCTAATGATTTGGGTAAGTGAAGCTGAAGACTGTAAAAAGTTGTCTCAAGTGATTCAGCCTATGTTGAAAAAGTATGAATGTCATGCTTTAAACCAGAGAGAGATCTCAATGAAGAAATTTAAGTAGCCTGTGAGGACTTGTCTGTGTTCATAATTTATGGAGAAATGTTTTGGAAAAAAGAGACTTTAATAGCCATGTGCTTTTTAAATTTGACTGTGGTTGCATTACACTGTTTTTTACATCATGGAAATTATATTAACTTTGGCTAGTGGTATTTAATTCCAGGTGGCAGTTTCATGTAGCAGAAATTTAAATGTTTAATGAAAGCTACTAAGGCCAAAAACATTTGTTTTAACTTTGATGAAAGAACAAAAAAAAAAAAAAAAAAAAAAAAAAAAATGGTTTAACTTAAATATTTATTATGCTTCATAAAAGTATAGCTTATATACTTTCTGATGATAGTCCATCAGATGCAAAAGGAAGGAACTGAAGTGAAATGGGAGAGTGGTGGGAGGTTTAACAGCATGCAGTGGAAGCAATGCCAGAGGTTTCTGTGAGTGGACAATCAAGTCCTAAATGAGTAGAAATGAGGGAATGTGTTGAGATTGGGAGTATCGAAGCAAATGCACATCCTAGTGAGAAAGAGGGGGAGATGGCACCAGAAAGCACACAAGCTATAAAATCCAAATAGGAACAGTAGTTTTTAAGCACCAGGTGAAAAAGCGGACATTCAAGTCCTAAATGAGCAGAAATGAGGGAATGTATTGAAAATGGGGTATACAAGTACACATACTAGTAACAAGAGATGGGGATGGCACCAGAAAGCACATAGGCTATAAAATCCAAATAGAAACACTTAATTTTTAAGCACAGGTGGAAGAACAAAAGAAGAAAGCTTAATGAATTTAAATAAATATTACACTTAAACAAATAAATGAAAAATAGTTTTAACAACTTAAATATAATAAAGCAAAATAAACTATTTAATTAAAACATTTAATGAATGAGTCAAGGTAACTTGTCTCATTTCTTTAAATATACAGTGGAAGTAGAATAAAAATATTATGCAGTGTTTGTTATGCCATCCATAACACATGAAAATTATACATTAATTATACTACCATCTTGGTAGTTAATTTGTTGGTCTGGGTGGCTCAGTTGGTTAGGCACTGTCCTAATCCCAAGGTCATGGGTTCATACCCTGCCCAGACTGATGATTTTTAAGTGTGCATAAAAGCAACAGCCCCATGTCAGTAGATTTACTAGCATGTTAAAGAACTGCAGGACAAAATTCCGGCACACTGGTGGCACTGATATGATGCTGGCATTTGACAGCATCGTTAACAAACAATATTTATTTATTTTATCATGGTAATTGGGAGTCTGCCTAGTACTTGCCTTCTGACCATTGTTCATCTTAACTCTAGATGAAATTACAATTTTCACTAAACAAAAATGTTAAAACTGTAATGAAATGTGGCACTTAAGATAATGTATGTAACAGAACATGTTGATCAGCTGCTGTTTTGTCATGTACTTCAATAGAACTAATCACAATCATTGTGTGTTTGAATTACACTACCACAGAAAGTATACAAATATTTTTTTCTGTTGAAATAAATGTTATTCTTATAATTCTCATTTGTATTGTACCAGATTTATGTGACTAACAGCCACTGGGTCTGACTCATAGTAGGCATTGAGTTGAATAACCTTGCTCTGTGGTAGCTTAGCTCAGATGCCTACAAAGGGTAACACCATATGCCGTTCAGGCCAACATTATTGGGTAGTGTATAGTGGGAATAATGTTATGTGAAGCTGTCTGTTGATTAAGTTTACTGTCTTAAGTTATCATGTACTACAGAACAGCATGTTAATTACATTACATTTCACTCTAAGGAATTCACCTGTGGGTTAGCTTGAATTCATACTGAAATTCCCTTGTGTCACCATTCCTAATAAATCCACAATTTATAATTGTTAGAAAAATCTAAACAGACTGCTTTCATGTTGGACAAAAAGAAACATAGATAACCAACAGTTCTAACCGAGGAAGAATTAGAAGATGGAGAAACTGTCCTTGAAAGACATCCAAGAAAATCACTGCCTTGCATTATATGTTTTTGATGACACTTCTCACTCACTAGATCTAAACCCATGTGATGCTTAAAGATATAGTTTATACATCAAATTCCCATATGCTCTGTGAATTAGAAGACAGTATCTGGCTAGTGCTTTCCAATATTTTGGCTGCAGAAATTCATTGAGTGTACAAAAATACAGTCAGCAGATGCTGGGCTTGTAGAGATGCAGATGGACATTATTTGGAGCACCTTTTAAAATAAAAACTAAACATAACATATGTTGTTTTGCATCATTAGCAGTATCTACAGTAGAAACAGTGGGCTGGTAGGCTGCCAGTCATGTCATTCAAGAGAAACCAAGTACATAGAATCACCATCAAAGTAAATCACATTGATACCCCTCTGAATTGGCATAAACGTGTCACTGTTTAGCTCTTTTTTTATTTATTAAAGGGATGCATTAGGTTTTATATAGTTTAAAATTACAAGACAGAACTGTACTATTGATTAAAATAGCTTGTAATGTTATTTGTTCCAGAATAACATCACCACTTCTGTTGATAGCAGTTGCTGTAAGTTTAGGTGCTTGTTATGCTCTGTCCATCAGACCTACCCAAAGAAAAATCGGCATGCTGGAGCTGTCACCATCACAGCAGTATGCTTTGGTAGGAGTGTGCTCTTTTCCATTATTTTACATTGCAGGTGCTGGATCAGCAATATTTTGGGTCTTAGGTAAGAATTTACATTTTAATAAAATACAGTATGTTCATTATATTGCCAGGCTGCAGAGCATATGTATGTGTGCTCTGCACATTGTCTATTACACTGGGGCGTTTTCCATTCTAAAACTCCTGCATTATGTACTCACAAGTGATAGTAACATGCACTATAATGAGCACTAACCTTGTTATAAGTTGTGTTGAAAGTGGTGTCTATCTGCATTGAGACCTTCCTGGAATCTTTGGATGAAATTTCCATTTACATGTCTAAGTTCTTCTTGCATAATTTTCATAATTTCTGTTCTTTATATTGTCCTTAAGTTCATCTATGGTGTGGGGATTGTTCCAATAATCTTTATTTTTTAGGGTTCTCCACAAATAGAAGTCACACACAGTAAAACCCAGGGAAAGGGCATAATCCTTTAGAAATTACTGTGTCATCAAAAACTGCCTTTATGTCTTCCAAAGAGTTTTGAGCATTATGAGCTGTGGCAGAATCTTATTAGAAATATTCATTTTCTCTTTTATCATCTGACATTTGAAAAAATTGTGCAAGAATATCTCTGCTGTACCTATCAAAATTTGTGGTATCACTTAAGAATATGGGCCCTATTATCTGTTTTGCTCTTACAGCATACTGTACACTAAGTTTTACATCATGCAACAGAACTTCATGAATTAAATGAGGATTCTCTGTGCTCCAATACATATTGTTTTGTGAGGCAACATGACCATTTAAATGAAACCATACCTCATCTGAGAAAATAATTAAATGTGGGTCAGCAGTACCATCAATGATATTTTATAAAATCCAGCTACAAAAATTGACTCATCTTTCATTGTCATGAGGTTGTAATTCATGAAACTATAGTCACTCTGTAGGGTTTAAACTTTTAAATTTTAGCAGCTGTATAAACAGGTTTTTGAAACACCCACTTGCTGTGCAACATGTCTTAGAAACTTCTTTGTAGAGTGTTCAAATGATGCACCAGTTTCATAAATTTTTTCCTCTGTTAGAAGATGTCTTTTTCACTTCTTAGGTTTAGTGAACCCATTGTCCTAACCTTATTAACCTGACATTTAACAGTTTCTCTAACTGGAACTGTCTAAACACCTGTCTGTTTGATTCAGTTTTTACATATGTATCGTGCATAAAAATTCTTTGTTCAAGCGTGAATTTTCAGTAGGCATTTCAGTGGAGTAATAAGAAAAGAACAACAGCAATAATAATAATACTCTAATATAACTCGCACACAACATGGATGACTTGACAAACTTTCAACTTTGAGATGCACAATGTACAAGTTAGTCTTTACATCACGAATGAATATCGGAACTGATGCAGTATAACACAGCTGATAAATGTAGCCTTGAGCAGGTCATTCCCGCTAGTGCACTGCGGAAAAATACTGAGATCGCTGCAGTGAGAGTGAACTATGCATATATATGATCTGTGGTCCAGCTATAAATCGAACACATGTGCTAAAAACAGAATAAATAATGTGTATTTTTAGAGGTTTTCAGCAGCATTGTCAGCCACAGTTACAACTAGTCATCAGCTTATATATACGAGGGTAATCCCAAAAGTAAGGTCTCCAAAGCGCTGGGATTGCAGGGAAACTGTTTGTGTGGATGTTGACCATACTGCTTTTTTCCTTCCTCCCCCCACTCTCTTCCGAAACCACCGCACATCCCTTAGCGCCCTCAGTCTTGGCTTGGCAGCCAGTTATAATGGAGCTCCTGTTAGCCACTACCGCCAGGTGCGAATTTCGCGCAGTTATTCGCTTTTTGAGTGCAAAAGGGGTTAAACCTGTCGAAATTCATCGACAGTTGATGGAAGTGTATGGAGAGTCTTGTATGGATGTCAAAAATGTCCGCAAGTGCTGTAGAGAATTTACAAATGGTCGCA
Source organism: Deroplatys truncata (assembly GCA_030765065.1). Lineage (NCBI taxonomy): Eukaryota > Metazoa > Arthropoda > Insecta > Mantodea > Mantidae > Deroplatys > Deroplatys truncata. The sequence continues at coordinate 176,116,898 of CM060990.1, read as the reverse complement.
CGGAAATTCATGACGAGGAAAGATGCGGGAGACCGTCCATTTCTGACGAAACAATCGCAAAGGTTGAACAAATCGTGCTTCAAGATCGGCGGATCACTCTCGATGAGCTCTGCATTGTTGTTCCTGAGATTTCTCGAAGCACTATTCATCGGACTTTGATTGAAGAGTTGAAATTTCGGAAGGTGTGCGCAAGATGGGTCCCAAGAATGCTGACAGAAGATCACAAAAGGCAACACGCTGAAACTTCCCGCCAATTCCTTCAACGCTATACAGACGAAAAGGACAACCTTTTGGATTCAATAGTCACGGGTGATGAAACCTGGGCTTTCCACTTCACATCTGAGACCAAACAACAATCACATGAGTGGCAGCATTCCAGTTCACCCAAGCCGCGAAAATTCAAGAGAACACAGTCTGCCGGTAAAGTCATGGCAACTGTGTTTTGGGATCGAAAGGGGATATTGTTGGTCAACTTTATGGATCCTGGGACAACAATAAATGCCGACAGGCATTGTCAGACATTAAAAAAACTCAGACGGGCAATTCAGAACCGTAGAAGAGGAATGTTGAGCAAGGGCATAAGCCTTCTCCATGACAATGCTCGCCCCCACACCGCCCGTCAAACCATGAATCTTCTGCAACAGTTTGGATGAGAAACCATCACCCATCCACCCTATAGTCCAGACTTAGCATCCAGTGACTACCACTTGTTTTCCAAGTTGAAAGAACACTTGGCTGGAAGGGACTTCGGTGACGACGATGAAGCGAAAAATGAGGTCCATCACTTTTTCAAGAACATGGCGGCAAGCTGGTATGACATGGGCATACAAAAACTGCCACAGCGTCCATAAAAATGCATCAACCGAAATGGCGATTATGTGGAAAAATAGACAAATGTTAAAGCTTCAAAACTATGAACCATTTGTTGACAATAAAGTTTCTTTTTATTTTAAAAAAAATTGGAGACCTTACTTTGGGATTACCCTCATATATATGAAAGACAAGAATTTGAATCCTTTGAATTTTCCATATTAAATTTCTACCCAGCAGTTACAATAAACACAGTGTGTCTAGAGGTAGGCTAGAATGACTGTGCAGCAGCCTTGAACTGTATAACCAACAGGTGCACACCCCTTCTGAACTAAGCACAAACTGCTGGTATATCACAGCCAACATAACTGAAGTTCACACAAAAAACCTATATGTATAAATATCCTTGGCTTACATGCATTTCAATAGGTGTTGAAAATGATGACTTTGATTGCAAACAAACAGTGAGGGTCATATTCATAGATTTCACATTGGTCTGGACTATCTCCAGATTCACTTGGTCCGGACCAATAAAGGCTATGGATCAGCAAGGAGAAAATGTTACATGGCGAAGAAAGTAGTTCTGTGGATGTGCGACTTCCATAGAGCATTAAACTAACCACTGTTACTCCCAAGTTTTTTCTATGGTCGTTTCACAGCTGGTTTTTCATTAGTTCAGTGCTCATTCCTCACCCTAAAAACAAATGGGGATAACCAAGAAGCATGCATTAAAATGTTCGGAGGAGGAAGATACCTGTTTTCCTTAATACAAAAATTGATGGATATTATTGAAAACAAATCAGTTTCGACAAATGCAAATAAATAAATTAAAAAAAAAGAGGGGGCATGGAGGGAGATAATATATAGGCAGTTTTGTGCATGATTCTAATCTATTGTCACCCCTCCCATTTTGGAAACATTCTTATCCACCATATACACAGTTTCATGGCATTGTTAATCATTTCAATAAGAATTTAACTTGCTGGAATATTAACTTTTAACCTTAAAAATTATAGAATGAAATTTAATTTAAACAGCAAGCAACATGTGCTATTATTTATTAAAATGTATCTCACCTTGGATCTTAACCAAATAATTAAATGTTCTGTGATATTAATTATACAGAAATAATTACCTGAGGAAATCCTGATATATCATAAACATTCAGACAGTTGTAATCCTCCTTTCCTCTCCAGGAAAATGCAAGTAAAGCCTGAATTACTTTGAACTTAAGTGACTTAACTCAATGCGATGTAACATGAAGTCTCACACATTGTATTAAATGGAGCTATTTAGGGTTGTCTTAACATGATGTAACCTAAGAATTTGACAGTGTCAAAATTTTCCTTCCCGTTACATCAAGTTTAATGTTGCATGTTACTTAGAACCAATCGGAATGAAGCAGTAGCATGAAGTAATAAACGAACAATCAACCAACATTCATTCCCATTTACATTAAGTTCATCCTAATTAGACCATAACTTTAGCAGCATTGCTTAACTTGGCGTTACATCCGTCATGTTAAGTAAAGTTCATGGTAATCCCAGCTTAACAAAAGGGAATCTAGCAATGACACATGAGACATAAGTTATAAATTATAATGCAGCTTACTGACGCCTGACTAAGGTCAGCAGTGTTTTCTTGATAACCCCCCCCCCCCTTTTGCATAATACGGAAGTGCTATTAGTATTTGTGTATCAACTGAGATACTCAAGCCTCGGTTATCATCTCTGTCATATAGGTTAGGATGCACCAGTTCTATCAGCCTTCTAACTTTTGCGTTACTAAACCTGTATCTATTTCTGAAGTTTTAAGTCATCATACTTTCCAGTTATGTCTAATCTTGGTAGATAGTTTTACTCCACTGTCTCGTTTTGCGTATTCTACATACAGTAGCCATACCCATCACTCCATAGTCATCCATTTTGTAAATAGGACCTGCCTTTGAGCTACTCCTCTGAGGTAGACCAAAATTTGGTCTGGACCAAGGCATTTGATCTCGGACCAAGAAGAAAATCAATGTTCCACTATAAATCCAGCAGAAGTAACAAATTGGTCTGGACCAAGATCAACTATGAATACCGCCCTGAATGTTTTAACCTGGGTCCTCTATCATCCACCTATTTTTCAGTCTTATCAATATACAGTGGTTTTTTTTTTTTTTTTTTTTCTTCGAAAAAAGACACCTTTTACTGACTTTATTCACAAGATTATAGATAGCTACCATGCTAGAAATTTTAACACCTAAGGAACTAGGAAGGAATTTTGTAATTTTGCATGGTACTTTCTTGTAGAAGGGTATTACACATATGCATCAACTCATATATACAAAAAAAAAAGGTTTTTGTAAAGTATAACAAATCACACAAGAAGACAATTTTACTGTTAATGAGCAACAAATTTCCAACCTATGCAACTGTCAGAACTCAGCTAAAAACACACACACTATTTGCTATAAACCTAGTGGTAGTCTTGGCAGTTCATCTAGTCTAACTTTAGACTCAGAGTATTTGCCTCACAAGGAAGGTAGCAATTCTTTCATGCAGAAACCTACCTCAAAATTTTGGTTGTATAAGCAGTTTGTAATAAGGCCACATAAGAATATCAGCTGTAAACTTTATCTACAAGCCTCTAAACTCAAGCACCTCATTGCCAATTGGTATTGGCTTTAAAGGCGTACCTGTATGCTGAACTATACTGTAGGTTGTGTCATTATTCCATGTTAGTGTCATGGCCATTTAGTTATGTTTGGTAGAAGCCAAAAGAGCAAATAGCAAAATGAATTTTTTACATCGATTCTTTAGATAGCTTTTTCTGCCAAAGGTTGAGCAAATTCTGGGTGTAATTACATTTAATATCTGTGAGATTTATTAAATGTCTTAATTAATTTGAACATGAAAATAATCTTTGTGCAAAATTTGCACAAAGCAGTGCCTTAATCCCTTGTGCAGCTTTCTGTCAAAACTTAAACTAGAACCTTCATTATCCATCACTCAGTTAACTGTTCAGCTCATTAACTTGTGTGTGTGTGTGCGTGCGTGGGTGCGTGCGTGCGTGCGCGCAATACTGCTTCAGTAGAAACTGGCAAAATGTTGGTCTGTATATTGGGTTAAAGAAAGCAAAGCTTTATGGGAATGTATAGTTTGCTTTCATTTTAAGGAGGAAGATTGGCTAGAAAATTTCTGAATGAGCCATGCCACCTTTAAATTCATATTACAGCAGCTTGAACCATATTTATAGCACAGCAAAATGTTTTTACGAGTTTCAATTTCTATAGAAAAATGAAAAGATGAGCAATCAGCATATTACAAAGAGTACAGTTGAGGTTAGTGCTCTTTGGCATATTCAGTACAATTTCAATAGTTGGTGTTTCCATGCAACAAAAATTTGATTCAATCCTGCTTTAATAAGATCAAATCTAAGATCCAGTTCAATTCTGAGTGTGCATTTCCATGCAGTATTCAATACGGCATGTGTACTCAAATGGATTTCAATGGTAGATGTTACAAGTTGAATACAGAATGAACATGCATGTTCTTTAGTAGTCAAGAGGTTGTCCTGATACCTTCAGCTTTATGTTACTGAAGTTTTAGTTCAAAATTACAAAGTGGTCATGCAATCAGACAATAGTACTGATCATAATGTACTGTTGTCACCTAGCGATGTACCTACAAAATTGATGAAAAACATGCAAATTGGTTTTATGGAGCAAAATTTGGCACCTCTTAATGTGCCGTCCTGCCCCGCAGACAATCACCTTTATGGCCATTTTTCTACATATACCAAAAATGAAACATTGGACTCATGTGTTAGTGAGTTATTTTGTATAATTGCTTATTAGACCCATTTAAGTAAGATATATTACCCATCATTTTTGGTCAACCATCAATCCCACCCCTTCTATTATAATCAGGGCTATTCTATAACTTCATTGTTAAGAAGGCACTACAGTTATTTGTTAAGCTTAAAGAACCGCCCTTAACAAATCTGCCATTTATTTGACATTCTGTAACTTGTTTGTCATCACGATATTTGTTTTCTCACAGTTTGTTAGCTCACTGGAGTGATTAATCAAAAATTTGTGTGGTCTGTGACAGCGTTTTGTTTTCACACTGCCGTCAGCACTGTAGCACCAACTATCAAGTGCTTTTGTTACTTTTCCTTGCCAAGATGGAGACAAAGTGTGCTCTGAAAACGTCACACTAAAAATATAAAATATATGTGGATTTCTAAAATTTATACCTATTGCTTAAATTAGCATGACTTACATTACCCAAATAATTAGATTTTTATGCGGAAAAATCGCCAAGCTGTTGAACAGCTGTGGCAGTGGCCCTGTAAAATGAGTTTAATTTTAGGTTAGGAATGACAACAAAAGAAATAGCTATGCGTTTCATATTGTTTTGTTGCAAATTTCACTAATTCATATCAACCCGCATTTATTGCTTAATTTTGCTTAAAATTACTTTATGTTTTTTTGGCTTTAATTATACTTTTTAAGGATACCAATGGTCATGCAGATGTTTTTAAAATTTTAATGTATACCACCAAGCATAAGTAGGTACTTATTCTTTTATTCATGATTTGGTAATGTTCACCTTTAGTTCAGTTCTATGGACTTGTTCTTGCATGTTAATCTTTGAATGAAAATCATTATTGGTATTTAATAATATAGATATTATTTTAGGTATTCATTAAGTGGAAGGTCGTAGTTAAAAGAAAGGTTAGTTTCCATAATTATACTATTTGGGGAAATGCTACAGTTACAAGTATTTTATTTTGGATTATTTTTCATCCACAAATTACTACGTATAAATTATCATTTTATAACCCAACTGACTGTTATGTGCTTACTCTTCCAGCAGCATAGTATAAATTCAATTTCTATGGTTACTAGAAACTGGTAAATAGCATTCTGCTAGCCAATTCTTTTAGCAGATTGGAAATTATGCGAAAATAATTCTGGGAATGAAAACATATCACTGTACTATCCTATAGTTCTCAAAAATGTTCAGTTCCTAACCTTTACCTAAAAATGAAGCAAATGAATTTGTGAACCATGCAAATAAACACAAGATTTATCACTATTTGAACCTAAAATTCTTAAATCAATAAGTTAGTTTTTATTACAATATGAGATTACACAGCATTTATTTTCCTATTAAAATTTGTCTCATAAAACTTATGTTGGGAGCATCATTTACCAATTTTATCACATGGAACATTGCTTACTCAAGCGTAATTTGTAACATTTATATTTTATGTTAAAATACAATAAACAAATAAACATTTGCTAATTAAAATGACAAGCTTCTATCATGTTTTTTTCTCTTAGAGCAGCATTAAAATGACGTCTATGCAAATCTGTTGCATAACAAATGCGTTAGCATGAGGGTCTCGGGGTTTGTTGCATTCAGCAAACAAATCTTTATTCTTAACAAAATTTTGTTTTGTTATGAAGTTACAGAATGCCGATCAATTGGTTAGCGGCTTTAACAGTTTGTTAAGTCTTAACATGTTACAGAATAGCCCTGAATGGATATTCAAGGTTCTACTGTATTTTCTAATTTACATGTTTCTTTTTCATAGCTTTCTTTAACAACATATTATGTTTGATTATAGAAATTTAACTTTGGATTGCTGTATTTGTGATATTCATTGTTCCTAAAATTAAACTGGAGATTATGTTGAAAATAAAATAAATACTTTTAACATTAGGGCTGGTTCACAATAGCTGGGAATGGAAAACAGAATGAGAGTGACAAAGTTAAAACACATGTATTACAATGTGAGCATTTACAATTAACAGGAAGCTGTCCCGGTAATGAGAAAAAGATTTAGTGAAGTTTTAACTTTTTTGTTCCCATTCCCGGGAATAGCGTATTAGATCCATATTGTGCATGTTAGATTCTTCATTGTATAAAGTATTCAATGCTGCCATAACATGAAACAGCCGTTAGAGCACTCTGTAGTCACAAACTGCTAAAATGAATCAGAAGAAATTCTGGCAAATGTGCATCCTAAATCCCTCAGATTTATTAAGCATTGAATAAATCATCTTCTTCTTCTTCTTCTTCTTCTTCTTCTTCTTCTTCTTCTTCTTCTTCTTCTTCTTCTTCTTCTTCTTCTTCTTCTTCTTCTTCTTCTTCTTCTTCTTCTTTTTCAGTGTTCTTCTAGTGAAAGTGCCACATTAAATTTGTTTACATGCAACTCAAAACTGCCTGTTGCCTCAAAAAAAGAAAAAAATAATTGTGTGTTACATTCACATGATGACTTTTTGTTTGTTTACATGCAACTTAAAACTGGCCATTGCCTCAAAAAACAAACAAACAAAAATTCTGATTGACATTTACATGACTTTCTCAGCTCACCATTGCTTATTTTTATGTAATCTCTACAAACTATTCTTAAAGAAGCTTATTTTTCTGTCTATTTCATGTTGACATAAATGTTTGAAAAATTAGTTTTAGTAAACATTTCACTGTGGTACAAGGGGTATAGAGGAAACAGAATTGATAGTCAAATGTTTCAACGCTGAAACTATATACTGGCCTTAAACTTCCACAGTCTTTCCATGACACCATGAGAAATGAATAGCAACAGCATTCAGTTCCGGATATCTCAGAAATGGCTGCTGCCACAAAAAGGGTTATTTGAAGTAAATTGTGTTTGATGCGGTATGGTTTTCTTCTATCTGCATGGCTTACCTGTTATAGAAAACTCCTTCCAAATGAAAAAGGACTTATAGGCTATTCCCAGAAAATTCAAGAAATGCATTTTATTTTTCATGTAAATATCTTAAATAGTTTAGTCAAAATATGAAAGCCATTTTTGAGAAAATAAAACATATCAAACATTTTTCCATATAAATATAGTTTGGGATGGGGGAATTTTCTTCAAAATCTCTGTGTTGCATCTTTGGAGAATTCTGAGCTTAAATACCCAGTTTGGTATTTATCGACTATTTCAGCTTGGAGTTATGCTGTTCACTAAATAAAAAATTAAATTGAATTTTATTTGTGGACACTCTTTAACCACTATGGTCCTTAGCATCCCATTCTATATTGGGCATGAAAGACCAGTAATTTTACTCAGAGGCCTCTTTATCAGGCTTGAGGTTCTTTTATGTGCCATAAATCTATGACATGGAGCCACTGGCTTTACTTCCCTTCTGAAGGAAGCCATGATAAGGATTTTTATGCCCGAAAAAATCCATTCTCCTCCACCGGGTTTGAACCCATGACCCCGGAAGCTATAGGCTAGCATGGTAACCACTACACCACGGAGGATATGCTGTTCACTGATGGATAGAGAGAGACACATGCATGCATGCGCACGCGCACACACACACACACACACACACACACACAGACCTTTTTTTTAAAAATGCTTCTTTTTGATTCTGAGTGCCTTAAAACATGTATTTCTGATGGAATGTTGGCACCTAATTTTTGGGTGGAATACTTCCTCTTATCCTCTGTGATCTAGGGGTACCATGCTAGCTTTAGTTCCCAAGGTCATGGTTTCAAATCCTGCGGAGGGCGATGGATTTTTTTTCTTTTTTTCTTTTTTTTTTGAAAGTAAGGCTTGTGGTCTTTTGTTGTAGATTTACAGCATGAAAAAGAACCTCAAACCTGATAAAAAGGCCTTTGAGCAAATTTTCTGGTCTTTCATGCCCAATATAGAATGGGACACTAAGAACCATAGTAGTTAAAGTGCATCCATAAATAACATTTAATTAATTAATTAATTAATTAATTAATCCTCTTATCTACCATAGGTGGCAGAGAAAGGAACAACAAATGCAAAAACTACAAAGAACAATAAAATTCTGTAGAAATTAACACAGATGAATAAAGAACTACAGATAACTGTAATTTATGCTATTTAAAAAGGAATTATGCTTGTTACAACACCTTTGCATGAGGAATTGCAAATAATAATGAATCTGCATTTAGAAAATGTTTACTCTTATCAAATTTTGATCTGCCCAACCTGCATTATGTTTTTATAAAACAAAATATCATTGGACAGTTTCAAACAAATGACATCCCAATGCACAAAGCCAGCTTTCCATTTTGTGGTGGATATGGTCATCGACATGTATCCCCATTCTCTTTCCCAGTGTATCGGGAACCAAAATATTGCAAGCTGTTTTGTTTCCCATTTCTGTTGTTTCCATTCTCAGGCTATTGCAAATCAGCCTTTATAGTTATTCTAAAATAGACAAGCTTAATGCATGTCAGCTTCAGTTAGGTTGGTCCTTACTTATTTTTTATAGCTCTGGTTATTTTTTACATGAATTGGCTGCTACTTATTACAGGTTCTTCATTCATTTTAATAATTTTGCACTGGCTATTAGCTGATTTTGATACCAAATCCAAATTCATATGTCTTTCTTATTCATGAATGCTTGACAGTTGAATCGCAAGGCTTATTTGCTTGTAATAATCATCCTGAGTGCAGCAATATTTATTTGTGTTTTGTTTTCACAGGAGCATCACTCTTCATAATTTTGCTCCATGCATCATTTTACAACATTGATGTACTTTTGAACTCAGATGAAGAAAATACAGTTTTGATGATGGAAGAAGTTTAATTCTGAAAGGTTGAATGTACAAAGTGGCCTAAACAGGAATGAGATATATGAGTTAAAGATTTTATCACTGTAATAATTATTCAGATATTTATATTTTAACTTAATACAGTATTCTTTGTGTTATATCAAGAGCATTAAACAATAATGTTTCTGTCTACCATAAATAAATTTTGTATGCTGTTGTAATGAGTATTATTTATTACCTAAAGATTCCACAAAAGCACGAAATAGCTCAAATTTATATACTATATAGGCAGTAATTAGTATCTTGAATAATCAAACATTATCACTCTAGTCATGCTCCAGTCATTGACAAAGTATTTGCTTCGGTTTCCAAACAATAGATGCTGAAAACGGAAAAGGCAATTTTCCTTATCACACCCACAAATCCAACTATTTCTGTCATAAATGTGTCTATTAAAATGTTAAGAATAAGACTTGCCTTGAATTTTCACCTGGATTTCAGTCTTGAAGTCTGGTGTAGTATGTCCCAGCTCCTTAATGTCAGTTGTCCTCCTAAGTTAATTTGGAAAAGTATTGATCGATTAAGCATTTTATTTAATTCATTTTCACAGAGTTCATATTTACACTTTGGAGCAAACTGAAAAAAAGTAAAACTTAAATCCACAGCCAAGCATCTCTCACTGCATAATTTACATTGCCTCTGAATGATTGCAGACAAGACTTTGGCCTGAAAACATGCAGATTGTATGCTAAACAATGCTAGTATTAAAAAAAATTTAAAAGCAAACATAGGCCAGAAGTCATTTGTACACCTCAGTAGATTTTTAGAATATATGACTTTAATGGGGTTTGATAAAGAAAGCAAGTTTTGCTACTGCAGACAGCTTGGTGATATTGTATACAATGGTAGGGCAAGGTCAGATCACAATCTATTAAGCCCACTGCACACAATATGTTCATACAGTTGAACTTCCTTGGAGATAATATTCTGAATTTGGGGGAGGGAGGGAAGAGTACGTTTTGGTATACATAAACAGTAATAACTTTCTAAGTTGATAGGTGGTTCTACAGCTCTATGATACACGCTGCCATAGCCCATTAGTGTTCTCTTCCCTCAAATTTCAGCACTTGTCATGTAACATAGTGGAGAATTATCCAGTTACTACAAGGTGTTATGGACAAATTGCAAAATTTGTGAAAGGGTAATTTCAAAATTTTTATTGCAGTTTTTCTTACTTGCAAGTTTTTTCAGTTAGCAGAGAAATTTGTGTTCTTGGCTACTCTCCAGTATCATCAATAATTGATAATGAATCCATCATTGGTAGACCTGCAAATTCTATTTTCAGTATTGAATTTGAAAGCATTAATAGCAGTGGCAGCTTATGACTTACAAGTTTGGGAGGGTGGCAGGTGATGTTTTCACATTAAACATGCTTTACACGGCAGGTTTTATTCTATAGTTTACCAGAAAATATATGTAAACACAAAGAACCATATATACTGAAATACTCTTGCATATAATTTCTCAATTCAATTGACTGCATGCATTTTTCATTGCATACAAAATTCTGTGCATTAGTGAAATTCTGAAATAAAATGTGCAATAAAATACATCTATCAAAACTAGCATAAATTAAACTATCTTAATAATTACTGATTATGCCTTTCAGTAGCAGGAACCCTTGAACCATTTATATCATGTGGTGCACCCATACTTTAATGGAGGTAGCTTACACAACACGTCCTTCCGAAGACTGTACCAAGCTAATATGCACATATGTGAATCACAGCACTGCATGTGAGCGTTGTAATGTGAAGTGCAAATAAAAGCTACAAACATAAATTTTAGTATAAGAAATTTATTGCTTTTGTGCTCTGAATTGTTTCATCTATACAATGCTGTACTTTAAATTGCACTATAACATAAGAATTTAACTTAATTTAAAATTAATTCATATAACAGAATTAAATGTTAGACAGGACTGAGTACAGTTCTTTATATGGCACTGGTAGCAAAGTTGAATGACTCCATAAGGAAAAGACGTGGAGAAAGAATCAATGGTAAAGTGCCTCGGACTTCCGCATGTCTCACCTCTAACAGTACCCACAAACACAAGGATTTCCAGATGGACTTGATGTAGTGTAAAATGCACTCTGTAATGAAAACATATGCACTACTCACTGCATAAGCATTGCAAAAAACATTTCCAAGAAAACAAAATCTATAAACAAAATCGGAAAATGCCGAAATTTATACAGCTGTGACGTCTGATGAAGCCCTTTCCTTTCCTGCTTTTAATCTTTATTTGTGGATCCTTTATTTTGGGTAGGGCACTGCCCTAGGGCCCTCCATCATGAGGCGCCACTAATTACTAAACAGTAAAAATTCGAGACTACATGATAAACCTTCAGAGCACACAAAGCAGTTTTATCAGCTTAATCAACAGAAGAAGTGTTGCTATGATCATTTAAGTATTAATTTAAGTATGCATTAAAACCAAATATGATAAAAAAATACAAATATACAAATACAAAAATACAATAGATACAGATAAAGTCACAAGAGTTGTCATAATCTTCTGTGTTGAAAAAGGCTAAATGTTGCAAATATGATACATATTTAAAATCAAAAGAATATGAAGTTGGTATATAATTGATGCACAACTGTGACATTTTAACCTTGTTTACGAAATACAGATGTCGCATTATATTTGACAGGTCACAGCCTATTACATTTGCCAATTCTGGGGTTGAGTGACATGAATTATGCATTCTAGCATTTACTCAGACTTTCTTTAAGCCCAGTCCTTCTAAACATTCAGACACACTCACACCCCCTTACAGGTATCCATATACATTGCAGAAATGCTTCATATTAAATCTGCTACCTTTATGTCTGTGTCAAACTCAAAACGGCAGAATTTATTGGTTGTTCAGTAGTGCTTGTTTTCTTCCACTTGATATTGCATTTTCTTTTACCTACAAAAAGCACTATTTTTCTTTAAATCAGAAAAATTAAAACCCTAATGACAAGCATAACATTCTAATGACAAGCATAACATTCTAATGACAAATTACAATTTGTAAACAAAACTCCTAACTCTACAGAGTTACTATTCTTAAAAAGCTACAAACATGTATCAACCAAATATTAAGTTTTTGCACAATAGATACTGTGACTGAGCTCTCATAGGCCCTCCCACTGGAGTGTTCTCCAGTGCCAGATGGCATAGAAATAGGGAAGAGAGAAGGGGAGGTGCTCTCAGCTAATGAACAGTCCAGAATGCTAATAAGGACACAAGGAGAAGCTTCCAGACCTCCTCTTAACTAGTATCTACCAAACCTGGAAGACTTGTGCAGGTATAAAACTGAGTGTATTCACCGCTCAGCTAGGTGGTTGTGAGGCAGTTGGGCCAGGGTTAAAAATAAGGGTGATATGATGGCATATTGCACAAAAAAATTATTATACTTTATTTTAATATTCATAACATTTACTACTACTACGACAACCAAAACACCTGCAAAAATCTGGTGTGTTGTATTCACTACTCACTTTTCTACAAACTATTCCTAAAAAGCTTATTCTTCTACTTGTTAATAGAGATCAACTTCCATCACACACTTTCATATTTCGTTGTGGGTATAAGAAGAATATAGCAGGCTAAAGTGATAGTCAAATCTTTTGGTGTCATTCTCCATGGTCTAAAGGTATCATGCTAGCCTCTAGTTCCCAAGGTCACGGGTTCAAACCCGGCGGAGGGCAATGGATTTTTTTGGGCGTAAAAATTCTTAGCATGGCTTTCCTCAGAAGGGAAGTAAAGCCAGTGGTCCCATATCCTAGATTTACACCATGTAAAAGACCCTCAAGCCTGATAAATAGGCATCTGAGCAAAATTTCCAGTCTTTCACACCCAATATAAAATGGGATGCTAAGAACCATAGTAGTTAAAGAGCGTCCATAAATAAAGCTGAGTAAAATTCAAATCTTTTGATCACTAGGTGATTGCATTGAATTTCGTTCCCTTTTTATGAACATGAAGGGAGAATGAATAACGATTTGCAATTCAGAAAAGTATAAAAATTTCAACACTCAAACCAATAACAAGGAGTATCTCAGAAATGGTTAATGGCACAAAAAAATTATAGATTGCTTTATGAGATCTGCATTTTCTGGGGAGTAAAATTTTGTCTATCTCTTTATGGTTTACCAATTATACCTAAGTCATTCAGAATGTAGAGGTCTTCACAGGCTATTCCTAGAAAATTCAAAATATACATTTTATTTGTCATGTAAATATCTTAAATATATAATAAATGAATCAAAATCATCAGAGCCAGTTTTGAGAAAATAAAAGATAATGTCAGTCTCCATAAGTAGGGTTAGTTTGGAGTGGGGAATTTTCTTGAAAATCTTTGTGTTGAAACCTTGGAAATAAAACATCAAGTTTGGTATTTAAAGACTTTCATTTTTGAGTAATGCTGTTCATAGAAACACACACACACACACACACACACATGCAAGACTTTTTCTAAAAATGTTTTTTTTTATTCATGAAGCCTCAACACATGTATATACATAGTGAAATCTCGGTATCGAATTTTTGGGTGGAATGCATACTTCCTCTACCTGCTACAGGTAAGTATTAGAAAAAGTAAAAATATAGAAGTACTGAAAAATCTGGACCAAAAGCAGCATATATCTCTGAAACAGTTGATCCCACAAACAATTTTATACAGACATAAATTGTATATTTCAACGAGATCTGCATTTGTCTGTAGTAATTTCTTATATGTCAGTAGGTATAATAGAGTGATGCTGGCGCAGCAAGTGGTAATACATGGGAGAGATAGGGAAAACGAGGAGAGGTGCTAGGGAGGCTGGGGTTGAAGGTGTTCGAGGGCATCCTGGGAACAATTTAGCATGCATTGGAGATTGAAGCAATAATATTCGTCCGAAAAGACATTATGATAATAATAAGAAGAATAAAGATAATATGAAGGATTAGGAAAGGAGGATATAAAAAGGGTAACGACTAAGATTAAGAAAAGAACAGAAACTGATAAATAAAACGAAGTTAAATAAAATAAATCATGAAAATAAGACGTATGAAACCGCGTATTTCAGAGCGAGCAGAGACCAGCGAAAACCCTAAACATTAGAAATGCTTCACGAACAAACAGGCGAGGCCATTAGCAAGCACTTAACTACATAGAATTTGTGAAGGAAGGAAAGAACCCACAGGAAAGAGATACAAGAGACTGGAAATCCCAGATGCAGTCATCCGCACAGAAAAGTAAATAAGGCGATAATGTTTGACGCGGTGAAGGCAAACTTTATAATTGCAGTAAACCAATTGGAGTGAAATTTATAAAAAATAACCAACGAGAAGTTATAAAAGTCACGTGCCTAGAAAAAAGGTTGAACGAAAATAGAAAATGGGAGGAGACTAGAAAATTATATCGGACGGGAGAGCGGATTGAGACGTGTGTCACATCGATTACTTCGTGTCGAACATCGGGTCTGACTTCATGTAAAATTTCGTGTCAAGATAGAGTCGGGGAGATCGCGTCGCTCCGTGGACGAATAGGCGTGCAGAAATGGATATAAATTCACAGCGATGAAAACAGTAACTTTAGAATTTTTATCTTCAGAAGGGGAATAGGAAAGGGGAAGCATGCAAATTTAAGTTCAGGATTGTAGACGGGGTCGTCTTGTGTGACGGGGATTGGGGAAGAGATTCAAACAGTGTGGATTATCGCAGTAAAAAGGATAGCGAAGGAAAAATTCAAGTGTCATTCTTCTCCTATCCACACTCCCTGAGAGAAGATCTCATAACCCAACCAGCAACCCATCCTCTATCCTGAGCAGCCGGCAAAGTAAACCTCCGAATCAGAAACCCTCCACCAGGCCAAACAACTATAAACCATCTCGCTACAAAATGGAACCCAACGTGTCATACACCCACATTTAGTCCCTTACCTACCCAACATCAACATCACATTTGTGCAACTGAGAACGTCTCCCAGGATTATAGCAGCACGCAGCCCATCACAGTACAATACCAGCCCACCAGGAGGTAAACCAGGACACTACGAGTAAGTACATTACAATTTACCAGCCCAACTGTGGTGTAAAACTACACAGTGGACAGTGGATGTTACTCCGTAGTGGGAAATCATTGCACGACACAATGGAGGACGCCCCTACAGAGGAACGGACACTTACGGTGTCTAATCAGCAGAAACAAACCCCGGGAACCCCTTCCACCATAGAAACAATACTCCAACATATGCTCATGCAATTTCAACAACTGGAATCTCGTATCACCTCCCAAGCTGAAACTTTAAACTCAGAAATTACCTCCCAAGCTGAAACTTTAAACTCACAAATTAGCTCCCAAGGTGAAACCTCAATTCACAAATAACATCACAAGGAGAAACAATAAATTCCTAACTAGCAGCACAGAGGGAAACCCTAACCCAGCTAGAAAGTAGATTAATGACCCATGTTGAGGCAGTATTTTTAACACTTAAATGATATCAGTCTAATTATATAATGTAAAATATACTAACAGTCCGCCTTCAAGCAATATGTGTATGTAATAATATATAAAATGTATGTAACAGTCATTGTATTATATTTATATTATTATGTACATGTATAATAATGTTATGTGAGTGTATTACGTAATTTAACAATGTAGGAGCTTTGAGAATAGAAGCAAACTACGTTTCGTAGCATACAGAATTATAAAGTAGAAGCCGAAAGTTGCTAACAATTAGGTAACCTTGAGACAACAATAAATTAGAAAGTTTAATAATGCTACTAATAATTCTTGGAACAATAATGTACTACTTAAAACAGTATGTAAATAGCCAATTAAAAACTAGAAAAGCTTTAAGTTAAATAAAAGTATTCTATTGGAGTAGGATTAGCCAATCAGAGACTTGAAATAGAGTAAATTTACAAATTCAGGTGGCAGACGCTACAAGACAGCGTTCCCAACCAGACGCTAGAAGGCAGCGTTCCCGAGCAGTTCAATTTTATACGTATTCGGAGTGAGACAAAAAATGCATTACGGTGTGAATAATATAAAGTTTAAGTGTGAAAAATACAATTAAGAATAATCTCACAGCTCTACAGTAGGACATATCAATGAAGTGTTATTTATTCGTGTGAAGGATTAATAAAAACTAAGTACAATGCAATTATAATTTGTCTAAGCCTTGTTCTTTAGCCGTACTACCCCTGCTAAGAGATACGTGTTTCTGCAAATTACTACTGACGCAACCGAGGCATATATTCATAATATTCAAATAAACATTAAAATAAAAGTTAAAAGTAAACGTGGGGTGAAGGCCACCGGAAACTTTGTACCGTACGTGGGGCGAACACTCCAAGAAACATATCTCCCGCAATACATAGTGCAAACAGCAGCAATAACACTCTCAAGTTTGGCGCCCAACTACGTGCGTGGTCTAAACAACTTCAAGTTTGGCTGCCCAACAGTGGGACTGCAACTACTTCAATGTGCAAGAACTAGCAGCTCAAGGAGAAATACTAGACCACAAATTTCGGGTAAATTAACTGCAAAATTCCAGGAACACCAAAACCAACTACAAGAACATGTTAACAAGCAGGCACAACCAGGTAGAAGCTATTAGCTTCGGGCAGACCTCATTAAGGGCGGAGGTAATTACGATTCGCACCGATGTTCAAGATGCGTGTTCAGAAATTCAATCTTTAAAGGGGAGGATCATCCAACTGTCTGCTGACCATGTAAACAAAGATTAGCTGAGTTGTGATTTGCGAGCGGCCTGTGAGGAAATAAACGGAAATGTTAATGCAGAATTGCAATCAGAGAAACGGTACAGAGCACAGCATCACAGGCAGCAGCAGCGCACAACTCAGCATTACAACAAATAGAAATACACTCGCGTGAGTTGGCACAGGTGAAAGCAAATATTGAACAACGTCAAAAGGCCATAATAAACCAAAATGCTAGTAGCCATGCCACCACCTCTCGCGAGGGAGGTATAGCGGGAGCGCAAAACGCAACACATTTGTCGCTTGCATCACCGCAAACACAATCTTCCAGTACAGCTCATGAGGAGTCAACATACTCAAATTTGCACGCTTACCCGATACATTATAACCTATTGAACGAAATTGCTGTACCACAATTTAAAGACGTTAGGGACAATGCCAAACGGTACATTATGGACCTAGATTCATATTTCGAGCTCAAACAGGTCCAGACACCTTGAAACTACTCATTGTCAAAAGGGGGCTCCAAGGGCGGGCAATCTCTTGGTTTCGCTTAACGATCAGCGACCACGCCACCTACAGAAATTTTAAGAACTTATTCTTGTCAAAGTACTGGAACACAACAACCCAATACGCGGTCCGTATCAGAATCAACAACGGAAAATATGTACCAGGGCGTGGACAACCTCTAATATATTACTTTCTAGGCCTGGCACAGCCGAGTTTGCTGTTAGACCCACCCATGCAGGAAACTGAATTTGTACAGCTCATTGACCGACCTTCCCAGACAACATTAGGAACAACCTAATAGTAGCAAGGGCGTTACAGGGTCAACAGAACGGTTGCTCTGAAATTAGAGCACTGACTAACAGTTTCAGTGGGTTGAGGGCACAATGCACATATCAGAATAGAACAGGACCATACTATCACCAACATAACAGGTACGACGACAGGGGAAACTACTACCCCAGCCACAGGAGCGACAACCCCTCTCCGCAGGGCCCACCAAGAGACAACTACAGACAACATTATATAAACTATGTGCGCGTAAAGGGACAACGCCGACAACGCACACACTGGGGAGGCAACCCCTTAGAACACCAAGATTACGAACCCCGTCCGGACATGAGACAGAAACCCCCCTAGAGGACAAACACAGCATACACAGGGCCGCCCAGAGTACAGCTTGGACGCACCACAATGGCCATATGATGACCGTCGACCGCCAGTAGATAACAACCCGCGAGCGAGCAACACAAGAAATGAAAACTCACAAGGACAACAAACGGGCGCCATTAAGAAACAGACATGGTTCAGCCGTGACAACAATGGGGCAACGCAGCAGGATAGCGCATCCGGTTCAGGCAACACAGACACAGCGTTAAACTACAATGGGGTGACGATAAATTCCCGCCTGTGGGGCCCCTAGCTCTTTGCAACACAGGGAACAATAACACAATACGGAAGGCAGACAAAGTGACATTATAGACTCACCATAAGTAACATTATACATAGACGGCGAAGCATTCGGGCTATTGTAGATTTCGGAGCCATGGCTTCCTTGTACAGCCTGAAATTTTATAATCATATTCTATCGAGGGGAACAAAATTACAAACGCTACCGGTCAGGAATGTTTGTGCAATTTTAGCCATTGGGCGGAAGAAGACCCGAATACAAGTAATTTTACCTTTCAGTATCAATGATATACAATTACAATACATTTTCCTTGTCGTGCCGCACTTAGTGACACAAATATTTATCGGTAGCGACTTATTATCAGAATTTAGATCAAACATTAACTATAAAACAAAGGAGCTGATATTGACAAAAACAGACAATTACAAATTTTCTTCAAACGACAGGTAACACGCCGCACTTAACAGAGGGGAAAAAGACATTCACCAAAACCGGCTTTTCGTACAAGTAATTGGCCTGGATGATGAGATTTGCCTAGCGCAAATAGAGGTAGACGAAGCATTTAATGAAGATGAGGAAATAGATTATATCGAAGAAAATAGGGTCAACGAATATAATGAAAATGAAGAAAGGGATGATTATGATATAAAGAACGGCAGAGGCGCAGATGCAATATGGCCCGCCGACTCACACTTTATTAATATAGAACAATACCTGTACGGGGAACCGGAAACCCAGCGAATTAGGGAAAGGATAGAGGCCAAGGTAAATGACATTTCAGCCCTCAGTAAGGAACAGAAACAAACCTTAGCAAAATACTGTGGGACAATAGAGCAGCATTTACAGAAAAAACAGGCGGTTGCAAGAGTTTCGAGTATTCATTTGAAATCAAACCAGTTCCCCCATGGAAATACAAGTGCAGGAACATGCCAATCAATCTACAGGAGGCAGGAAACTCAACAATACAGGAAATGATAGAACAAGAAATTATCCAACCTTCCAGTTCACCATATATCAACCCCCTGTGCGTTGTTACAAAGAGCTCGGATAAAGTCCAAATAACCATCGATGTCCGTCACCTGAACACCTTTATAATACCCAATAACACCAGAACACAAAGCATAGAATACATTTTAGCAGGAATAGGAAAGAAAACATAGTTTTCATGCCTGGACCTGATCAATTCATATTTACGGATCACATTGGCTCCCCATCTTAGAAAATACACAGGTTTTATTTACCAGAGGAAAGTGCTAGAATCTTTGAGGATTCCCTTTGGTCTTTCGGTGAGTGGCTGTGGTTTTCTGCGATCTACGGATAGAATATCCGGGAACACTGCACAAGAATACCTAACACAATACATTGACGACTTCCTTATACACAGTAACAACATTGAGAATCACCTACAGCACATCAACATTGTCCTCACGAAGATTAGAGAAAATGGTATGACACTTAACCTAAATAAAACTATACTTTTTAGCCAAGAAATAAAAATTTTGGGGTACATTATTTCGGAAAAAGGCATGGCACCAAACCCCGGACGCATTAAAACAATTCAAGCAATACCGCCCCCAAGAAATGTGAGGCAGCTGGAAAGTTGCTGGGTATACTACAATACGAGGCTCGCTTCCTCGCAAATTATGCCCGAGCGGTAGCGCCCTTGCGAGAACTACTGAAAAAAGGGACGCGCTGGCGATGGACCGCAGAACATCAGGTAACCTTAACACAGTGAAAGAACTGTTTGGAAAAGCCATTTTATTAGAAAGACCAAACATAGACCTGCCCTTCCACATATATTCCGACGCAGCCATTACTGGTTTTGGTGCAATTTTATGCCAATACGATGATAAGGGGGAACAACATATTATTAGTACAGCATCGCGCACTTTGACATCGACAGAGAAATCAGCCGAAATCACAGAGCTAGAAATTTTCACAATATATTTTGCACTACAAAAATTCAGACACTATATATATAGTAAACCAATTACAATTTACACCGACCACGTTAGCCTTTCGTTTATAAAAACCTGCAAACTTGTCAGTTCAAAGATAGCCCGATATGCACACGAAATAACGGCGTACAATGTAAACATCAAACACATTCCTGGGAACAGCAACATTTTGGTGGACACGCTCTCATGAATTGGAAACAGAGAAGGAATTCCGGAATGCCTGGGACATACATGAAGAGAAGTAGAAATTCTCCGAATTGAACTCTATTCAACTAGCGAACTCGTCAAACAGGTTAAGAACCTTCGAATACTGCAACAAGACCCGAAGCTGGCAGCCTTAATGAGGGAGGCGAAAGACATTACACCTGACCTCAATGAGTCAATAGGGATGCAAACGGCATTCTCTACAAGTTACAACTCTCGGAACACCCAACATGGCTGACTTACGCGCCGAGTGCTTTAGAGATGTCGATAATTGACACTTTTCACACAATAATGATACACGCAGGATCTGAGGAGACATGTACCTCGATACAACATTTTTACATACCAAAACTCCACAGAAAAGTCAGACAACATTTGAGCGAGTGTGATATATGCCAAAAATGTAAGCCGCTAAATGTTAAGTACGATACGCCACCACAAAGCACCATCAGGGACAAACCCTTATCACTAACTGCAGCAGATGCGCATGGCCCCCTACCTTCAGGCGCGGGAGGCATGCGATACATCTTTGTAACGGTGGATGTATTTTCAAAATATGTAAAATTGTACCCAATGAGAAAATTAACTAGCGCGGCATGTACAAAGAAATTATTACATGAGTACATACCAAAGTAGGGAAAATGCAATCAATACTTATTGATAACGCCTCTGTTCACCGCGGAAAACACTTCGTAGACAGCATAAGAGCCCAAGGGATAAAGATCTATCACTCCACTGCTTACCACCCACCATCCAATCCATGGGAGAGATATATGAGGAACTTGGTAAGTTTTTAAAGACTTTTATGCCATAAGAATCACGCATCCTGGGTAAGTCATATATCAACAATCGAAAGGACGTTTATCGAAGTTCCAAACACCAATACAGGTATTACACCCCTACTTCTGCAAACAGGACAAGAGCCTAATAACCTCATAGGTCGCACAGGTAGACAAAATAAAACATTTTATGACCGAATCAAGCGACGCATAGAACAAAGAAATAAACACTAGAAAAGACATAACAAGGTATGGAATCCGGAAGGGGGAAATATAGTATTATACAGGGCACACCATAAATCATCCCTCCTCAAGAGAGAAACTATCAAGTTACATTTGATGTGGCTCGGACCAGCAAAAATTTGTAAAGAATTGAGTGATCTCTCTTTTGAGATCCAAAATCCACGCACTTTAAAGATTATTGGTAAACACAATCTAGCATAACTAAAACCGTATCGATCGCCTACAACACGACTGGAAAAATGTCTCATAATGCATCGCGGGCAATGTCTCTGAGCAGATGAAAGATATAAAATAAACTATATTTTGAGGCAGTATTTTATATGACAATATTGTGAATGCCAGAGTGATTGTAGTGTAAACTAACATTATTGTATGACAATGATTTTAGATGTTTGTTAGCCATAAGCATTGTTAGGAAATAAGTTTACACGGCATCACTGAAACTGACAATAGAGTGGGTAACAATGAAGCGAGGGGGTGAGTTGTTTATCACTAAGAAGAGACAAACAAATGACGTCAAGGTAGCGTGCTTTTCTTTAGAAATGGAGGGAATATCTTCCCTAGAGCATATCTGTTAGTAATTATGATTGGCTGACAAAACAGACGCTAATGTTGGCGCGATTTAGTAACCAATAGAGCTCTATTATAATGTTTAGGCATATCGAGGTGAAGGAGTATAAATTCTCGAGCCATAAGCATGTTTCACGCAGTTCAAAATAATCATTCGCGAGGTACACATCACGCAGTTCTAAGAAATCTCTCGTGAGGTACACATCACGCAGTTCTACAGAATCATTCACGAGATACACGTCGCGCAGTTCTACAGAATCATTCACGAGGTACACATTACGCAGTTCTCAGCAAACTCTCGCGAGGTACACATCACACAGTTCTAAGGAATCATTCGCGAGATACACATCACGTAGTTCTACAGAATCTCTCGCGAGGTACACATTACGCAGTTCTACAGAATCACTCACGAGGTACACATCACGCAGTTCTCAGCAATCTCTCGCGAGGTACACATTACGCAGTTCTACAGAATCTTTCGCGTCGTAAAGTTAGTTACAAAATGTGAAGTACGCGACAACTATTGCGACAGTAATTACATTCGGAAATATAACAGTTTCAGTCAGGCGTGTATCAAGATTAAAGATGTGAAATTAATTAAGTGTGACGGCAATAAAAGTGTAAAAACAAATTCTTTTATCAGTGTTATCTTTTAGTAACAACTCCTTTCCATTTACACGCCCTGCTCAGAGATATTGTCTCGACTGAGTAATAATAGCTAGCCGGAGGACAAAGAACCCAAAATTCAGAATAGTAAAACAATAACAGGCGCTCAGCAAATAAGATAACACGAACAGATTACCGCGACAAATGGCTCCCAGAACGTGGGGCAAAATAACCAGGAAGGGGCGAAATAACCATGAAGGGGCGAGATAACCAGAACGTGGAGCGAATGGAGCAGTGCAATTAACTACAAGACGCATATCCCAGAAGCAACCACCAGAACGACGGACGACGCGGATGAGAGGACATCAGCGACTACGAGAACAGAAGACAACAGTGGAATTCGACACCAAGACAGCGAGACGACGTAGATCTATGATACTGCGACGCAGATGCGACATATATATTTATATATATCTAGGAGAGAGGGGCAGGAAGCTGGACATCAAAGCAGCATCATCAGATAGCATCATAAAGGTTAGAAAATTGAAAATTTTATGTGTATCCTAAAACAAACAAAAATTGTGAGAAATTAAATGTTGTTGAGAAGTGGAAGGATTAAGAAAACAATGTCTACTAATAATACTGTAGAAATAATTATGGAAGGGGATAATGTAACATTTAGCCGTAATTCAACGCAGGTTATGGAAAATAGCTCAAACAATGTAGGTTTTGAGTGAGGAAATATCAGTGAAGAAAGTCAGAATAGAATAGCAGGTCAGTCAACTCAAACATCTGGGATTGTTGTAAATATTTCAGGGCAGGTAGCCGGCGACAGAGATAGATATATTAGACATGTGGGTCAGAGTATTGTACTAAACAGTGGTAAAGTAACTGTAACGGGTGGTGAAAATGAAGGTTTATAAAGGGATATAAATGCAGCAGGAAATGTTAACTTTGATGCTAGTATGATGATGGAAATGCTGAGAAATTTTACAGATCGATTAGAAAGGAACATGGGTAAGAGTAATGAGAAATTAGAACAAAAACTAACTCAGAGTAATGAGAAATCAGAGCAAAAATTAAATCAAAACATGGAAGATTGGTAGGAGCTAAGAACAAAAACTCAGAGTAATGAGAAATTAGAGCAAAAATTAAATCAAAACATGGAAAATATTGGTAAGAGTAATAGGGAATTAAGGGAAGAAATTGAAAAGAAATTTATGGAGCTAGATAGTAGTATGATAAGAATGAGAAATGAAAATAAGGAAATAATAGCAAGTGAGATAGGAAAATTTCCAAAGAAAATGTCAGACATGAGCAGGGAAATATCTAACCAAAAAAGTGAGGTTAATAATAGAATTGAACATGTTGATGTAAAATGTACAGAGTTAGGTAGCAGAATGAATAGCATTTCAAGTGAGCTAAGAGAGATGATGGAGGCTACGAATGCAGATTTAATTCAGGTGCAAGTTAATTTCAGAGGGGAGATATCTGAAATTCAGAAGGAGTCGGAAACACAAAGAAATGAGTTGTCCGAAGAAGTTAAAGTTTTGTCTATAAATTTGGATCAAAAACTAACTTCTGAAATTAACCAGCACCAAGCTGTTCAAAATGAAAACAATAGAAAATTGGAACAAACACATATGAATTATGTAACCCAGCAACCCGAAAAACCATTGGAAAGTTCCATATTGAGATGCTGAAACAATACAACATTGAGGATAAAGATGAAATATAAGACCAAGAAGATGAAAAGTAAATTCAGGATAAGTAACGTTGAACTGCAGAACAAAGTATTGGAATGTAAGAGGGTTAACGTTATATATGTCATAAGAAAGGATAAATAAATTCAGGACAAAATAAATGTTTAAAGGGGGAGAAGAACATTTTCTTAGTAAACTGTAGCCACATTTGAAATGAAGCATGTAATAAGGATAATTTAATATCATATGAAAGTAAAAGTATTTAGATATAATTCAATGAGTATTGTAAATATAAAGTACAAAACAATAAAAAACGGTAAAGATAATTAAAGCCAAACCTTTATATAGCACACAGATAATGTGAAATTATGTCTTAGAATTAAGAGATGTAAATATATTTGTGTAGAGGATGAATATTTTGGTAAGTATGTTCAATAATTACAAAATGAACCAGGGTAAAAATCTTGAGTGTATAAATTTTTATGTCAATAACCTAAGAAAGTATAACCATTTTGTAACAGTGACCTAAATAGTTCAGGGTACAGTATTTGCTGTATATAAAAAACTTGTAATGTCAAATGTATATATAAACACATTAGACCCGAGCCAGTGAATAGTGGCGAGAAAAAGGCAAGAAGTACAGCGTGTGTTAAATGCGTGTGCAGTGTTACGTGCAAGTGATAAATACCGTGTGTTACAAGATTCAGGAGACTAAAAACCCAATTATAAAATTTCCAAAAAATGTTGTAAATATTTATAATTATGTTTCGAGTGGGGCATATGAGGCAGTATTTTATATCACAACATTGTGAATGTCAGAGTGATTGTAGTGTAAACTAACATTATTGTATGACGATGATTTTAGATGTTTGTTAGCCATAAGCATTGTTAGGAAATAAGTTTACACGGTCTCACTGAAAATGACAATAGAGTGGGTAACAATTAAGCGAGGGGGTGAGTTGTTTATCACTAAGAAGAGACAGACAAATGACGTCAGGGTAGCGTGCCTTTCTTTAGAAATGGAGGGAATATCTTCCCTAGAGCATATGTGTTAGTAATTATGATTGGATGACAAAACACACGCTAATGTTGGCACGATTTAGTAACCAATAGAGCTCTATTATAATGTTTAGGCATATCGAGGTGAAGGAGTATAAATTCTCGAGCCATAAGCATGTTTCACGCAGTTCAAAATAATCATTCGCGAGGTACACATCACGCAGTTCTAAGAAATCTCTCGTGAGGTACACATCACGCAGTTCTACAGAATCATTCACGAGATACACGTCGCGCAGTTCTACAGAATCATTCACGAGGTACACATTACGCAGTTCTCAGCAATCTCTCGCGAGGTACACATCACGCAGTTCTAAGGAATCATTCGCGAGATACACATCACATAGTTCTACAGAATCTCTCGTGAGGTACACATTACGCAGTTCTACAGAATCACTCACGAGGTACACAACACGCAGTTCTCAGCAATCTCTCGCGAGGTACACATTACGCAGTTCTACAGAATCTTTCGCGTCGTAAAGTTAGTTACAAAATGTGAAGTACGCGACAACTATTACGACAGTAATTGCATTCGAAAATATAACAGTTTCAGTCAGGCGTGCATCAAGATTAAAGATGTGAAATTAATTAAGCGTGACGGCAATAAAAGTATAAAAACAAATTCTTTTATCAGTGTTATCTTTTAGTAACAACTCCTTTCCGTTTACACGCCCTGCTCAGAGATATTGTCTCGACTGAGTAATAATAGCTAGCCGGAGGACAAAGAACCCAAAATTCAATATAGTAAAACAATAACAGGTGCTCAGCAAATAATATAACACGAACAGATTACCGCGACAATTTAAAGTATAAAACGCAAGGTATATATAGTGTGTATAGCAAAAATAAATAAATAAATCAAAGACAAACAACTCAATTGAGTTAACAAGTACGAGAAGGACAGAATGATTACTAAGAGATGTATCATAAGAAGGAAGCATGACGCATATTGCCATATCAGAAGGGTATTATTATTGTTAAACGTGTCGATTTGGGGAAGCCATTGTAATACTTTAAATAGATTAAGCTTACTTTACATGTAACCAACACCGCACAAAGGCGGGCAACAAAAATGAAAATTTTGAAAACGTAAATATTTTCTTGAAAAGGAAACAAGAAAGCAGCTAGAAAAGACACCGAATTAACAAAGGAGTTGCTAGGGAAACAAACAAAATCGTGTCAAAGATCAGAACTTTTTAATCAAATAATTCGTATATAGATGTTCACTTGCTTTGTATTGCAGTAAATAGCTTAATTATATGTGATTTTCAATGCCTGTACAGGGTTCTTTCTTTTTCATGTTATGATTGTTATTATTAGTAAGTACACTAAAGAAGATTTAACTTTACGTTGTTGTAGCTTCACGTATGGAAAGCCAATTTGAAGGAAGTTAATTTTAGGTGTTGTATTGTAGTTCGACTGTTGGGGAGCCAAACTTGAAGTAGTTGCAACCACGTACGGTACAAAGTTTCCAGTAGCCTTCGCCCCAACGTTCACTTTCCGGTGGCCTTCGCCCCAATGTTTAAGAATCAACTTTGTGTTTTTTATGTTTTCTTTAAATATTATATATATTTATGTTTGCCTCGGCTGCGTCAGTAATAATTTGTAGAAACTTGTATTTCTTAAAAAGGTGTGATGCGGCTAAAGAATGTAGGCTTACACAAATTATAATTTTTGCTTTACTCCATTTATTAATCCTTCACACGATTAAATAACACTTCACTTATATAGAGATCTGTGAGATTATTTATTAACTACTTGCACTTTTTAACACGTAAACTTTATAATATTCTCGCCGTTATGAATTTTATGTCTCACGCTCAATACGTATTTAAATGCATGGGAACGCGTCTCGCGTCCGGTTAGGAACACTGTCTACAAGCAACTGGCTTCTACCGCCTGAATTTGCAAATTTCATCTATTTCAAGTGTTTGATTGGCTAATCCCACTCCAATAGAATACTTTTATTTAACTTTTAGCCTTTCTACTTGTTGATTGGCTATTTATAAACTGTTTTAAAATATTACGTTATTGTTTCCAAGAATTACTAGTAGCTTTATTAAACTTTCTAATTCATTATTGCCTCAAGGTTACCTCATTGTTATCTCATTGTTAGCAACTATGGAGCTATATTCTCACAGCTCCTACATTATTAAATTACGTAATGCATTTAATAACATTATTATACATGTATACAATAATATAAACATTAATACAATGACTGTTACATACATTTTATATATTATGTTATACACATATTGCTTTAAGGCGGGCTGTTATTGAATTTATATTATATAATTAGTCTGAAATCGTTTTACTGTTAAAAATACTGCCTCGACACTCAACTTATTTGTATGTAACCGTAGGATAGACCCTCATGAGCACAACACCGTACCTTAAAAGTACATTTCAGAAAATAATGTTTAATTAGTGTAGATTGGATAGGGATTTGCATAATGTAGGGTCAGACGGACAGGTGGTTCCCATGAAATTCCAAGTTAGAGACAAAAATGAGAACGGAATGTCCTAAGCAGCCAACAACAGTGTGCGACAGTGAAGTGCGTAAAATGCGAGTGAAATAGTGCGCGTAACAAATCACCAGAAGACAAATCACTGGTGTTAGAAAATATAACTGAAAAATGAGTGCAGCCAATAAAAATGTTTCACACTAATGGAAACAATAAATAAATAGGGTCGCTAATACAAAGAACTCAAAGAAACTATACCATGATGTAAATGGCAAAATATATACTAAAATGTACATAACATTTTAGATGGTTATATATGGAATTAAATGTAAGTATTTTAAAACGAATTGAGCCACAAGGCACCGGGAGACAAATTAGCCAGTCTCGGGAGAATCTTTGTAATTTCATTTTCAGGTCTACCATGTAAACAAATGTTATTCCTATGTGTATAAAATGTATCTAACAACAGTTCGTATGAACCAGCACTCGAAAACCTGACACACATAACGGGGGAAAAAGTAAAACAACAACAGGAATAGAAAAGAGACTGTAAGATCATCTGAGTAAATAAATAACCAGAGCTGATTAATTTCAGTGGGTTTTCAGACAAGCCATTAATTTTACCCTGAAGTAAAAAATAAATACCTTACCTGAAGGGCATTTGAAGCAATAACATCCGACCGAAAAGAAATAATAAGAATAGTAATGATAATAATAAACAATAAGATTAAAGATAATATGAAGGATTAGGAAAGAGGAGAATAAAAAGGATAACGACTGAGATTAAGAAAAGAACAAAAACTAATAAATAAAACGAAGTTAAATAAAATAAAACATATGAAAATAAGACGTATGAAACCGCGTATTTCAGAACGAACAGAGACCAGCGAAAACCGTAAAAATTAGAAATGGCTCACGAGCAAACAGGCGAAACCATTAGCAAGCACTTAAGCTACATAGAATTTGTGAAGGCAGGAAAGAACCCACGGGAAAGAGATATAATAGACGGGAAGTCCCAGATGCAGTCATCCGCACAGAAAAGTAAATCAGGCGAAAATAAGGCGATAATGTCAGACGCGGTGAAGGCAAACTTTCTAATTCCAGTAAACCAATTGGAGGTGGAGTGAAATTTCTAAAAATAACCAACCAGAAGTTATAAAAGTCACGTGCCTAGATAAAAAGGTGCAACGAAAATAGTAAATGGGAGGAGATTAGAAAATTATCTAGGACGGCAGAGCGGATTGAGACGTGTGTCACATCAATTACTTCGTGTCGATCATCGGGTCTGACTTCATGTAAAATTTCGTGTCAAGTTAGAGCCGGGGAGATCGCGTCACTCCGTGGACGAATAGGCGTGCAGAAATGGATATAAATTCACAGCGATGAAAACAGTAACTTTAGAATATGTATCTTCAAAAGGGAAATAGGAAAGGGGAAGCATGCAAATGTAAGTTCAGGATTATAGACGGGGTCGTGAAGGCAAGTCTTGTGTGACGGGGATTGGGGAAGAGATTCAAACAGTGTGGATTATGACAGTGAAGAGCCTAGCGAAGGAGAGATTCAAATGTTATTCATCTCCTATCCACACTCCCTAAGAGAAGATCTCATAACCCAACCAGCAACCCATCCTCTATCCTGAGCCGCCGGCAAAGTAAACATTCTCCTAATCAGAAACCCGGCACCAGGCCAAACAACCATAAACCACCCCGCTACAAGATGGAGAAGCAGGGGTATGCGCGTATGCACGTTCGTTGTGAGGGTATGTTGTTCATTACATCTGCTGTACGACATATGTATAATGTAAGAACTTTCTATGATTATATCTAACCTAATCTAGACCCTTTTAACATCATCTATTCTATTCTGTCATTGTCTACCATAACCAAACAAAACCTAATCTAGAGCATCCTCTCGTCATTTATTCCATCCTGTTATCGTCTAACCTAACCTGATAACCATTCTAACTTAACCAGACAATCCTCTCATCATTTATTCCATCCTGTCATTATCTAGCCTAACCTGATATCAACCATTCTAATCTAGACAATCCCTTATCATCTATGCTATCAATCCATCGCCTACCCCAAATCTCACCCCGAACATCCTAACCTAACCTGAGCTATGCAACACTAACCTAACGTAACCCAACCGATCCTAACAAAGCAAACCTAATCTAGAACAACCCTCTCACTGTCTAAATGACGAGCCTCTAATCACCTAACGTATCCATACATCAGCTACGTCACAAATTAGTAATTTTGGGGGCACTTTAATTGTCATTTCAAGTCCTTTAAAGATATTGTACCCACATTTACAGGCTTTCTAGTCACTGGAGAAGGTATTTTAGTGCATATCAAGGATGTTTTGGAGACATTTTAAAGCCCTTTTACGGCCATTTTTACAACGACGCAGGTATTTCAGGGTGTTGGTGCAGACATTTCGAAGGCATCTTAGCCACTGGTGAAGTTATTTCCGGTTATTGATATAAGCTTTTAGCACATTTTGGATCACTGTTCGGGACATTTAGGGACACCTTGACGGTGTTTCGAAGTATTTTAGAAACTACAGCAGATATTTTCAGGGTACTGCTACAGGTTTTTAGGACATTTTGAAGATATTTTATACAGTTTTAAAGTATTTTTACAGCTTTCTAAGTATTTAGGACATTTTGAAGGTATTTTAGACACTGGAGCTAGTATTTTCTTGAGGGAAGGCACTTTAACGGGCATTTCGCACATTTTGAAGGCATTTGAGGGCGCAGGAATAGGTATTTCAAACTCTAGTAGAAGTATTTTGAGCACTACTACAGGGCTTTAGACCCTTTTTATGAACATTTTGAACGATTTGAAGACATTCTGTTATATTCGATAGCAATTTCACACATTTAACAGTAGCTAGATACTGTTTTCACGTATCTGGTTTGTTTTACAGGTATTTCTATAGTTTTGCAGCGATTTGCTATGTTTTACAAGAATTTTATGGCATTTTCAGATTTTGTTTTACAGTTTTTCAGGATTTTATGTATTTTTTCACTCGTTTTCGATACTTAATAAGAAGTTTGTCCAATGTTACAGTAATGTTTATATGCTTTTAAAGTTCTCTTGTAAATCTTTTGTAAACTTCCGTATCTTGAGTTGCTGGCGTGTAAGACGTTGAGGGATAAACTCTGTAAGGTTTAAGTCTTTCTGGGATATATTCAACTAACCTAGCCTATCCAACACTAACATAACGTAGCCCATCTTCTCATAATCTACTCTATCCTGCCATTGTATAATCAAACCTCACCTCGCACCGAACATCCTAACCTAGGTTATCCAACACTAACCTGCCCTAACCTAATAGAACAAGCCTTATCGTCTACCCTATCCTTGCACCGAACGCCCGAAGCAAACTTGAGCTATCTAACACTAACCTAACCTAGCCTGATACCGACCGTTCTAACCTAAGCTAGACCATCCTTTAGCATCTGTTCTATCCTACCATAGCCTAATCTAACCTCGCACCAAACATACTAACCTAACTTAGACAATCCTTTCATCATCTACTCTATCAAACCACCGCCTAACCTAATCTCACACCGAGCATCCTAGCCTAACCTATCTCAACATAACCTGCCCTAGAACATAGTCTCATCTATTCTATCCTATCATCGTTTACCTTAACCTACCATTCTAGCCTGAAGAAGACCATAACGTAACAAAGCGTGATCAAACATGAGGAAACATGGCCAAAACATGGCGAAAACATGAAAAAAACGTGGCCAAACATGACCAAAACGTAACTGAACGCAACCAACCCACTGCTAAGACAACTTAACCTATCCTAACCTGAAACCGAGCATAATAACCTAAACTAGACCATCCCTTATCATCTATTCTGCATTCGTCTGCCCCAACCTAGCCCGCACATCCTAACCTATCAGAGCTATCCAACACTAACCAAACCCGGCCTTGAGTTCCTTTTAGAGAAATTCCAGTGTTTTATTCGGGCTTTATTATTTGAGAGTCCTAATTAGAAAGTTTTATGCCAACGTAGCTTTATTTCGGAATTTATTTTAGTTTGTTGCTTGGCGTCTCCCCTCTTTTATCTGGCTTGAGACCAGCAACTCCTAGTAGAAGAGTTACCGGCTTCCACTTCCATTATTATTATTCTTTCTTCATGTTTATTCCGGATATGTGTGAGTGATAGTTGAGTAAACTTCCATTTTCTGTAAGCAGACTCACGGAGAAGACCAACATATTGTAGCGATTCCTGGGGCTGTTAGCCCCGGGGGCTGCTTACAACGGGGGCGTAGGTGTGGATGATAGAGCGGATCGGTGCCGGGAAGGGGTACCACAGGGAGCTAATTGAGAACCCTAGGTTTTTATAAAAACTAGTTGCTATATTCAGTAATAGTTTACAGATACTGGTGGCCCCGGCTATGGGGGATACGTGCAAGAGCTTAGACTTAACCACACACCACTTACCCGGAAACCTTTAGCAGGACTTGCAGTTGACACTGATTAAAATGTTAACTAGTTAGTTGGGCATAGGGCCCCTGACGAACGTAACTTCCACGGTGCGGCTTGTCGAAGAGGATTGAGAGTGACGACCCAAATTCTAGGCCAATATAAGTGTACATCTTCTGCAAGCTGACCAAGCGACCCGATCTCCTACGAGACAATTCTTCCTATATTCCAACATCTTTCGACACTTCTTGAGATCTAACGCAATCACCGGACCGCGGTTTGAATCCTACTTGTGGTCCGCTACATTACCTCCGATGGGGACAAATTCCGACTCCGGAATTAAAATGTGAAAGGGAGGTAGCCCTTCATCTTAGGAGTACGTGATCTGTCGCAGTAGAGGATCATTAAAGAAGACAAAATAAATAAATAAATAAATAAGGCCTAGCAACACAGTTGACTGACTGAAAATAAAAGTCGGAAGTCACGGGAAAAACGTTCTTTAGGGTTGGGATATCATAGGGATGTGGTTTCAATGTCTTGGTCCTTCTGCATATCCCTTGATGTTTCCTTTGATCCATATTGCGTGCTAGGAGCCGTACAGCGCGCCTACTTCCTTCCCCTGTGTGTGCTGCTGGCGCTGTGATTCTCACGCCTCGTCTTTCGTCATGCCGAGTTTCCTATCCCCACCACTGGTTATTTTATTTTATCGCCGTCTCTACTGGATTAGAGCCCCGGGCGGTATGAATATTTCCGCCAATCATTGTTGGTGCTGGGGTATTCTATACCCTGGTCTCTTTATTGTTGTCTTCTTGCTTCTCACTGGTCTTTGCTGCTTTGCTCCTGTCAGTAGGGGCGCAGAAGAATGGTTTACAAGATGGATCTGTTTTTGGGACGAAGAAGTACAAGATGGGGCGAGAATTATTTGGTTTTAATGTTTGGGGATGAGTCTGATAATAGGGGCGGGGTATAAATTCCCAAAATGAGTACCCTTGCCGATTATCTTCCATTTTTATAGCCCCATAGCTACTCTCACGCCTAGCTCTTGAAAGAAACGACATCCCTTTTTGTTTGTGTGGGCTATCTAATTATTTAACGGGAAACAATATTTTAAACACTTTTCCGCTCTTTGCTTTCCATTTTTGTTACCTGACCCTTTAGTGCTTCCGTAGTTGCATTTATTTTGGCTTTCCTTCGTTCCTGTCGGTCCGAGTCGCTTTCGTTATAGTAGTAGTCGCGCTGGCTTCCTCCCTACAACATTCCTACACATAAGTGGCACATTAATTCATCGTTTCACAACTAGGCGCAGTAATAGTTTCACGCTCGATTTGTGCACCGTCAAGTTTGCTTAAGCTCCCGACTGACTGAAGCACAGTTACATCACCTTGTATCTGTATGTATATTGAGATATATACGATACATCCATAAAAATAATTCACGTTCTTATCTCATTACTAGTCTACGTTTATCTTACTACTAAGGTGCGTGGGGGAAGAGGGGCTTTATTGCTGAAGGCCACTGCTGGTGTGCTGCACTGATGAGGAATCTGGCTGACAGGTCCCTCGGGATCCCTCTGCTAACAGCGCTGTACTTCCCATGAGGTACAGGCTGGATCTGTGCTGGCTGGGAGGCTCCCAGGATCGGCGGCGTTGATGACTGTGAAGGTGGCGGCGACTGCGTGCGCAGTCCCGGTGTAGCTGCGGTGGATGTCGTATAAGCGGCGGTCGAGGCGTACGTTGCCCCAGGATGTGGCTACTGCATCGATTTCCCCTCCGGGTATGCCGGGGGAGAAGAGGAGGTACCTGCCTTAGCAGCTTTGGCGACTCTGCGTGCTTCTTCTTCGCCATCTCGGAGCTGAGTTCCTCCTCCGGCTGAATGCAGTGCTGCATTCAACCACCAGCCGATGTGCAATGGCTGGGGGATATGTGAGGCTCGCCGCTCCGTCGCGGAATACCCACTATAAAACCCCGCCACGAGTTAGTATGAGATAGCTATTAGTGATTTCGTGCATTTTAGTCGGGTCCCGCATAGCACCCGGTTAGTCAATGAAAGGTGTGTAGCTGGCATACATTGCCGGCTGAATTTTATTTAGAGTGGAGGAGAAAATGATTTAATCACTAACCGCAGCCCCGATGGGAGTCAGGACTGAGAGTGTGGGACTCACTAATAGTCGGCATACCCACTAAAAGCTCCTCCACCGGATGAAAAAGGGAGGAAGGAAAAGTGGAATAAAGCGTGGCTTTGTGCGGTCCCGCATAGCACCCGCGTTAGTATGTGAAGGCTGTTGGCTGCCGCCCTAAGGGCGGGAGCGGGTAAAGGTAATTACTAGGTTGCAACCATGAAACCTGACTGCAACACTAGTGGGAATGGTGAGGGTTTGGAAGAGAATGGAAGATAGAATTGAGGATGGTACTGATGATGACGCTACTGTTGCTGGTTAAACTCCTTGCATTGCTGCAAGAAGTTCGCGACTCTCTCCTGGTTAGTCTGCAGCTTGGAACCAAGAGATGAGACCCGGATGGCTTCGATAATGGCTTTCAGTCTGGATGAAGTGTTGTCAAACTGCCCAGCCAGGAAAACCTGTTGAGCAGCTGATGTGGTTTGAAGATCCCTGTTGAGTTACTCCAGGGCTGTCAGCTTCGTCGTCATGTTCAGGAACTCCGCGTGGACATCCAGAACGGCGTCACGTAGGTCCTGGTCTTCCTCGATGATAATGGTCCTGGTGCCGGCGGCTGTACAGTTGTCACTGGCTGCGGTGTAGGTGCTGTTGGCTTCAGCGGTGCCTTCCTGCGAGGATGCAGGAGCAGAGTGCTTGGCAGGTGAAGTGCGTTGACCTTACGCAGGTTATACAGTAGCGGCGACGGCGCAGGTCGTGCAGATTACACGATGAGGTGGTGCAGGCGGAACCACAGTAATGGCACCTTGGTTGTGCTGAGCAGGTCATCTCCTCGTGCCCGTAGGCACAGCAGCGCCTGCGGGGACCTGGCGTTCTACTCTGGCCTCGATGCGTAAGCACCGCCCTAACAAGGGCAGGACCGCCCTCAAGGCAGCTTCATAGTCGCCAGGGTCGGCGCACTCGATCCTCACGAGCGAAGTGGGTCCCTGAGCTCCGAAGATGCTAGTGGCCTTCAAGGCTACTGGTGAGCTGCGCTGGTGAGGAACCTGATTGGCAGGTCCCTCGGGACCCCTCGAATAGCATCGCTGTACCTCCCATGAAGTACAGACTGGATCTGCGCAGGCTGGGTGCTTCACAGAATTGGCGGCGTGGGTGGCGCCAACTGACGAGGCAGTCACGGCGAAGCGGCGATCGAGGCATAAGTTTACCCGGGCTGTGGCGGCTGCCGCGAGTTCTCCTCGGCAGGTGCCGGAGGATACGAAGAGGTTCTTGCCTTAGCAGGAACGGCGTCGGAGCGAACCTTCTTCTTCGCCATCTCGGAACTGAGTGGAAATGTATAAAAGCCGGCTGAATTTTTTTTCGAGTGGAGGAGAAAATGTTTTAATCACTGACCTCAGCCCCGATGGGAGTTGGGACAGAGAATGTGGGACTACCCGATCGTTGGCATACCCACTAAAAACTCCTCCACCGGTTAGGTCGTGAGATTTGAAAGGAAGTTCCTAGGAAATGTAGTACGGTCCCGCATAGCACCCGTGTATTCTAGAGAAAATTCTGAGCTGCCGCCCAATGGGCGGGAGCGGCATATAGTGAGGTCCTAGTCTACAGCCATGACAGATTGGCCTGACTGCCTCCTAGAGGTTGGGAGTTGGAAATATAAGAGTTGCGGAGAAGATGTTAGGTAAGGAATGCTGAAGATGAACTTACTCTGGTCCTGGTTGCCGTCGTGGTTTGTTCTGCTCTTGCACAAGCGCACGGCATTGTACAAGGATTCGCTGCTGGCTTTCGCTGATGACAAGCGGTGACTTCTCTGCTGGTTGTGGAATGTGTGGTGATCTTGGTCTACGATCCTCGAAGCTCGCCTCCAGGTTCTGCAGCCGTGCAGTGACGACGTCCAGTTTGGACATCAGGTCAGCGGCGGAGGTCTGTTCCTGTGTAAAGCCTGCAGTGATAGCGGTATGCAGTTCCTGGAGCTTCTTGATGGTGGTGGTAGTGATGTAGTCGTCCAGTGCAGCAAGACGTGCACCAATGTCCAGGACCTCCGCGTGGAGATCCTGAACGGCGTCGCGTAGGCCTTGGACTTCCACGATGATCGGCGCTAGTGATGGGGCTGATCGGCGCTAATGAAGGTGCCGGTGTCGGCGCTGGTGATGGTTCTGGTGCCGGCAACTGTGGAGAGGTCGTCTGCGGCAAGATTGGTGCTGGTAGCTTCGGCGGTGCGTTCCTCCATGGATGCAGGGGGCAGAGCGCTTGGCCGGTAAAGTGTGTTGTACCTCCACATATGGCACAATAGCCGCGGCGAAGGTCATGCTGCTTGCACGATGCCGTTGTGCAGGCGACACCACTGTGCAGGACGTCTCGTTGTGCCCGTAGGCACAGCAGCGCCTGCAGGGAACGTGGCGTTCCACTCGGCTAGCCCCAATGCGTAAACACCACCCTAACAAGGGCAGGCCCGCCCTCAAAGCCGCTTCTTAGTCGCCAGGGTCTGCAAACTCCATCCTGACGAGCGACGTGGGTCCCTGTGTTCCGATGATCCTAGTGGCCTTTAATACATCTTATTCTCTAAGTATGTGGGGGATATAAATCTCCGGCTTGTTGATACCTATCGTTTCCTGAGTACAGCCTGGATAATCTAGTAAAACACGTAGCAGCATATCCCGAAACAGAGAAGTATTTTGGACATGAGAAGTTAATTTTGATGACCCGTAAGGGTGTATTTCCGTATGATTACCTCACTTCATGGAATGACTTCAATAAGAAACAATTGCCTTCTATGGAAGCTTTCTGCAGCAAATTGAAGAAGAAATAAATTCAAGACTATGAACATGCTATGAATGGATGGGAGGAGTTTAATGCGAGAAATGTAGGCGAGTACAGAGACGTATACTTAATCTCAGATGTTCTTTTCTTAGCTGATGTCTTTGAAACATTCAGTGACCAAGCCCTGAAAATGCATAAAGTTGATTCTTGCAGATTGTTTTACCTCTCAACGACTTACCTGGGACGCCATGCTTCTATATACTGAAATTGAACTGGAATTGCAACTGGATTATGATCAACTTCTCATGGTAGAACATAGCATAAAGGATGGTTTATGCTAAGTTTCTCAGCGGTATGCAAAGGTTAAAAATGCTCGCATGGAGAAGTTTGATCCACTAAAACCATTTCAATTTATCACATAGGAAGACCCCAATTACCAAAATGATTGGGGAATGTCCCACACCCTTCTTTATGGCGCATGAGTGGATCTCTCCTGAAGATATCTATCTAAACTGTTTGAAAGAAGATGACCCGCAAGGGTATACTTTATAAGTTGATATCGACTATCCTACTTAGCTCCATGGGCTGCATAAAGATTTACCATCCCTGCCCGAGTTTCTGAAACCAAAGGATTGTTCTGCAAAGAAGATAATTCCTCATATTGGACCTCGAGGAAAGTATGTTGTCCATTATAAGACCTTGAAACAGGCTCTCTCGCATGGACTACAGCTACAAATGATTATCGTGCGCTACGCGATGGTTATAACCGCACGTCGAATAAATAGCAAGCTACGACAGCGGACTAGAAACGATTTTGAGAGGGTTCTCTACAAATTATTCAACAACTCTATGTTTAGGAAAAGAATGGAGAACATCAGGAAATGTATGGATATACGGCTTGTGACAGCTCGTAAAAGGTTTAAAAAGCTTATAGCAAAACCCTACATTCATTGATTGAACTAGATATGGAGATAACTTGGGCAGCTGTAAATATGGCTGCACGACAGATTGTGTTTAAAAACCAAATATAGATAAGCATGAGTGTGATAGACATTTCAAAAAAACCCATGTATTCGTATCAATATTATGTGTTACTTGCGTATTATGGAGCTGAAAACCTCAAATTCCTGTATATGCATATTGCCTGCTTCATCCATCGAATGACTGCAACATATGTATACCAGGATAAACTACAATGCTTCAGGACCAAGATACGTCTAATTACTCTACAAGCCATATACGTTATTCAGCTCAAAACAACAAGGTGTTGGGAAAATTTAAATATAAAGCCAACCGAAAAGTCATTCAACGCTTTGTGGATCTTAGACCTAAAAAGTATGCGCTCGATATTGATGGAGGTATAATTAAAAATATTAAGGGTATTAAACGAAGCGTTATTAAGCTAAATATTACTTTCAATAGTTTTGTGGCTTGCCTAAACAGCTATGAAGCCATAAGAACTACGATGAATTTAAATCAGTCTCGTCATCATATTGTTTCGACGGCTGAACCTAACAAAAACGTCCTATGATCTCATGACGAGTGCAGTTGATGGAATAGCTACGTATACTTATGGTCATTACAAACTTGTGAGCCCTGCACAAGAGAATGTGTTCCATACCTGAATATGTTGGTTTTCTCACTGAGCCAGCTTACATAAAGTGGAGGTTTACACAATTATCACGCACATTTACCCTGTATAAATATGGTGAAGAAAGAATAATAATACGAATATTGGAAGTGGAAGGCGGAAACTCTGGCACTAGTAGTAACTTCTGATGATGGACTTAAGCCCAGGTAAAACAGTATTAACGCCAAGCAACAAACTAAAGTAAATCTCATAATAAAGCTACATTGACATAAAACTTTCGAATTAAGACTCTCAAATAATAAAATCTGAATGAAACGCTGCAATTTCGCTAAAGAAACTCACGGTCAGCTTTGGTTAGAATTGGATAGCTCTGATTAGGTTAGGATGTTGTGTGCTAGGTTGGGCCCACGAATGCGGGATAGATGATGAGGGATGGTCTAGTTTAGGTTAGAATGCTGTATCAGGTTAATATAGGGTAGGTTGTCTTAACAATGGGTTGGTTACGTTTGGTAACGTTTTTATCAGGCTTGGCCACGCTTTAGTCACGTATTGGTCACGTCGGGTTACGTTTTGCTAAGGTATTTGTGACGCTTTGGTCACGTATTGTCCATGCTTGGTTGCGTTTTGGTCACGTTTTGGTCAGTTTGGTCACGTACTAGTTTGGTCTGGTCAGTTTGGTCACGTCCGGTGAAGTTTTTGGTAACATTTTGCTCACGTATTGGTCGCGTTTGGTCACGTCTGGTTACATTTTGATCACGATTTTGGTCACATTTGGTGGTCTATATGGTCTAGCTTAGGTTAGAATGGTGGGAAATAGATTATGGGTTAAGTTAAGTTTGGGTAGCTCAGGTTAGATTCGGGTGTTCGGTGTGAGGATAAGGTAGACGATAATGGTTGTTCTATTAGGTTAGGTTACGTTAGTGTTGGATAGCCTAGGTTAGGATATTCGGTGCGCGATTACGTTAGACAATGACAGGATGGATGAATGATGATAGGATGGCCTAGGCCAGTTTAGGTTAGTGTTGGATAGAGGTTAGTTGAATATACTCCAGAAAGACTGTAAACCGTACAGGGTTCATCCCTCAACGTCTCATGCCAGCACCTCAGCACACAGAAGATTTAGAAAAGGAGTTTAAAAGTAGATAAAACGTACTCTAATGTTGGACAAAAGCTTATAAAGTATCAGAAACTAGTGAAAAAATACCTCAAATCCTGAAAAAGGGCAAAAAGATGCTGAAAATGCCAAAATTCTTGTAAAGCATAGCAAATCGCTGTAAAACTATAGAAATACCCGAAAACATAGCAAATAAAACGTGTGAAATTCCTGTCGAAATATAGTAGAATGGCTTCAAAGCGTTCAAGATATTCATAGAAGAGTCCAAAAGTCTGTAGTAGCATTCAAAATAATTCTACCATAGCTCAAAATATGTATTCCAGGGCCTGAAATACCTTCAAATATTGTGAACAGCCCGTAAAAGTGCCTCTCCTCAAGTAAATACTAGCTCCAGTGCCTAAAATACCTTTGAAATGTCTATAATTCCTGGAAAATGTGAAAATACCTTAAAACGGTATAAAATATCTTCAAAATGTCTCGTAAAGTCCTAATACCTGTACCAATACCCTGAACATATCTGCTCCAGTTTCTAGAATACCTTCGAAATAGCGCCAAAGCTCCCCTATATGTCCCTACCAGTGTTCCAAAATGTGCTAAAAGCTTATATCAATACCCGGATATAGCTAAACCAGTGGCTAAAATGCCTTTGAAATATCTGTACCAATATCCTAAAATAGCTGATTCTGTATCTAAAATGGCTGTAGAAGGCCTCTAAGATGTCTTCAAAGCATTCTTGATATGCACTAAAATAACTGATTCAATGTCCTAGAAAGCCTGTAAAAGTAGGCACAGTATCCTTCAAGGACTCGAAATACCGTCAAAGTACCTTTAAATGCCCATAAAGGTGCCCTAAAATTATTGATTTAAGATACCGATTAGCTGAAGTATGGCTCCGTTTAGATGATTAGAGGAGCTACACTCTGAGAGGATTCTTCTAGGCTACGTTAGCT
Organism: Deroplatys truncata; assembly: GCA_030765065.1. Taxonomy (NCBI): domain Eukaryota; kingdom Metazoa; phylum Arthropoda; class Insecta; order Mantodea; family Mantidae; genus Deroplatys; species Deroplatys truncata. Next base: position 176,075,780 of record CM060990.1, on the reverse strand, counting down.
TTGTTAGGATTGTTTGGGTTAGGTTAGTGTTGGATACCTCATGTTGGGTTAGGGTGTTCGTTGCTATATTAGGGGTAGCCGATGGTTGGATATAATAGATGATTAGGGATGGGCTAAATTGGAATGGTTTGTATCAGTTTATGTTAGACAATGACTGGATAGAACAGCTGATGAGAGGAAGGCCTAGGTTAGGTTAGAATGGGTGATATCAGGTAGGCTAGATGGTGACAGGATGTAATAAATGTTGGGGGGATGTCTAGGTTAGGCTAGGTTAGGTGATGACGGGATGGAATTGGTAATGAGAGGATAGTCTGGGTTACTTAGCATGGTTGGTGTCAGGTTAGGCTAGACGACGACAGGAGGGAATAGATGATGAGAGGATCACCTAGGTTAGGTTAGACAATGACAGGATGCAATAGATGATGTTAGGATGATCTAGGTTAGGTTAGGTTAGATATAATCATGATAGAAAGTTCTTAGTTATACAACGCACATAAGTTGTAAAGCAGATACATTGAACAACATACCCTCACAACGAACTTGCATGAGCGCATACCCCAACCTCTATCTCCAATGAATGCTATGTTGTTCCCACAACCGCCCTCGAACACCTTCAACCCCTAGCACCTCTCCTCGTTTTCCCTTTCTCTCCCATGTATCACTATTTTTCTGCGTCAACTCAGTTCAATTATAACTACTTATACATTTTATGTTTTGCCAGTTACACGAAATTCAACAAGAATGAATCGAACTTCAGAGGCTGTTCCCAGAAAATTAAAAATACAATTTTTTCCATGCCAATAACTCAAACATATATTTTCATCAAAATCCTTAGTCATTTTAAGAAAATTAAAAATGAAAATTGTTATGTGTGAAGGATTGTTTGGGAATTTCATGGAAATCTTTGCTCTAATCCTTGGAAGATGCAGGACTTATATACTACTCTTTGTAGTCTACCGGGAAAAATGCGAATCATTTGGGGAATTTAATGTCGTACTGGCAAGTTGTCATTGTAGCTAAGTGGTTAGAGCAACCGGACGGAGACCGGGAGATTCGTGGTTCAAATTCCGAATATGGCATTGAATTTTTCAGTCGTCCGATTCTACCTTTCCAACCCTGCTCTACACACGGCTTATGTGGAAGAAAAATTAATTCCTTATATACTAAGCTTGGTATTTATCCGACTTTTCGTTTTTGAGCCATGCTGTTTCTCCAACGCGCGCACACACACACACCACATGTGCGTACACTTTTTTTTTCTAAAATTGGCTTTTTGGGTTCAGGGGACCTCAAAACCTGTATTTCTGGTGAAATCTCGATATCGAATATTTTTGTGAAATACAATACTTACTTTACCTACCATAAGTAAGTGTAGATAAGGCAAATATATAGATATCTCGCTCATCGAGTAGGTTTTCTAAACATCACCACTTGTAAGTTGCACAGAGAGAGGAAGATGGATAGAGTGGAAAAACATATTATTATTATTATTATTATTATTATTATTATTATTATTATTATTATTATTATTTAAGCTGGTGCTCTTGTAATTGGACATGTTCCTCTTACCAATAATTAATACAACAAAATGTCTGAAAACTGCTTAATATACTGAACTGAAATCTTTAATTTCAAACAATAATTTCACACGAAATTGAATTTAATTGTTAATCTGCTGTAATACACTCAAGAATTGGCTCATTTCCGCTTAGCTTTTGATCAAGGGATGGTCACTTTCTATATACTTTCTTAACAATGAAATAAAATTCCCGCTACAATTATTGTTTAAAATTAGTTCCATGGACATATTACAAAGGATTTATCATGAAATTTAATATCCTTTAAAGCTGTTGTAAAAATAAAAAAAAATCTATGATGTTCATTACATATAGAAGTTGTCATTCATTCTGCTGTATTAGTCATCCTTAAGAGAAAAGAGAAAACATCCTTCCTTACTCCTGTATTTATAACTTCAGCATTTCAAAATTCCGAACTGATTTTCTTGTTCAGCTTATACATTTTCTTTACTGTCTTGTTGAAAAAGCTTTTAACTTCTTCGCTAGACAATTAAAAATATGCTTTCGTGGTTATCAATGGCATTACACACAGTTTCTAATGATCGGTTGAACGATTGGTACAATTACGTAGCAGCTCCATATAATTTACACAATTGTCACTTAGCACCACTATGCAGTACACATTTGTCTATCTCCAGTATCTGTGTTTAAACTTAAATTTTATTGTTTAGATCAGTGATGTCCAAGCTTAAGCGAAACAGGGGAGGGCGTATTTAAACCCCACGCATTTTTCGCGGAGCTGTGACGCATTCATATGGTAATGGGATGCCCAAACTCTAATGTTTGGTTACCTTGTAACAGGCCATTGCGATCAGCCGGTGGTCCCGTATCGTAGATTTACGGCGCGTAAACTCAAGCCTGATAGAGGCATATGAGTAAACTTTGTGGTCTTTCACACCCAATATAGAATGTGGCTCTAAGGACCATAATAGTTAAGAGAGTCCATAAATAAAACTCAAATTATTTTGCGACCAGCCTTCAGTGAATGAGTGAAAGAGAAATGCTTCATAATGCAAAACGAGGGAGGTAAAGCGACAATGCGACGTCATTAGCTCATAAGAGAGAAGGTTGGGCTTCACTGGTTTAGATAAATACTGGTTCTGATAATTTGTTCATTGAGAAGTATACATCACTGTTACATCAACAAAGTACAGCCGATTTCTGCGCACTTTCTCTTGAGTAGATCTGCCATTCCCCCCTTGTTTTGCCCGGTTTATGATACTGTGTTTTTATTGTCTTTTTGTTACCGCTTATTACCGCATTACACAACACACATACACACAAAAACACCCATTCCATTGCGGGACTCGAACCCACGACCCTCAGCTTGGTGGAGCGCCGGGGCTATACCGGGTGTTTCAGAAATACTTTTACAAACTTCGGGTATTGGTTACTCACACCAAAAGAAGGGAAAAAAGTTCATATGAACATATGTGCCATACTCCTTGGTTTTCGCGTTATTCCTGTCACAATGAAAGTGTGAGTTCAACGGCCTTCGGGTCCAACATCAAAACTTCATTTCTCTATGCATTCATAGAAGGCGTTGACCCATTGTACCATTGTACTACATACGGTAGATGGCGAAGTGTTGCCATGGAGACCTGTTTACGTTTGTCATTTTTCATTAGTCTGTCTTCAACGTTTCAATTGTGTACATGTAGTGAGTTAACTGCATGTGTTTCGTTACACCATTGCTGGATATTCATTTCGTGAACAGGCAGACATGATTTTTATGTATGGTCGTGCGAATGGTAATGGACGATAGGCTGCACGGCTCTATCAGTTGGAGTTTCCAGACCGAAGACAACGGAGTCATCCAACCTTTGTCGCTGTTTATCATCGCCTGCTGATAAACGTGATAAATGCCTGGCTCCGGCACATTTTAGTCGCATTGTTCGAGATGCACTGGTATTTACCATGACTGATGGATAGGCAGAGGAGGACCAGTACAATGGCCTGCACGTTCTCCCGACCTCAATCTTGTGGATTTTTACCTCTGGGGGCATCTTAAATCATTGGTTTATGGAGCAGCCATCCCGGATGCAGAAACGCTTCATTGACGTGTCATGGAAGCCTGCAAAACCATTCGACACCATCCCGGAGTTTTTGACAGGGTGCGACATTCCATGATTCGACGAGTACAGGCATGCATAGAAGCAAGAGGAGGACATTTCGAGCATTTATTATGAGTTTTGTGTGCAAAGGCTGGTTCACAACCAACGAGAACGGTAACCAGAACGAGAACGGGAAAGTTGAAATACATGTATTCAAATGGGAGTGTCCACAACCGACGGGAAGCCTTCCCGGGCCCCGGGAACGGGTAGAAGAGTTGCCCAACTTTTAAATTTCGTTCTCGTTCCCGGGCACGGCATATTAGATCCCTATTGTGCATATTAGACTCTTCACTCTAGAGGTTATTCTAAGCGGCCGTGACATGAAACAGCCACTAGTGCTCTCTATAGTCTCAAGCTGGAAACATGAAACTGGAAGGAATTAGTAGTAAATGTGCTTCCTAACCTCATCCCGACACCCGCAAATCTAATCAACGTTGGTTCCTCTGGTGAAGGGATCATTTGTAGTTTGTTTATATGCAACTCAAAAGTGGCTATTACCTAAAAAAACAATGCAAAAGCTACAAAGAACAGCTAAATCCGGTGGAAATGAAAAAAGAATAAACAATGTATGCCATTAAATAAAGGAATGAAAGTTTGGTATAAGTAGAGGGATCGGAAATGTAATGAATATACATTTAGATAATGTTTACTCTCGAATTTTGACGTTGGCTTGGCTAAATTGGAAGTAGGTGAAAAAATGACATTGGTCAGTTAAAAACAAATGAAATCCCAATGCGCAAAATCGACTTTCACTCTGTGATCGATATGCATTCCCGTTCTCGTTACCGGGCTGTTGTGAATCAAAATTTCTTGCTTCCCGTTCTCGTTTCCGTTCTGGTTACCGTTACCGGGTGGTTGTGAACCAGCCTTTATATGTGTACCACTATGTTGAACACCTAACGAGAAAACAAAGGATTATGGGACATATGTTCATATGAACGTTTTTCCTTCTTGTGGTGTAAGGAACCCATACCCGAAATTTGTAAAAGTATTTCTGAAATATCCTGTATGCTCCAGCGACCACGGCTACAAGGGCCGGCAGCCATGTTAAAACTAAACTAAACATTAATATATGGAATTGAATGTTCACTGTTAATTATACATATACACGAAAATGACTCCTACAACATAAATCTATAATGAAAAATGTGTTTTGATATAGAAAACCAATACAAGCAAAAATGAACAAGATGGAATAGCTGTAAACATTAAACACATCGGTGAGGGAAGCGGAGGCCAATTATGCCATCTATCGTGTATCGTTACCGGTAATGTTGCTGTGTATGCGTATAGTAGCTGCGTTACGTCAGGCAGGCAACCTATGAAAATAGGCTATTGCGGCATAAAGTGGATACCGTAGGAGGCATTTGGTGGTATTATATATGAATTGCTTGCGTACGGGCTAATGGATTAGCTTCACACATCCTACGACTACGCTCCACAGTCGTTCCGTTTCGGCCGCAACTGCATACGCAGCAACATTACTATACAAAAAAAATCTATATCTCGTTAAAGCACACGATTTATGCCACATAGTTTTCTGTGACGTTAACCATTTCCGAGATATTCTTTGTTATTGGTTTTAACTTTCAAATACACTCTTTTCAAGTGCAAGTCGCTATTTGTTGTTTCTTTGGTCATACAAGGAGCATGGACTTTCAAAGCCACCACATCGTGATCCGCTATTTTCGTAAGTTGGGTTTTGACAGGTTAGCGGCCACAGTTAGCGGCCAATATCCGAACTACAGCTCGATGTTGCCAATGTGAGTAATACATGCTCAGCTGACATCAGTGTGTGATAATAATGAGAAACTAACAACAATTAAATAATCACAGTTAACTAATAAGAAATAACAAATAACTGAAAACGTAATTATTAAAAGAAAAGCAAGAAACAGTAACTGCAGCAAGCTAAAGCCAAGAGCGTAACGTGAAGAGAAATACAAGCAATGAAGGACCACGTGATAAATGACGGTTTGGCGTAACACTGGCAACTAGGTGATTGTTACCATAGCAACGGGTCTGACGCGCTCATTTGTTTTTCCGACTGCAACGCTTATGTCAGAATCCAACTTACGAAAATAGAGGTATATATATATATATATATATATATATATATATATATATATTCCTGAAAACTTACAGGCTCGAATCGTCTAACTTCACTTTGAATCATTTACATTCTTACAGTAGAAGCTGTAAAACATATTTCATGATTATCGTTAATAAAAAGAAAAGAAACTTTTCTAACCATAAGCAGGAATCACGAGTCAATAATAACAGGCACCTGTACCATCGGTAGGTTACCGAGATCGGTGAACCAGCGAAGTCTGTCACTGCCTGTCACACTTGATTGTTCGGGAGCATGCTAATTTAGCATCGCCACAAGGTCGCTAGATGGCAGCATCATCAATACTTCTTTTATGTTAAAGAAGACTTTTCTCTTTCCATTTATATATCTTCTAAGGTAATGTCGGCGGCTTTACCTTTGGAATTGCCAATGATGCCCACTCGTTAACTATTGTGTTAATCTTTGAGTTTTCTTTGTAAACATCAAATTCACACATACGGTTACATTAATCTCTGACTAACACTGTCACTCATACTTCCAGACTCTAGAGAGATGAGGAATAATTCTGGCTAAAGAAAAACCTCCACCCTCCAGCCGGGAATCGAACGTGGGGCCTCTGGATTTGGAGGTTAGCATGCTGGACATGTATGTTGGTTGCAGAAAAACAATTTAAGGCCAGTTGTACGAACTCAGAGTAAACCTCTGTTAGACGTTATAACATGGTTAGGCGCTAAATTGTGTTGTACGACATCGGAATAGAACCTACAAAGAGAATAATCATGTAATAGCTTATTTCTTGATTCTATGCGGGAATAAGACTTATTCCGAGAATTAGAGCATAAAAAGGAAAATGGCTGCCTGGGCACTGGACACAATTTTGTCCGGTATAAATGATGAATTTCTTTATATGTTTTTGAGAAGCAGAAAGCTTAACATAATACGTTGTAAAGGTGGTTCGATAAATGAATACGACGGCAATGAGATTTAAGTTGGGATAGGATATCGCTCTGAGATAGTTTGATGGTTATTTAGAACATATGATAGGCAGATAGATAAAATAAAGTTAATATTTAAAACAGTACCTATAAGGTACCTAGAATATTATCAGCAAAATATTAGTTTTATGGAAACAGTGAAGTTGAATAATACCCAAGATAAACACAAAATACAGTATAGCAATTCAATACTACAACCCGCAACGATGTAAAGAGTGAGATTAAGTTATTATCGACGATACACAAAGAACTATTTACTTCATACAGTACAACAAATTCATTCAAAATATAACGTATCCACAAGTGTGAATGTTCTGTGCGATATTCAATATTCGGAGGTTATGTGTAAGTTTAGCAACGGTGAAGCTGATGAAACCACAAGCTTCGCGATGTGGGAAGGAGGTGCCGGTGATGGCTACGGTAGTAGAGTGGTAGAGACCGTTTATTGTAGCGCTCATTTAGTTCGTTACACACTTCATGGCATAAAACAGCCAATCAAAATATCGCCTTTCCGTCACATGTACAACTGACATACCGTGTTCACATGGGAGTTAGTTCAGGACCCTCTGAATAACGGACCTGACACTGACATTCAAAATGGCGGCCGTATGTGGTGGGAATTTGGGAAATGCCTTAATCAGTTTTTGTCTACAAGCTATGACTTCTCCACAGTAAAATGCAATTAATGTGGTGCAGTGACATGTCTTTTGTGTAGATATATGCTGCTGTGCACAAAACGCTGTCTTTAAAGTAAACTAAATGCATTTTAACATTAAATGAAATATGTAACCTCAAACATCATTCATGTAGTTTACAGTTTTGCATGCTATAACGAAAAAATATGAAATGAAGAAAAAGAAATTGGAATGGGTAGGAGCACTACCTGCATTATCGACACGTGCGAGTTTACAAACTTCGTCACGTTGGGCCATGGCAGCGCTCGATGCATTCCCTCCTTTATTCCACGGAATCGTAAGTTTATTTATTGTAGTAAGTTGTCTATGCGGAAAGTATCCCGTTAGGATGTGCGGAGTTCTGTTTTGCTCGATATGTCCATTTCATGGGAAACCGCTCTATCGCACTTTCAAGAAGAGAGAGAATAGTAAACGTTTTAGTATTAGGCATACTCTCCGGTACGCCTGGTTGGTGTATCCTGTAATACACTGATGACGAGGCATACAGTGACCTCTTTTCGTTGACTTGCACAATTACTTTGAATACCTCTTAATCTTGGACTTGTTTCTCCTGCGATGGATCCTGATATTAAATATCGATTTATCATATACATATATCAACAATTTAACTCCGTCGAACTAGTGCTAACATATTCTCCAAAATGGATAAAGCTAAAAACACCAGCTGTGATAAATGCTTCGTTTTGAAGGGTTCAAACCCAACGGAATTGGATTCGATATTAAAGGAGTCCCCCTTCATTTTCAACGGTTAAAAGGTTGGCTGCTGAATTTTAGAGTGGTCGTACATCCATTCAAGATGACGAGTGCTTAGGGTGTTCCAAAACCGCTACGACCGACGAGCTTGTGACAATAATTCACAATACCGTACTTCGTGATTGTCGATTGACTACGCGAGGTTGCTGACACGGAAACGGCGTTGATAGGCCTGTGTCCACTACATTTTACACGAAGTTTAGGGTATAAAAAGGCTTTGCGCTCGATGGATGCCGTGTTTGTTAAAAAAAACCATCAAAAGTGCATTCGAATGAACACTTCTCAAGAGAGTGTAGACTTGTTTAAACGCAATTTCCAGTGAATTTCTCCGTTTCATAACAGAGATGAAACATGGATTCGTCACTGCATGCCATAGACGAAGGAGCAGTCCAAACGATGGGTGGGAACAAGTGAAGGTGCACCAAAGAAAGCAAAAACGATTCCATCTGCAGGAAAAGTCATGGCTTCCGTTTTCTCGGAATCTCATGGTGTGGTTCTCATAGAGTACTCCAGAAGGTCAGAACTATCACCGGGGAGATTTACGCTTCACTACTGGACCAAGTGGAGGGCTCAAATTCTACATTTTAAGAGAAAAACTTCTCTTTCATCACTATAATGTGCCTTCACACACACTGCAAAACTACATAACCTTTGCTATCAAGTGTTTCCATATTCGCCAGATTTGGCTCCCAGCGATTATTTTATGTTCCCAAATCTGAAGAAATGGCTGGGTGGACGGAGGTTCACATCAAATGATGAGCTTAAAACTAAGACAGGCGTTTATTTTTCGCAGTTGGGCAAATCTTATTTTACTGAGGATATTAAACGGTTGGAAATTCGTTGGATTAAATGTATTGATTTACAAGGTGATTATGTTGATAAATAAATAAATAAACAAATAACTATTTCTCTTAAATCGTATTTTCTTGGTCAAGCGAGACCTTTTAGACCACCCTTCGTACAGGGAAAGCTTATGTACGGGGAAGCACGTCATGTAAATGCTTTTTATGTCTCAATGACAGTCAGCTGTATGTGAGCGTATCTCCATGTACTTATATGGGTCACCGGGCTAATAGAAAGTGCATGTAAACACTGTAGTACACAATAACCCATGTCAGTCAACTACAGAATTGGCTTTTAGAGATGGTATTAAATTAATTTGTAATGAACAATCCTTAGTTTCTAATAATTTATTATATTACGTATGTCCAGTATGTTCTTTATTTTGGTCTTTAGCTTTGTGAATTATAATAACTTATATTATAAGAAGTTTATTAACTTCCAATTCTTTTTTCTAGTATGTACAAGAATATGGGTTTATTGGCTGGATGATCATCTAATTATAACTATGCTTTATTAGGAAGATTACGGGCAGTACCACGGACGATTCCATATCAAGTTAGATTGACATTCATTTTACTATTTTATAACTTTGTAGTACCGTACTTTACATTGTAAACGATATTGAAGTGCATGATGTTCCGTTTCCTTCTGAGAAAATTGTGTATGATATGGTCTGAACGCGCACAGAAAATAAGGCAAATTTTTAAAAGTTAGCTTTAGTTAGATTATACAACCGAGGGGAACACCTCGCACACTGCGACCTACATAGATATATTGTGTCTATCACCTTCCAGGAGGAAGGGATGAAGTGAAGGAACCATAGGGGGCTACAAGTCGCAGGCAGACAGGCCACAGAGACGTACGGAAGTCCTTAACAGTTCCAAGCTCGAAGACCCGTCTCACTGCTGGAGCTGCCTAGAGAGAGCGATGAACGACCCGTCGACCAAGAGCAGCCCTAATGTGTCCACGGGAAGTACTCTTTCCTTTGAGCAAGCATCCGCTCCATCTGTGCGGCACCGCCATACGCCACGAAACCTGGAAGCACCCTGAAAATGGGAAGGAAACAGAATGAAAGGGAAGTGATCGGAAGGAAATCGTGGTAGATGAGAAACCACTCCTACACACTTTGCCTACACACCAGGTAAAACCACGAAAAACCCAAGGACAGAGTGAGCGGTCGACGGGAATCGAACCCGGATCTCCCGAATGCGAGCCTCACATGTTACCGCCGAGCCATCTCGTTCGGTATTTTTTTACGGCGTTGTTGCATTGCGCTGATGGCCTAAATCCATTAGGATCCGCCTAATGAGGGTCGTTAGGAAGGACCTGTCAATCACCGCGGTTTGAGGAAAAACTGGTTACTCAAATGGGACCACAGGTACAAGAAAGAGGACAGGCTTTGGTACATCAGAATAAAGTTTAAAATGTTATTTGCAGGAAAGGTTCTCGTTAAAGTATTAAATTTATATCCAACTTTTCCCTTGTCGAAAATCTTAAAAGTTAATTTGCAGGAAAGATTTTCGCTAATATTTTAAATTTATATCCAACTAGGTTTGGTATTGCGCCGACGATCAAGACGTTCTCAGACTTCATCTTGCTTTTTATACTGTGTTTATTAATGAATATCTATTCCATGTACAGCAAACGGAACCGCGAGTTGCGGGTTATTGAAATTTTCAAATATCGCAAAGTACAGTTTACACTGGCCGCTCAGAAATGGCGGCGTATACGTAAAAACTGAAACGCGCATTTCTTCTCTGAGATATATAACGACGTGAATTACAGACTTGCTGGGGAACATAATCACGATTCAGCAGAAAAATAAATAAATTGCTAGCGAGTATATTTTCAACAGCTTACCATGTTTGACCACTTGAATTAAACTTTCAGCAAAACTTAGGAATTCTTACTAAGTTAACATTCCTCTAGATAGTAGGTAATAAAGTATTGTATTCCAACCAAACGTTGCATTGCCCTTGCATATTATAGTATTCGTCTCAAAAGTGATGCCTCAAATTCTGCCTTAATAATGCTCAAAATGTTTGGCTAGAAGTGATTTCAAATGAAGCTACATGACTTTGCTATGTTTATTTCGCCATGCTCTTGCTTATGCCAAAAAGTCGGTTTGCTTTCTCTACAAGCTACCTAAGGCGAGTCTTCACTGGAAAATACATGTTTTGAGGTCCCTGATTCAATTAAGTTCTTTATCTTCCAAGTATGTGACATGAACATTTTCACAAAATGAAGAATTGCAGTTTGTATGAATAGTAAATACCTGTGAAATTGTAAGGAACAGGGAAAGTCATGTAGGTGTACCGCATCATATTTCTCGTTTTTGATGAGATTATGCGGGTGGAAAAGAAAGAAGAATCGCATACTGTGCAGATATACTTACATGTGGGAACTGTAAACATACGACAAGAAATATTTCTATAATACGTTAAGATAAAATCTGATGTGTTACACTCACATGACTTTCTCTACTCTTGTACAAACTATTTTTACAAACACTTATTCTCCATATGCTTCATGTTAATCGAGATGTTAATCTTACTGCTAATTTTCTTGTAGATGCAAGGGGAATTGGTAGGGTTTAAGCGATAGTCAAATATTTTAAGAGCTGGTTGCTATGTATAGTATTCCATTCCCTCTGTATTACCAGGACAAAAAAAAAGAATAACGAATTCACATTTGAGAAAAAACATAAGTATTGGAAAATTTAAGGGAATAACAAGCAAGATCTCGAATATGGTTCACCCCCCCAAAAAAGTATATGACATAAATTGTGTATTTTAACACGATCTACATTTTTTGTGTAGTAAATTTTTGTCTATCTCTTACGGTTTACCAGTTATGCAAAAGTCGTTCACAATGAAGAATACTTTTGGAGACATTCCCAGAAAATTCGAGATATACAATTCATTTTCCATAAAAATGTCTTTAACTTATGGTAATTTATTCAAAACCGTTAGAGGCCATTTTTGAGAAAATTAAAATTTTCGAAAAATGTTCCATGTAAAGGGTAATCTGGGGTGGGGGGATTTTCTTGAAAACCTTCATGTCGCATCTCTGGAAGATATTGAACCTGAATACCAAGTTTGGTGTTTATCCGACTGTTCGTTTCTGAGTTATGCTGTTCACAGACAGACAGATACACACACGGACATGTTTCCAAAAATGCTTTATATGCATTCAGTGCACCTCAAAACACGTATTTCCTGTGAAATCTCGGTATAGAATTTTTGGTGGAATGCAATACTTCCCCTACTTACTATACGTAGTAGAGAAAGTAAAAATTATTTTGAACATTTTCTTGAGATTACATTTTTTAATATAAAAGGTTTTTGCCTATTCCTTATGGTTTTAAATTGCATGAAATTCACGTAAAGTAAAGATGGCTTTGTAGGCTATTCCTAGAGAATTCAAGATATACATTTTATTTCCCATTCTAATATCTGAAACATTTGGTGGGCCCTTTTATGAAAAGCAATAGGTCGGCTGCAGAGAAACTAAAATGTCGCACTGATATGGGGCATCGTAACGAGCATTTTAAGTGCGAAAAATTATAATATACAATTTCTGAGAACATTGGTTTTTAAGTTATGTATTTCCATAAACAATACAACATGCAAACAGGAAACTTTGCAGCAATTTTTTAGCAAATGCAGGATAAATGAGGAGTAGAGATTTCCAGAAACGTACAAATTCCCTACCACGTCTCTCAGTAACACCATCACAGATGTTTGATATTGTTATTTCAAATTCATCGAGGTAAATTGTTTTACACAAAACTGTGCCTAAATAATAAGTATTAATATTAACTAAATCAAATTAAATCTTTTACTTACTATTTTCCCCAATTTCTACTTGCATGTAGAGTTGGTATGCATATACGTATATAACGCATAAAATTATTACTTTGCACAAATATACAGTCATACTAATGATACTAATATTTTGTGAAGATTTGTTTAATCCTTTTATTCCTTCTATCTGTGGTTTTAGTTGTCTAACCGGGTAATTTTTCCCTAAATCGCATTGATTGACAGCTCCTTCATAATGACCTCATTAGCCGGGTCGCTAATGGAAAGTGGCCATCGGCGCAATGCACAATTACCCCTTATGAAAAGCTACCGAAGAATTTCAAAAAAATTCCCCCACTCCAAACTACCCATTACATGAAACAATTTAGGCTATTTTGGATTTCCTCAAAATGACTCTAAGGATTTTGATTAAAATACAATAAGTTTAGGATATTTATATGAAAAGAAAACTTATATTTTGAATCTTCTGCGAATAGCCTCTGAATTTCTCTTCGTTCTGAATGAATTCTATTAAAATTCTCAATATGTAGTAAACCAAGGAATGGACAAAGCTTACTACACGAAAAATACAGATATCGTTCATAGATTGTGATATCATATCATAAAATAGCTTTTGTGGCACTAATGTTTGCGAAAAGTTCGTAGTTTTGGTTTGAACTTTCCAGTACTTATACATTTTTTGAAGAGCTGTCTGCATTCATTTGTTTCTCGCAATGTCAAGAAATAGTATGGAATTTCAAAGCCAGCAAATATGGACCCGCAGTTTAAAACGATTTCAGTTCCACTAATATTTGCTAATTCCATTGTTGTTCTGCATTTTTTACTTCAACGTATTTTCATATTTTCCAATTCTAATTTGCTAGGTGAGAGAGAACATACCTTAATAGCTTGTGATTCACCTATTAAGCTAGTGAAAAAACGTGCACACTCTGTGTACAGTAACAAGCCAGGAAATGAACGTCAGAACATCGTAAGGAATCGCTTGATGAATTAATTTGATACCACTGCATTTCAACAACGCGTTAAAGACACATGGCAGCATACAAACAATAACAACAAGAAGTGTTTTAGTTTATCTTTAAAATAAGGGAATGATTATGTTTTCCTTCTTTTAGATCCCAAAAGTTTAAGGGTGCGCGCCCTCTAGACTTCCGCCAAAAAAGAACTCGGGAACTATGACAATGACAAAGGAACGGAGCGGCAGCTGCATCTCGACCCAACGCCTATTTTTTGTGCTTACCACCCCAGGAGAAACGGAAGAGGTGAAGGGACCGCAGTAGGCTATATACCACAGGCAGGCCAGCAGAGACACACAGGGGTCCCTAACGATTCCAAACTTAACCCGGTCACACTGGCGGGGTACTCTGGCGGAACCGGGAAGAACTCTACCCACCTGAGGCGGCTCAGAGAAAGCTGTCATCTGGCAGAGCCGAGAAGAACTTTCCAACGAGCAAGCTTCTGCGCTATCTGTCCAACACCGACCGACACTACACACAAGGCCGTCTCTATCTACAGGCTTGGATTAGGACCCTCTAGAAACAACGGTCCTAACACTGGGTTCTAGATTGAGAAAAATGGCGGCGGTAGTTGGTGGTGATCCCTGAGGTGTTTACACACACTAGCTGCTGTGTTTTGTTTTTGATGTCTGTGATTTATAGTATTTTAGTAACTACGGCTATTTGTAATCACATTAGCGAAGCAATGGTGTTTGAAAACCTTTATTGTGCAATTTAGGAAACGGAAATAATCCAGTCAGGTGTTTTTAGTGCCATGTGCTTTCCACGTGTTACTTTTGTTTACTAACATATTCCATGTAGACTAGTGCTACATTAAAGGTAAAGTATATATATATATATATATATATATACATTTTTTTAATTTATCTGTTTGAGAATATATTTTGTGTCAGGTTTACTGTGATGAGATAAAGAAGAAATTGATACAGTTGGGGACGTTATAGTTGAAAACATACTTATCCTAAAGAATTGCAACATCGTTGTCTTCCCGGATGTAAATCGAACTTTGGTTATAATGAATAGAGGTGTTAATAATTTGATAAAATCTTTAAAACATGCTATATAGAGTGCTAATTTGTGTTATAAAATACATTAAACTATACATATTTTTAGATACAATAAAACAATTACGGATATGTGAGTGTGTATGTGTATAATGAGTCCCAGTGATTCTCATATACGGAACTATTGCCATTCATATTTCCAAAAGATGAAGATTTAAAGAGAAAACGGTCATAATCATAAATCTTGAACACTTTACGCCTTCGAAGGATTCACCTGTATGCATAACTCAATAGCTTATATAGAAGAGAGCGAGCGCAGTTTTTGCGTTTCTATGGGAAAGGATAGGGAAAACGAGACTAGATGCGGCGGTTCACGGAGAAAAATGCGTTTATTAGGGACAGATAGGGAATACGAGGGCTGATGATAGGTTAGACAGAGGCTGAAGTAGGGGAATGTACTTTTTATGAGAGAGGCAGGGTATACGCACAGAGGCGTAAGACTAGACAGGGTTGAGTGGAGTATGCTTTATATGGAAAGATAGTGAAAATGGGAGAGATGCTAGGCTAGAGAGTGGCAGAAGGAGGGGAATGCACGTTGTACGAGAGAGCTAGAGAATACGCGGAGAGGTGCTAGGTTAGACAGATGCTGAAGGAGGGGGAATACAGGCTTACACGGGAGAGATAGGGAATACGAGGAAGATGCTAAGATAGACGAATGTTAAAGGTGAAATGTGTTTATATGGGACAGATAGGGAATACAAGGGCTTATGCTTGGCTAGACAGGGGTTGAAGGAGGGAAATGCGTTTATATGGGAGGGATAGTAAAACCTCCGTTGCTATGCTAGGAGTTAGTTGAAGGAGGGGGAAATGCTTTTATATGGGAGAGGTAGGAAAAACGAGGATAGGTATTAGGAATTGTGGTTAAAAATATGTAATACAAAGAACCGCATTATTCAAGAACTTTAACAACAAAAATGTCTAAGTATAGATCATTTGTATGGTGTTCGAGGAGGGGTCTTTAGTGGAAAACTCCCCTAACTCAGTAGTATAGAAATGACAGAACCAGCTCACTAAATATGCAGGAATGTGCAATTAATATGCTAATTAGGCTTCCCCTCCACCTACCACGCCCCTGACCCCTTTTTGGTTGCAGCTGAGGTCATGAATGTTTTGGAGTATAATGGAAATGTTGACAGGCATGCAATTAAGGTTGTCCACTACCTGTCAAAATGAACAATGGTGTAATAAATTACGCTTTGTAACAAAGGAGCAAATTTCATTCTCCCCATTCCATTTCCGCACACGTGCACTTTAGGAAGGCATTCTATTCTCTCTCCAAACATGCGCACCTGAGCAATATAACAAAGATCGTACCTTTCTCCTGTCAGAATGAACAATGATGTAATAAATTATGCTTTGTGACAAAAGAACAAGCGCTATTGTCTCCATTCCATTCTTCAGCACAGGTGTTCATTAGGAAGGCCACCCATGTAATAACCCCTCTCCCACAGCATTCTATTCTCTCCAAACACGCGCACCTGGGATATATAACAAAAGATTAGGCTGGTGCCCACGATAAAAAAATAACTCTTGGAGACTGTGCTATTATATATGGAGTGTCCATGTTTGGCGGTGGAAAAGAGAGAGACTCGTTCCCACGAGGCAAGCTTCCATTCATTACAGACGGCGACATGATGACACCGACTCTGCCCCGCGGACCGTTCTCTCTGAGAGCAGCCGAACCTTCACGAAGACCTAGGTCATCTCCGAACATGGATAAACACGATCCTAACAACTCTAACACTTCCTCCAAGTACACGATCCTGCACGAAGACCTACGGTCATCGCCGAACATAGTTGTACATGCTCTAACTCTCTGCTTTTGCATCTATCGGCTCTTTCAAACAGCGATATCAAAAATGTATTTAACATATATCATTACGTGTATTGAACTCCTGTGTTTACTTAGGTTTCCTTAGGTCTGTGTTCGAAACTTACTCCAGGCAAAAGTTTAATGTTTTAATTGCAATGGAAAAACTGATACTTTGATAGGGCAAAACATTATTATATCATTACAGTGATTAATGAAAGGCGTTCTCGGGTATCCAGAGAGCCGAGTTCGTGTCTTAGTGTAGTGAAACATTAATGCTTAATAACCATTAAAATTTAGGAAAATAGACGAATAGGGTAAATCGTGGTAATTTTTATATATAATTACGATGTTTAATGCAGGGTATTCTTAGGTACCCAGAGGTCCTAGTTCGAATCTTACCCTGCGAAACTCTAATGCTTAATAGCTTCTTCAGGTGTGGTGTGTCATATATGACACATAAAATTGGTAATTTATGATAGCTTACAGATCCGTTGTGGAATCAACGACACATTTTGTAGTAGTTTAGGCAGTGTCCGGTAGGTCGCAACATGTACTGAGGCCAGTTACAAAGTGAACAAATGCAAACTCTCTCTCTCTGGTAGCCATTACTGTTTGAAGCTCTGCATCAAAGGAAGGCGTAAATCATGCCCAAGGGATGTAAGTAAACGTTTTACTAATATATTTATCACCTGTCATAATAAAAATATACCAACATAATCATAATAATACGTACCTTAAATACATGCATTAATATTTCAATGAGTAGCTCTACAACCCCATTTAGGAGTTATATTACACACATGTGTCACCTACGACACAATGGTTTTCAGTCCAGTAGAATAATTGAGGTTAGGAGACAATTGTAAAGATGTAAGTTCATATTTTGACCCTTTTTTCTATAAGAATTTCTTAGTAAATGGTGGTCATAATAGGGCAAATTTCTTAAAATTCAAATTAATACTTTTAATGTTAATTAATGGTACTTAAATAATATATGTTTAGTGTCAGAAGCAGAAATACTTGCAGAACTGGAGAAGACTTTTGACTTTGATGGCAATATATCCGAAATTGAAGGAGAATCAGATGATGAATGGGAAGAGGAGCCATTTGTTATTCAAACACATTCGGCAAGTGAGCACTCTTCAGATGATGAATGAGAGAATCAGCCAAGTATTTTGTCCGAAGAGGGACAAATAATGCAACAGCCAAGAGTAATCCTTTGGCGGCATACAGATAATTTTCAGCCATTTCCTCCCCATCTGCTTTTGAAGAAGCAGCATGAAAAGGTGTAAATGCTGAAGTAGAGGAGTATGTTTTAAAATACATCCCTAACGATATTTTTGAACTAATATCCTCCTGTACTAACCGATCAACATTTGCTCGCACAGGGAAATCAATATTTACTTCTCCTGAAGAGATAAAGCTCCTTTTTGGCATTTCATTAAAATGTCGTACCTAGGTTATCCAAGATTACAAATGTACTGGGCTGTGGGAACCAGAGTAGCCGAAATTGCTGAAAAGATGTCCAGAAAGCGCTACTTTTCAATTAGATGTTCACTGAAGTTGGTGGTGGATGATAATGTTCGAATGAAAGATATATTTTGAAAGGTTCGCCCATTGCTAGATTCAATAAGAACAGGCTGGCTCCTCAACTCACGAACCCAAAAAGTGTCCATTAACGAACAGATAGTTCCTTTTGGGGTCATGCTTCAATGAGGCAATACATTCGGGGCAAGCCCATTCCTTGTGGCCTGAAAAAGTTTGTATGTACCTCACCTGATGGGCTTCCACTAGATGTTTTATGTATGAGGGAAAGGGGGATTCTATACTGGAATGTTATGAATCTTTGAATATTGGTGGAAAAGTAGTAATACGTTTAGTAAGGTCACTACCACCAGGATCTATGATATATATGGACAGATATTTCACATCTATTGCGCTTGTTGACCTTCTGCATGCAGAGCAAAGTTGCCAGGGAACTGAAACAATACAATTAGGTGGGATTCCCAAACATAGCAAACTGCCCTCAGATACCGAAATGAAGAAAAAAGGGCGTGGTGCTGCTGTTCAGTCTGTAAGAGCGGATGGTCAGATGGCGATTATAAAATGGTATGATAACAAATCAGTCACTCTTGCATCTTCTGCAGAGGGAAAACTTCCTTTAGGTCAATGCAAGCGTTGGTCAAAACTAGACAAGCAGTATGTAAATGTGACGAAGCCACATGCTGTTCCACACTATAATGCATATATGGGAGGAGTTGATTTTTTGGATAGGATGATTGCAGCTTATAGACAAAATTACAAGAAAAAAATGGACAGTAAGATTAATTTTTCATATTTTGATTTTGTTTGTGCTAGTGCATGCATCGAGTGCAGGAGAGATAGTGCAGCTCTAAAAGCAAAGCAATAGGATATGCTGGATTACTTGAAATTTAAAATCAGTTATTCTCAATGGGTTCTTTATTCAGCAACTGATAGACCACATGAAGAAGAGAAGTCTGAAGAACAAGAAGAAGAAGAAGAAGAGGAAGCATCATTCATCACCCCAAAAAGAAAAAAGCTTCCGACACCTTAACCAAGTCAGGTAAAGCGAAAACGTGGAGCAGTACACATGCCTGAAATATTGAATGGCGAGAAGAATCACCGATGCAGAATGCCCGGCTGCAAAAGTGTCAGGG
Source organism: Deroplatys truncata (assembly GCA_030765065.1). Taxonomy (NCBI): domain Eukaryota; kingdom Metazoa; phylum Arthropoda; class Insecta; order Mantodea; family Mantidae; genus Deroplatys; species Deroplatys truncata. The sequence goes on along the minus strand of CM060990.1, from coordinate 176,056,337 downwards.
CAAGAGTGTTTTGTTCTCAATGTAATATTCATTTGTGCCTTGTAAAAGACAGAAACTGCTTCAAAGCATATCACTTGCCTTAGGATGATAATCTTTATTTAAAAAGGTGAAATAGTTCCTGAAGGAACTTTTTGACAAAATGTTCATGTGATATACGAGTATATTGCATTTCTATTCTAGTTGTAATCCTAAATAAACATAAATAGCTACTTTAATTATTTACTTTATATGTAACATTGCTCTCCCTTAAGACCACTGTGTTGTATACATTACATCAAAGTTTGAAAATACTGCTGCAAAGGTTTTGAAAAAAATTGTTATTTCCTAATACTATGGATATATTGATTACATCTCTTACAAAAATTGTCACAAAAACAAAGTTTATCTTGTAGTGGATCTGTAGAGAATAAATATTAAACTATAGGAGTATGCGCGGTCAGGTTAAAATGTATTTAACAAGTATAATTATTTGTATTAAACCCTGGTGTATACTTAGGTATCCCGATGCTTAGATTCGAATTTTTCTTTTCCCTTTTTCTTTCTATCTATCTCTTTCTTTCTTATTGACTCTCATATATCCAAGCATTCATATATACACGGGCACATACACAGAGCCCTTACACATACATATACACACGTGCACCAGTGCACGCTCACACACACGCATACACCTACAAACATACACCCATACACACGCACACACATGTACACATGCATGCGTATACATACACCAGTACACTTGCACACATGTTAGCATTGGAAATTATTGTCTTTACAAAATTCAAAAATCTTTGTTTCATTTCCCTGTAACCTAGCAAAAATAATTCTTTTCAGGCTACCACATTCACGTGACTTTCATCACCCGCATTTTTAGAGCTCGTGTAAAGACATTATGGAGGTACTCTCTGAGAGGGAGAGAGAGGGAGAGGGGAATTGAATCAAGTTGGGGATAGAAGTGCTGAGAGCCTCTGCGCATGCGCAGCAGGTGATAATGCCATTGGGTGCAATAATCACGTGACGTGTAAACATCCCCCACCATGACGATGTGCGGGCATCTCCGGGGGGGACTTTAGATATCTATATAAACAGCTAACGATGCGTGTTAGAACCACTGTGAGCTTATTGACTCTACATTTAAATTTTAAAGAACTTAAAAAATATCAACGCAAGGTGTTTTTTTAATTTAAGAAGAGGTGTGAGAAATCAATTTCTACACACACACAGCATTCATCAACACGAAACTATGCAAAGTGAGTGAGTTTTTACATAACTATACAATTCAATGTTGGCTTTTTACGAATGTATTTAATTATGTTTAAACGATGCAGTGCACGAAAGACGAATCGTTGCAAGAGTATCATATTTTTTAATCTGAACTTTACACTCACATGGATTTCTCGGCTCGCTCTTCTTCGATTCGCATCCATACAGTTTTCTCTACACCCACTTCTTCCATTAATATTCACACAATGTTCACTAATCATTCTTTGTTTCTCTACACAATCTTCTTGCATGAACATTCATACGATTTTCTCTACACACTCTTCCTCCATTCACCATCACCCAGATTTCACCACCTACATGGTTGTCGCAAACTACCACTTCTACCAAGCACTCGAACCTGTACGAAGACCTACGAGTATACTCGAACATAAAGATGCATAAAACTACTTACAACCCCAGCTTTGTTGCAAAACTAGCACTTCTATCAAGCACCCGAACCTGTACGAAGACCTACGGATATCCTCGAACACAAAAATGCATAAACATACTTACAAAAACTGCGGTCATGTAGCACAACACACAATTTAGTTCTAATGTAAAGAAATGCATAACTTGTCCTTCCATCTGAATAATACATTGGAAAAAATAATTCATAATCAATGTCTGTTACAGAGTGTTTAGCAGATAGACTTAACAAGATGGTTGAAGAGCGCAGTTTCCTACCGATTCGGCAAATTCAAGGTCTCGAAATAGGTCTTAAATATGAGAAAAAGACCTTAAAGCGAGCTCAAACAAGATACAGTACCAGGATCATATCTTCGCTGGAGGATTGTCAAGTGTTCTTGCCTGAACGATATAATTCGTTAACCGACAAAGAGATTGCAGAAATGCCTTATATCTGGAATATAGGGGTATGACAGAGATGGGGAAATTTAAGACATGTAAATTGTCTTTTGTACCCTCAGCAAAGGTATGCAGAAATACCAAAACTTAAGTATTCAATGATCTCCTATATTACTACGAAAAAATTCATAAATAAAACACTGAGATTAGATTTGTGCATTATCTGTTAAAAGAAAAGGACACTGTTATTTCTGAGCTTCATGATAAAGAAAACTCTTGACTGATCATGTATCACTTTTGACGAAATGTTTACAGTCAACTAGTGGGAATCAGTCTTCTGTTGTGCTTATGTCAACTCCCACATTGGCAGGATCTATTGACACGATGGGGAATGAATCCGCTATGAATCCAGGTAAATTACGCGAGGGTGTCAAACAGACTAAAATCGCCGAAACAAAAGATTTTAATCCGGTGATTGGTGATAAAGACAATGGAATTACCCAAAGCAATGTGAATAAAAACATAAACAATAGTAGTGACAATAGTGAATCTTGGTCTCAAGTGGTGTGTCGTAAAGTAAAACCAAGTCGTCCGCCTGTGGTTGGTAATTTAATTGTTTCTGACAACATAAACAAACTTGTGGGCGTTCCTAAACTAGCATCATTGCATGTTTATCGTCTTGCTCCTGACACCAAATTAGAAACAATTATTGAGTTTATTAAGCCTAAATTTCCAGAAATTACAGGTGAAAAGCCCTCATCTAGGAATCCTGATATTTATTCGTCTTTTAAATTAAATATACATGATATAATTTAAGCGTAGCCCTGATTTCTAATATTTGGCCTAGTAATGCTTGTGTTCGGGTTTTTTTTCACGTTCCTATCGTAAAAGAAAAGAGTTAATTTCTGTTACCCTGACAATACTTCTTCACCATTTGACAATAATTCTGCGAATCAACGTACATTATCTGTTCTTTCTTTAAACGTTCAGTCACTTATTAATAAAACTGGTGATCTTGAAATCGTTTTATATGAAAATAATTTTCAAGCTCTTTGTATTTCTGAACACTGGTGTAATTCTTATTCCGTTAGTTTAGCTAAATTAATAGGGTTCACATGTGCTTCAAGTTTTTGTGGAAGTGTCAAGGTTCATGGTGGTGTAGCGATTTATCCCCAGGATAATATGGATTTTGTAGTAGTTAATGTGAACAGATTTTGTACCGAGCAACATCTTGAGGTAGCTACTGTAGTTTTGACCATGTTCAATATAATTTAATGTCTATATATCGCGCACCTTGCAGCCATAAAGCGCTGTTTTTGTGTTCACAAGAGAAATTTCTGGTGTTTATAAATCAATATAATCTACCAATTATCTTGTGTGGGTATTTTAGCATTGATATTAATTTTAACTCAGATTTTATGTCTCAATTTTTGAAGGTATTAAGAGCAAATAATTTGTACTGTAACAATACCAACCCAACTAGGGGGAAGTCGTGTATTGACAACGTTGTTACCAACATGCCGAGAAATCAGAAAAATACCTTAGTTTTTTAACTTACAGTTTCTGATCATAATGGTTTAGCAATATCAGTTTGTAATCCTGAAAATATAGTTGTAAATACTTGCGAACAAGTTAAACCTCGTAGTTATCAGGACTCAAATAAATACCTATTTGTGAACTTTCTTTGTGCAGTCGATTGGAACCATCTTAATGAGAATGTTGATGATAACTCCAACATTGGTTGTATTTTCGACAATTTTTTAAAGATAATTTTATATGGTTTTAATGAGTGTTTTCCTCTTAAATATACTAAACAAAATACTCCCAAAATTAACCCTAAACTGGGTTGGTATATTAATGACTTAAGAGCATTGAAATATTATTTGATTAAATTAAACATGTACAAGGAATGGGCATCTCTTTATGGTATTAACACAAATGGAATTACTGTTTTATATAATAGAACTAAAGCAGCTTATGCCTGAGCCATTAAATTAGCTAAACAGACATGTAATGAAGCTTATATAAACAAGTCGACCAATAAATATAATGACGCTTGGGAAGTTATAAATAAAGAGCGTAACAAATCAGGTACAAACTATGTCTGTAATCTCAAGCCTGATGACGTAAATTACTATTTTGTTAATTCAGTTAAACAAATCGCCGGTACTGTCAAGCATTGCACGCAGGGATCAACTAATTTACTTCATAATACAAACCTGGTTTTGAATACAGTTTTCACTTGGCAGCGTGTGACTTATGACGATGTTTTAATGCTGTTTTTAGGTTAAACAATTCTAGATGCAAAGATATCTACGGCATGGATAGTGACCTGCTTAAATTGGTGATTCCCTATGTAATTGTTCAGCTAGCTTATGATATCAATGTATGTTTTTCTACTTGTCTTTTATCTCAGTTTTTAAAGAGCATTTAAGTGATACCTGTTCTTAAGAAGGGTGATCCTGGTGAAGTGGCTAATTATAGAAAAATTTCTATTGTGCCAATCTTCTCAAAAGTAATTGAAAAATTAATGAACAAGCAATTAAAACCGTTTTTAAATCTAATTCACTGCTTACTAAATCTCAATAAGGTTTAGATCAGGATTGTGTACAATTGATTCTGTTGAATACTTAATAGACTCTGTTTTAACTGGATTTGAGAGCCAATCTATCACTATGGCAGTACTTTGTGACTTGTTCAAAGCTTTTGATTGCGTCAATCATGCAATTATCTGCTCTAAACTAGATTTTTATGGAATATGAGGCAAAACCCTCAATTTAATTAGGACTTATTTATCAAATTGCATTCAAGGAACTTCCATTAAGGGTAAACTCTGTTAAAATAGATACAGAAGTGCCTCAAGGGTCTGTTTTGGGTCCTTTGCTGTTTTTGATGATTAATGACTTGCCCTTAAACACAAGCTGTGTTTATTTGCAGATGACACCTCACTCTTGACTAATGGTTTATCTTTAATTGACATTAATCGATCTATGGATTCCTCTTTTCATGAAGTTGCTCGATGGTTTGATGCCAATGGTTTTAAGCTTAACACTGAGAAAACCCAGAGTATGTATTTTACGCTTAAGCAAACTTCTCATGATATGTTCTCTGAAGTTAAATTATTAGGCATTGTTTTGGATTCCAAGCTTACTTGGGCTTGGCACATTTCCTATGTCTGCAAAAGGTTGTCTCGTGTACTATTTTTATTGGGTCATTTGAAAAAGCACATTCCCAGATACCATTTTAAGCAAACATATTACGCTTTCTTTCATTGCATAATTTCTTATGGTATCCATATTTGGGGTAATAGTGCCAATATAAACAAAGTATTAACTCTGCAGAAAAAGGCCTTAGGAATTATATCTGGTTCAGCGTTTGATGCCCATTGTCGACTTATATTTAAATATTTTAAAATCCTGACAGTGATTAATGAATATATATACAATTGTATAATAATTATTAATACTAACTTCAATAATCATGTATTACATTATCAGCAACATGAACATTACACTAGAAATAATTATTTTATTGTCACACACAATGTAAGGTTGACTAAATCCAAGAAATGGTGTAATAACATCGGCACTAATATGCTTAACAGATTACCAAGAGCTGCCCATTCAGCTAGCCTAGATAGATTTAAAGTTGCTTTAAAAATATGGTTTGCTGCTAACCCATTTTATAGCTTTAATTAATTTTTGCAAGCCAATATTGACATTGCATTTGGAAGTGTTCTTTTTATATTTTTGTATTTTAGTGTCTGTTTTATTGATTCATTTTATCACTTTTATTTTACCATTGACTTATGTTAATAACTGCTCATGACGCAGTTCCACAACATCAATAAATATTGAGTAAATATTGAGTAATTGACTGACTCATTGATATTACATATAAAGATACAAAATATGCATGCTATAGAATTTTATAAAACATTCCTGAAATCACAATGTCACATGTTTTGAATTCCGTTATATCTATTTCATTGAAATAACGCCCGATATCTGAATGTCTATACAAATCTTTTGTGATTCATTTTACATCTATCCTAACAAAAATATAATTCTTTTCAGGCTACCTTCACTTCCAAAAGCATGTTTTCTAAGGCTTTCATTGTGTAATGTTTCAGGTGGAATAAGGGGAAGAAGAACAAATTTGCAGCTCCTGAATGGAGGCTGACGCTCTTGGAGGATAGAATAACAAGCATCGACACCCCCAAGGAACATTCCGGTAAGAAGCGGGTGCCGAGACGTCTACATATCGAGAAGGCACGACATTAAGATAGGGTTCTTCTACGATATTCCAGTGCTTATAGTGAAAAACACAGACAAATTTGTATGCATGACAATGAAAGACTGGGAGATAATTCGAGAGAGTCTCCCTGTATTCAAAGCATTCCTCTAATCGAGAAAGTGCCCGCAAGCGGAATATTGTGAAAATATTGTTTTCTCTTATAATGTAATTGCTTATATGGAAGAGACCAAAATAGGATTTTAACACTATTTGAAATGATTGTGAAATGCTTTTAAATAGTGATGAAATTTGCACCCTAAAAACTTTAATTGTTTATAGATTACCATTTAGGTAACCTATCTGTTGCAAGTGTAACGTCATATGCTGGAGCGAGGAGTTGGAGGAGGAGGAAAGTGTTTGAATTGCGTGATAAAAAATAACAACAAGAATGAAGGTATGTTTTTACATCATGTTTTATTCATTAAAAATCCTTACATTCCTAATGAAAAAAAGAAATCCTTACATTACAATGATTAGCTTAAAATATAAGCTGCATCGCATGAGCCAGAGGCTTGTATGTAAATACTTTATCATGAAATAGTAAACAATACAAGGAGTTCTTTGCAAGGATATTTGCACTAGCTTGAATTTCTATACTGATGTTGACAACACCATTTACAACTTCCTCTGGTTGGTGCGAGCAATCTATAACAAATATAGGAGCAAATTTAAGAAAATCTTTTCTCTTCAATGAATGATAATTCTCTTTTTCATAATAAGAGTTTTGAAACTTTGAGTACATATCATACAATGATGCAAATCTCGAGTTTCCAAAGTCCAAATTCATGTCATCGTAGGGATAACATTCACTATTAAGATAAAGTCTCAATTTAGCTATGTTACAATGATCAAAAAGGGAAGAGACTTTAGATGCATTACTCGATCTTAAAGTCCGAGCACCCAAAATGACAAATCTCGACTTCTCCATTTTTGATGTGGTGGCGACATTCCAGGTGAATGATTTAGTTTGCGGCACAGCAGGCTGAGTATGCAGATCCATGGTCTTAAATGGAAGATACAGCGCCTTATCCGACTTGACAATCTTGAGAATTTCAACCTTTTCAGCATCAGAAAGTCGCATTACTGGCATTCTCCACACGATTCTTACAAGTTTAACAGCGGCATTCTCTTCACCCTGAGGCGCTTTATACAGTTTTTAGAGTTCTTGGATCGAATCAGCACCAACTCAAACTTGCTATTGAGTATGACTTCGTTGTGGTCGTCAGTAAATCCCAGAAGCATCGAAAGCGGTACTATAGCATTGAAGGCTCCATTTGCTGCATGCACAATGTCCATGTATTCTCCAGGATAGCACCATCCAGCATTCAGCAGACGATCAGATTCCATTGGGCTGAGAGCAGCATAGTTGCGTAAAGTTGATGCGTTCCCAGGGTTTCTGGTTCGATCAATAGTTGAGCCGCTCATATCCAGTCGAATCTCCTCAAACAAGAATGCAGTAGCGTTATTGGTAAGCTTTGCAGTAGTAGCTGCTTCATTAGGTTTAGCAATACTCCCCTCGATGTATAGATAACTTCGATTAGGTAATGTATATAAATCCTCAGCTTGACAAGGGATTCTAATCTCGTCATTAGAGTCCAGAGCTGATGTATTATACGGCAAAAACACACGTTTCTCTTCTTTAGTGATCTTATCGTCGAATCTCGGTGTCTCGGTAACATTGAAGATGTCCATGTTTATAGGATTCTGAAGGCCAATGCCTAGAGGAACTGATGATTGCGCGATGTTAACCCGCTGGGTGTCAAAGCCAGAGTATGACGCGGGCGTCGAATTACTCCATTATTATATCCTCGACGTCGCTGACATTTTCTAAAATCTATTGCCAGTGCAAGCATTTGAAGACTATGCTTATATCTTCGTTTCTAAAGTCAGTGATATGCCGTTCTGGTCCACTACACGAAGATTAATTTGCTCTATGACATTGGTGTTTATGATTGGAAGGTAAATTGGATTTGACGGCTCTTGAGAAATATGATATTCAGGTGGAACAAATGGAAAAAACTCAGATCGAGTGTCCACTTTTACCGTCGATGAAAGAGCCTGTTGCAATACTGCACTCGATTCGTATGATGCTCACCTTAGATATATTCACCAGAAAATCGGATTCAGCCAGCTGATTAGCTGGAATAACTTTGAAAACCAAGAGCGATCCTATAGAGCGATCATTGGGAAAAAAATCAATGGTGAAAGGACATTTAATTTCAGCCTTCATTGTGTTATTATTTGGTCTAATAAAGAAGGCATTCGCATCCACCCCTAGCTTATCTCTGGTATATTCATTAATATCAGCAATATCGTAAGCTCCATTGGGCATATCAGTGATCTTAGTTTCATCATTGTGATTGTAATGAAATTGATTATTACTCTGATCAACATTAGGAATGGAATAGAAGGTTTCAAAATTCAATAAAGCAATCTCATAATGTCCCTTCGGATCTATCTGAAGAGGGGGATTCAGGTATGTAGTAAGAACAGATTCGTTGCCACTGACAGCAGTAGTATAACTCATTGAGAAAGAAATTTAAAGCACAAGTGCCCGCAGATGACTGAGCTGAAACTCTGAAATCTCTTAGTGTTATACAGTACCTTAACGCCTCTGAGGTACCTTTTTATCTCTTTTAGAGGCTTCAGTTTCCAAAGCTATCGAAATAAAATGACACGTTGCCCTCCTTTTTTTATAGCAACCCAATGAGTTCCTTCATTCTCTGAAGTATCGAGATTGACGATAATTCTCTTTCTGTAACGAAGTCTTGAAGGTAGCTGATCGATCATGTATACACCTCTAAAATGAGGAATCTTTAAACGTTGGGCATACAAGTCGAGGTCTATGTTACTCAAGGCTTTTTCCGGGACAAGTATAGCCCTCTGCCGTAGTTTTTTGAATTCTCTTTCATGCTCTGCATCCTCTTCGTTTCGATGTTTCTCGCCTTATTCTTCTTCACTCGAAGGCCTCTCCCTCCTGCTTCAATTTCTCTGTTATGTCTCATCATTTCGGCCAGTTGTTTATCCGCAGCTTTTTTGTTATTTACGGCTGTAGCAATTTGTGATGCACCTCCAGCGACATCACCTAGAGCTGCAATAAATGGTAAGAGAGGTATAAATCCTCCCTGTTTCTTCTTTTTTAATCCAGCACCAAAGTTACCTTTCCCTCAATTTCTCTGTTATGTCTCATCATTTCGGCAAATTGTTTATCTGTAGCCTTTTTCTTATTTACGGCTGAGGCAATTTGTGATGCACCTCCAGCGGCAGCACCTAAAGCTGCAATAATTGGTATAAGAGGTAGAAATCCTCCTTGTTTCTTCTTCTTGTATCCAGCACCAACAGCCACCTTTCCCTTCATAATTGTTGTTACTATCGCGCTGCCAACTTTTCACCTAATGTAGCATCAGATGAATGCACTCTTTTCCACGCCGTTTCAGCCAAGATCTTGTCTGCAATGTTTCTCGAACCAGAGTCCTTATGCTGGGCAAAGGCAATGTCGTGAAGTTTGCACGCTTCATCTAATTGGTGATCCCCGGGTTTCCTCTCTTTAATCTTTTTTCTAGCTTTGTCCCAGGTCCACAGTATCTGTAACCATGTAAATGTACTTCAAATGACAGCCGGTTAATGAGAGAGTTAATTAAACCGGAACCTCTTGCCATATTAACCTCATTAGCTTTCATGGTATACTAATTGATTTTATTGGTGCATAGTTCTTTTATACTCTGTCATTGCTTACGGGCATTAGCATATATACCTTAAGCATGATTTATTTTATTTTTAACTCCTACGATGGAGCTGATGAAGCAAGATTGTTCGCTAACTATTCAGGTGATAGACTTTGAAAGCGGCTTTAGATGCAATCGTCACGGAAAGCTTTTTTCCTGCCAATGTTAGAGCAATAATTATCGGTGAGGAGGTATTTAAAGCAAATAGGGTAGTATCACAGGTGCTCGTGATAATTTCAATCAGTTATTTGTATTACGGTCATTTAATGTAATTTCAGCTGATTCAGGTAGTATCAAATGTGTTCGAACCATTTTAAAAAGTAATGCATTTAGTTTCATAGATGTGGCTACGGAATCTGCAACTGCTGGATTATCTGTTGCTGTTGTAGGGTAGCCTGTTTCTGATGCTACACGCTGTTACTACAGTTACTGTATCTGCTACTACAGCTGTCGTATTTGCTGCTGTTGTTGTTGTGATGCTTGCTGTTGCTGAGGTTGCTGAATCTACAGCTGCTGGATTAGCTGCTGCTGCTGCTACAGCTGCTGTGTAGCCGGTTGTTGTTGCTGCTATTGGTATAGTGGATGTTGCTACAGCTGCAATATCTTTTACAGCTATTGTTGTAGCTTCTGTTGCTGCAGCTGCTGTATCGGCTACTGCAGCTATCGTATTTGCTGCTGTTATTGCTGCGATGGTTGCTGTTGGTAGGACTGCTGAATTAGCTGCTGCTGTGTAGCCAGTTGTTGTTGCTGTTATTGGTTTAGTGGATGTTGCTACAGATACAGGATCTGTTACAGCTATTGTAGCTTCTGTTGCTGCAGCTGCTGTATCTGTTACTGCAGCTGTCGTATTTGCTGCTCTTATTGCTGTGATGGTTGCTGCTGTTAGGACTGCTGAATGTACAGCTGCTGTGTAGCCGGTTTTTTCTTGCTGCTATTCGTGTAGTGGATGTTGCTACAGCTGCAGGATCTGTTACAGCTATTGTTGTACAGCTGCTGTATCTGCTACTGTAGCTGTTGTATTTGCTTCTGCTCCAGCTATTGCGCTGGCTGTGCCCGATTTTTCTGCAGCTGCTGGATCTGTTACTGCAGCTGTCGTATTTGCTACTGTTATTGCTGTGATGGCTACTGTTACCTGAGGCTTCTGAATCTACAGCTGCTGGATTAGCTGCTGCTGTTGGTACAGCCACTATGTAACCGGTTGTTGTTGCCGCTATTGTTGTAGCAGATGTTGCTACAGCTGCATGATCTGTTACAGCTATTGTTGTACAGCTGCTGTATCTGCTACTGTAGCTGTTGTATTTGCTTCTGCTCCAGCTATTGTGCTGGCTGTGCCCGATTTTTCTGCAACTGCTGGATCTGTTGCTGCTGTTATTGCAGGTGCTGTATCTGCTACTGCGGCTGTCTATTTGCTGTTGCTGTTGTCGTGATGACTGCTGTTGCTGGGGGTGGGTGAATCTGTAGCTGCTGGATTAGCTGATGTTGTTGCTACAGCTGCTGTGTGACCTGTTGTTGCTGCCGTAGCTATTGTTGCAGTGGATGCTGCTGCAGGTGTCTGATTTGTTGTCACAACTCGTGCTTGAACCAATCACGAACAATTATTACTGAAAATTTATAGAAATGAAACTTCATTTTTAAGATAGTTCAGATAGTATCACAGGTTACAACGCCTTCATATACTTTTTGTTAAACTTTTTTATGTTAAACAGCTAGTGTATGAGACGGTGAGGTTGAAACAATGAGGGTATATAGAAGTAGCATAAACTAGCTCATCCACATAGTTGAGGAGATATTATAACGTTTTTATATAGCTTTATTGTTTTATATGCTTATATTTTTTGTTCAAGTGTAGCAGCTTTATCAGTTAAATCATTGCTTCATTAAACAAGGATTGTAAGGGTGGATGCTTCTCCCCTTTATCTAGGCTAGAGAATAACATTAGGATTTGCTCCTAATTTGCAGGGTTACCGCCTCCCCTTCCATCTTCTCCTTTCTTCACCAGTTGTCCGCTATGTACATACACAGCCAATGAGTAAACTTCAATTTTTTAAGATTGTAGACTCGCGGAGAAAGTCTTCATATACGGGCTACATTCTCTTAAGCATGGGTTTTAATGCTATAATGCCCATACGCATAGGTAGTTATTCCATCCTCAGCAATAACTCTTTTATCATCAAAGGGATTCGATGTAATTTTATTCACTTGCACTGTGGTAACAGTGTGCTCTCGTGATAGGATTAGATTCACGGGCGTTCTGATGATTGCACAGGTTTTTAAGACAGTCTGTATAGCTATGAAATGTGATGTACTGCTTAATAGCGCTACGTTTTATACCTTTATTCTTTTCTATCATCGGTCCCTGAATATCTAAGGCATACATCTTAGGCTGTAGTCTAACAAAGAGCAGGATGATTTTGCTATTAGCCTCATCTTTAAATTTTCCCAGCACCTTTTTATTCTGAGTAGAGTGGCATAATTGGTTGCCAGGGTAATCAGCTGTATCCAGATGCTTAAGAAAACGTAGCTTGTCATGGTACACATCTTCGGTTGTTAGGTGATGAATGAATGAATCAGTATCCATGTACATATGCTTCAAGTTTTCAGCTCCGTAATATGGTAACAACACATCATAATGATAGTGATACATTAATGTCTTGGAAACGTGCAAAACACTCATACCAATGTATATAGGCTTGTTGAATACAATCTGAGGAGAAGCCATATGCACAGCAGCTAGATTAACAGCATATATTGTCCTATCGATAAACGTAGGTTTGGCGATCAACTTCTCCAGAGTCTTCTCGTTTGTTACCAGTCGTATATCCATACGGTTACTCAGGTTCTCCATAGTTTTTCCAAACATGGCATTGTTGAACAGTTTGTAGAGATCCTTCTCGAAATCATTTGTAACTTGTTGTCGTAGCCTGTTGTTAAATTTAACATAAGGTTTTAACCACCGAGACTGTCGGAATTGTAGCACAAGATGGATTTTTGTTAGCCGTAACCCATGATTAAGAGCTTGCTTCAAAGTCATGTAATGTACTACGTACTTCTTTCAGGATTCGAGATGAGGTATCAGTTTCTTTATACTCGAGTCCTTGGGCTTCATACACTCAGCAGGAAAGGTAGATCGGTGTGTAGATCATGAAATTCTGCAGGATACTCGATGTCAACTTCTAATATGTACCCCTGAGGATCATCTTCTTGTAGTGTTTCACAGTAAATTTCTTCAGGTGAAACCCATTCAAATCCGCCGTAAGGGAGGGCGTGGCACATTGCCCAATCATATTGGTTATTGGCGTCCTCACATGTAATAAATTGGGTTGGTCTCGACGGATCATGCTTATCCATATAAGTGTTATTAGCCTCTGCATACTGATGGGAAACTTGGCATAAACCTCCTATTATACCTGATCCACCATGAGTAGTTGATCATAATCTTGTAACAGTTCCAAGTGAATTCCAGTATATAGTAGCATAGCATCCCATGTAAGTCCTTGAGAGGTAAAATAATGAGCGGGAACGACTTTGTGTGTTTTGAGGGTTTAATTTCTAAGTGTTTCAAAGACATCAGCTAGAAGAAGAACATATGAGGTTAAGTAGAGATTGCTGTACTCGCCCAGGTTTCTCACATTAAACAGTTCTCATTCATTTCTAGCGTGATTGTAGTCAGTATCAGTAATTTCTTCTTCATTTAATCTATTGTAGAAGGAGTGCTTATGAGGCAAGCAGGTCTTGTTCAAAACATCCCATGAAGTGACGTAATCATAGGGAAATACTCCTTTACGAGTCATAAACTTCAATTTGCCTTCTCCGAAGTACTTTAATGTTTCAGGATATCAGGTTAGATTTTTTACCAGCTTATCCAAGCTTGTACTGAGGAATCGAAAGCTATCCACATACCGAAGCTTTATATCTCCTATATACTTGGTGAATGAGATATAGCTTTCTTCAGAGCTAGAAACTACCTCCATCCGCTCACTGGTACAACCCAGCTCCTTGACAACGGAATGGGAATCATACCCACTGAGGTTGTGCATGAAGATTGGGATATATTTAGGTATTTTGCAGGCTAAATTACATTCATTATGTAGAGTTCCGCGATATTCACCACTGATGTGATCATGGTCGCGTACTTTGTAGTTTTTTTCAGCAAAGGTTTTTCCACACAAATAGCATATCAATCTTTTTTGCAAGAGATGTCAGGTATAGCATAAACTTCATAGCAGCATCAAAACCACGATATACACAGGGATGCTTAGAAAGACCAGTTTCGAGGTGTTTAACACTGGATGAGGGTTTCACGTAAACACAGAAGCTCATTGGTGTGTGCTCTTGATAAGGGGTTGTATAGGAAGTTTCAAGATTGGGTATACACTTATGGCGTGAAGTGAGAATACTCTCAAAATCCGCATAGATGACATAAGGTAGTTCCAGCATCCTCTCAAAATTTTTAAACTGTACAATTGATTTCTCCTTAGTAGGCATATCTACCCTTGCAACACCATGTTGAGTACAGATGGATGCATGTTCTTGTAGTCTTTTCAACCCGATTCGTCCGTATCGATCATCAAATGTGTAAAACGGCGCTTACAGGTATAACAACGTTTAGTTTTCTGGCGTCGAACGAGCTTCTCAAAATTCTTTATATATACATAGTGATGTTTTACAAAACTTTCACTCAATAGCAGCAGGTCTCGGTGTTCAGATAGTTCAGCCTCAACAACCTTTATTGGATACACTCCATGTTTCTCATCCAGCCCGAAAACGTTGATAGACATACTGTTAAGCTTCTCAAACTTAGATATTTGAGAAAGTGGAGTAGGATAGGAAACACATCTGAAGTCGTACTTATCTTAAAGCGGTTTGTATTTGCTAACGCGTTGCGCATCCTTCTCAGCATATTTATCTAATACAGAATACATGAAGCATTTCTCGTTGCTAAAGATTTGAATGTTTATACACGCTTCTTTAGCTCCGACAGATGGGGTAGTGGAATGTGGCTACTTCCTCGTAACGGATTGTACTTGTTGATAAGAAGTCGAACCCCTTCCACAGCAAGCAGTGCCCAGTTGATCCCGTTAAGCTGTGATTCCTCGGCTAGCAGATTAATTTTCACACTCTTGCGAATTCCAAGCTCTTTATGTACAGTCTGGATTATCGTTTGTTTTGCCTCATTCAGGTACATATTCAGATTCTTTGTTGAATCGCATCGTATAAAATACGATTTCCGTCGTCCTTCGAACGATGTCTCGTATTGTTTCATGTGACAGTCCTCCATTGTTGATAACTAATGTTTAGTAAGCTCCAATCTGGTTTACTTCTAAGGACTGCTTATTTCACATACATCTTCGTGCCGCTGACCCTTATAACCATCATTGAAGGTTACATTACAATGCCTGCATTTGAAGAGATTCTTACAGACCATCTGATGCCTTCTCTTATCATAACCTCGGAGGAATTTCTTCCTGCATTTACTACAAGAGTATCCTGATGCACTAGGAATTATATCCTTATATGCTGAGTTATTCATCGTTATTCTTGAGGTAATAACGTATTCATCTCTGTTCAATAAAATGTAGACCTCGTCACCTTGATAACACCTTAGAAAGCGGATTATTCTTGGAGAGAATACGATGTTAACACATCTAGACTCATTAGCAAAATAAATATTAGTGGTTGAGGGTAACCTAATTATAGAGATGACACGGACGTTTTTAGAGCAATCCTATACTGAATTGTTAATAATAAAACGGTGACTAATTGCGATATCTCGTATATTGAAATACGCGTTTACACGGGCGTTCGGGTATGTTCGCAGGTTTTCGTGAAGGTTCGGGTGCTCAGAAAAAGTTTTTCCAATGCTAGCGTGTGTGTGTGCGCGCGTGTAAGTCTACTGGTGTATGTGTGTCTGTTTGTAGGTGTATGTGTGTGTAAGTGTACTGGTGTATGTGCACGTATGTATGTGTGCGTGTGTGTAAGTGTACTGGTGTATGTATACGTAGTATGTGTGGGTGTGTGTGCAAGTGTACTGATGTATGTGTACGCATGCATGTGTATGTGCGTGTTTTTGCGTGCACTGGTGTATGGGTGTATGTTTGTAGGTGTATGCGTGTCTGGGAGCGTGCACTGGCGCATGTGTGTATATGTATGTGTAAGGGCTCTGTGTATATGCTCGTGTATATATGAATGCTTGGATGTAGTCAAGTCAAGAAGAAAGAAAGAAAGAGATAGATAGAAAGGAAAAGGGCAAGGAAAGAAAAAGAAAGAAAATAAAGATTCGAAGCTAGGCATCGGAATACCTAAGTATACACCAGGGTTTAATATAAATAACTATATTTGTTAAATACATTTTAATCTGACCGCGCGTACCCCCATAGTTTAATATATATTACGCATTAGAGTTTCGCAGGGTAAGATTCGAACTAGAAACTCTGAGTACCTAAGAATACCCTGCATTAAACGTCGTAATGATATATAAAAAATTAACACGATTTACCCTATTCGTCTATGTTCTTAAATTTTAATAGTTATTAAGCATTAATGTTTTACTACAGTAACACTCAAACTCGACCCTCTGGATACCCGAGAACGCCTTTCATTAATCATGGTAATGATATAATAATGATTTACACCATTAAGGTATCAATTTTTCATTAGTAACTAAAACATTAAACTTTTGCCTGGAGTAAGATTCAAACACAGACCTAAGGATATCTAAATATACACCGGGGTTTAATATAGATAATGATATATGTTAAACACATTTTTGATATCGTTGTTTGAAAGAGCCGATAGATGTAAAAGTAGAGAGTTAGAGCATGTATAACTATGTTCAGCGATGACCGTAGGTCTTCGTGTAGGATTGTGTGCATGGAGGAAGTATTGGAGTTGTTACGATCGTGTATATCTATGTTCGGAGATGTCCGTAGGTCCTCCTGAAGGTTCGGCTGCTCTCAGAAAGAACTGTCCGCGGGGCAGATTCGGTGCCATCATCTCGCCGTCTATAATGAATGGAAGCTTGCCTCGTGGGAACGAGTGTCTCTCTTTTCCACCGCCAAACATGGACACTCCATGCACAGTCTCCAAGTGTTCTTTTTTATAGTGGGCACCAGCCTAATCTTTTGTTATATATCCCAGGTGCGCGTGTTTGGAGAGAATAGAATGCTGTGGGAGAGGGGTTGCTACATGGGTGGCCTTCCTAACGAACACCTGTGCTGTGGAATGGAGACAATAGCGCTTGTTCTTTTGTCACAAAGCATAATTTATTACACCATTGTTCATTTTGACAGGAAAAATGTACGGTCTTTGTTATATTGCCCAGGTGCGCATGTTTGGAAAGAGAACAGAATGCAGCTGGGGGAGGGGTTTACCACAGGTGTGGCCTTCCTAAAGTGCACGTGTGCGGAAATGGAATGGGGAGAATAGCATCAGCTCCTTTGTTACAAAGCATGATTTATTACACCATTGTTCATTCTGACAGATAATGGACAATCTTAATTGCATGCCCGTCAACCTCTCTATTATACTCCACAAAATTTATTACCTCAACTGCAACCAAAAAGGGACCAGGGGCGTGGCAGGTGGAGGGGGATGCCTAATTAGCATATTAATTGCACATTCCTGTATATTAAGTGAGCTGGTTCAGTCATTTCTATACTACTGACTTAGGGGGGTTTTCCACTAAAGACCCCTCCTCGAATACCATACAAATGATCTATACTTAGACCTTTTTGTTGTTAAAGCTCTTGAATAATGCGGTTCTTTGTATTACAGATTTTTAACCACAATTCCTAACACCTATCATCGTTTTTCCTACCTCTCCCATACAAAAGCATTTCCCCCTCCTTCAACTAACTCCTAGCATAGCAACGGAGGTTTTACTATCCCTCTCATATAAACGCATTTCCCTCCTTCAACCCCTGTCTGGTCAAGCATAAGCCCTCGTATTCCCTATCTCTCCCATATAAACACATTCCACCTTTAATATTCATTTATCTTAGCATCTCCCTCGTATTCCCTATCTCTCCCGTATAAGCCTATATTCCCCCTCCTTCAGCATCTGTCTAGCCTAGCACCTCTCCGCGTATTCTCTAGCTCTCTCGTATAACGCGCATTCCCCTCCTGCCACTATCTAGGCTAGCAGCTCTTCCGTTTTCCGTATATTTCCATATAAAGTATACTCTACTCCTCAAACCTGTCTAATCTTACACCGCTGTGCGTATACGCTGCCTCTCTCAGATAAAGTACATTCCCCTGCTTCAGCCTCTGTCTAGTCTATCATCAGCCCTCGTATTCTCTATCTTTCCCATATAAACGCAAAAACTGCGCTCGCTCTCTTCTATATAAGCTAATTACATCATTTAGTTTCCGACCGTGATATAAGAAAGTATAAATTTCCTTGTGATGGTTCTTTTATAACAGTTCCTAGAAAGTGGTGAAACTGCAGAGTGATGTATTTCTGACATTTTTTAAAAATCAACCATCGTATTTATGCTGTTATGTTGCTGCATGCAAATTTGTAGACTGCATGAATATTGTTTTGCATTGCTGTTTAAGGCTATGTATTTCATATATTTCAATTGCAAGTACTGGTTTAGGATTACTTATTTGTTATATTTCAGTGTCAGTGTTGATTCTTTTTGCAAAAACTAGTAAAGAATGCTATAAGTCGCTAAGTAATATTTTTGAATATTATTGCCATCTTGGAAATAAGAAGCTTTCAGTAAAAGCAAAAGTAAAATTTCACCCTAAAGCTTCTAAATTTAGTAGCTAATTACTGTAAACAATAGCATTTCGTGCGTCAGCCAACCAGTGCATGTGATATCGTGTACAGTGTGATACACAGTGTAAATAGTGACAGGTAAATTTGAGTGAACTCAATCAGTGTCAACTGCAACATCTCCGGTTCGGTTTCATGCAAATATTACAGTACTTGCGGTTTATAAAACTATGTCCTTTGTAATTTAAATATGTAGCTGTAGTTTAGAAATGCTGTTAAGTTATAGCGTGCAAAACTGTCGACTGCACGAATGTTGTTTGAGGCTACATATTTCATTGGTCGCCATTTAATGTTAAAATTGATTTTAATTTACTTTTAAGATAGTGTTTTGTGTACAACCGAGCATATGTCTGCACAAAAGACATGTCAATACACCACATTAATTGTATTTTTACTACAGAGAAGTTTTAGCTTGTAGACAAGAGCTGTTTAAAGTATTTCCCAAATTCTCACCACATGCGGCCGCCATTTTGGATGTCAGTTTCAGGTCCATTATCCAGAGGATCCTGTTTGGATGCGATATTCGTGACGTCACAATGCGAGGCCCAGGTACCAAGAAATTCTAACACCTAAAGCGATGGTTTACACGTATTTTTAGCATGCTTGCACTGAAATAAGCACGCAATCATTTATATTCTTACAGTTCCATATTAAATGTTAATGTGTGTCAGTAAATAAATGGAAAACATACTTTCCATAGTTTGTGATAGACCACCTCATTTCCTTCTCATTGTGAATAAGTCTGCAACTTTCGTTTTTATTTTGCCTGCAGCTCATGGCAAACTGTCTTACTTAATAATACAGTAGTTTTTTAGAAGGATGTTAGACATTACTTATATAATATTTGTCACCAAAGCAGCACTCGGCAATTCGCAAACACTAGCGTTGGAGTCATTATAAATGTCACACTTTTCGGTACCTAAATGTAGAAATACGTTTTTCTGGTTTTCTACTTTAAGAAATTCTTGTTCATATACTGAAAGTGCATGTCATTGCATCATACGTGAACTGTGATAGCCACTCCAAGCCTCCCTATGCGTCATTCTTAAGTAAGCACTAACTTCAACATTTTGAAACTCAAAATCCATTCTGGGTTCACAGTATAACATATTCCTACAATTTTCACTTTTAAATTAGCTACGCTCAACACTTAGCTGCATTATCTGCAATGTAAATTTGGGTAATTGTATATTGGTCCTTTACATAAGTATTCCTACATTCATAAACGATATTCTTAAATATGCCATAAAAATTCGTGCCAGTTTCTCGAAAGTGTTGTATTAACTTTGTTGTTATTTGATATCAAAGTTAACATCTTAAATCCATATTAACTCAAAGCTTTAATTATAACGGGAATCATATTCATATAAAATTTATACTGCTAAATCGTTTACTGAATACAGGGCTAAAAGAACTATATTCTTTGATGTTAAATATGCTATCATGGAGGTCTGCACCTTTTATGCAGGATCTTGTGCATTTGAAATTCCTTGAACGTTACTCCCCATTATAAGAAATTTCTAGTTTTACATAATTTTTATGTAGCGACAAATTCAATAGCTTTTCTTGATCACTGAGTACTTATTTTAAACGTATATTTTAAATGCACAGATTTGTTATTACTATGGGTTCTAAGGGTTTGAGAATAAAGAAAGTACATAGGAATCACTTATCTGTAAGCTGTTGGATCAGAAAAGAATATTTGAGCACGCCATAACGGGGTATCGTTTATATATTACATTACCATTTTGATTAACCAGTCTTACCTGCTCTTCTAAGAATTTAGTTTTAGGATATTATGTGGAATCTTCATATATTTCCTCGCAACATTCTTTTAAGGTATTGGCAGCCTGAATTAGTTTAGTCTGCTTGTTCACTTAACAGTTGTGTATCCATTCAGATGACTTTAAAAGAGCATCAAATCAGACCATTTATCCAACATTATCACTTTAACAAGCACTGGTTTGAATTAATGATTTGATATGATAATTTTACCGCGTGAAACTTAAATAACAAATTTGCAGTTAATATACAATGATGCTACAACCTTTGGAATTTATGAGGTATCAATTTTCAGCTAATGCACATCGTTGTATTCTATGGAGACTGTGAATCCCTCTAATTTGATGCAGTTAACTCTTTGGGATAAAGTTCTGAAGACAGGGTGATAAACTACAAAACAGTAAGGGGTAAGTCGTTTCAATTACAATAAGTTTAGGAATTGTCCTGTGTAGTAAAAGAGCACTTCCATCATTTTGCGTAAACTTATTCAGTATATGCTGTTCAGAAAAATTAATACATACCACAACAAGCGTAGTTCCTAATTATTCCTGTGAATAGTACGTATCCACTGCTGTCTCCTGTGTGGATCCTTTAGGAACGAAAACAAAACAGTGTTGTATACGTTTCAGCACTTTTGAAATAGTTTGACGTACTTCCCAGTACACAATACTTTTCTGGCATTTTGAACTGATAACTACACCGTTTTAAGTATTTTTTCGCTCGCTAAGAAGGTAATTTGGTTATTAATTATTGGTAGGTTTTGAGATAGCAACGAACTCATCATTCCAAATCCACATTGACTAAGATGCATTCCTATGATGGAGGTTGTGAACTACCGATAAGGGTATGCCCCCGAAGATGAGGTAATTAACAGCTATGTTGTTTTGCCCCCTGGCCTGTATATATTGAGACGGCTTTGCTACACAGGCTTTAAGCCTATCTGAATCACGAAAGGAGAAGCCAAATTAAATTGAGTCTTTAACCACTATGGTCCTTAGCGTCTCATTCTAATCATATATTGGGCGTGAAAAGCAAACGGAAATTGTTCTCAGAGACCTCTTTATCAGACTTGAGGTTCTTTTACGTGCCGTAAATCTACGACACGGGACCACCGGCTTTACTCCCTTTCCGAAGGAAGCCATGCTAAGGATTTTTACGCCCGAAAAAATCCATCGCCCTCCGTCGGGTTTCAACCCCCAACCTTAGGAAGTAGAGGCTAGCATGGTACCCCTAGACCACGGAGGATGACGAAAAGGGAAACAAAGTAAGGGAAATTCGTAGTAGAAGAAAAATCACCTCAGCTACGCCAGTAGTATTAGTCCCGGATGAGCCAATTGTTTTAACGATAATCCTGCCGCTAGGGGCGCTGGTGTCGCTAGTGTCGGTGCGTGCGACGGCGGCGGCGGTAAGTTTGAAAAGCGCCCTGAGCGTTAGGATTATCGTTAAATCGGTTGGCTCATCCGGGACGAGTTGAAAGAATTGAGGAAGTGACGTGTAGTGTTTTGATTGGTTCGTTAATTTGGGGTGGGAGATGGAGGAAGGGAGATGGAGGAGTATGGAGGTCGCGTGATGGAGAGGAGCTGGGTGGCGAGGTGTTGTCTGTGCGGAGGTCGGTACTGAAATGGGGGAAAAGATGGGGAGCGAGGGATAAAAAGTGTAAAGGAAAGTGACGTGTGAAGTTGTGATTGGTGGGAATAAGAAGTGATGTTATTGGTGGAAAGGAGCAAATGAAGGTTGTTGATTGGTAAGAATAAGAGAGATTATGATTGGTGGAAAGAAAAAGGAGTGGGGTATGTTGGAGGTGATGGGAAAGGTGAGTTTTGCTAGCAGCAAGATTTGCAAAAGCCTGTCTTGAACTGATCAGCAATTTTTGAACGTCGGATGGTAGTTTTCTTGAGTGGATAGAGAGATGGGGGCGATATGAGATGCGGTGGCGAAAATGGGAACTAGACAAGGTTGTTGAGACAAGAGGTTTAAGGACGAGGAAATTTGGAGGTTAGTGGTGAACACGGCTGTCGCAAGAGGTGGGGGTAAGGAGACGCAGTGGTGAGAATGGGAACTAAAAGAAGATGGGGGTAGCAAGAGTTTTAGAAGAGTAGATTTTGAGGTTAAAATAGTGGGAACTAAAAATGGCGGAGGGTCTGCGACAAGGAGATGCGGTGAGAACTAAACAAGATGGCGGACGCAAGAGGTGGGTAAGGAGGTTTGAGGTTACAGTACCAAAACACGAAAGGATATATTCCTACGCCAAGCAGGTCCGAAAAATAATTATGCGTGTGTTACTTACCTGTTACCGGTGTGGATGCGTCACCAAAAGCGCGGCACGCGAGGCGGAAAAATAAAAGCAAACTGTTTTTGAAAATGCTTAACCAGCTTTAAGATCAACCAACATCACTACGCACTGATATACCTAGGTTTTTAAAGCGGTACAGACACCCTTTGCAGAGGCGTAATTTAACTATACCAAAAACCTGGTACTGGACCATCGTGATGGTCGCTAGCGTACGTAGGAGCAGGGTTCTCATAGCCGGTCGAAAGCGGTCAAAAACAAGTACGACGTAGGTGTTGACAGTAGCTGCTGTCGAGTGAACGGTCGAGGTGTGAATAAACAAGATCTGTTCTCGCCGGCAATTTGGTTCGGAGATGTGAGCAGCGGCGAGGTGTTGTCTGTGCGGAGGTCGGGACTGAAAGAGGGAAAAGATGGGGAGCGAGGGATAAAAAGTGTAACAGAAAGTGACGTGTGAAGTTGTGATTGGTGGGAATAAGAAGTGATTTTATTGGTGGAAAGGAGCAAATGAAAGTTGTTGATTGGTAAGAATAAGAGAGGTTATGATTGGTGGAAAGAAAAAGGAGTGGGGTATGTTGGAGGTGATGGGAAAGGTAAGTTTTGCTAGCAACAAGATTTGCAAAAGCCTGTCGTGAACTGATCAGCAATTTTTTGAACGTTGGATGGTAGTTTTCTTGAGTGGATAGAGAGATGGGGCGATATGAGATGCGGTGGCGAAAATGGGAACTAAACAAGGTGGTTGAGACAAGAGGTTTAAGGACGAGGAAATTTGGAGGTTAGTGGTGAACATGGCGGTCGCAAGAGGTGGGGGTAAGGAGACGCAGTGGTGAGAATGGGAACTAAAAGAAGATGGCGGTAGCAAGAGGTTAGAAGAGTAGATTTTGAGGTTAAAATAGCGGGAACTAAAAATGGCGGAGGGTCTGCGACAAGGAGATGCGGTGAGAACTAAACAAGATGGCGGACGCAAGAGGTGGGTAAGGAGGTTTGAGGTTACAGTACCAAAACACGAAAGGATATATTCCTACGCCAAGCAGGTCCGAAAAATAATTATGCGTGTGTTACTTACCTGTTACCGGTGTGGATGCGTCACCAAAAGCGCGGCACGCGAGACGGAAAAATAAAAGCAAACTGTTTTTGAAAATGCTTAACCAGCTTTAAGATCAACCAACATCACTAC
Source organism: Deroplatys truncata (assembly GCA_030765065.1). NCBI lineage: Eukaryota > Metazoa > Arthropoda > Insecta > Mantodea > Mantidae > Deroplatys > Deroplatys truncata. The sequence continues at coordinate 176,032,224 of CM060990.1, read as the reverse complement.
GCACTGATATACCTAGGTTTTTAAAGCGGTACAGACACCCTTTGCAGAGGCGTAATTTAACTATACCAAAAACCTGGTACTGGACCATCGTGATGGTCGCTAGCGTACGTAGGAGCAGGGTTCTCATAGCCGGTCGAAAGCGGTCAAAAACGTGTACGACGTAGGTGTTGGCAGTAGCTGCTGCCGAGGCAACCGTCGAGGTGCGAATGAACGAGATCTGTTCTTGCAGGCAATCTGGTTGAGAGATGAGAGGCGCGGTGGTAAAAATGTGAACTAAATAAGATGGCGGAGGCACGAAGTTGAGGTTAAGGAGCGGCGAGGTGTTGACTGTGCGGCGGTTGGGGTCTGAAAGAGGGGGAAAGATGGCGAACGAGGGATAAAAAGTATAACAGAAAGTGACGTGTGAAGTTGTCATTGGTGGGAATAAGAAGTGATGTTATTGGTGGAAAGGAACAAATGAAAGTTGCTGATTGGCGAGAATAAGAGAGCTTATGATTGGTGGAAAGAAAAAAAGGTGTGGGAGTGGGGTATGTTGGAGGTGATGGAAAAGGCAAGTTTTGCTACCAACAACATTTGCAAAAGCCTATCCAGAACTCATCAGCAATTTTAAATAACTAGTGTTTCGGGGGTTTTCTCTGGTTGGTAGACGAATGCAAGCTGTTTCTACCATACTTATATTATTCGTCTTTTTCCTTTTTTTTTTTAAAATGACTAGTTTTTTTTTTTTTTTTTTTTGGGAGTTTTCTGCGGATGGTAAACAAATGCAAGCTCTTTCTGCTTTTTCATAGGTTTTCCCTGGTTGGTAGGCGTTTTCTGTACTGGTTGACGAAGGCGTTTCTAATTTTGGAGGTTTTCTCAGGTTTTTAGCGGTTGTCCCTGCCCGGTAGGCAAATGATGAAGTTTTACCTTGTCGGCGCACGGATACTAGGCACGTACTGGCGCGCACACACACACACACACACACACACACAGAGAGACAGACAGACACACAGACAGGCACACACACACGGACATGTTTCCAAAAATGCTTTTTTTTTTTTTTTTTTTTTTTTTTTGATTCAGGAGGTCTCAAAACGTGTATTTCCGGTGAAATCTCGGTATCGAATTTTTGGGCGGAATGCAATACTTCCCCTACTTACTATACGTAGTAGAGAAAGTAAAAAAGTATTGAAAAATGTAAGGAAATAACAAGCAATATCTCAAAAGTGTACTATCTTGTTTTCAAGGGTTTTCCAGATCGGTAAGCGTTAGAATACTCTTAGAGCTTTTTTCAGGTTTTTTAGCGGTTGTCCCTGGCCGGTAGGCAATTGATAAAGTTTTTCTATAACGTCGTCGTTTTGGCTTGTGGCGCACGGTTCCTAGGCACGTACTCGCGCGCGCGCGCACACACACACACACACACACACACACTAAAATAGTAGCGTATAAAAAAAACTGATTTGTTACACTCACATAACTTTCTCTACTCTTGTACAATCTAATTGGTAGCTTTTAAGCGATAGTCAAATATTTTAACGCTGGTTGCTATGTGGCGAATTCCATTCTGTTTGCATGTTCAGGACATAAAAAAAAATGAATAAACGAATTTGAGAAAAAGTATAAGTATTGGAAAATTTAAGGAAATAACAAGCAATATCTCGAAAACGGTTCACTCAACAAAAGAAACGTATATGACATAAGTTGTGTATTTTAACGCGATCTACATTTTTTGTGTAGTAAAATTTTGTCTATCTCTTATGGTTTACCAGTTATGCAAAAAAGTCGTTCACAATGAAGAATATTTTTGGAGACATTCCCAGAAAATTCGAGATATACATTTTATTTGACATGACAATATCTTAAACATATGATGTTTTAATCAAAATCGTTAGAGCCGTTTTTGAGAAAATTAAAATTTTCGAAAAATGTTCCATGTAAAGGGTAGTCTGGGGTGGGGGGATTTTCTTGAAAACCTTCGTGTCGCATCTCTGGAAGATACTGAACCTAAATACCAAGTTTGGTGTTTATCCGACTGTTCGTTTTCGAGTTATGCTGTTCACAGACACACAGACACACAGACACACAGACAGACACACACACGGACATGTTTCCAAAAATGCTTTTTTTTTTTTGGATTCAGAGATTCTCAAAACATGTATTTCCAGTGAAATCTCGGTAACGAATTTTTGGGTGGAATGCAATACTTCCCCTACTTACTATACGTAGTAGAGAAAGTAAAAATGAATAACGCATTTGAGAAAAAGTATAACTATTGGAAAATTTAAGGAAATAACAAGCAATATCTCGAAAATGGTTCACTCAACTAAAAAAAAATGTATATAACATAAATTGTGTATTTTAACGCGATCTACATTTTTTGTGTAGTAAAATTTTGGCTATCTCTTATGGTTTACCAGTTATGCATACTGAACCTAAATACCAAGTTTGGTGTTTATCCGACTGTTCGTTTTTGAGTTATGCTGTTCACAGACACACAGACGCACAGACAGACAGACACACAGACACACAGACACACAGACAGACACACACACGGACATGTTTCCAAAAATGCTTTTTTTTTTCTGGATTCAGTGATTCTCAAAACATGTATTTCCAGTGAAATCTCGGTATCGAATTTTTGGGTGGAATGCAATACTTCCCCTACTTACTATACGTAGTAGAGAAAGTAAAAATGAATAACGCATTTGAGAAAAAGTATAAGTATTGGAAAATTTAAAGGAAATAACAAGCAATATCTCGAAAAAACGGTTCACTCAACAAAATAAATGTATATGGCATAAGTTGTGTATTTTAACGCGATCTACATTTTTTGTGTAGCAAACTTTTGTCTATCTCTTACGGTTTATCAGTTATGAAAAAGTCGTTCACAATGAAGAATTCTTTTGGAGACATTCCCAGAAAATTCGAGATATACATTTCATTTCTCTCGACATTATCTTAAATATATGATATTTTCATCAAAATCGTTAGAGCCATTTTTTAATACAAAGAGAACGGGATTTCACAAGTGAAACAGTACTGTGATAACGATACCACTGAAACAAAAAAAAAAATCTGATGTGTAACACTCACATGACTTTCTCAACTCTTGTACAAAGTATTTTTACAAACGCTTATTCCCCATCTAGTTCATGTTAATCGAGATAAACATTTGCAAAATCTATTTTATTGCTAATTTTCTTGTATAAAAAAAAAATCTGATGTGTAACACTCACATGACGTTCTCTACTCTTGTACAAAGTATTTTTACAAACGCTTATGCTCCATCTAGTTCATGTTAATCGAGATAAACATTTGCAAACTCTATTTTATTGCTAATTTTCTTGTAGATGTAGGGGAAAATATATTTACAAGGGGAATATAGAAAAACAGTAGCCTTTAAGCACATACATATCTCTTAATAGCTGGTTGCTATGTGCAACACCATTCTTTTTGCCACAGATTAATACTGTTTGCATATCAAAGACAAAAAAAAAAAATGAATAACGAAGTCCCATTTGAGAAAATAAATATTGGAAAATTAACAAACAATATCTCGAAAACGGTTCACTCAACAACAAAAATGTATATTACATAAGATGTGTATTTTAACGCGATCTACATTTTTTGTGTAGTAAAATTTTGTCTATCTCTTACGGTTTTTCAGTTATGAAAAAGACGTTCACAATGAAGAATACTTTTGGAGACATTCCCAGAAAATTCGAGATATACATTTCATTTCTCACGACATTATATTAAACATACGATATTTTTCATCAAAATCGTTAGAGCCATTTTTTTTAATACAAAGAGAACGGGATTTCACAAGTGAAACAGTACTGTGATAACGATACCAACAAAACTAATTATTATTCACCCACTGAAACACATAAAAAAAATCTGATGTGTAACACTCACATGACTTTTCTCATCTCTTGTACAAAGTATTTTTACAAACGCTTATTCCCCATCTAGTTCATGTTAATCGAGATAAACATTTGCAAACTCTGTTTTATTGCTAATTTTGTTGTAGATGTAGGGAAAATATATTTACAAGGGGAATATAGAAAAACAGTAGCCTTTAAGCACATACATATCTCTTAATAGCTGGTTGCTATGTGCAGTACCATTCTTTTTGCCACAGATTAATACTCTTTGCATATCAAAGACAAAAAAAAATGAATAACGAATTCCCATTTGAGAAAATAACTATTGGAAAATTTAAGTAAATAACAAGCAATATCTCGAAAACGGTTCACTCAACAATAAAGATGTATATGACATAAGTTGTGTATTTTAACGCGATCTACATACTTTCGTACTCACCTATAAGATATAGAGGGTAGAGGTCGTACGAACGTAGCACTTTGAGAATCTATATTCAACAGTTGGTGTTACTCCTTAGAAAGGAAGTATCTGCTGATTTTTATTTAATTCTTTACATTTTACATAACACGTATGCACTGGCACAACACAAAAGCACTACACACAATACTCAGTTTTAATATTTGCACTAATAACATCAGGAATAACTGAAGTCTGCAAACAGTCATTTCCCATGTGCAGCCTTACGTACAGAAAACGTGTGTGGCTGATCTATGTGTAAAAAGAGCCTGAGAGCGGATGTACGTCAGCGGTAAAATCTTTTAAATGCATTTTTATTGGCGATGGTAGAAATCGTGCAGTGGTGGATCGTGAAAATTCATATAAATGGATGTATCACCTCATAATAAGCCTCTATATACCAAGAATATTGAGTTTTTAAAAAGTCAGCAACTGTACCTGTGTTTCTATACGTGAACGTCAGATGGCAGCTTCGATACGTGTCCACGGAGACCTTAGTGCTAGGCAACTGTACCTCTGTTTCTATACGTGAACGGCAGATTGCAGCTTCGATACGTGTCCACGGAGACCTTAGTGCTAGGCAACTGTACCTCTGTTTCTATACGTGAACGGCAGATTGCAGCTTCGATACGTGTCCACGGAGACCTTAGTGCTAGGCAACTGCACCTCTGTTTCTATACGTGAACGGCAGATTGCAGCTTCGATACGTGTCCACGGAGACCTTAGCGCTAGGCAACTGCACCTCTGTTTCTATACGTGAACGGCAGATTGCAGCTTCGATACGTGTCCACGGAGACCTTAGTGCTAGGCAACTGTACCTCTGTTTCTATACGTGAACGGCAGATTACAGCTTCGATACGTGTCCACGGAGACCTTAGTGCTAGGCAACTGTACCTCTGTTTCTATACGTGAACGGCAGATTGCAGCTTCGATACGTGTCCACGGAGACCTTAGTGCTAGGCAACTGCACCTCTGTTTCTATACGTGAACGGCAGATTGCAGCTTCGATACGTATCCACGGAGACCTTAGTGCTAGGCAACTGCACCTCTGTTTCTATACGTGAACGGCAGATTGCAGCTTCAATACGTGTCCACGGAGACCTTAGTGCTAGGCAACTGTACCTCTGTTTCTATACGTGAACGGGAGATTGCAGCTTCGATACGTGTCCACGGAGACCTTAGTGCTAGGCAACTGCACCTCTGTTTCTATACGTGAACGTCAGATTGCAGCTTCGATACGTGTCCACGGAGACCTTAGTGCTAGGCAACTGCACCTCTGTTTCTATACGTGAACGGCAGATTGCAGCTTCGATACGTATCCACGGGGACCTTAGTGCTAGGGAACTGCACCTCTGTTTGTATACGTGAACGGCAGATTGCAGCTTCAATACGTGTACACGGAGACCTTAGTGCTAGGCAGCTGTACCTCTGTTTCTATACGTGAACGGCAGATTGCAGCTTCGATACGTGTCCACGGAGATCTTAGTGCTAGGCAGCTATACCTGTTTCTATACGTCAACGGCAGATTGCAGCTTCGATACGTGTTCACGGAGACCTTAGTGCTAGGCAACTGTACCTGTGTTTCTATACGTGTCCACGGAGACCTTAGTGCTAGACAACTGTACCTCTGTTTCTATACGTGAACGGCAGATTGCAGCTTCAATACGTGTCCACGGAGACCTTAGTGCTAGTGCTAGGCAACTATACCTCTGTTTCTATACGTGAACGGCAGATTGCAGGTTCGATACGTGTCCACGGAGATCTTAGTGCTAGGCAACTATACCTGTTTCTATACGTGAACGGCAGATTGCAGCTTCGATACGTGTCCACGGAGACCTTAGTGCTAGGCAACTGTACCTGTGTTTCTATACGTGAACGTCAGATGGCAGCTTCGATACGTGTCCACGGAGACCTTAGTGTTAGGCAACTGTACCTCTGTTTCTATACGTGAACGGCAGATTGCAGCTTCGATACGTGTCCACGGAGACCTTTCGCTTCAGGTGACAAAATAACACTAGGCACTTGTGTGCCGTGGTGTAAGCCGCAATCACGGTATTGGTAGCGTGGATCTCCTTGGGGCTCTCCTCGGAGTTACCTCAACACCACGTACATGACCTGGTTCGTCACGGGTACGCAGGTCTGCACTACCACTTCCTCGGCGTTGAGCAGGCCCAGGAGGCGATCGTACCGGTACACCAGCTAGCACGTGGACATGTTATCGCGCTGTGGTGTTGCGTGTGCGAGGTATGGAAACTCAAGGACGCAAAACATGCACGACCGAGGGTTAAAAAGCAGAACAAGTAGTGACGTGGAGCGTTGTGATTGGTGTAAATAAGACGATCTCTGATAGGTGGACAAATTGAAATAACGTGATGTGATAGGCGAAAATAAAATCAAAGGTGATTGGATGAAAAATGACGAGAAGGAATTAGCGGTGAATTTGTGAACTAAGATGGCGAAGATTTTTTTTTTTTTTTAAAAAAAAGGATAATATAAGTACGGCAACTGTAACGGTTTACGGCAAACGCGCGCCGCGCAATGCGTCACGCCGGGCATCTTGCTCAATATGATTTTTGTTTTATTGCCCGGGCGTGACGCATTGCGCGGCGCGCGTTTGCCGTAAACCGTTACAGTTGCCGTACTTATATTATCCTTTTTTTTAAAAAAAAAAAAAAAAATCTTCGCCATCTTAGTTCACAAATTCACCGCTAATTCCTTCTCGTCATTTTTCATCCAATCACCTTTGATTTTATTTTCGCCTATCACATCACGTTATTTCAATTTGTCCACCTATCAGAGATCGTCTTATTTACACCAATCACAACGCTCCACGTCACTACTTGTTCTGCTTTTTAACCCTCGGTCGTGCATGTTTTGCGTCCTTGAGTTTCCATACCTCGCACACGCAACACCACAGCGCGATAACATGTCCACGTGCTAGCTGGTGTACCGGTACGATCGCCTCCTGGGCCTGCTCAACGCCGAGGAAGTGGTAGTGCAGACCTGCGTACCCGTGACGAACCAGGTCATGTACGTGGTGTTGAGGTAACTCCGAGGAGAGCCCCAAGGAGATCCACGCTACCAATACCGTGATTGCGGCTTACACCACGGCACACAAGTGCCTAGTGTTATTTTGTCACCTGAAGCGAAAGGTCTCCGTGGACACGTATCGAAGCTGCAATCTGCCGTTCACGTATAGAAACAGAGGTACAGTTGCCTAACACTAAGGTCTCCGTGGACACGTATCGAAGCTGCCATCTGACGTTCACGTATAGAAACACAGGTACAGTTGCCTAGCACTAAGGTCTCCGTGGACACGTATCGAAGCTGCAATCTGCCGTTCACGTATAGAAACAGGTATAGTTGCCTAGCACTAAGATCTCCGTGGACACGTATCGAACCTGCAATCTGCCGTTCACGTATAGAAACAGAGGTATAGTTGCCTAGCACTAGCACTAAGGTCTCCGTGGACACGTATTGAAGCTGCAATCTGCCGTTCACGTATAGAAATAGAGGTACAGTTGTCTAGCACTAAGGTCTCCGTGGACACGTATAGAAACACAGGTACAGTTGCCTAGCACTAAGGTCTCCGTGAACACGTATCGAAGCTGCAATCTGCCGTTGACGTATAGAAACAGGTATAGCTGCCTAGCACTAAGATCTCCGTGGACACGTATCGAAGCTGCAATCTGCCGTTCACGTATAGAAACAGAGGTACAGCTGCCTAGCACTAAGGTCTCCGTGTACACGTATTGAAGCTGCAATCTGCCGTTCACGTATACAAACAGAGGTGCAGTTCCCTAGCACTAAGGTCCCCGTGGATACGTATCGAAGCTGCAATCTGCCGTTCACGTATAGAAACAGAGGTGCAGTTGCCTAGCACTAAGGTCTCCGTGGACACGTATCGAAGCTGCAATCTGACGTTCACGTATAGAAACAGAGGTGCAGTTGCCTAGCACTAAGGTCTCCGTGGACACGTATCGAAGCTGCAATCTCCCGTTCACGTATAGAAACAGAGGTACAGTTGCCTAGCACTAAGGTCTCCGTGGACACGTATTGAAGCTGCAATCTGCCGTTCACGTATAGAAACAGAGGTGCAGTTGCCTAGCACTAAGGTCTCCGTGGATACGTATCGAAGCTGCAATCTGCCGTTCACGTATAGAAACAGAGGTGCAGTTGCCTAGCACTAAGGTCTCCGTGGACACGTATCGAAGCTGCAATCTGCCGTTCACGTATAGAAACAGAGGTACAGTTGCCTAGCACTAAGGTCTCCGTGGACACGTATCGAAGCTGTAATCTGCCGTTCACGTATAGAAACAGAGGTACAGTTGCCTAGCACTAAGGTCTCCGTGGACACGTATCGAAGCTGCAATCTGCCGTTCACGTATAGAAACAGAGGTGCAGTTGCCTAGCGCTAAGGTCTCCGTGGACACGTATCGAAGCTGCAATCTGCCGTTCACGTATAGAAACAGAGGTGCAGTTGCCTAGCACTAAGGTCTCCGTGGACACGTATCGAAGCTGCAATCTGCCGTTCACGTATAGAAACAGAGGTACAGTTGCCTAGCACTAAGGTCTCCGTGGACACGTATCGAAGCTGCAATCTGCCGTTCACGTATAGAAACAGAGGTACAGTTGCCTAGCACTAAGGTCTCCGTGGACACGTATCGAAGCTGCCATCTGACGTTCACGTATAGAAACACAGGTACAGTTGCTGACTTTTTAAAAACTCAATATTCTTGGTATATAGAGGCTTATTATGAGGTGATACATCCATTTATATGAATTTTCACGATCCACCACTGCACGATTTCTACCATCGCCAATAAAAATGCATTTAAAAGATTTTACCGCTGACGTACATCCGCTCTCAGGCTCTTTTTACACATAGATCAGCCACACACGTTTTCTGTACGTAAGGCTGCACATGGGAAATGACTGTTTGCAGACTTCAGTTATTCCTGATGTTATTAGTGCAAATATTAAAACTGAGTATTGTGTGTAGTGCTTTTGTGTTGTGCCAGTGCATACGTGTTATGTAAAATGTAAAGAATTAAATAAAAATCAGCAGATACTTCCTTTCTAAGGAGTAACACCAACTGTTGAATATAGATTCTCAAAGTGCTACGTTCGTACGACCTCTACCCTCTATATCTTATAGGTGAGTACAAAAGTATGTAGATCGCGTTAAAATACACAACTTATGTCATATACATCTTTATTGTTGAGTGAACCGTTTTCGAGATATTGCTTGTTATTTACTTAAATTTTCCAATAGTTATTTTCTCAAATGGGAATTCGTTATTCATTTTTTTTTTGTCTTTGATATGCAAAGAGTATTAATCTGTGGCAAAAAGAATGGTACTGCACATAGCAACCAGCTATTAAGAGATATGTATGTGCTTAAAGGCTACTGTTTTTCTATATTCCCCTTGTAAATATATTTTCCCTACATCTACAACAAAATTAGCAATAAAACAGAGTTTGCAAATGTTTATCTCGATTAACATGAACTAGATGGGGAATAAGCGTTTGTAAAAATACTTTGTACAAGAGATGAGAAAAGTCATGTGAGTGTTACACATCAGATTTTTTTTATGTGTTTCAGTGGGTGAATAATAATTAGTTTTGTTGGTATCGTTATCACAGTACTGTTTCACTTGTGAAATCCCGTTCTCTTTGTATTAAAAAAATGGCTCTAACGATTTTGATGAAAAATATCGTATGTTTAATATAATGTCGTGAGAAATGAAATGTATATCTCGAATTTTCTGGGAATGTCTCCAAAAGTATTCTTCATTGTGAACGTCTTTTTCATAACTGAAAAACCGTAAGAGATAGACAAAATTTTACTACACAAAAAATGTAGATCGCGTTAAAATACACATCTTATGTAATATACATTTTTGTTGTTGAGTGAACCGTTTTCGAGATATTGTTTGTTAATTTTCCAATATTTATTTTCTCAAATGGGACTTCGTTATTCATTTTTTTTTTGTCTTTGATATGCAAACAGTATTAATCTGTGGCAAAAAGAATGGTGTTGCACATAGCAACCAGCTATTAAGAGATATGTATGTGCTTAAAGGCTACTGTTTTTCTATATTCCCCTTGTAAATATATTTTCCCCTACATCTACAAGAAAATTAGCAATAAAATAGAGTTTGCAAATGTTTATCTCGATTAACATGAACTAGATGGAGCATAAGCGTTTGTAAAAATACTTTGTACAAGAGTAGAGAAAGTCATGTGAGTGTTACACATCAGATTTTTTTTTTTATACAAGAAAATTAGCAATAAAATAGATTTTGCAAATGTTTATCTCGATTAACATGAACTAGATGGGGAATAAGCGTTTGTAAAAATACTTTGTACAAGAGTTGAGAAAGTCATGTGAGTGTTACACATCAGATTTTTTTTTTTGTTTCAGTGGTATCGTTATCACAGTACTGTTTCACTTGTGAAATCCCGTTCTCTTTGTATTAAAAAATGGCTCTAACGATTTTGATGAAAATATCATATATTTAAGATAATGTCGAGAGAAATGAAATGTATATCTCGAATTTTCTGGGAATGTCTCCAAAAGAATTCTTCATTGTGAACGACTTTTTCATAACTGATAAACCGTAAGAGATAGACAAAAGTTTGCTACACAAAAAATGTAGATCGCGTTAAAATACACAACTTATGCCATATACATTTATTTTGTTGAGTGAACCGTTTTTCGAGATATTGCTTGTTATTTCCTTTAAATTTTCCAATACTTATACTTTTTCTCAAATGCGTTATTCATTTTTACTTTCTCTACTACGTATAGTAAGTAGGGGAAGTATTGCATTCCACCCAAAAATTCGATACCGAGATTTCACTGGAAATACATGTTTTGAGAATCACTGAATCCAGAAAAAAAAAAGCATTTTTGGAAACATGTCCGTGTGTGTGTCTGTCTGTGTGTCTGTGTGTCTGTCTGTCTGTGCGTCTGTGTGTCTGTGAACAGCATAACTCAAAAACGAACAGTCGGATAAACACCAAACTTGGTATTTAGGTTCAGTATGCATAACTGGTAAACCATAAGAGATAGCCAAAATTTTACTACACAAAAAATGTAGATCGCGTTAAAATACACAATTTATGTCATATACATTTTTTTTTAGTTGAGTGAACCATTTTCGAGATATTGCTTGTTATTTCCTTAAATTTTCCAATACTTATACTTTTTCTCAAATGCGTTATTCATTTTTACTTTCTCTACTACGTATAGTAAGTAGGGGAAGTATTGCATTCCACCCAAAAATTCGTTACCGAGATTTCACTGGAAATACATGTTTTGAGAATCTCTGAATCCAAAAAAAAAAAAGCATTTTTGGAAACATGTCCGTGTGTGTGTCTGTCTGTGTGTCTGTGTGTCTGTGAACAGCATAACTCGAAAACGAACAGTCGGATAAACACCAAACTTGGTATTTAGGTTCAGTATCTTCCAGAGATGCGACACGAAGGTTTTCAAGAAAATCCCCCCACCCCAGACTACCCTTTACATGGAACATTTTTCGAAAATTTTAATTTTCTCAAAAACGGCTCTAACGATTTTGATTAAAACATCATATGTTTAAGATATTGTCATGTCAAATAAAATGTATATCTCGAATTTTCTGGGAATGTCTCCAAAAATATTCTTCATTGTGAACGACTTTTTTGCATAACTGGTAAACCATAAGAGATAGACAAAATTTTACTACACAAAAAATGTAGATCGCGTTAAAATACACAACTTATGTCATATACGTTTCTTTTGTTGAGTGAACCGTTTTCGAGATATTGCTTGTTATTTCCTTAAATTTTCCAATACTTATACTTTTTCTCAAATTCGTTTATTCATTTTTTTTTATGTCCTGAACATGCAAACAGAATGGAATTCGCCACATAGCAACCAGCGTTAAAATATTTGACTATCGCTTAAAAGCTACCAATTAGATTGTACAAGAGTAGAGAAAGTTATGTGAGTGTAACAAATCAGTTTTTTTTATACGCTACTATTTTAGTGTGTGTGTGTGTGTGTGTGTGTGTGTGTGTGCGCGCGCGCGAGTACGTGCCTAGGAACCGTGCGCCACAAGCCAAAACGACGACGTTATAGAAAAACTTTATCAATTGCCTACCGGCCAGGGACAACCGCTAAAAAACCTGAAAAAAGCTCTAAGAGTATTCTAACGCTTACCGATCTGGAAAACCCTTGAAAACAAGATAGTACACTTTTGAGATATTGCTTGTTATTTCCTTACATTTTTCAATACTTTTTTACTTTCTCTACTACGTATAGTAAGTAGGGGAAGTATTGCATTCCGCCCAAAAATTCGATACCGAGATTTCACCGGAAATACACGTTTTGAGACCTCCTGAATCAAAAAAAAAAAAAAAAAAAAAAAAAAAAAAGCATTTTTGGAAACATGTCCGTGTGTGTGTGCCTGTCTGTGTGTCTGTCTGTCTCTCTGTGTGTGTGTGTGTGTGTGCGCGCCAGTACGTGCCTAGTATCCGTGCGCCGACAAGGTAAAACTTCATCATTTGCCTACCGGGCAGGGACAACCGCTAAAAACCTGAGAAAACCTCCAAAATTAGAAACGCCTTCGTCAACCAGTACAGAAAACGCCTACCAACCAGGGAAAACCTATGAAAAAGCAGAAAGAGCTTGCATTTGTTTACCATCCGCAGAAAACTCCCAAAAAAAAAAAAAAAAAAAACTAGTCATTTTAAAAAAAAAAAAGGAAAAAGACGAATAATATAAGTATGGTAGAAACAGCTTGCATTCGTCTACCAACCAGAGAAAACCCCCGAAACACTAGTTATTTAAAATTGCTGATGAGTTCTGGATAGGCTTTTGCAAATGTTGTTGGTAGCAAAACTTGCCTTTTCCATCACCTCCAACATACCCCACTCCCACACCTTTTTTTCTTTCCACCAATCATAAGCTCTCTTATTCTCGCCAATCAGCAACTTTCATTTGTTCCTTTCCACCAATAACATCACTTCTTATTCCCACCAATGACAACTTCACACGTCACTTTCTGTTATACTTTTTATCCCTCGTTCGCCATCTTTCCCCCTCTTTCAGACCCCAACCGCCGCACAGTCAACACCTCGCCGCTCCTTAACCTCAACTTCGTGCCTCCGCCATCTTATTTAGTTCACATTTTTACCACCGCGCCTCTCATCTCTCAACCAGATTGCCTGCAAGAACAGATCTCGTTCATTCGCACCTCGACGGTTGCCTCGGCAGCAGCTACTGCCAACACCTACGTCGTACACGTTTTTGACCGCTTTCGACCGGCTATGAGAACCCTGCTCCTACGTACGCTAGCGACCATCACGATGGTCCAGTACCAGGTTTTTGGTATAGTTAAATTACGCCTCTGCAAAGGGTGTCTGTACCGCTTTAAAAACCTAGGTATATCAGTGCGTAGTGATGTTGGTTGATCTTAAAGCTGGTTAAGCATTTTCAAAAACAGTTTGCTTTTATTTTTCCGTCTCGCGTGCCGCGCTTTTGGTGACGCATCCACACCGGTAACAGGTAAGTAACACACGCATAATTATTTTTCGGACCTGCTTGGCGTAGGAATATATCCTTTCGTGTTTTGGTACTGTAACCTCAAACCTCCTTACCCACCTCTTGCGTCCGCCATCTTGTTTAGTTCTCACCGCATCTCCTTGTCGCAGACCCTCCGCCATTTTTAGTTCCCGCTATTTTAACCTCAAAATCTACTCTTCTAACCTCTTGCTACCGCCATCTTCTTTTAGTTCCCATTCTCACCACTGCGTCTCCTTACCCCCACCTCTTGCGACCGCCATGTTCACCACTAACCTCCAAATTTCCTCGTCCTTAAACCTCTTGTCTCAACCACCTTGTTTAGTTCCCATTTTCGCCACCGCATCTCATATCGCCCCATCTCTCTATCCACTCAAGAAAACTACCATCCAACGTTCAAAAAATTGCTGATCAGTTCACGACAGGCTTTTGCAAATCTTGTTGCTAGCAAAACTTACCTTTCCCATCACCTCCAACATACCCCACTCCTTTTTCTTTCCACCAATCATAACCTCTCTTATTCTTACCAATCAACAACTTTCATTTGCTCCTTTCCACCAATAAAATCACTTCTTATTCCCACCAATCACAACTTCACACGTCACTTTCTGTTACACTTTTTATCCCTCGCTCCCCATCTTTTCCCTCTTTCAGTCCCGACCTCCGCACAGACAACACCTCGCCGCTGCTCACATCTCCGAACCAAATTGCCGGCGAGAACAGATCTTGTTTATTCACACCTCGACCGTTCACTCGACAGCAGCTACTGTCAACACCTACGTCGTACTTGTTTTTGACCGCTTTCGACCGGCTATGAGAACCCTGCTCCTACGTACGCTAGCGACCATCACGATGGTCCAGTACCAGGTTTTTGGTATAGTTAAATTACGCCTCTGCAAAGGGTGTCTGTACCGCTTTAAAAACCTAGGTATATCAGTGCGTAGTGATGTTGGTTGATCTTAAAGCTGGTTAAGCATTTTCAAAAACAGTTTGCTTTTATTTTTCCGCCTCGCGTGCCGCGCTTTTGGTGACGCATCCACACCGGTAACAGGTAAGTAACACACGCATAATTATTTTTCGGACCTGCTTGGCGTAGGAATATATCCTTTCGTGTTTTGGTACTGTAACCTCAAACCTCCTTACCCACCTCTTGCGTCCGCCATCTTGTTTAGTTCTCACCGCATCTCCTTGTCGCAGACCCTCCGCCATTTTTAGTTCCCACTATTTTAACCTCAAAATCTACTCTTCTAAAACTCTTGCTACCCCCATCTTCTTTTAGTTCCCATTCTCACCACTGCGTCTCCTTACCCCCACCTCTTGCGACAGCCGTGTTCACCACTAACCTCCAAATTTCCTCGTCCTTAAACCTCTTGTCTCAACAACCTTGTCTAGTTCCCATTTTCGCCACCGCATCTCATATCGCCCCCATCTCTCTATCCACTCAAGAAAACTACCATCCGACGTTCAAAAATTGCTGATCAGTTCAAGACAGGCTTTTGCAAATCTTGCTGCTAGCAAAACTCACCTTTCCCATCACCTCCAACATACCCCACTCCTTTTTCTTTCCACCAATCATAATCTCTCTTATTCTTACCAATCAACAACCTTCATTTGCTCCTTTCCACCAATAACATCACTTCTTATTCCCACCAATCACAACTTCACACGTCACTTTCCTTTACACTTTTTATCCCTCGCTCCCCATCTTTTCCCCCATTTCAGTACCGACCTCCGCACAGACAACACCTCGCCACCCAATTCCTCTCCATCACGCGACCTCCATACTCCTCCATCTCCCTTCCTCCATCTCCCACCCCAAATTAACGAACCAATCAAAACACTACACGTCACTTCCTCAATTCTTTCAACTCGTCCCGGATGAGCCAACCGATTTAACGATAATCCTAACGCTCACGGCGCTTTTCAAACTTACCGCCGCCGCCGTCGCACGCACCGACACTAGCGACACTAGCGCCCCTAGCGGCAGGATTATCGTTAAAACAATTGGCTCATCCGGGACTAATACTACTTACGCCTTGATAACCAGAGAAAACCACGAAAAGCCCATGGTCAGAAAAGCTGACCCCAGAAATCGAATCCAGGACCTCCTGAATGCGAGCCATTTCACGTTGCCACGGAGCCATCTTGCTCAGTAGCTCGGGAAATAACTACATAGCTCATGCTTAGCTCAGGTATTGTAGAAAACCACGACTGGCCGAAAAGGGTCACTGTATATGGTCCAAAACAAGTCGCCTGTGCAGCACAGGCTACGCTTAAATACTGAGAACCTCGTACAAACTACCTGCGGTGTATGGAGTAGTATCGTTCTTACCTTCCAAAATGTAGGCCCATTTATCCGTTGGGAAGACTCATTTCTGTATGGTTTTTCTCCTAATTCTCCTCTATCAGGTAAATTTCAACACCTATGACTCCGGGCTCTTGTACATACGGCTCCAAATGTTTTCCGTTCCACCTGTAGGGGGTAAGCGGGGTGTATTATCGAGAGGTTATGCTAGGTGTCTTAGCTCATACCTGCTCTACGAAGTTACAGTGCTAAAGAAAATGTCATTCCAACTCATTTCCCTTAGTCTTGGCTGTAAGAAAGTAATAAATGTGATAAGAAAGCAGAAATAACATTACAGCACAGCGACATAAGCAGTATACAAACTAATTTTTAGGAATTAGAGGCATCATATTATTGTATAATAAGCAAGTGTTAAAATAAAATGGTTTGGTTTTCAATATTTACTATTTTCTCTACCCATTATCAACTAATCTGTTCTTTATTTTCATACTGTCCTTATAAAGTTTGGTTTTTTCGTGCACTTTACCTTAATCTGACAACAATTTAGGTCAGAAATTATTTCAAGTTACAGTCAAAGTTACACTTTTCCCTATTTATTTTGGTTGCATGCAAGATGCCGTAACGACAAACAGCCGTGTATCTACACCACAACTCTTCTTTTTACTGTCTCTATTATTTACCTATAATAAGTAGGGAAAGTATTGTATTCCACCCAAAAATTGAATAACGAGATTCACCGGATACACATGTTTTGAAACCCCTGAAACCGAACAAAGCATTTGTACTTTCTCTACTACGTAGCTACAGGAGGTAGAGAAAGTATTGTATGCCACCCAAAAACTGAATAACGAGATTCACCGGATATACGCGTTTTGAGGCTCCCTGGGTCCAAAGAAATCATTTTTAGTTTCTCTACTACGTAGTTACAGTAAGTAGAGAAAGTATTGTGTTCCACCAAAACATTGAATAACGAGATTCAACGGAAATACACGTTTTGAGACCGCTGCATCCAAAGTAATCATTTTTACTTTCTCTACTACGTAGTTACAGTAAGTAGAGAAAGTATTGTGTTCCACCAAAACATTGAATAACGAGATTCAACGGAAATACACGTTTTGAGACCGCTGCATCCAAAGTAATCATTTTTACTTTCTCTACTACGTTGTTACAGTAAGTAGAGAAAGTATTGTGTTCACCTAAAAATTCAATGTCGAAATTTCATCAGAAATCACGATTGTGACCCCCGAATCCAATGAAGTTATTTTTAGAAAATGGTCCAAGTGTGTGTGTGTGTGTGTGTGTGTGTGTTTGTGTGTTTGTATCCACGGACAGCATAACTCAAAAGCAAAAGTTTGGTTAAAAACCGAACTTAGTGTTTAAATTCAACTTCTTTCAAGAATGCGACACTGAGATTTTAAAGAAAACCCCCACTGCAAACTATACTTTACATTGGACATTTTTCGAAATTTTTTATTCTTCAAAAATGGATCTAAGTATTTTGATTAAAAAACATATGTTTAAGCCATTTTCATGATAAAAAGTATGTATATCTTTATCTTCTAGGAATAGTCTGTAAACTAGTCTTTATTGAGAATGACTTTTGATAATTAGTAAATCGCAAGAGAGAGAGACAAAATCTTACTGCACAACAACTGTAGATCTTGTTAAAGCACAAACTGTATATCAAATAACATTTTTATTTTATGTCAAATAACTTTTATATTTTACCTATTCTGAAATTTTCTTTGTTATTAGTTTGAATTTTCAAATACTTTATACTTCTCTCAAATGCAAACAGCTATTGTTTTTCTTTCTTTCTCGTGTTCATGCAAATAGAACAGAATTTCAAAGCTTTCACGTCTGTGGCTCGCATTCGGGAGGTCGTGGGTTCGTTGATGACCTTGATGACCTATGGGTTTTTTTACGGGGGGTTTTCCCGGGTCACTAGGCGAATGCTGGGAAGGATTCTCACATCCCCGAATTTCCTGAACCTCCAGTTCATCTCCATTCTCATTTTCCTTCATCTTTCATCCGTTGGTCTCTTTCAGGATTGGAAGTGTCGGCGATGGTGTTTCGGTGCAGTGTGGCAGGGGAAAAGGATGTTTTTTGTGACTTTCTTCGTCCCTCAGCTTTTGGCTGGCTGTCGGGAGTATCCTAACTTCCTTGAGGGGCGTTGGGTGCCCTCTGTGCTGGGTGGGGTCCCCAGTCTGCCTGTCCATCTGACGGGGAGTCTCTATCCCAAAACTTAGGGATCCTACCATTCCTGTGCCGTCACTTCTGGTTCCGGACGCCCGTGTCCTGCCTCGCCTCATCCTTCCTCCCGGAGACGCCCGCTTGTGGGGCGTAGGCACAATATCCACTATGTGGATCAGTGCCGAGTCCCCTCCGTAGCCAACAAATCCAAACCTATCACATAGCGATCAGTTTTGAGGGATTTGGCTATCGCTTTAGCTTAATATGTTCTCTGTTATACCTACAACGAATTGTGAAAATAAGTGATGAAGGTTTATCGGTATTAACATGACATAGATGCAAAATAAGCTTTGTAAGAATAGTTTGTAGAAGAGTGAGTAGAGAAAGTCGTGCGAATGCAACACATCATATTTTGTAGCAAAAGCTCCATATGCCTGTGTGTCTGTGAACAACATAAATCCAAAACGAAAAGTCGGTTAAATACCAAACTTGATATTTAAGTTCAGCATCTTTCAAAGATGTGACATAATGATTTTCAAGATAATCTCCCCCATCCTGAACAATCCTTTACATGGAAGAATTTTTGAAATTTTTATTTTGTTAAAAATGTCTCTAATGATTTTGATTAAAATACTCTCTCTTTAAAATATTTTCATGACAAACGAAATATATATTTTGAACTTACTGAGAAGAGCCTCTCAAGTCTTCTTCGTTCTGAATGACTTTTGTATAATTGGTAAACTCTAAAAGATTGGACAAAGTTTTGCTATACAAGAAATGCAGACGCCGTTAAAGCACGCAGTTTGTTATACATATATTTTATCAGATTAACTATTTCCCAGATATATTTTGTCATTGATTTGAATACTTTTTGTAACTGAGAAGCCGCTATTCGTTTTGTTGTTGTCGCGGTCATAAAAACAGCATGGAATTTCAAAGCATCACGTAGTGACATGCTTTTCTAAAATGCTTTATCTACGTATACTACGTATATACTCGTACAACGAAATGTGTAAATGTGAACTTCTTCTTTTGGTACTTAATTAAAGTCTTTTAACCGGGTAGACCATTACGGACGATGAATGAACCAAATGGTTAAAATGATGCTCAAATGGGCCCGAGGTCCATAGAAATTGGAACCTAACATTCATCTTCTCAGGATAAGAGGAAACCCTGGAAAAAACTTTACCCAGGTATTTCACTTTAACCGAGATTCGAACTCGACCACTTGAATGTGAGGTAGACCCCACACCACAGAGATGGGTTAAATGTGATTTGCAAGCTTTTTCTGGATTGTAAGAAGTAGACAGAAGCATGAGATTTAGAAAAAAGAATTTGTAGGACGATGAGAAGAGAAAGATATGTGAATGCAACACGTTAGTTCTCGTGGTAATGCAAATATCCTGGAGTTTCAAAGACACTACATAAAAATCTGACTATCGTTTGAGCTACTTAATTCTTCTTATACTTACAATGAAGTTTGTAATGGAAGTTCATCTCAATTAACAAGAAGACTCTTTCACTCAAGCCGTGTGTAGGACAAGGTTGGAAAGATAGAATCAGATTGAAAAATTTAATGTCATAGCCGAAATTTGAACTACGGATCTTCCAATTTACGTTCAGGTGGCGCCGCGGTAAATCCCGAATTCGTTTCCCGGCGACCGCCCAATCTGACCCACTGGTTCTTTTCGGGAGTCTTCCCGTGTCGTCAGGCGAATGCTGATATGATTTCTCTCAGCCCCCGAATATCGTTCCATTCCTCATTTAATTAATCCTTAACCCTGTTTCAGGGTTGGAAGTGTCGGCGCTGGTGTTCCGGTGCGGCGTGGCAGAGAAAAAGGATGCTCTCTGTGGAACCTTATCCGTCTCTCGGTCTTGTCTGGTTGCCAGGGTATACGGACCGCCTCTTGGGGGGCGTTGGACCCTCTGTGTGGGGTGGAATCCCCGGTTTGCCTGCCCGACTGTCAGGGCGTCTCAATCTGGAAAATTTAGGAACCTTGTCATTGCTGTGCCGTCACTCCTGGTTCCGGCCGCCCGGTTTCTCGGTGTCTCTCACCTCGTCCCTCCCTCCCGGGAGCGCCCCCTCAAGGGGCACAAACACAATATTCACTGGGTCGGGGTCGTGTCCCCTCCGTTACACATCCCATTCCATTCCAAACCAGGGAAGAGAAGCATTTTAAGAATTCAGAACGTGAATCGTAATACAAGGTACCTAAGTCTTTTTTTAACCATCTTCAGATTTGTAACTTGAAATCAATTTAATTTTCAGAATAGAGTGCTTTCAAATGAATCAATTGCAACAAAAGCATATCATCCTATCTGCATTAATACTTTCGGGTCACTATTTTGAAAATTTAGTTTATATGTTATCCGAATAAAACAGCTATATAGAAACTGCATATTTTGCGCTAAACGTTGTTTCCTCGTATCTATTAACATTTTCTCCTTTTGAATACAATACCTACATAGGTGTTTTTACTCTATGTCCACTATACGACTGGGACGGTTTTTCTTCCATTTTCTTGTGTGTGTGTGTGTGTGTGTGTGTGTGTGTGTGTGTGTGTAAGGGGAATTGTGTTTCAAATAAAACAATCTTTATTCATTTTTCAGTAACAAACGCAAGATATATCTCATTTTGAAGAAAGTTTAATGTTGCACTTAATTGTGCCCGAAATGCTTCAACAGTTTGACATTAGTATTACTTTTGCTTCCATATTTTTAAACCATTATTTGAATATTATCAGAACTGAATGTG
The DNA here is from genome assembly GCA_030765065.1 of Deroplatys truncata. Taxonomy (NCBI): domain Eukaryota; kingdom Metazoa; phylum Arthropoda; class Insecta; order Mantodea; family Mantidae; genus Deroplatys; species Deroplatys truncata. The sequence goes on along the minus strand of CM060990.1, from coordinate 176,011,077 downwards.
CCAACCGTATGGAACTATACACTTTGCGGTAAACGTTGTGATCAATATCTATGAAAATTAAAAAGCAAAACGAACTTATATTCAAGGTAATAAATACCCTCAGCTTCGGAGTACGCGTAGAACGTTATATTGGTGATAATTATGAAAATATTATTGTTATTATTAATATTATTATTTATTACTAGCAACAAACGCTAAAACAAGATATAGATTATGCGAACCTTGTTTCTCAAGAAAATTCCTGAATCTTAAACTTGTATAGTACCCGCATAAAGAGTGCAGTATTTGATTTTTAAACAACATATTATGCAAAGAAAATGTTAATTTATTTCGCTTGAATAGATCTTGTAAAGAGAAAAGTATTTAGTTTCGTCTTCTTTCCTCTTAGAGTCAGGTCGCTAAATTATACGAGCATACACAGAAGTAAATGTGCCCTTTGAGACGATACCGGCACTTACTGTTGGCTATAGCCAGGCATGACTAGTCGAGAATACATTTCTTCCCCCTCTTCCTCTACACCCCTTGGTCCATCGGAAAACATTTGGAGCCTACTGTACACCAGCACCATTCATCCATCCCATTTATATCCTCTGATATCTTAGCAACAAAATCTTGGATTAAACATACGTACATGTGTACATACATTCATACATACATCATATGTACATACATACAAAGAAGAAAGAAGAACTTTTCTTTCTGCGTTCTTCACCTGCCAAATAATTGGTGACTAAAAAATAACGCTATAATATACATTAGAGGAAGAGATAAAGGTAAAGGTACGAATCACGGAGGGCCCCCGAAACCGGGGCAGAGCACCACACGTAGGCCAGTTGGCTTATTGTGCTTCCAATGTGACATCCTGAGGAGAGAAGGATGAGGGAAGAGACCCGAAGGACGACCAGATCCGGATGCCGACAGGAGCAAGCATGGGCCGGGTCCCTAACGTTTTCATATAGAACGCATCCGACGCCGCGTGGTCCTGCTCATAAGTCACTAGTCTCTAGGGTCCCCCGGAGCTGAGCCTCACGCTGAGGAGAGACCTAACTGAGTGGTACCGCAGCGACGCCATGGACGAAACCTTCACAGAGCTCAAGCCACCGCCCAGCCGCAACCCGCCGAACACCGTCGCATAGTCCTTCAACCCTGAAACCGATGACAAGGAAGATGATCGCCGGGAAGCGATCCGGACCTTTCGAATGCGGGCAACAGACGCAACCGCCTGAGCCATCCCGCCCGGTAGAGGAAGAGTTAACTTTTTGCAGCAGTTCAGTTTAGTACATAAAATCCCACACGTGAAATTTGGTTAATGCTATAGAGTTGTGGATACTGTATAAACTTCTACCACCCATTTGAATTCTTAATATATTGGTATCACCGTTGAGTTTCTGAGCGGTTTGTAGGGTTAACACTGCCTGTCGTAACTCAATGCTCCTGTGAATAAACTGATTCGGTGTTATACTAATTAAACACAAACGATTAAAAACTAGTTGATAAACTTCTAATGGCACAACACTTAAACCATCAGTTTTCGAGGCCACCTAACTGGTTTCATAGCGCTAATCGACTCGACTATCTGGTACTTTTGCTGATATGCTCTTCTACTGGTATAGCGAGACATCATCCTGCTTTCAGATCTACGCCCGGCTATTGCGTTTTAAGTTTTCTGTGCAACAGTTAATAATAATTAATGCTGGTTACGCATGGGAACGAATAACTACGTTAGAAGATACATAACTCAAGAGGAACAGTTTTTTTCGGTACAAGGAGAGATATTTTCACGCAAGATTATAAAATAAGTGTTGCATAGTTAGGGGAGAGAGAGGCGGCTAACTCACCTGGTATACGGGCTGTTCTCAAAATTAGTGCAGATTTTTCGTGTGGTGGCAGGGAGCATCCATACGAGTATTTTAATAAAGGAACCTTGGAACGGAAATGTATTGTTATGGGTGTGAACTGTGAAATACGTTAACACCATCATTATGTTTATTAAGTTAATTGTAAGAAAAATCAAAGCTACTACATGCTGTTTTAGAGCAGTTAATGGAAATGCCGGCCACTGACCTGGTTAGGCCCCATTTATGCTAGCGATAAGTGCGCTACGATCTGAAAGTACAGTGAGTTTAATGGAAGCATTTATACCACGCGACACAACAGTCCCACAAGATTCTGTGTCGCGCGAACTCAAAAACACGCCGTGTCGCCTTTCAATTCGCGCGACAAACGCGGCTGTCGCATGACCTCAGCATACATGGATGTGTAATGGGCATGTTTATGCACGTCGCGTTGCCGCGTTATGAACGAGACAGTTGAGTCAGTGTTGATATTTTGGGAAACTCAGAACTTTAGTCTTCATCTTTCAGTGTGGTTTGTGCTTTCACGTGTTGCGATAGTGACCTGAATTTCGTCGTCAGACTTTTATCAAATACGGATACGGAACATTTTATAGACGAAATTCGCATTAGGAGTTCAAATTAGGATGTCGCCTCAGAAAATTGCAAGGCTCCTGACAAGAGTAAATTTTCTATAGAGGTTCCTAAACACACTTCCAGGAACCTTGTACTGTTTATCGGATGTACACTCCAACGTCGTTTTCGCCTGCTTTATTATTATTATTATTATTATTATTATTATTATTATTATTATTATTATTATTATTATTATTATTATATAAGAGTTTGTAGCAATACTACGGTGCATAGGAATGTATACTAGTTGTCGAACCATATGCTGGTGTAAGTGATATTCCCAACAATACACACACACACACACACACACACACACACACAATCACGTCGCATGCATGGATACAACACTAAAATTCTGCCGTGTCGCATCATTCTTTGTCGTGCGACGCGAAATCGCACAAATGAGGCCTTACACGGTTTCGCGCGTCTCAAAAAGACTTTGAGTTCCAGCCATCGTGCCAGCAGCACCGTACACAAGATGCATGTGAGTTCTGACCACGTAAAACGATCCATGCTTTAAATATCTAATCCTATTCTACAAGCCGGTTAAGAATGAGCAAAATGAAGAGGTTGTTAGGCAAATGTATGAGTGGCCTTCCCTCCCCTTTCAGTTGTTTACTATGAGCCGTGTTAACGTAAAGGGAATGAGATGTAATCAGAATGTAAACAAATAACCAAAGTAGCATAGCTTATCATAAAATTTAAGTGTATTATAGACGCAAGTGGTTGTACCGGTGAATATTTGGTTGGCACCCTTAAAAATGCATTTTCGACCCGAGGTTCATTGTGAGAAAATACTCGTATGGGTGTTCCTTACCACCACACGAAAAATCTGCACTCATTTTATGAACACGGTGACTAGAAAGTATTCGTCTCCACTTCCAAAAATGGTTTGTTGTACCTTCACACGACTTTCTTTAGCCACTATCGTTTATTTATTTCCAAAGCATTCTTACGAAGCCTAATTTTTTGTCTGCTTCAAGTTAATCAAGCTAAACACTTACAGAAGTAGATTCAATGGACATTTCGTTATGTGTAAATGAATACAGAACGCTGAAGCTATAGTCAGATCTTTGAAAAGCAGGTCCCTATTTGCTGCTTTTGAAGTTCTATGTAAATTATTGGAAAGTTCAAAATAATGACAACGAATGTCTCGGAATGGTTAATGACACAAAATGTTTTAACATAAATTGTGTGTTTTAACGATATGTGCATTTTTCGTAAAGTAAGTTATCTATCTCTTATATTTTACCAGTTATTGAAAATTGTACAAAATTCATTCCGAACGAAGAGGAAGTCATAACCTGTTCGCAGAAAATTCAAGACACGCTTTTATTTTTCATGTAAACATTATAAACATGGTATTTTAATCAAAATCCTTAGAGGCATTTTTCAGAAAACCCAAAATGGCTAAAATTGTTACGTGTAATGGGTACTTTGGAGTGGGAGAATTTTCTTGAAAGTCATCGTGTAGCGTCTTCAAGGATGCTGAATTTAATACCAAGTTTAGTATTATTCGATACTTCTTTTTTGAGTTATGCTATTCGCAGTCTTTCTCTCTCTCTTTCTCTCTCTCTCTCTCTCTCACACACATACTGACGAATCCTTTTCTAAAAATGCTTTATTTGTATTCATGGAACCTAAAACACGTATTTTCATCTCGATATCGAAGCTTTAGATGGAGTGCAATAGTTGTGGGCCATAGGAGCACGGCAGCGCGTTGGTGGACCGCGGTACCAACGCCGGGGAAGAGAGTGACAGCATCTCCGCGTATAAAGACTTTCTTCTGAAAGCATATAATTATATTTAAAATCGTAAACTTATATTGAAAACTGGCAATAACGATAATTAATCTGTATTGTATGAGTTGTTGAAAATGATGTCCCTCAACAGCAATACATTTCCTGCATCTGCTTATGAAATTCCCGTAAACATCCCTAAGCTCTGCAGGTATGATTCTGGCAATTTCTCCTGTGACATTTTGCTTTAGATTTTCACTGTATACGATTATTCTTAAACACTTTGTCTTTCGGGTTTCCCCATAAATAAAGACCACAGGAGTCAAATCAGAGACACGAGAGGACTACAACCCAGTACTGATAATTCTGTCCTCAAATTTTCTCAATCTAAGTAATTCGTAAGCAGTATGAGCAGTAGCAGAGTTCTTTTGAAAGAATGATGCTGGCATTGAATGGTTTTAGTATGTCATTTTGGTACATTAATGATAGAACTTAAAAAAACAAGCAAACAAGAAACAAAACAAAAACATATATTGGCTCTATTATTCTGTACGAGATCAAACCATACCACACGCAACTTTTTTCATGATGAAGCGGAACTTCATGCACAAGGTCAGGTTTTTCTGCGCTCCAATATTAATTGTTTTGTTAACTCGGCCATTCAGCTCGAACCAAGCTTCGTCTGAAAATATGCTAAAATTCTTGATTTAGTCTGCCAGTAATTAGCTAGCACAGGGATTCCTTTTTCGACTATTGTTCACACAGTTTACCAATCACTTTGGTTGATTGAGGAGATTTTTGAGGACAGAATTATTATTCGTACTCGGTTGTGGTTCTCTAATGGCTCCGATATGACCACCTGTGATTTTTATTTATGAGAAAAAAACAAAATAAAAACAAAACAAAAAATCGAAATGTATACGAATAACCCGCAAACAGTAGAAGATATAAAACAAAATAAATTTTCAGAATCACACCTGCAGAGCTGATGGATGTTTATGGGAATTTCATACGCAGATGCTGGAAATGCATTGCTGTCGAGGGAAATAAATTTCCGCACTTCATATAACACAGGTTAATGGATTACCATTATCAGTTTTCAATGTAATTTCGTGTTTTTTAAACATAGTTTTTTCAGTAAAAACCCATTTCTTTACGCGCAGAGATTCTGTCTCTCTCTTCCCCCGTTGCCACCGCGGTCCCCGAAAATACGCCCGCACTCCTACGGTCCGCAACACGAATAACCTGTATCTGTACAGGTGCTACAGAAACTAAAAATTCTGGTAGTCAAATTAAGGAGGAGAAATACTTATTTTTAATATGCAGAATCAACAAACGATATTACGGCGTAATTATTCTGGATTTTTTTTGCAACTTCTTCATTATATTACTTTTATAATATATTTTTTTAATTCCATCAATTTTTCAACTTTTTCACGTGTGATGTTTACAAATGCATTTTATATGTATTTAGTACAGCGATTTTTTATGTAATACCTGTAAATGCCAGCGAAATACGAGTATGATTTAAATGAAGGATAAATAAATTTAAGTTACAAATGCTGAGACACTAATGGGGAAGTTCAGTAAACACGTCGATAATTCCATTTCTTCTCCGTCAGAATAATCCATTTTCAGCAAAATTTCAAAATATTATATAAAAACCTTTGCTCTGCCTAAGTTCATGGAAAATAATTTTGTAAACACCACACACAAAAAGCAGAAACATCGGTGGAATACCAGAACACGTAAACAATAACATAATTTGTACTATCTACAAATTAAATTAGATTTTTTTAGTAGAGACATATACTTTCTGAAGTCATAATATACAGTGATTTTTCTTCACACTGTGGCCATCGCACAACGTCGTGCGTCGGCCAGCGCGCGAGCAGCCGTGCGGTGGACGCAGTGTGTAAGAAAAGCACTGTATATAAAGGTTAAATGAAAAGTGACTCCATTGCGTCAGTCATGATAAGTGTTTGCTTAGAAATATTTTCGAATTAAGCAGTCTAGCTTGGAGGCAACATAGGTTTAATTGGATTTCGTTGGTAACAAGCCGATTAAAAACAAACATATAAACAAACAAAACGAAACTGAAGAGTTACATTCAGAATACATTCTTCATCCAACAATTTATTTTCATATAGCTTCTACAACCTATTCTTCCAAAAGCTTATGTTTATCTATTTGGTATTTAAACGAGATAAACACTGCAGGTAGAAAGGGGTACAGGAAAAGGAAGCCATAGTCAAAGTTTTAAAAACGGGTCTCTATATGCTGGCCTTGAAGTTCCGTATGCTTCATAACATCGCGAGAAAAAACGAATGGTGACAGCACTTCAATAAAACAGATTGAATTAAATTCAATAACACCGAATATCTTGGAAAATGCTGATGTCACAAAAAAGCTATTTGAAGTAAATTGTAGTCGTCCTCCGTAGTGTGGTGGTTACCATACTAGCTTCTAATTCTCGAGGTCGCGGGTTCAAACCCGGCGGAGGGCGGTGTTTTTTTTTCAGGCGTGAAACTCCTTAGCATGGTTTCTTCCGGAAGGGAAGTGAAGCCGATGGTCCCGTGTATAGATTTACGGCACGTAAAAGAACCTCAAGCCTGATAAAGAGGCATCTGAGCTAAATCACCGGTCTTTCACGCCCAAAATAGAATGAGACGCTAAGGACTACAATAGTTAAAGAGCGTCCATAAATAAAACTAAATTTTTAAATAAATTGTGTATTTTATGGAGATACAGAATTTTTTGTATACTAAGTTTTTGTCCATCTATTTTAGTTTACACAACATTAGAAAAAATTCATTCTGAACGAAGAGGACTTCACAGGCTAGACACAGAAGAATAATTAAAGATACGCATTTTATTTATAAGTAAATATCTTATATATTGCACTTTAAACAGAATCAAGCATAATTTTCAGAAAATAAAAAACAGCGATAAATTTGCCATGTAAATGATTTCTATTTTGGGCCATGCTGCTCTCTCTCACACACACGCGCGCACATGCAGAGACAGAGAGAGGGACGGAACTTTATTTTAAAAACGCTTTCTTTTTATTCAGGGGGCCTCAAAACACATATTTCCTGTATACTCTCAATATCGAGCGTTTGGATGGAATGCAATACTACTTCTATCTGCTAGATACGTGGTAGAAAAAGTAAAAAGAATCGCGCATTTTTTAACATGTTACACTACTCAACTTCCACTTAATGCAACTTTAATCGCACACAGTGAGTATTTCGGAAACGGTTAATGCTGGGGAAATATTTTTACTTTCTCTACCGTGCCTAGTAGGTACGAGAAGGTATGGCATTCCGCCCAAAAATCAGATACCGAGATTTCAACGGAAATACATTTTTGAAGTCCCCTGAATTAAGAAAAACACTTTTAGAAAAAGATACGTGCGCGCGTATGTGTGTGTGTTCCTGTAAACAGCATTACTAAAATCCAAAAGTCGGACAAACACCAAACTTGGTATTTAAGTTCGATACCTTCCAAAGATGCGACGCGAAGATTTTCAAGAAAATCCCCCAACTCAAACTAAAATTTAGAAGGAATATTTTTCGAAATTTTTTATTTTCTAAAACTGACTCTAAGATTTTAATTAAAACACCACACAATAAATATATTTACATGACAAATAAAATGTATATCTTCAATTTTCTATGAATAGCCTATGAAGACCTCTTCTTCGGAAGGAATTTTGTATAGTCGCGTATAAGTGGTAAACGTTGAGCAATACACGAAAGCGTGCTACGCAGAAAATTTAAATATCTTTAAAACACATAGCTTGTTTCAAATAAGTTTTTTTGGCATCAACCATAACCGAGATATCCGTTATTAATAGCTGTTAAATACTTAGCCATTTTTTCCAAGTCGATTTTAGTTGTTTCTCAGGATGTTATGGAAAGAGTATGGAATTTTAGGCCAGTGTTTAGCACTATTGCTATTCCCTTTGTATATATAACGAAATGTGTAATGCAGCTATATCCGGAAATGTTTATCTCGATTAATATGAAGTAGGGAAAATAAGCTTTTAGAGGAATAATTTTTGTGACTGCGAATAAACGATAGAGGATAGAGAAAGTCATGTGAATGTAACACATCAGACCTTTCAAGTATTGTTCTGAGTAGTATATATTCCTTCCTTTTGGCACAAGAACGACACATGTAACACAAGAACTTTGGGGTTGGGACGTAGTACTTTGAGGGGAGGGGGTAGTACTAGCATCCGGGAATGACTCATTCAGCCCAGAACCGTGTGTTCGTATGATATTTAATTGGGTTTAATGAGGTTTAATTGGTCTTTAGAGCAAAGACGACCTAAATGACACCTTCCTTCTGGCACAAGTACAGTCATGATACCCTTTAGAACAAAGACGACCTAAATGACCCCTTCCTTCTGGCACAAGTACTGTTATGATGTCCTTTAGAGAAAAGAGGACTTAAATGACACCTTCCTTCTGGCACAGGACACGTGATCTTTTTGGAGTGGGAGGTTTCTTAGCGTCACTTTCATGTCGCGTGATTGCTTTAGAGGAAGAAATACATAAAAGCCGCGTTCCTCCTCAAGCAAGTACTGGCTTCGGTTGGGGGAGCTAATTACTTTAATGTTTTTAAAAATTAAAAGGCTTCATTTCTCCATGCAAGAGGTAAAGCACATAAATAAAAGTTACGATCCGTTGCGAACACGCCTCACGAATGAAAATGTTTTTAAAAATTAGGGCTGAATAACACGCTAGGGTGGAACGTCTAATGACACTAAAGGCACCAATATACAGTGTGCGCTAAAGGATACTGTTTTACTACAGTGAGAAATCACGCAGAGTAGAATGACAAGTAATAAAAATATTAGAATATTTCCTAGCTTTAAATGTTAACAAGCGCCCTTAGTAATTAAACGCCATGATAAGAAAACTATGACTTCTGTTCCTACTATCACCCCTCATCTGTACAGTTTAAAAAGCGATTCCGTCTGCTCTTCTGACGCAGAGACAAACCACGAAGCGATAATGCTCTCACCCCTATGTCGGTGGCATTCAATGATGACAAGGGGATCCGTAAACACTGAAGGCTATTCCGCCCTCTCAAGTCTCACAGCAAATCAATGCATTGTGAAATCCTTCGGCAATATCCGCAACCATTTGTTCACAAATTGTGAAGCACCTTTAAGCAAAGATACGAGTATGCTATTTCTTTAGCATGTATTAGGAGCTAGACAAGGTAGAGAATTTAAATGCAAGTGATGTACAATGTATTCCGAAAGAACATTCACTCTACTAGGCATAGTGTGAAGCGTACAAGGCTATCGAAATAATGAATGCGGGATGTATTAATATCTGTTAGCGAAATATATTGCCTTCTCTCTCTCACACACACGCACACACATACAAAGACAAACACGCATACACATACAATCACATACAAACGCGCGCACACACAAACACACAAACGCGCGCGCACACACACATACAAACATAGCGAACAAATTAGATATACCGATTTTGGGACAGGCAGTGACCCTCATATTAGCGTGTGAATAAGCCTATTAAAATGCACTCCCCCCTGTGTTAGGGTGTCTGCGACACTGCACCCTTCCCTTGCTATTGTGTAGCGTTGTCCCCTACTAGTATTTCACATTCCCCACCGTAGATGCCAGAAGTATTCAGAGATGTCTGCATCCTTCAGACTTCTCGTAATTCACATTCTCCATCATAGATGCCTACAGTATCCGCCAGACTAAGGAAATCTATCGATTTTCGTTGAACATTTTATTAGAGCCAAACACATATTAAATTATAATGAAAAAAATGTTTCTTTATAGAGATAACTAATTAGACTGCTCTCCCAAGCTCTACTGCATACATACTCCCAAGTGATAACAGCTTCCTTAATAAAATAAATAAACTGCCTGAGAATCGAGTATGCATCCCCCCAAATACCCAATTAAAACACTGCGAAGACTGAATCTTAAAATTTCCCACAGCTCCCCATAGTACTTAAAGGCTACAAGATATTCAGGACTTCCGACAGAGGAAACAAATAATATTCCATAGCATCTTTTAAAGAGGATAAGTTAAGAGTCATTTCCGGACACGTGCTTGCTTTCGCAATTTAGCTTAACATTTCTCACGCAGATGTATGATTCATGCAATAAAGAGGTAATTGAACACTTCCTTTATTAATTAACAGTAGACGAAAATATATTACAGGCAGCTGCAATTATAAACAAGTTCCCTACCTTAAATTACTTGATTCATGCAATAGAGAGGAAATTAAGGACTGTTTTATTTCAACAAGAGATCACAAAAAATATATTACTTAAGACACTGTATCAAATAGATTTATAACTTCGCAAGATGCGTTTTAAGATCCTGGGAACAAAAAGAAGAACCATTAGACAAGGCTAGGTATAGACAGCTAATATTTTTAACCAATCGAAACACTGGATTACGGATTGGATTCTTCTGTGCATTCTTTCTGGAAGAGGGAGAAGGAACTTCAAAGCCTATATAAGAAGTAAGCAGGAGAGCTAAAGTTCATTCTTAAGGGAATAACTTAACTTCAGTGATAGTGATAGCGTGTGTTAGTGGAAAGATTTTCAACTACCTCATTCATCTTAGAACTCAATTTTTAAGGTAAGTGCATATAATAGATTTCATACAGGATATTCGAGTGATTTATTCTTAAAAGTCGAGTGAAGATAGTGAAAGTCAAAATCGTATTTTTAAAAATTGTGTGATCCCGTAAGTTCATAAAGCGTTGTCTTGCAATAATGTAGCAAGGTCGGTGTCTAGATGTATTATGTAAACTTATGTAACACTAATCAACGCCTAAAAATTACACAAAAGCTTTAAACACAGAAAATATAAAATGCTATAACAAAAAACCGAGCTTAAGCAAGCTAAAGCATAATGCATTCTGTCTGAACAAGCTCTGGCGTAAATATCCAGTTTTCAGAACGTTAAAGCAGGATTTAAAATGAATATATCCGTTAAAATCATGTTCCATTTCCACATAAATATAAAACAGACGAAATATTACATTCAGCAAAAAAAAAAAAAAAAAAAAACAGAAGTAGTATGAGAACGAGGGTAAAAGCACAATCAATAGCAGGTAATTGGGGATATGGATTGCTCTCAAATGCAAATTGTTTTAACTCACAGCAATGTTAAGGAATGTGTTGTAATAGCTAAACTTGTAATAATTAAAACAATTAATGATTGAAAATACTTCATTAACATCTAATTAACAAAACTTAACTTAACTCTGAATTTTTTTGTTGAAACTCTCTAATCTGCTAGAAAATAGTTTGCATAACATAAACAATACCCTTACGCCATACAAAAAGCTTGACATACTTAAATCTTAACCTATAATGTCAAAAACTGAAAAAAGTTGAAACCCGGTGATATGCTAGAAAATGAACTGTAGAATATAGGAAAATTATCCTTTTCTTCATTCATCAAGTTTAACACCTAAAATTATTATTTTCCAGACAAGATGCCTATGAAGAAGTCCCTCACAAGCAAACTGAGACTAGCAGGACGTGTCCGTCGCTCACCTGTCCCGGCACAGGGCGCGCCTGGGCCCAGCGCACTACCGTCACCACCACCACTATCGCCATTGCCAGATGACGAGGCAGCAGCATGGCTTGATGCAGATAATGCGATGGACTTTATCATCCCACCTCCGCCAGGTTTCGGAGACGGTATCGAACATTCAAGCGCTGCCCAAACTGACGACAGGGTGGATGTACCCATGGAGGGAGTGTGTACTGGCACTAATTGCGGGTACAAGACCGCACTCATCGAGTTGCTTCAGTCATATCAAGGTAAGCCTCTCACTTCTTTTAACATTAATATTAATACGGGCATTCCCAAGTCTTCTCCTTCACCACTTGATTGCATGTCTGATTAGTCACACATACTAATAATGTGATGTTTCTATTGTTGCAGATCTTGAACCTCTACACCCTGATTCAGAGCCTCAGGCAAATGAGGCTTTGAGAAAAGGGATTGACAGATTTCGTGAAGCAGAACAGGAGCGCGGTACTGAAGAACGCTCCATCGAAGGAAAGTGCAACAGCCAGCCCTAACTCGCATTGAACCAACGGGAACTCACAGCACACTGCAACATAGCGCAAACCTCCATCGCTATAGCAACACCATCCAGACCAGGCCAGGCAACTGATTCATTCTCACCATCACCGACAAAAAGGGTATGTCGAAATGATTACGATAACCTAGAATTTAAGGTAACAAAGTCTGCATTCAAAGGTCGTATTTTCAATAGCAAAATTGAAAATAAGGCTGGAATAATTCACCCCAGCGAGTTTCTCGAGGCACGGAAGGTTCTTGTCCTTAAGGAAATCGAACCCATTCTAAAGCAGAGTATGCCTGGGTTAAGGATGAGTTGTTCATTGAACGTTCTCATACTTAATCCAGACACTGGATCATGAAAAAGTGGAATCGATATACCTCAATTCCAAGACAAAGGAGATCCAACAATCATCTAACCTGCATGTCATCTTTCACGCAATGAAACACGAAATTTTGGAAAACCTAGGCTGTTTTGAAGGTCAATCTAGCTCAAAGACACTGTTCAAATCCCTCACTGATAAATAGCGCAGCAGACTATAATCCCATTCGTGCTTCAGGATACATAGAGCTGCCAGCATGCATCAAGCGAAAGAAGGCAGTTGTTAATATTAAGAATGCAGATGATTTCTGTTTCACATGGTGCATGATGGCTTCCAGATACACTGCACATCATAATAGTCAACGTTCATCTTCATATCCTAGAGAACTGCTTCTGAAACTATTCAGTTATGACGGAATTACATTCCCGTTTTCCCTCAATTAAATTGAGCTCTTTGAGAAGCAGAATCCAGCTGTATTTGCTCTGAATGCCAACGACTCAGTGGAGCCTATTCGCAAACCATCTTAGAGGAAGGCTAGACAAGTGAGCCTCTTAATGGTTGAAGAGGATAACAAGTCTGACTATTGCCTCATCACGAATTTGTCGAGGCTTATTAGAAGTCAGATAACAAGTGATCGCAGAAAAATGTGGCTATGCGAGGCATGCATGACAAGGTGTCCTAACGAAGATGTCTTGAGAGTGCATAAACTGAAGTGCAATAAATGCCCGATTCTCAAAATGCCAAACAGAATGAGGTTCTGGTATTTAATGCATATTCAAACTCTGCCCCTGTACCTTTTGTGATTTATGCAGATATCGAATCTGTTTTGAGAAAGGTCCACTCATGTGAACCCTCTGACGCAAAGAGCTGGACCCGAAACATACAGGAAAACGAGATTACATCGATAGCGTTGAAGGTCATATGTAGACATGATCAATGCTTGCTGAGATCCAAGCACTTCAGAGGTGCCAATGCACTCAATGACTTCCTCGGCGAACTTAGAAAGATCGCTGATGAAGTCATTGAGGTATATGGGCGCATGCAGTCAATGCATATGTCGCCTCAGGATGTCCTGTATTTCGACAATGCCGATCACTGTCACATATGCAAGAGAGATTTTGCTATGGATAACCTTAGGGCGTGGAACCATTGTCATAACACTGGAGCATATCTTGGACTGGCTCATAATGGTTGCAATTTGAATAGAAAACTGCCGAATTTTATTCCAAGTTTCTTTCATTGCTTAAGAAATTATGATAGTCACTTCTTGATCAGGCACATGGCATATGATAAGGCTCCTATCTCATGTATAAAACAATCATCTGAACGCTATCTGGCATTTACCAAATGGTACAAGAGCATTAATTTCAGGTTCCTCGACAGCTACAAGTTTTCTCGATGACAAGTTTTCTAGCTTGGCAGACATGCTGAGCACTGATGACTTCAAGGTCACTAATGCCGAGTATTCTAATCCAGAACATCTGGAACTAATGAAGTGAAAAGTCCTATTCCCCTATTAATACCTGGATACCATCGAGTAGCTCCAAGAAGAGGAGCTCCCACGGATAGAGATTTTCGACGATATCACACAAGAGGAATATGCTCATGCACTTAAAGTATGGAGCACATATAACATAAAGGATCTCGGGAAATATAGTGACATTTACCTAAAGACGTATTCAAGGAATTTAGAGACTTGTCGCTGGGGATGTATCACCTGGACCCTGCATGGTACTACACTCTGCCATCACTAGCCTTCGACGCTATGCCTAAGACAACGAAAGCAAGACTCCAGATAACAAGCGATTTCAACATGATAGAATTTTTTCGAGGAAGGTATTCGCGGTGGGCTTTGAACGGTATCAAAGCGATACTCCAAAGCCAACCACGAATACCTTGCAGATTACAATTCTGATGAACCTCGAAACTTTATATCGTACTGGGATATTAACAGCTTTTACGGCAAAAACATGGCGTCCCTAATGCCGTACGGGAAGAACCACAGATGGCTTGATAGGGATGAAAGCGACACCATCGACTTCGCTGCTGTCCCTGAAGACTCCAAGACAGGATATATCCTAGAGGTGGATTTGGAGTATCCTGACCATCTCCATGATGCACACAATGATCTACCTCTCTGTGCCCGGAACGAGATACCACCCGACAGCCAGTACAAGAAACCGATTGCAAGTCTTGAGAACAAAAGCAAATATGTCTTGCATTATAAAATCTTGCAGCAGTGCCTAGATATGGAGCTGTTATTGAGACATATACATCGGGTGGTATTGTATGACCAAGTTGAATGGCTTAGGGTCTATATTGACCTTAACGCCAAGAAACAAGCCAGGGAAACTTCTAAGTTTGGTCAAAACCTCTGGAAGAAAACGAACAAAGCTGTGTATGGGAACTTCATTGGAAATTTTCGCAAGTACAGAGACATCCGTATTGTGCCTAGTTGGGAACAAGCACGGAAATTGACGGCTCGTCCAACATATGTATGCAGGCACATTATATTGAAAACTTAGTCGGCATAGAGTTGGCTCGAGAGGAGATACTCATGAACAAACCAATCTATATTTGCCATGCAATTCTCGATCTAACACAATTTATTATGTATGATTTTTTATAAGGTAATGCAATCTCATCTGAATGATCTGGTCCTGAATAATATGGATACAGATTAATTCATTTTCGAAACCTCTTCAGACATTTACAGATTCATAAAAAACAATCCCCAGCATTTCGACGCTTCAAATTATAACCAAAGTAATGTATATAGTATAAAGCAAGCCAATAAGAAATTGATTGGGTTGTTTGAAGACGAATCGGGCTGCATGGTGATGGCTGAGTACGTTGGACTTAGGGCAAAGCTCTACAGCTATAAATATAACAATAGCACCATTATGAAGGCGAAGGGGATTACCAAAGTTGGAATGCGAGCAATCACCTTTGAGAAATATTTCTAGTGTCTAAATGATTTAAATACAAAGTTTCTGGCTAAACAAATTTGTTTCAGAAGCATACATTCTCGACAGTAGAGATTAACAAAATTGTATTGCATGGAGGAGACACGAAGCGCAAAATGGTTGATTGCGCTCATGCATCTCTCGCGTGGGGCTATTATTCGCTAAGGACCTCGTAATCCATTCCGACTTCCCTGGCTGTCTCATCCTCATGTGATGTATTATGTTGTATATAGATTATCTATTGTCTAATTTATTAATTTATATACTGGATTTAATTATTTTTCCCTATTGTATATAATGCAATGTAAATAGGACACATGAATGTTTCAAGGAAAACTTTAATAAAATTACTCTAAATAAAACATATGGTATTGTGTTTTAAGACCCTTTATTTCAGTATTAGCTATAATAAACCATTTCCATCTATCCATTGACTATTAGGAAATCCATACCATGTCACAACAATCCTCTCTCGTTGCCTACGCAAAATCTTCTCCACTAAATAAGTGTTAGGAGATAGTGTAGAATGCAGTTCATGTCCATAGAATGCTCCTTTTATCGCCTCTCCATCCTTATCCTTTAAGATGTAGGTGATAGGATTGGTTCGTTTCACATGTTGATTTCAACACTCCAGTTCGGTTCAAAGCCCTTTTCGAAATGTCCTTTATTCTTAGATATCCTCACAAAATCCTCGACACTTAACCTCCTTGCACTGCTCTTCTCTCTTTTTGGCTGGTTATACTTGTAAACAGTCAGATGGTCGTTGTTCCTCACTTCACTGGGCTTCATTTCGATGGTTGAGTGGTAATTACTATTGTACTCTGCAACGATTCTAAGTAGAAGACCTAGCCACTTGTATGGTCATTGAGCTAGAAACTCCCGATACATCATATTCTTTAATGTTCTGATTAGGCGCTCAACAGCTGCAGCCTTCACATTTGTATAGGTCCTGTAGTGATTGACATTATACTTTGCCATTAGATTTTAAAGTGATTGTTATAAAATTCTTTTCCATTATCACTCTGTATATCCTTGGATGGCGTTTCCATATCTTTTAGTATACCTTCCATGGCCTTTGCAGCATGCAGTCCTGACTTGTCCTTTTAATGGCCTTGCATAGGCCTTTTTAGAGTAGAAGTTGACTGCAATCAGGATGTATTTGAAATTCTTGTTGAGCTTTGCATGGGGGATCATCTCAACCAAGTCGATTTTCACCAGATCATGCAGACGTTTGCTGGCGATCTTTCGACGCAAGAAGTTTCTTCGGGCGGGAGCATGGAACTCTCTTTCTATATTTTGCTGCACCGTCATGCTATAATTCTAGCCGATTTCAGTTCTTGAATAATTTCTTCAATTTCGTGCCTATGATTATTATTTCCGGCGTCTCTGGATGCAATGAGAAGTCTCAGGCGATTCACCAGATCATTAGGGTCGTTCCAATAGATGTAGTCTTGCCTCGTATCAGGTCGATGCTCCTTCCACTGCAAGCCTAAACCCTTATGTTTCGTCACCAAAGTCCATATAATGCTTTTATACCTGTAAGAATTGGCTGATCTCAGTTTCCCGAGTCCGCTGTAGTTTCTACGATGAACATGGATTACTTTCAATATTTTTCTGTATGCATCCAGATCCCCTTCAATGGACATGCATTTAGGTATCCTCTTGAAGATGAGTTCAGTCAATGCAGGTCTCACCCCGTACGTTTCATCACCTACTCATACTTTATTGTTGATGAACTGAATGATCTTGTTCCCCGGCATATAGCTTCCATCTTCGTATCTCACACCGTAAACATTGTCTGTTTCATTCTTATCAATACTTCGACTTTCTGCAGGAAGCTTAAGATATTCTTATCTTTCTCCTCTTTAAGTGGATCACTGTTTTTCTGACTTTCTTCTTTGCTTGAAGTATCACTATTGCTTTTCTGAATTTGCAGAATATCATGTAGCGGTTCTGCTGGCTGAAGAGCTTCACTTATTATTCTCTGGATCTCAAACATTTGTCCCTTTATTGCACTAAGGTTTCCCTTATAGCCTTTGTGTGCCTGGCTACAGATTCTTTAAGTCTTATGCTCTCGATTCCATCTTGAATTTATCTTCAATTTTGTTATTCGCCGCAATATGTAGTTCTACTATACTGCTGCCGTCAGTTTATATGCTATCTTCAATTAGATATTTAGAATATGGCCATCTTTTGCTCGACTGGCCGGAGCAGTAAATATGAGTGTATATCCATTTGCAATATGAGCAGGGAAGGTTCCGACTATGTTATTGTTTATAGCAAATAATGTATATGCTAATGCAAAAGGAGGCGTTGATGAAGTCATATAGCATGCATTGACCTCTCCGATTACAGGTGCTCTGTAGTATTCGAGACCCGATGTTAACGTGTATCTTAGTGAATTCCCTCTGAAAGGCTTCGTCTGCAGGGTAATAACGTGTTGGCCTTTCATTTCATCTAATATCGCATTTATAACATTCACCTGTGATTTAGGAGTATTCACCTTATTCATAGCTGTCGTCAAGTGCTTATCCATGGAACTCAGTCGACTCACCATAGTTTCCATATGTTTTACTACAGCTTCGGTGATATGATTTCCAATAGAGGCTAGTCTCCTGTTTAGAGCTTGCTGTGCTTCATTGTGGTTTTTTTACCAATAATGTGTTTAACAAACGTTTTACTTGCTGCATCACTGTCATCGATGGGATCTTCTATCTCTCTTATTCTTCTTTTTTGAAAGGAAGCGTTCTCATCTGAATCGAGCGCTAGTGCTCTTGCATTAACATAGTCCATTACATATTTCCTATTCGGTACGTCGTAGTCCTGAGGTTATAATAGTATCTTCATTCTTATTGTATCAAGAATAATGTTGTTTCCAGCATCTCGTTTAAGTGCATCTTTGTCCAGGTAATTCATTAGAGCCTCATATTGTCCATCTAACCATTCCTGAATGTGATTCCTAATCATACTTTCAAGTTCACCAATGCGCTGATATTCCACTTTTTCGGTGAATTCCTGCATTCGATTTTCGGTAGAAGTCGTAAGCGTATCAACATAACGTTTAGTGCTTGTGTCATTGTCTTCCTCGGGGTCATGAACAATGCATAGTCTCTTGTCCTTGAATTTACAGTTTCCTTTTCCATCTCGGTTTATGAAGAATTGCTGAAGTGCTCTTTTAACTGGAGCAGTCTTCTGTGAACCGAACCTGTCAATACTAATTTCGACCTATGAATGATCCGTTTCTTTCTTTTCTACTTTAATATATACATCCTATATCGACCCTGATTCATAGGGAACTCAGGAACTAACACTACAAAGGGTCTTCCTTCCGAAACACCTTCCGAAACCCCCTTGCACAGATCCTTAAATTCACTATATGACATGTCAGTGTTTACATAATCTTCATATATATGTTTCAAGTTTAAGTTATCTTGCTTGAAGAGAATAATCATGTTCGTGTCATCTCTGATTAGATGTTTAGGTACTTAAGCATAAGACTGTGCTAATCAGAGGCGATCTTCCTCTGCTTTTCAGTGATGATGTCATCAAACATAAATATGGAGTTTCTTTAACTTCAGACGGAAGTAAGACACTTTCTCCATCTTCATAAGTGTTCACTTTTATCCCTTCAATGTTTTCGAGTAGCTTGATGAGATATTGATACTTTGGCTGGCAAAGAGACTTTGAATAGATGTACAACTTTTCAAAACGTAAACCATTCACATGAAGCAGCATATTCAGTAATACATTAGTTTTTCCGGCGCTTGAGCTGCCTAGAATAAGAGCTCTGACAATAGAGGGAAATAACTTTCCATTGCGATTGCATCTAAATCACTTTCAAAGTCTAGCACCTGAATGGGAGAGAGCAATCTTGATTCACGAGCTCCATCTTAATAACCAAATGTAAAAAAGCATGATTAATGTATATATATATATATCAGGTGCTCATGTATTTCAGATTGTAGCTTGAGAGTATAAAAGTCGAATACCAGCTTAAAGTCGACTAGTCTATCATTGGATCTAGGAGGATTAAAATCTCAAGAGGCTCTGGGTTAAATAACTCTCTCATTAATTGGCTACCGTTTGAAGCACATTTACCTGGCTCCAGATATGGCGGTCCGGGTACGAATTTGGAAAATCGCCTACAGAGAGGAGACGCCGGAATTAACCCTTTAGACGAAGACTGTAAGCAGCACGACATCGCCTACGCTGAGCACAGGGACTCTGCTTCGAGAAATATAGCCGATAAGATCTTAGCCGAGAAGGCGTGGAAAAGAGTACAGGCATCGGACGCTAGTTTAGGAGAAAAGGTGGCCGCCAGTCTAGTTACAGCAATTATGAAGGGCAAGTGGCTGTAGGTAGTGGCTCCAGGAAGAAGAAGCATGGTGGATTTCTACCTCTCATACCCATTATTGCAGCCCTAGGTGCTGCAGCTGGAGGCGCAGCTCAAATTGCCACAGCAGTGAATAAGAAAAGGGCTGCAGATAAACAGCTTGCAGAAATGGCAAGATATAACAAAGAGATGGAAGCAAAAGTAAAAGGTCTTCAAGTGAAGAATAAGACGAGGAATCCAAAAAGAAGAGACGCAACAGCAAGAATGGAAATTCAAAAAACTCCAGGTAGAGGACTACACTTGTCTCGGAAAAAGCCTTGAGTAACATTGATCTCGCCATGTATGCTAGACGTTTAAAGATTCCGCATTTTAGAGGTGTATATATGATCGATGAGCTTCCTACAAAGCTTAATCACCATGAGAGGATTATCGTGAATCTCGATTTTTCAGAAACTGAAGGTACCCATTGGGTTGCTGTAAGGAAGGAGGGTAACACTGCATTTTATTTCGATAGCTTTGGGAACCTAAAGCCTCCTAAAGAGATGGAAATGTATCTTAGGTTAGGTTAATGTATAATGCCGAGAGGTTTCAGAGTTTTAGCTCAGTCATCTGTGGACACTTGTGCTTGGAATTTATGTCACATGAGTTACACTATTGCTGTTGGTGGTAATGAATATGTTCTTACAACGCACCTGACAGCTCCTCTGAGAATCGATCCTAAAGGATATTATGAGATCGCTCTTTTGAATTTTGAAACCTTCTATTCTATTCCCAATGTAGATCATAGCAATAGCCAGTTTCATTACATGTACAATGACGATCTTAAGGTCATTGATACACCTCAGGGAACTTATCAGATTACTGATATCAATGCATGCATCAAAGATAAGCTTCAATTGGATGAGGATGTATTCTTTATTCTACCTAATAATAATACAAGCAAGGCTGAAATTAAATGTCCTTTTCCTCTGGATTTTTTCAAGGAGTGCTCTATTGGAAGCCTTTTGGGCTTCAGTGAAAGCAAAGTCATCCCTACTAATCAAGTGACTGAATCTGATTTCCTAGTAAACATATTTAAGGTGAGCATAATACGAATCGAGTTCAGTGCTGCAACAGGCTCCTTCATCGAAGGTAAAAGCGGGCACTCGAGCTATGTGTTTTTCCCCTCTGTTCCGCCTGGATATCACATTTCGCAAGAGCCTTCAAATCCCATTTACCTGCCTATCATAGACACTAACTGTATGGACCAAATCACTCTTCGAGTAGTCGACCAGAACGGCCGTCCCATCAACTTTAGAAACCCGGATATAAGCATAAGACTTCATATACGTCGAAATGGGAATAGTTTTTAGCAGAAGGTGCCTACAAAGATATAATAAGTCCGCGCATCGTCGTATTTATCATACTCTACCTGCGTCACTTAGAGTGTTAACATAGAGCAATAGGAGCTTTCTTGAAGCTTTGGGCTTCAGAATTCTGTAATGGACATCTTCAATGTGACGGAAACACCCGCCTTCGAGGATAAGATTGCTAAAGAAGAGGATCATGTGTTTCTGCCGTATAGTACATCGGCTCTGGACGCGAAGGATGAAATTAGAATCCCTTGTCAAGCTGAAGATTTATATACTCTACCTAACCGGCGTTATCTCTACATTGAGGGATCTATTACTAAACCTAATGGAACAACTACTACAGCAAGGCTCACCAATAATGCTATTGCATTTATGTTTGACGAGATTCGATTGGACATGAATGGATCGACTATAGATAGAACAAGAAATCCAGGGATTACATCAACTATGCGCAACTATGCTGCACTCAACCCTATGGAATCCAACCGTTTACTCAATGCTGGATGGACTTCCCTGGAGAAGATGTGGATATTATGCATCCTGCAAGTGGAGCATTCAACACTATAGTACCGCTGTCAATGCTTCTGGGATTTCCAGATGATCACAAGGGCCTCATACCCAACAGCAAGTTTGATCTGGTCCTCATTCGATCCAAGGACTCTATGAACTCTATTCTGGCACCCGAAGGAGAAGAAAATGCTACGTTAAACTTATACGTATGGAGTGGCGGATGCCTATAATACGCCTTCCTGATGGTGAAAAGGTGGAGATCCTTAAGATTGTCAAGTCAGACAGACACTTACATATAGATTTTCGAAGCATGGGTCTGCATACTCAGCCTGCAGTACCTCAAACTAGATCGTTCACGTGGGACATTGCAACAACATCAAGACCCGAGAAACCAAGATTTGTTATTGTGGGAGCGCAGACTTCGAGAGTGAATAATGCAAATAAAGACTGTTCCGAGTTTGATCATTGTAACATAACCAATTTGAGACTTTACCTCAATAGTGAATGTTATCCCTACCTTGATATGAACTTGGACTTTGGTAACTCTAGATTTGCCTCATTATATGAAATGTATTCAAAGTTCCAAAGCTTCTATTCTTCGAAAGAGAATTACCCCTTATTGAAGAGAAAAGATTTTCTTAAACATGCACCGATATTTGTCACTGACTGCTCACATCAGCCTGAGGAAGTTGTAAATGGAGCTGTCAATATTAGACTGGAAATTCAAACCAGTGCAAATATTCCTGCACAGAAATCTTTGTATTGCTTGATAATTCATGACAAAGTATTTGCATACAAGCCCCTGACTCATGTGTTGCAGTCTTTAATTTGAATGTAGTTATTTCATGAAGGATATAAGGAAGTCTAAGGAGTTTTTTTTGTAAATAAAAAACAAGTTATAAAAGAGATATTCACTTCTTTATTTTCTTACCATGCATTTCCAGCGCCATCTTCATCCAGCTCCTTGTCCCTACATAAGTCACTTCATTTACAATACATAGGTTCTGCAAATGTCTGTCTATATAGGATTCGAGGCTTTTTATTAGTGGTAGTACATCATAATATAACTTAATTTCACCATAATTTATAGAAGTATTCAAAAGTGTAATTTTTCCGTTTTCCATAAACGCTATGATATTATAGGAGAATACAACATGTTTACTGTACTCTCTGTTCCGAAACTTCTTCACTTTCAGATATGTTTCGAATTCTGTGAGACATTTTTGAATTATCTGCCAGTCATATTTTGACATATACACAAAATTATTGCCTGTTTATTTTAAGAGGAGCACTGGGGTTTCATAATACAGTCCTATATTGACACTACTGCTTCTTAAGGTGTAGTCGCCTTGAAGCACGAGTGCGGATGGTTGTATCTTTCTTCGGGTGTTAACGCGGGTAATTCGCTCTTCCAATAGCGTCAGCATCCTATGGAGATCTTCAAAGATTTTATTGTTCTTCCTCTTGGCGGGCTTCTTAGTAGTGGACCTGAAACATTACATATTGCATCTATTAGAAAAATCATGTTTTCTTTTAAATGGTCTCCTGAAAGGAATTGCACATGTTAGATACCATAAACAGAGGGATGTAGCGGTTACACTTTATTTAAGCATGAATGTTCTTTCATAGATTTGAAACTAATACTCACTGTATTGCCTTGTGTAATTCTCCTTGTTTCCTGGATGAATCTTCTTCAGTCACCTGGAGTAGATCATCATCTACTTGAAAATTGATTGGCATCTCTTGGTCATCTAAAGTCATCAAAATCTGCGGTGCATTCGTGAAATCTACTTCATCTGTGCCCTCATCTGACGATTTCTGGGACAATTATAATGATATTTTTAAACATGAGATATTCTACAATCACGTGCAGAGTAAGAACATATAGTTATTTTCAATGCTACTTACCTTAGGTTACTCTGTCTGAGTAAGAATACAGCGCAGTTTTCATCACACAGGGAGTACGACTATCTCGCATTGGGGTTGCATGCGTATGACCATTACATAATTCAGAATGGTATTGGACCTCATGGTTGGTTACAAGGACATCAACAGCATGCATGTCTCTATGTTGTTCCTCATCTGCATCCCCTCCTCTAAAAGAATGAACATGTTTCAGATTCATTATTTCCTTTTAACATTAGGTGTAGCATAGTATTCCCGAGAAAGGAATAAAAATGTTCTACTTGCAGGTACCTTCTTCTGTAGACTGGGCAGTTCTCTGTGCATATTTCTCTTGAAGGCATCTGGTCATGATATGAGGGCGTGTTACAGACAATTGAATGGATGAATCCGTTGCACTCCTCCTTGTGCTAGTAGGTGTAGTGGTATGCTTCCTCTCCACACTCACTCCAAAGATCTTCCATTCCTGCCATACTAATAACGTCCAGTTCGAGAAACTCTTTCTACAATTACCCTCAAGTAATACTTTCAGGGTTCTAGGCCTGAGACCTTATATAGCAGTGGTATAATGGTGGGAATAATTGCAGAAGGGTAGGGTGGCGTATGCGCATTCATAGGATTTGAGGGCGGAGCTTGAGGCGAAAACAGACGGCTTATGACTTTCACAGATGCGATTCATTAATTTTAAGTTTGCAACTGTACCGGATTTGAAAGATTTATTGTTCAACATGCGAAACCTTTTAAGCACTGGTTCTCACGTGCAGTGAACCATGTCTCAACCTTAAAGTAATTACCTCCCCCACCCGAAGGTAATTTGGTTGAGCAGGAGCGCGATTTTTAAGTGTTTCTTCCACTAAAAGCACTCACGCAACGTGAAAGTGACGCTAAGAAACCTCCAACCCAAAAAGATCACGTGTGCTGTGCCAGAAGGAAGGTGTCATTTAAGCCGTCTTTGCTCTAAAGGACATCATAACAGTACTTGTGCCATAAGGAAGCGGTCATTTAGGTCGTCTTTGCTCTAAAGGATATCATGGCAGCACTTGTGGCAGAAGGAAGGTGTCATTTAGGTCGTCTTTGCTCTAAAGGACAGTGCTTGTGCCAGAAGGAAGGTGTCATTTAGGTCGTTTTTGCTCTAAAGACCAATTAAATCTCATTAAACCTAATTAAATATCATGTGAACACACGGTTCTGGGCTGGATGAGTCATTCCCGGATGCTAGCACTACCCCCTCCCCTCAAAGTACTACCTACCTCCCCCAAAGTACTTATGTTACTTGTGTCGTTATTGTGCCAAAAGGAAGGAATATATACTACTGTTCTGCATTTTCTGCAGTAAGTTTTAATCTAAGGGCGGCGCCGTGGCCGAGTGGTTTAACCGCTCGCCTCCCACCGAGGCGGCCCGGGTTCAATCCCAGGGACCTGCATGTGGGATTTGTGGTGGACGAAGCGGCGTCTGGGCGGGTTTTCTCCGGGTTCTCCGGTTTCCCCCGCCATTCATTCCACCAACTGCTCCATCATCTCCTTTCCTTTCATCCATTTCACCCACATTTCGTTTCATCTACTTCCTTCATCCCATACCAGGCATCGGGCTGATCACCCATCCTGGATGCTCTGTCTGATCCATGAGTGTCTGCTCCTCGACGGGCCTCTGACCCCAGGCACCCGCTTGTAAGTCCTGGGGAGTGTAAGTCCTACATAAGAGGAGGGTAAACAGATAATGAATGAATGAAAGTTTTAATCTATGTTTTAAGGTTTCTCAGATAGTTAGTTTATGCCAAAAGGTTTGCCTCAGTAAAACTGCAAAGGGGACTCTATACCGACAGAGTAGAGGTCGCTAAATGAAAAAAATGAAAGACCAATGCTTGAAAACGAACACTTTAACTACTACTGCTGGTCCCAGAGCTCATTCGGTAGAGAAACTGCCTGGTATATGAGATGTTTCGGGTTCGTTTCCCGGCTGGATTCCATAAAGTTGTCTTTAAACAAAACCATTTCACGTTATGCCCAGAGTCTGGTTTTTGAATGTGAGAGTACCCATGTGTGTGTGTGTGGGGGGAAATGTTAGCGGTTATTTAATAAGCAATTCTTCATTAACAAGAATTCAGAATTGCCGCTTGACGCAAACTGAGTACACGTGTTAAGTTATTTAGTTCCATGACAGTTAATCTATAATCAGTACAACTATATGGCACCAATTGGTGTCGCAAAGTTAACAAGATTAAACAAAATTCTATTTTATTATATTTATGTACCCCTAAATTAAATTATTCTCTATTAGTGCATTATCCGCAATAAGCGTGTGCAAAAAACATGTCAACCTTGGTGAATGAATTGATGTAAGGGCCTCTTAGGCGCACATTCTACCTGAAATGATCCATCATTTCTTAATATTATTTACGTACGTAAAAAACAAATGTGCACAGAAGACAGATGCCGCTCTGAAAATGTTCAGAACACAGCCTTCGAGCCTCAGCTGTATTTTAGTACGTCTCTGCACAGATCGTACCATATCCGTGTGTTCGCTATTGGTGAACGTTACGTTTTTGTCTGAATGACCTGGCTCGAACTGCATGCAGGCGACCACGCGACGCTTATCAGTACGAAACTTCAGGTAAACACTGCCGACAGCAGCACTATCTCAGTGACCTTTCCCTTTGTACCTGCACTGCCCCTTTGAACAGCAGTGATGCGGCAACTTCTTTTGCACCAATGTATGCAGGAAACATAAAATTGCAAAATACGGCTTGTTTGGGCCACCTGGTATTTATTTTGATGCCAATAGAAACAGTTTTGAGACAATAAAAGCTAACGAACGTTTTATCATGTGAAAGATTTTTGGAGATGGAGAAATTTCGTGAAAGTCTTTGCCAATAACCTTGAAAGATTGTAGACTTATATACGAAGCTTGTTAACTTTTTAGACAGACGTGTAATTTTTGGTTTTGGGAAGCAAAATGTGTATTTTCCGTGAAATCTCGACACTGTATTGTTGGTTAAGATACTCGTATTGTTTTACATAGGTAGGTAAGAGGTAAAGGAAGTAAAAATTATCATTATTTTATTGCTTCGAAATACGAGATTTTGGACTATGAGATCAACAAAAATCCAGCTTCCACTTCCACAAATACCGCAATATCCTGCATAATATACTTATCGCTAAATGTAGAAAAGGTACAAACGATATGCTGCTTCTTTGTAAGAGGCTGTAAACGCAAACTTTCAAGTCACGTGGCTTTGTTGTACAGGGTGGGCCCAGCAGTCGAAACAAACTAAGGGTATTGTGACCACATGTTTCCACAAAACGTTTCTCTGTGTCTTTCCCTCTCTTCTCGCTTTCTCTGAAAGACATTGCTGTGTTGTCAATTTATCAAACTTGCAGTAGATCAGTATGGTATGTGCGTCTAAACGTTGAGAAACCGCAGTAAATACAGTATAAAATGTGAAGTTCTGTGCGGCTGAGTTGAAAAGAAAAAAAAGGGTTTCTAATGTGTTACATTCACATGAGTTTCTCTACCCCCTATCGCTTATTACTGGGTATATAAATTATTCTTACGAAAGCTTATTATTCTATCAACTTCATTTTAATCGAGATCAGCCTTTCCGAAAATAGCTACATTACATTTTTCGTTGTAGATACAAAGCGAATAGCCATAGTCAAATGTTTAAGAACTGGACGCTATATCCTGGCCTTAAATTCCACGCCCTTTTCCATGCAATCGCCAGAAAGAACTGAAAATCTAAAAGACTTCAAAAGAAAGACAAAGTATTGAACAATTCAAACCATTAATGACTAATAACTCGGTAATGGCTGATCCCACAAAAATATGCTTAATAGATTGCGTGTTTTCAAGAGATCTACGTTTTTTTTGTGTGGTACGTTTTCATCTATCGCTTAACGTTTACCAGTTATACAAGATTATACAAAATTCCTTCCAAATAAAGAAGTCTTCACAATCTATTTCCAGAAAATTCAAGATATGCATTTTATTTGCCATGTAAATGTCTTTAACATATGATATTTTAATCAAAATCGTTAGAGCCATTTTAGAAAACAAAATTTGTCGAAAAATCTTCCATGTGAAGTGTAGTTTGGGGTGGCGAGGGACTTTCTTGAAAATCGTGTCGCATCTTTGGAAGGTACTGAACCTAAATACTATGTTTGGTACTTATCCGACTTTTCCTTTTTGAGTTATGCTGTTTACAGACACACACACGCACGCATACACACACAGACCCACACACGCACCTTTTTTTTTTCTAAAAATGCCTTTTTCCGGATTTAGGGGACCTCAAAACATTTATTTCCGGTGAATTCTCTGTGTCGAATTTTTGGGTGGAATACAATATCTTCTTAACCTATTATGTACACGTGGTAGAGAAAGTAAAGAATCGTCAACATAGGCATGTAACCACTGACTCTCCTCAAGCAGGCAAGTGATTAGAGGAGAATCGGAGCCTTAAGGCGGCTACACATGCAACTGCTGCACGCATGGCAAGAATGCAGCATGATCCATATGCATGCACAAATTTGACTCGTCACCACACGGATAAGTATGCTTGAACAGCGCCAGTTTGGTTTGGAACATGTCAAGCTCAGATGACTTGGCTCTGCTTGGGCTGCCTTTGCCCTAGTTTTGAAAAAGAAGAACTAGAAAAAAGAAACATACTATGTGTTGTAAAGACCGGCTAAGAACCTCTTTTTCTCATATTAACCTCGGAGCGAACTGCAAATAATTATTATAAGCTGCGTCCTTCGCTTTGTAAGGGTATAAATAAATTGAGTTTTATTTATGGACACTCTTTAACTACTAAGGTTCTTAGTGCCCTATTCTATATTGGGCGTGAAAGACCAGAAGTTTTGCTCAGAGACCTCTTTATTAGGCTTGAGGTTCTTTTACGTGCCTTAGATTTACGACACGGGACCACCGGTTTTATTTCCCTTCCGAAGGAATCCATGCTAAGGATTTTTACACCCGAAAAAATTCACCTCCCTCCGCCGGGTTTGAACCCGCGACCTCGGGGATTAGAATCTAGCATGTTATCCCTAGACCACGGAGGATGACTTACGAGGGTATGCGTTGTATTTGACACACCAGGGACAAAGCTGGCTTCGGTAATTTTGAAGTTTTCGAGTAATTCACTAATTCCCTTCCGCAGTTCGGCAGTCAGGTTGTTAACTATACAATTGCATATGCATTTCTCACTACTATTGAGAGCCCACTCGCGACTTGCACAAGGTTATCCATACAAACGTTCAGTTTTGCTTGCGCAAGCTTGTCAGGCATGCAGATGAAAGCTCAGTCAATCCTTAAGTCACATACAATCAAAATACATAATTTCGCAAACATCAAACAGACGTCCAAGTATGTTTGTACGAAAATAATGTTGCGTGCTTAGCCAGGTTTATTCACTTCCTCACTTCTTTCAAGCGACTTATCGCTTGTATCCTTTCTAAATTTTGTGAGAACTGCAAATGCTAGGCATGGGCCTTGTTGCACCCCTCGCATCACTGATTAATGTACCCTAAGACCTTCCACCGTGAGAAACAATTTCAAACCGCAGATACTAGAAGCTCTATGATGTAGGGGTGGTATTTGTTCGGCGTTCACCCCCCTTGGGTTGCCCTTGCATAGTGTTGAAGATGGAATATAGATGGCGCTTGCGCGAAAGGATCAATTAGTTGTCTGGCATTGTCGACGGACGGCGGAACCGGCGTGTAGGAGGGGAGACAACAGGCTGGAGTGTGTTTCTACCGCAGTGATGGTTTACAGCGCGTGAGAGTCGGTATCCAAGTGCATGCGAACTACAGCGTGGTTTTGTTCCAGGCACTTCTCAACTTTCACCGTGGCATTCGACTACAACCACAACGGGCTTTCACCAGAACTGTATCAGGTAAATGAATGTGCTTGTGGCGTGTAGTTACTTCTTCAGTGCATGAAACCCTCTGCATGCTATACACAGGGAAAAGGTAATTTAAAAGCGGCAAAGATATTTGCTTGGATTTTTAGAGTTAACATCAGCTTTATATGCAAATGCGGATTAGACGGATTTGAATGTGAGGAACCCTTCCTTTGCGAAGGTTGAAGGTTTTTTTTTTTTTTTTTTTTATGTGAGCAGGACACAACATTACGAATGACATTCAACAGTTTCGTAGCAGGCATACCCCGTTACCATGGAAACCACGGTCAATGTGAGTGCTTGCAAATAGCGTAAGATTCGAGGAAGCCCCTGATTTTATCCACAAGATGTTAATATTTATAGTACCATGTATATACATAGATTATTGCCGCATTTTACGGTAGAAAAAGGGCTAAACCGGCTCACCAATTGTTTTATTTTGAACTTAATTATTCTGTTAGTGTTGGATACTTGTACTTGTTTGCCTCTTGCTGTTACATTTTCTTGTAAGAAGTTTCTAGATAGTTTATTTACAGTTTTTAACATAAAAGTCGTAAGTTAATAATAACAATAATAATAACAATAATAATAATAATTAATAATAATAATAATAATAATAATAATAATAATAATACAACTGGAAATGGCACAGGTGCATAAATTCAACTCGTGGTCAGTGTGCATATCGAAGATGAGCGTTCCTTGTTCATAAATAAATGGCTAAACCTTTTTAAAACCAGTCTTGTCCTTAAGGGAATGCAATTCAAGGTAATAAATGGGGAATATCTTTCCACAAGCTTAGGTCGGAGTCTCGGAGTACACATTTTATGCTTAACCGCATTTTACCTTAAGGGGAAACAACCTGTAAAATTTAGATTTGTTACTTAAGCAATTAATTTGATTTTTGTACCAGATAGTTTTTATCCTTTCCAAAACAAATTTCCAACATTTTCAGATCAATTTCTTGAGTAGTTTCTGAGGAAAAAATCTGATTTTTTATTATTTACAGGAAATTCTCCTTGTTTTGCACGTTTCAAAATTTGGAACAAAGTTTCAATTTCCTGTTCGGAGTATATGTCTTACAAAATTACTACGTGATGTGCAAATAAACTATGAATTACTTCAGAAAATAATTTAAAAGGTATACACTTCTTGGTTTTTTTATGCTTTTAAATAATAATCATTTTCACTTTCTTGAAAATTTCTAGTGGTAAATTCTATTATCTTAAGACTCCTTGGTGAAATTTTGATTGTATTTAGCAAAATTTTGCACCGCAAGGAGCAATTTGAATCATAACCAGTACTTAAAAAAAACGAAGAAACTAAATTACTTTTAAGGATGGAGAAACGATTTTAAGACTTCAAAACTGCACTTCAGTTCTGGCTGGCAGCCTAGAATTTATTGCTGTACAAGGTCTATATTTTCAGAATCTTTGACAATTCATACAGGTTGGTACCCTTAATATACAGAACTTAAAATATACTAGTGTGAGAAATGAAAACACAGGGAAGAAAATGGAAACAAAATGAGTGCATAAATATTAAGAGTATGGTATTTTTATTTCTATTGCTCTGGAGATAGCTTTTCACAATCTTCATTTTCTAAAAGTAAAATATTCTGAATATACAGGAATTATTACGTTTATAAGGCAATGAATTTATTTTACATATTCACTAAGATTTCAAAATTTTATACGATCCGAGGTCATTTCCGCTGTGATTCCACTGTGTATCACTGGAGTTTTTCAGAAGATATATTAACTGAAGAAATAAAACCCGCTGTTAAATAATTTGAATTCAGCATCATGGGCCGTGAATTTGACGATCTATTGAGGGTTGTCTACGTAGAGATTTTCTTTTTTATTTTCCTTACCAGGTACCTATTAGGTAAAGAAGGTACTGCATTCCACCCAAAAATTCGATACCAAGCTTTCATTAAAATACATGTTTTGAGGCCCCCGAATCAAAAAAACTTTTTAGATAAAGGTCCGTGTGTGTGTGTGTGTGTGTGTGTGTGTGCGCGCGCGCGTCTGAACAGCATAACTCAAAAACGAAAACTTGGATAAGTACTAAACTTGGTATTTAGGTTCAGTACATTCCAAAGATGCGACACAAAAATTTTCAAGAAAATCCCCCTATCCCAAACTACCTTTTACAGGAACATTTTTCGAAATTTTTGATTCTCTAAAAAATGGCTCTTAAGAATTTTGATAATTCACATATTAAAGATATTTGCATGAAAAATAAAGTGTATAGAATTTACTGGGAATAGCCTGTGAAGTCCCTTTCATTCGGAAGGAGTTTTGTATAATTGTTAAACGATAGACGAAAACTTACTACACAAAAAATGCAGATCTCTTAAAAACACAAATTTATTTCAAATAAGTTTTTTGTGGCATACGCCATTTCTGAGATATCCGTTATTAATGGTTCGAAATGTTCAATGCTTGGCCATTCTCTTGAAATCCTGTCAACATTCAATTGTTTCTCGGGATTGCATGGAAGGATGTGGAATTTTAAGGCCAGCGTATAGCGTCTAGTTCTAAAACATTTGACTATCGCTATTCCCTTTGTATCTATAACGAAATGTATAAGGCAGTTATTGCTTTATATATTTCTCGTAACTTAGTCGGTAGAGCACCTGCTAGCTGTGCGGGGGGTCTCGGGTTCGATTCCCAGCCGGGGGGTACGATTTTTCTCTAGCCAAGATTATTCCCTATCCTCCCCAGAGTCTGGAAGTGTGAATATATTATGTGTGTGTGTGTGTGTGTGTGTGTGTGTGTGTGCGCGCGCGTGATCATGAATAAAACCCAAAGTTTACCAGAAATCCGACAAGCGAATACAAGTTAACACCATTATGTATAGGCAATATGTTCCAAAGTAAAGGTCGCCGATAAGACCACTGCAGTTAAAGGCGGGGTATAAATGGAACTAAAAAAATGCAGCTATCTGCAAATGTTTATGTGGATTAAAATGTAGTAGAAAAATAAGGTTCAGTAAGAATAGCTTGTGTACAACTAATAAAGATAGAGGGTAGTGAAACCCATGTGAGCGTACGACGTCAGATTTTTTTTGTTCAGTTTTTACCTTTTCCAACTCTTACATCGAAGGTCACATCGGCGACTTTGCCTTTGTAACAATTGCTCATCGGCAATGATGTTCACCCGTTTACTATTCTGTTGATCTTAAGGTTTTTCTGTATAAACATTACATTCACACGCACGCACGCGCGCGCGCACACACACACACTCTCACACACACACACACACACACACACATTTACACTCATACTTCTAGACTGCAGGGAGGACGGAGAATAATCTTGGCTAACGAAAAGCCGGTAATCGAACCCGGGACTCTGGATTTGGAAGCTAGCATACTAACCGCCAGACCACAGAGGCAATCGGAGAGAGTTTATTCGTCAATGTTTATACATTTCCAGTATGATCTGGGTTCGTATGCCAATGCAACACGGAGCTCTATCCGAACCTCTTCTCTAGAAGGATTGGATTTGGAATTCAGTGAGAACTGAGTTGCGCTTTACATGTTGTGCGGAGTTACGGAAGCACAAGATTAATAGAGTTCAGTATTCCATGTAAACGCAATAATTACAGTGGAGAGATAAAATCGGAATGCGGATTTAAGGAATGCATTTGTCTTATGCAGTTTCTTAATTTAGCTTTTAATGGATAAATTCTGATTTATTAGCAGCATTTTCATTTGCTTTTACTTATTTTGCTACCTGCTTTTTATATAGGTTTTCTTGTGGAACTGTTTAGCTATGTGTATCTCGGAAGTTATTAGCCTTACAGGACTGTGGTTTATTTTATAATTTACAGAAAGCTCCACAAGATGCCTTGTCTCTTAACTTCCGGTTTTCAATCAGTTGGAGCTTGCAAGCTTTCTTGGCTATCTGCAGTTGTTTGTAAATCGCAAAGTGTGAAAAATCCGCATTTACTTTCTCTATCACGTAATTAGTACGTAACTAGAGGAAGTGTTGCATTTCACGCAACATTTGGATTTCATAATTTTACTGCAAATACATGTTTTGAAGCGCTCTGAACCTACAAGAAGAATTTTTAGAAAACTGTGCGCGCGCGCGCAGTATAACTTAAAAACGAAACATCGAATAAGTACCAAATCTGGTATTTAAGTTTTTCAAAGATGCGACACGAACATTCTTAAGTAAATCTTCCCACTCCAAACTACTATTTACATGGACATGTTTCGTTAGTTTTGACTGTATAAAAATGGTCCTAACGATTTTGATGAAACTGCCAAATATATATATTTTCGTGACAAAATTTATATCTTGAATTTTATGGGAATATCCTGTGAACCCTGTTCATTCAGAATGAATATTCTGCAATTTTATATAGCTGTTAAATGTAAAAGTCGAATAACTTTTTTATGGCGTGATCTACTTCCTAGATGTCCGTGGTTACTGGTTCGAAACTTTCAATACCTTTGTTAGTTTTGATGTGCTATAACCATTCACTTGTTTCTCAGGATGCCATAGAAACAGTAATGGAATTTCTAGACCAACATACAGTGACCCGTTTTTAAACATTCGACTTTGGATTCTTTTATCTACACCGAAATGTGCAATGAAAATATTTCTGCAACCGTTTATCTCAATTAACATGGAGTAAATAGAGAAACAAGTATTTGTATGAATAGTCCGTAGAAGCTATATAAACAAAGTGGGTAGAGAAAGCGATGTGAATATAATATGTTGTTTCTAATGCTCCTTATATGGCCTATGACCTTCGGGGATACCTCATTCTACCAAGCGATGACTGGACCCATTTCTGAGGTGGAGGTTCCCAGCGGGCGGAATCTGTTGATACGCAAGATGTTTTACGTAAGAAATGCCCCTTTTGTCAGGAATCCTTCATGCTAGAAGTTGGAATTTTTTACGCTTATTCACGGCGCATTACTGATAATACAAACAGCCTGTTGATATTGTACAGAATTAATACAAGCAACATTTTAATTTGTCTTTATTGTTAAAAGAAAACTGGACTCGCGAGCCATTGAGCCATTTTTACTTTTTCTGCTGCTTTTCCTCAGAACGCTATCGCCTCGATTGCCATTTGTGTAGCTCGTGCTGGTGGATATTGTGATACGTTGCCAAATCATGGGACTCGTGGAAGGAAAGCATTTTCGCCACTCGTGAAGTATTCGATTGAACAGCAGTTAATCTACTTTTCTTTTTTCTCCTTAAGTACACCATTTCGCCACAATTAGCATTTTTGTTTTCTACAAATTCTTATTTACGCTTGAGTTATATCGCAACGGCGGTGTGAATAACTGGCAACACACATGTCTCAGTGCTGTGAAATACCTCACCAGCTTAGTATCACATCACATCATATCGTCGGCATAAAAATCGTTACCAACATTGTTATGTTTTTATTTCCTTTATTATTGAATGTTTAAATAAAAATAAGACAGTTTATTTTCCATATTATAATAATATGCTAATAATAATTATTATTTTATTTTTATTTCCAATAACTGAAACTAACTACCAATACTCTTTTTTTCAGTGAATGCTTCGATAACCACGCGATTTTTTATATCTGATACTCGAACCACTATACTCATTTTATTTTTACTCTGTGCATAACGCATAAGCATTTTAAGTTGAAACATTTGAAGCAGTTATTCGAAGAAGGACCAAACTAGTGATTTTTAAATTTACAGGAGAGAGAAAAAAGTATTTTATCACAGACCGATTCAGAAATAATGTATTAAAGTTATGATGATTAACACTTCCATGAAGCTATATTATTATTTAGATATTTATTACAGTTTTTAAATTGGGGTAATTATATTTAAAAATCAGAACTGGGCTCTTTATCTGCAATCCAGCTTTTCTAAAAACTGAAGTCGATTTTAGGCAATCTATTTTGAATATTCTCAACGCCGCGTACGTATATGTATGGATCACTGCGCATTTTAGGTCTATATTCACATTCACAGTCGGTAATTATCAAGCCAGTAATAAGAAACAATAAATAAAACATTAACTGAAAGAGGCTGCATCAGATTATAACATTTACCACCTTTATCATTGACTCTTATCTTCCAGCTAATCAAGATTCTAACCAAACCTAGGAAATAAATTAAATTTCTCTCCTGTTTTATTCCTGTAATTGACTGCCGTCTACCAATTAATCAAGATACTAGCCTGCATATATGGGAATGGATTAAAACATGAACTATATAAATACCTGTAGTATTAAAAATAATTCAGATACTTCATTATAATAATATAGTATCATTGACATCAGCTGGCGGAACAAGGGTCCAACTATAATTTCTTGCACCCTTCTTCTACCAACCTTGTCCTTTAATGCATGTTTTTTCCATTAATTAATAGCATGGTGGGCCCTTACTCTACTGGCCAGTTGTGTTTCTGAAGTACAAGAAAATTTAAAAAAGTGTTTTTCAAAAAATTGCTAGTTGGGCCCTTCTTTGACTAACCGCTTTATGTACTTTCACAATTTTTTCATTCAAAGTTAAAAACGCGTGTTTCGGTTTTAGCTGCTTTCAGGAAACACTGAACATTTGGCTTAAAATATATGAGAAAACTGTCAACGGAAATGAACACCACTCAATAATTTAACATAGTTCCCGGCTCCCGTAATCAATAGCAAATTCGCAACGGTTTCGGAAACATCGCGCGCATTCTACTCTGCGGTGTGTTTGGTTCTACCAGCCAAATGCTATTTTTTCAAACACCTACAAGCGAATGCGCGCTAGTGCCCTTTTTTCAATACAGAAAACTTTCCCGACAAATCTTACGTATGTTGAAAAAACAAGTACCCCTAAACTGTTTCAGGTATCTAAAAAAGGTTAAGAAGAAAAGAAGCAACATCTGTGGTTTACAAGATGGCATCTATACCTAAAATAAAAAAAGGTGGTTAAAACAGGAAAATGAACGATGTCCATATTGCTGTAAACTCAAGCTTTTCTTTATCATTTTGCTTTCAATGTATATCGTGAAGTAATAAAATATTGTGTGATGCATTCGGTCAGGCATGTCCGGGTTTAACAGGAATGTATTTTATGGTTTAACGAGTCTATCTACTGAAGTAATTACAGGAAAATACTCTCGTGTATCACATATAGACAAATATACGTTAAGAGTTTTACAATCAGGTATGTTCCTTAAATGATACTACTTTCAGTATTGTGTATTGCGGATACATTTGTCGTTAGTTGGTATGTGTTCTTTGATAACGCTTGGACACAAACAGGTATATTTCACAAAACACCTTGCTTCAATTCTGCGTCCACCCAAAAGTAGCAGTAGCAGAACTTCTTGCCTGTATAGTTAAGCGGTTTCTTACGCTTAGCAAAGTTAGGGGTGGAAAATTAGTGTTAATCTGAGCTGAGTTTATCCAGGGAAACAAAAGCAAGGTGTTGAGTTTCAAAACATTCTTAAAATAAATAGACAGCTCCAATCTGTTGGAAGTACCTGGTACCCCTGTTTATTATTTAATCATGAAACTAATTGTTTAGGAAAGCAACAGAATCCTAACGGTTCGGAAATTAAAAAAAAAAACCTATATTTCCTGCATCTTTGACACTCGGCATTTCATATTAGTCCCATTACCTCAAAAAGTAGTTGATTATTATTCCATAGGAACGCAGAAGCGTAGGATTAAGGATAACCCTGCTGAAAAAGTGATTCATACGTCTGAATCATAAATCAGTACTATGGAAAATAAAACATATGACGTCTCTAAACCTAACTACCATTGTTTTGACACTGCAACTTCCCCTTCGACCCTTAACCTCGTGATAAAGTTTGACCTATACTCAGTGTAACTTATGTTAAGGATCGTAGTGCCCATTCCGAATTCACTTTCCTCCTAGGAATTTTAATAATAGGAGTTCAAAATCTGCCCCAAAGCCCTGCTTTTAAGACTTAAACCTTTCAAGACTTGCAGACCAATGTCTTGGATCAGAGGTCTGTCGAGGAGCGAGTGATAAATTGGATTACAGCCAAAAGTAGGAAGCTGATGACGAAAATGAAACAAAGAAATAAATACTAGGAAAATTCGTGAAGGAAATAATCCATTCCAGCATTCACCTAAAGAGCGAGGAAAATTACGAATAAGCCCCTGGTCAATTTGGTCGCACCAGGGGATTTGAATTTGGGACCTCCCGAATGCGAGCCACAAGCCATACCGCCTCACGGTGCGTCGACGAATGGACCAAAAGAAAAAGAAAAGAAAAAAAATCTTGTGCATCGCACGAAATGAATTACAAATGATTGCTAAGAAAGGAACCTTCCAGCCGGAAATAGATTAAACTTTCTCATTCGGCAGAGTGAACGCTCAAAGCGACTACATTCAACCGACCTGAGTACCTCAGCACTTCCAATCAACTCCTGACTTTCGCAAAGATGTTTTGGGGCCAAGGTGAAGGGTCAAGCTTTTTGTACTAGTGGACAATTTTAGTAAAGGCAATGACTTTATTTTATGACGAACGTTTGTTAAACATATTTCTTCTAGTATATTTGGGTAGTTGGGATTAAAAAAAGTCAAAACATGTCTCGAGATCTCTGAAGGAATGTCCTCCTTTAACGAGTCTCATTACGTCAATTTGTGTGCATTTGTCCGCAAGTTTGACTCTCATTACTTTTTCTTCAGGATAATGCATCAAGAAACCCCTATTAAAAACTTAGCTGTAATATTACGGTTAGTAGCCAGTGGTAGTCATTGAGGTAGACAAGTTTAAAGTTCTTATTTGTGGTACCAAAGAATTGTACCTAAGGTTATACAAGTGGTATTATATGTTAGAAAATTTACACAAGTTGCTAGTCCGCGGGGTAGATATATTGCTGTCTTTTGAATTAACAGCTGGAAAGTTTTCAAAGGAAACTTTTAGAAGCCTCCACAAAGTTTCCCGCCATACTAGGCTCGGCCATATAAGCAAACTTCTCGATCCAATACTTGCTTGGACCTGATAACGCACATGTTTTTTGATCTGATCCTTTTGTATCCTCAAAAAGAAAAATGTACTAAAAAAGAACAAGAAAGAACTACAGATACGGATCTGCAAAAGTTATTCTACAATAATGATGCTGACCAGCTTCATGCCTCTTTGGGAAACGATGCTGTCTCGAGACTAATGATTGATTTGAGAAAAATCTAGAAATATTGAAGTGAATTTATTCACTGATTTCACTATTTTATTAATGTTGTGTAGGTTTGTTTCCTTTACGTTTGTTTATAAGTGCTGCGAAAAGAGTGAATTTAGAACAGAATTTATTTTGCGTTACTGGACTATTGGACGAAATAGTATATTTTATGTATATTTACAGTTGTAAAGGTTAACAATGACAAATATGTTTGTTTCGGTCTAAAGTGGTGATTAAAGCTTAAGTTTGGTTTTGTCAATTACTCCCATTTAATTGACACGTTGTAAACCTGAGAAAACATTTCGCCCGTTGCCTCCAAAACTCGGTACTATCTGAATTAAAACTACTATTTAACTCTGAAATACTGATGCGAGTGATTTGATGTGCCTAACTCTGATGTATTAGTTCCTCAAAAAGTAGTATTTTTCATGATTTGGCGTTTTAATCAGATTTGGAAAATCCATTACCACAACAGGGAATGGAACCCACGAATTTTAAATTTTCATCCCGATGTTCTATCCCTGGGCTGCTGTGAAAATATGGGTACCCACGCGAATTAAACTTCACACCTTATTTATGTATTTGTCATTTCAACTCAATATAATAACTCTTCTTGGCACCATCTCCCAAGAAAAGCCACACAAGGATTTTTTGATAGTTGCACTACACTAGTATTTCACTGATATTTCATTTTTTCAATAAAAATTTGCTAGATTAATTCACAATATATTGTTAAGAACGACAAATGATTACTCGCACAAACTAATGCAAATACTCAGGTGACGAGAATACATAATACTATTTCATCGAGCAGATACAGAATGTTAGGTGTTACTGTAAACATGAATTGCGTTTACTTAATCGTAAGATATGAAGAAGCCTCCAAGAGAGCTAAGTGAGGCGCACAAATCTTTGGAAAGACGAGGATGCAGTAGTATATGTACAGGGCTTCCGAAATATCCCTACCGCTCGCACGTGTTTTGCACCGCGGCATTTGGATGTGCCACAGCTGGCCGCGGCAATACTACTTCACGTCTTAAAGCTATAATTAAAACCTTACCTTGGAAATGTCCTCCCTCGGCTAAACGGGCACTGTAAATACATTTAGACTAACATGTGCTCAGTCACTATAATATTTCTGATTTCATTTCGTTATCTTCCTAGCTTTTCCGCGTGTAAGGATTTGTATTGTGTACTTCGTTCTTCATGCCACCTCACAAATAAAAATCATAGACTGGAGATCTGCAGAGCGAAGAAATGAAACACCAGGACTACTCGCTCTACCTTCAAACACTTCCCTTATTTTACGCACATACTCCTGTGCTCCACCAGAGGTGGCGAAATCCTGGTGAAACCACTCATATTATTTCTCTTTCTCCGTCAGCTGATTAAAACTGAGCAGGGAGTCTCTTATTTTGGATACCTCTCATTCCAAGAATGACAGGCTGATTTATTTCTATGCCACAGCCAACAGTGTCATTAAACGGCTTCTTAACTCCTCTCAGAAATTAGCATTTCCTGTTGCATTTCTAAAGTCTGTGATATAAACCATAAACTTTAAGAGCGTAGCTATTCAAATTACCTTAAATATATTTGACTTTATTTTATTTTGCTTCAAACTCGTTATATATTCGAAGAAAACAATTAAAACATTAATTTCTGTGAGTTATAAGCAAGCCCAGATTCTGATGACATGTCGTCTTTTAATTGTTGCAGCATAGGCTCTGCTAACATACATATATATACTTATCATGGGTCCCAGATTATACAATGAATATTTATTGGGCTTTATAGGGCTATTTTTTTCGTCATTTTATGCCATTTTCTACTTTTAGGGCTTTTTTCGATTTACGTCATTATTTTATCACTTTCTTGCCCTTTGCGTCTTTATTTAGTCATTTTCTTGCATTTACATTGAGCATATAAAGACTAATATTATTTTGTCAAGGATAACTTTTCAAACCTCAGAAATTTCACTATTCAACTGAGAAATAAATGTAACGTTGTATATCTGTTATTCGCATTCTTGGAACAAAAAAAAAATGATTGCTATTCAATGGTTATTCTGGAAAGGGTTGCTTGGGGTGGAGTGGTGGCTATTATCAGGAAAGAAGTAATAATTACTGTTATGAATTCATATCCCAAACTATGGATGAGTAAGGTCAGTTTTCCCTTTTTCGTGTTAATGAGTGCATATATATAGTCAGGTTGCTATTGTCCTTATCCTTAGATAGTGTCGTCGGCTGTAAAGTCCTCTTCATTCGCAATTAATTTTTTATAATCTGAGAACTCAAGAGTTAATGCTACAACTGTGCAAGACCTGCTTCAAAAATCTTTTTCTTTTCAGATTCTTCAAACAATAACATGGCCAAATATATTTTTAATTAATTTTATAAATTATCTCATACTTATACCTACTTTTTGTACTTCTATAGCAGTTACATGCATGTGCAAATTAATTTATAACTTTCTGTACAATAATTGTTAGTAAATAAATCAAAAGTTTTTAGTTCACTTTTGGTAATTATTCTGCCATTTTTTAAATAGTTAAGACTGCTTTTATGGATGACTTTTCAAAGAGCTTAGATTAATAAAATCCGGGCCCGGTTATGAGAATTTTCAACTGAGTTTACCTTCCAAAGAAAGCTTATAGTGTGTGAAAGGTGATACACTTTTGTAGAAAGAGCTGAACGTGTAAGATGTTTATCAGACTGCATCAGCTCATGTGAAGCACGCAATGCAGGCTTTTTTTCTCAAGCACGAATATTGCGCACGCTTTATAAATTAGGATTTTAAAGACCTTCCTTGCCAATATATCTACGTGCTATGTTACCCCTCTACAACGTGTTTCTCGTTGCCACATTGAGGAAATAACACTATTATTCCTTATGGACTTTATAAATACTGAAAATATCATTTACAGGAAAGCCAGTACACATTTTGACATCCTTTCTCGTTCGAAAAGATGAGAGAGAGAGGGGGGGAGAGAGAGAGTGGGGAGAGTATACATTAATCAGTGGCGCTAGAACATATAAATGCTTGTTATGAAAAATTAATCGAATTACAACAATTTCTTAAGCCATATGTTTGCGAATGGCAATTTCCTTCTTATATAACACATTTTAGTAAGTAAATAATCACATTCGTCATATTTTCACTCTTTCAAGAAGTAAAGAACTTTCCCCAGTTGTTAAATTTCTCAGAATTACACGTAGCATTTTGTTTCCTGGAAAACGGTAAATATATATTTCTTCCCTGTTTCGTTTGAGTTCATAATGTGAACTTTACCCTTACGCATCAGTGTGTTTGTGTAGCCTATTTGTTACACTGAAAGCAGGTAGCTATTTAAAGCTTGTCCTTTATAATTTGTGTTAGAAAAAGGTTGGAAAAAAATAAGGGTACCATACATTGTGTTCCATTTCAATGATTTTGTTGGGTGAGATGTTTTCTCTTAATAATTTAGAATTAGATTCAAACGAAACTCTGCATTTTAAATATGCTCCTCCTGTGTCGACTGAGGTAGAAAGAAGTTTTTAGAAGTACAAGGCTTTGTTGGCTGACAATAGGAAATCTTTTATTTGAAAATTTGTACAAGGTATTCATTGCACATTGCAACTCAGATCTTCTAATCTGAAGTAAAAGCATGTAAAAAAGTCACAGCAAACGTTATGTGCTGATAATTTAAATAAAAAAACATACGACAATATCAAATTACATAGTTTAGCTTACTTCTCATTGCACTTTATTATTAAATAAATAGCTAATTGTCATAAACTCACTAATTTATCTCATAATATAGTTGTCATATTGTGTATGTTACTGTGCTATTTTTGTAAATTTTAGGCCGTAACATATTTTATTTTGCATGTTATGTTGATTTTAGGTAATAAAACCGCTTGCCCTATTAATGAGATTAAAAGGTCACAGCTATAGCGACAGCCGTATCTCTAGGTGCGTAGCGACTGATCTAGAAGAGAAATTAGGGGCTGCGAAACACTTGCGTGACAGCTGCTACTTTGAGATTTTGAATATGTACGGAGGCAAATGGAAATCATTTTAAGCACCTTTCATGAGTTATTATGCACTTGTGTCGAAAAGCCTACAGGCAAATGTAGCGCACGTTCGCAGGAGCGTGTACCGCCGTTAAGGTACTGAAAAGAAAAAAAAGTCCTTCCTTGCTTGGGCAATTTCATTCTTCTTTTCTTTTCCTTTCTTTCCTTTCAACTTGGACACATTATTATGCGAGCTTGCAAACATATATAGGTGTAAATTTTGAAGTGGCAGATGTGCTTCACTGGTGCAAATCGTGTCTGCAAAAGCGTGTGTATATTTAAGGAAACATGTTACTGATCTGGAAAATCCTGAAAACCTGAAATTAACATGAAACTTTGTTTAGGTTGCAAACCTGTTTCCAGAATGCCTGGAATTCTGAGAATATTTTCCACTAATTGATTTTTCTTTGCGTAATGCGATGAAAACTTGAC
Organism: Deroplatys truncata; assembly: GCA_030765065.1. Taxonomy (NCBI): domain Eukaryota; kingdom Metazoa; phylum Arthropoda; class Insecta; order Mantodea; family Mantidae; genus Deroplatys; species Deroplatys truncata. The sequence goes on along the minus strand of CM060990.1, from coordinate 175,967,833 downwards.
CAGTTTATAAAACTTGTAAGGACTAATATTACAATTTACATACACGTACAACAATATTCCAGCAGTTATTTTATGACGAATTACATTAATTAGCATGTGTGATTAGCCACTCTGGAGTCAAAAATGGGTGCAAGTGTTTTCTCCAAAATGGGGAAGGCATTTGTAATAGGACAGGAAACAAACGAAATATCTTAAGTTTATTTTTGTGTAATTTAATTAACTTCACATGAACTAGTGTACCTGCGTGTTTTCCATGTCTTATCTACAATATTGTGATTTGATGAATGCTTAAAGAATAGGGAAAGTACTTTTTCATAATTATTCATGATGTAAATGACAGTTGTACTTCTGGATTTTATAATGTCATTTGTTAAACAAGGAAGCTTTGGATGCATAACTGGCTAAGAAACATACAGAAATATGGACATATAAAATATAGTTAAACGACATTAAAGCTTCTAATTAGCAGAAGCATTATATTTACAGATGGTGCCTTTCAGCGCACAATACTGTGAGTGTACCTCATACTTGTAGACATTAATATTTAAAAATAGTTGTTCTATATAATAGGGCGACGCTGTGGCCGAGTGGTTAGACCGCTCGCCTCCCACCGAGGCGGCCCGGGTTCAATCCCAGGGACCTGCATGTGGGACGAAGCGGCGTCTGGGCGGGTTTACTCCGGGTTCTCCGGTTTCCCCCGCCATTCATTCCACCAACTGCTCCATCATCACCTTTCCTTTCATCCATTTCACCAACATTTCGTTTCATCCACTTCCTTCATCCCATACCAGGCATCGGGCTGATCACCCATCCTGGATGCTCTGTCTGATCCATGAGTGTCTGCTCCTCGACGGGCCTCTGACCCCAGGCACCCGCTTGTAAGTCCTGGGGGTATAAGTCCTACATAAGAGGGTAAACAGATAATGAATGAATGTTTTACATAATAAAATGACACATTCATTCACTATTTACAGTGATGTCATCTAAAGACACACTGCAGCATACGAAAATCTGATGTTACATTCACATGACTTTCCGTACCCTCTGATACCACAATTATCGACGGAATATGTAAATAATTAAGTAAAGAAATAACAGAAAGATAGAGAAATAATTGCAATAAATAATTTCTGTATATTAAATCAGTGTATAATGTAATAGGTTGGGGTTGAAATGTTTGTCCGGAAATATGGAGATAATTAGAAATTAGTCAGTAGTATCAGCCGAAGTAGTGAACGCATTAGCTTATAGATCCTGGGAATTCAGTTGGGTTAAGCTTAGTACGTTTGCAGTCAATATTCGGAAAAAGAGAAGTGAAAGGTACTTCTGAGAATTCTAGCTAAGCCCTTAGTAACACTTGAGAGACGTGCATGAAGAGAATTTTAATATTGGCCCGGGCGTAAAATGATGAAAGCTATTTTTCTATCTACTTCTAATGAGATAAGAAATGGCAACATTACACATTTCGTAATAAATGCAAAGGGAATACCGATAGTCAAATGTTTTAATAACTGGACGCCACACGCTGGCCTTAAAATTTCATACTCTTTCCATGCAATCGCGAGAAACAGCTGAAAATCGACAGGATTTCTAAAGAATGACTTAAATATTGAACAATTCGAACCGTTAATAACGGATATCTCGGAAATGGCTGATGCGATAACAAAGGTTATTTGAAATAAATTTTATGTTTGAAATAGATCTACATTCTTTGTGTAATACTTTTTCGTCTATCGCTTAACGTTTACCGTTATTCAAGATTGTATAAATTTCCACCTGAATGAAGAGGACCTCACAAGCTATTCCCAGAAAATTCAGGATATACGTTCTGTCATGTAAAGGCCATTAATGTATGGTATTTTAATAAAAATCCTTAGCCATTTTTTTTGGAAAATAAAAAATGTCGAAAAGTGTTTTATGTAAAGGGTGGTTGGTGGTGCAGGGATTTTCCTGAAAAACCTTAGTGTCGAATATTTGGAAGGTGCTGAACTTGAATACTAAGTTTGGTATTTATACGACATATTTTATTTTGGTTAGGCCGGCCACAGACACATGCATGTACTTTTTCTAATTTTTTAAATTCAGGGGTCCTCAAAACATACATTTCCGGTGAAATCTCGATATAGAATTTTTTGGTGGAATGCAATACCTTATCCATATACTCTGTACGCATTAGAGAAAGTAAAAAAGGTAGGGGGAAAAGAAAAACGGAGATGAACAATAGGATGATGAGAACAGAGCTGCGGACCCATATACTTAATATAAATTCAGTTGGTTAAAGGAAATGTATCCGCTGTGTTAAAAATAATATAGTTGCATTGGTCTGCCCTCGGAAAAAAAGCCTGCAAAATGAAACATTACCTGCAAAAACTGGAGAAAAACTTATATTCATTTAATGGAGATAGAAATTCATTATCTAGTGGACATCCCGTGTTTATCAAACCTCCAGAAACTCTTTCCCACCCTTCAGACGCTGAAATTGTTTAATAACAATAATAATAATAATAATAATAATTCATTAGTCTACTGGAATTTGTTTCCTCTAATGATCCTCGAGTGGTGCAGTGCCGGTTACAGTATCCTATATGAACAACCACACCATAGTTGAAGATCTCTTTAGAGTGGGCCATATGCTCTTATTAAGGTACGATGTCGTAGGCTTTTGCTGAAACCTTTCATTTCGCGAAGGTCCTAGCCAGACCATGAAAAGCCGGCGTATGCGGAAGGAAGGAAGGAAGGAAGGTCGGTCGGTCGGTCGGTCGGTCGGTCGGTTGGTTGGTTGGTTCTGCACCATTTTGTATAATGTACTTTTGCTAACCTTTTACTATGCGTATCTCTTTCTTTTTTCACTCTCCAAAAGAGTTTCAAAGCACTAATGCTTTCATTCCTATAAACTGGGCAGTTTTTGAGGTAATATAATAATTTAATGCGTTTCTCAGAGATTGTAGACATTTTTGGAACAAATAAGAAAAACTTGCTCTGTGTGGAATGTTTCAAATATGGTAAAGTGTGAGAGAGGTTTAAAGTCTTCATGGCTATTAATAAGCATGCATCTGTCTTCTTAAGCTTCACTTAACTGGTAATTTAAATGCGCCAAATATAAAAAAGCTGTATGTTTTCCTGAAGTTTTAAGTCAATACTGTTTTACTATGAAGAAATAGGATTCCGTGATTTTTCCTAATTGTCGGTAAAGTTTCAGATACATTAACTCGATGATTAAATTAAATGCTTATCATGTGATGGTCACTGAATTAGGTACAGAAAGTACTTCGCGATACCAGAAGAAACATACACTTCTATTTCTTCTTTGCTTGCCAGTTTTATAAAAAGGCTTTTTACTACATCCGAACTAAAGTTCGATACGTACACAGAAACAGAGCATAACAGCGGATAAATTGTATTCACTTCCGTAACTCACTTTGCTAGCTTCCAAATCCATAGGTCCCGGGTTCGATTCCCGGCTGGAGAATGGTAATATTATTTTAGCCAGGATTACTCAGTATCGTTCCTAGAGTCTGGAAGTATGACAGAGTGTAAATGTGTGTGTGAATTTAATGTTTATAAAGAAAAACCTAACGTAAACAAACCCAAAGATGAACAGAATAGTAAAGGAGCGAACATCATTGCCGATTAGCAACTGTCCCAAAGGCAAAGCCGCCGATGTGATCTTAATGTATTACTGAAAACGGATTACCTTAAACCTTCCTTTGGCCTTTTATAAACACTTTCCAAGAAACAATTTCTCGTAAATTTGCCTTCATTAAATATGCGAATAATACGTGTTTGTCGGAAAACTACCGACTGTACAAGGCAGTGCGTTTGATACTTATGCGTGAAAAGGTGTTTCTTCTGTTGGATTCTATTTCTACTGTATCACACAAGCAGAAAATGAGCATTATGATATATGTTAATGGAGTGTACAAAAATGTTCATGTTAAATTTCCGCGATTACAGCACGGAATTGTGGGCTAGGAGTAGTGAGGTATGACGTATTTCCGCTTCAATGAGTCCACCACACATCACGCATAATACTCCCTTCCCTTACTCTATACTATAGCCAATTTTGAGGTTAAGCACGACTTAATTTACTAAACATCCATGGAGGGGAGAAAAAAGCGTAATGAAGCTGCTGAGAGGTGAGGCACGAATTATTATTTTCAAGATTTGCGAATAAGTACTTGTTGAAATTTCTTGAGCATTAATGAAGCTAGATAATTCTAATATAATCTGTGAATTTAAATAAGTTTCTTTTCCATTCAATGCAGTTCTTTATTTAAATGATTGGCCACCATTGTTTGATCTTACGATTTTGCCTTTAATATGCTGCTGTTTGAAAATTCTGCTTTAGATATTTTTTTCCTTAAACGACTTAGTTGCAAGGCCATCCTAGGAGGCTATGGACTCATACATGTAAAAATAGTACACCCTTCTAATAGACAATGCATTTTCCATTCCATTTAGTACAGCAATTTTGACTTCTTCTACTTCTTGCCTATAGTAAGTAGAGAAAGTAGCTTTGTATTCTACCCAAAATTCTATATCGAGATTTCACCGGAATATACGTTTTGGAGGCTCCCCGAGTTAAAAAAGAAACATTCTTAGAACAGGGTCTGTGAGTGGGTTTGTGTCTGTGCGTCTGTGAACAACATAACTCAAAAACCAAACGTCGGATAAATACCAAACTTGGTATTTTAAGTTCAACATAATTAAAAGATGCAATGCGGTTTTCAAGAAAGTCCCCCAAAACAAACTATGCTTTACATGCAAAAAGTGATTTTTATTCCTTTTTCGAAGAGGGCTATTAACGTTTTGATTAAAATCCCATTAGTTGAAGATACTTGCATGGCAAATAAAGGTATAACTAATTTTCTTCGAAAAACCTTTGGACTCCTCTTCAATCGGAATCAATTGTTTGTAGTTTTATATAGCTTGTAAACCGTAAGAGACCAACAAAAACTTATTACCAAAAAAAGTGTAGTTCTCATTAAAATGCGCACTTTGTCAAGTTTTGTGACAATTGACATTTTCTAATCTCTGTTATCGGTTTGAATTTTCAAAAGCTTTATTATTTTTTTCATGTGCTAAGTTGCTATTCGTTTTCACTTTCTCTGCCACGTACCTAGTAGGTAAGGAAGGTATTGCATTCCATTCAAAAATTCGATACCAAGATTTCACCGGAAATATTTCGAAACCTCCTGAATCGAAAAAAAGGATTTTTGGAAAAGGTCCGTGTGTGGCTGTGAACAGTATAACTCAAAAACAAAAAGTCGGGTGAACATCAAACTTGGTATTTAAGTTCAGTACCTTCTAAAGATGCGACACAAAGATTTTAAAGAAAATCCCGCCGCCCCAAACTACCCTTTTATATGGATTAGTTTTCGAAATGTTTGATTTTCTAAGAAAATTGCGCTAACCAGTTTGATTAAAATGCATATATTAAAGGTATTCACATGACAAACAAAACGTATATCTTGAATTTTCTGGGAATAGCCTGTAAAGTCTATTCATTCGAAAGGAATTTTGTATAATCTTGCACAACTGGTAAACGTTAAGCGTTAGACGAAGACGTACTACACTAATAATGTAGATCTCTTTAAAACACATAATTTATTACAAATAACTTTTTTGTGGCATCAGCCATTTCTTAGATATCTGTTATTAATGGTTTGAATTGTTCAATACTTAACCATTCTTTTAAAGTTCTGTGGATTTTCAATTGTTTCTCGCGATGTCCTAGAAAAAATATGGAATTTTAAGGCAGCGCATAGCGTCCAGTCTAAAACATTTGACTATCGTTGTTCGCTTTGTATCTATAATAAAATGTGTAATACAGCTATTTTCAAAAAGGTTTATCTCAATTTAAATGAAGTAGATAGGAAAATGAACTTTCGTAAGAATAATCTTTATACCCAGTAATAAACGATAGAGGCTAGAGGAAAACATGTGAATATAACGCATCAGAATTTATTGATTTATTTATTTAGTAACAAAAGATCTTTATATGACGCCTGAGAATATTACTGACACAATTTAAACTCGAAATAAATTTGTGAACTTGTAAAAACTGAGGCATTGATGAAGTTCAGTTAAAAAGTTGAGAATCCCTGATTTTGACGTCTTTCCTCCGTAAGATCAAAACCCATTTTCACTACTTCAGGTATTACACATGCACGAAAATGATTTTCTAAACACCACAGATAAGAGATGAAACATCGGTGCAAATTTCAAAAATTATGAAACCAATGAAATAAAAAACAACGCCAGAACATGTAAGGGAATTTTTCTGTCCGTTATTTGGCTGAAAGAATTTTTTAAAAAGGAGGCGAATACTTTCTGGTGTCATTGATAAAACGGGCTGCTAAGACCTCTAGCTTTTTCGTTGTGTTTATCGCACTTAATTCTCCTGGATTAAAGATCTATTAGGATCTATCAGATCTGAAAACCGCTTCTTTTATGCATCTGAGTTTGTGTTGATGACCAAAATATTATTTCTGTCACACAAGAAGACTGATAACGCGAAGTTAAAGTGCATCGAATTAAACACGAAATGTTAAATGCAGATTCACTTACTGACGAAATACACATGCGCGATTCGCTGGTTAACCCACCAAGCGGAAATAATTGCACTGCACACGGAACAATAAGATTCGGAGAGCGACTAGTGTAATGGAGTAAACTCATAATTTACTCCACGCACTATCGTCAAGATAGATGAATGCAACTTTGTAGCCGAATAACTCTATAGAACAGCCGTTGGGGGACGGGGGTCGGTCAAATATGAGCATGCTAGGGCTATTTGAAGAAAATTACGAATTTAAAATGTATAACGATGCCGATAAACTGCTTGCTCTTATTGCAGTGTGTCATTTTTCATCCCTTACGTTGCATTCTATTTGCTTAAAATTTGATTATACTTTTCAAAACTAAATACAAAATTTATTATGTATTACTGACCATACCTTTTGCCTGGTCCTCTAATATGCTATGGCCAAGCATTTTACTTATGGATTCCCAGCTACAAGAGTGTTGCGTTTGCAGATGAAGTTAGTAAATAATAGCTGCTTACTCCTTATGTTATCGTGAGCCCTTTGTAGGATCTGCAGCTCATTTAAAGAGAAACAACACTACCATGATTTATGTGAATTTGTATGTTAATAAATAACGTTTATTTTTAACGGCAGACAAAGTTTGTAGGATTTAAAGGTACTGAAACCCGCAAGGTTATGAAATCAATGTATTAAAACGAGCAATAGGTTTAAATATTTTAACCAACCAAAACAGCAAATCAAAATCGGTTACCTATGTAATAGGATTAGCGATCAATTAATTATATTAAAGCCAACCTTCAAGTAGACATTTTATGTATGCTAGTATCTAGAATGGAAAGTATTAAGTTTGGAAAGCCAGAAAGCGACTTTCTCGTATTATCTGTGCATCGAAACAGTTGGCCACAATTCCATGAATGGATCCGCTCACATTACCTGTTTGTGATATGTTCTACCGAGGGCACTGTACGTGAAACACACACACACACACACACACACACACACACACAAAAGCATTGGATGCACTCAAATGCAAACCTTTTGCTACAGCAAGGCAAGAACATAATCACGGTTAATTTAAATCTGTGGCACTACTGCTCTTGTGGACCTTGGTCTACCAACCTGGCTGCCGACTTCACGCACCCAAGGTAGAGGTGGACTATCATCCAACCGACAAGGGATGATGTGGTCAGCACCATGTTTATCGGTGAACAAACAAAACTAGTTCACTCCATGATAATGTGTAAGGCTCACATTCGGGAGGTCGGCCCCAGGAATCGAATATGGCACTTCCCGGATGCGATCATCGCACGTTACCACAGAGCAATCTGTCGTCCTCCGTGGTGTCACTCTAGTTCCCGAGGTCGCGGGTTCAAACCCGGTGGAGGGCGATGGATTTTTTCGGGCGTAAAACTCTTTAGCATGGCTTCCTTCGGAAGGGAAGTAAAGCCGGTGGTCCCGTGTCGTAGATTTACGACACGTAAAAGAACCTCAAGCCTGATAAAGAGACCTCTGAGCAAAATTTCCGGTCTTTCACGCCCAATATAGTAGAATGGGACGCTAAGGATCACGACAGTTAGAGAGCGTCCATAAATAAAACTCAATTTAATTTAATTTTACGGAGCCATCTCACTCGGTTAGTGTTACTGTTAGTGTGCACTTGCGTACCAATGTATTTGGACCGAGTGCTATGGAGCATTGTCCGTAACAGTAACAGAGGATGTTAAGGAGTAACTGATCCTTAAACCATCTGTAGAAATGGTCATGGTTAATGTCTTCATGGTAATCCTGAGATATAGAATTGAAGAGCAGTAGGTGGCGATCAAAATGAAATGCTCCATCAAGAGCATTAATAAAGTCCTGCGGTTGACTTCAAGGAGCTGACAATTCTGTCACTAGTTTAGCCCTCTGATCCGGTATTCCCGGTGTTTAACCACGTTTCAGCCAACCATACTATTCCCTGAAATTCTTATTTGGTATTTATCTTAAAAATAATGTACTTAGGGCTACAATATCGGATCTTTGGAGTATTAGTTTTCTTTTCTTTTATGTCTTGAACTCAGATCCGAGATAATGGAGGAGCTTATTCAAAGAGCTATTGCGTCCCTGAAATAGCTCTGCCGCTTTAAGTGGAGGAATAAGTTTGCGTGTGGTAGGATGCTCATTTCGGTGTAATAGTATGAAATGTACCTTCTTATTGCATTTAATTCAAAGTGGTCCAATTGAGTTTCTCTGGAGTTAAAAGCAGTAATTGCTAACAGAGTATGTTAACAACACAGAAGTAAGTGAACGCATTAACTGTCGTCCTCCGTGCTAGCCTCTAGTTCCCAAGGTCGCGGGTTCAAACCCGGCGGAGGGCGATGGATTTTTTTCGGGCGTAAAAATTCTTAGCATGGCTTCCTTCGGAAGGGTAGTAAAGCCGGTGGTCCCGTGTCATAGATTTACGGCACGTAAAAGAACCTCAAGCCTGATAAAGAGGCCTCTGAGCAAAATTACCGGTCTTTCACGCCCAATATGGAATGGGACGCAAAGAATCATAGTAGTTAAAGAGCGTTCATAAATAAAACTCAATTTCAATTTTCAAGCGGGACTTCTAGGATACCACCAGGGCGATAACTGACGTGAGAGGTGCACAGTAACCAATGTAAGCAAAAAAGCTAAAGCTGGTGGCTTGAAACTCCCGTTTAGTTTCGATGCTTATTGTTGAACACCTGTCGCGCAGCGCGCACGGAATGTTTTGACAATCGTGAATGGGTCACACCCAAAGTGACGAACTCTGGTGCTCCATTTGTCACCAGTTTCATAACAAAAAACTTCTTCAGGAAGTCGCTGGAATTTAAGCATGATTTGTAATTCCGTGCTATGTTCACATATCTTGTTCATGTTTTAAGATTTTGTCGCCCCTAAAATCTGCGCCCTGGGCGGTGGAATGGTTGGACAAACCCTTAGTCGACCTGCTCCCAAGTGTACGTATTGCTGCAGGTAAATGATCGTAAGCATGTTGTCTTAAATAACTCTTTTAAGGCAATCTAATTTTTTTAAATTTATGGACGCCCCATTCTATATTGGGCGTGAAAGACAAGTAATTTTGCTCAGAGGCCTGTTTATCAGACTTGAGGTTCTTTTACGTACCGTAAATATACGACACGGGACCACCGGCTTTACTTCCTTCCGAAGGAAGCCATGCTAAGGACTTTTACGCCCGAGAAAATCCATCGCCCTCCGCCGGGTTTGAACACGCGATCTCAGGAACTAGACTAGCATGGTGACCACTACACCACGGAGGATGACGTTCTTTTCTGCGTCATACACTGTGCAATAAATAAGTGTTTTCACTATAATATCTGGATATTTCTTCGCCGGCTATTGCACTTATTTTGTCTTACGTACTTTCATCTATGATAGGGTTAACAGGCAGTTACTGTGGAATTACTGAATGAATATAAAATCTCAGTAAATTTAACTGCAAACAAATTCCTTTATGATAATACTATTATATAAATAAATAAAATGTCCATAAAATAAGCCAGGGATTAAAGCAAGGCTGTGGTACCTCGTCGATAATTTGTTACTTATATATGAATAAGATTATACAAGAATGGAAGAAAGAAAAACTCATATGTACGTATTGGGAACAACAATCTAATAACATCCTGTTTGAAGATGATTAAGTACCTTTAGCAGAATCTGAAGATCATCTCCAAGCTAACGTGACAAACTTAATTTTTTAACATTATAACATGACAATATCTATGCCAGAAGCGAAAGTGATGGCTGTAAGAGGTAAAAGTAATATTAGAGCTAAAATGGTCATAAATAATAACACAATAGAAGAAGTGAATACTTTAAAACACTGGGGATGTGTTATATCAATATGAAAACAAATAGATACTTGGAAGGTAATCTAAAAATATAACAGCAATAAGGGATTTTGTTTTTGTTGTTAAATAACGTCCTTTAACCGGGTAGGTCATATAGTACAATGAACGAAATTGTTGAAATGATAATTACATGGGTCCGGGCCCTTACAGCTTAATTACCAGACATTCGTTTTCTCAGGATAAGGGAAACCCTCGGAAAAACTTATCCAGGTAACGAACTCGGGACTTCTTGAATGTGAGGCAGACACGCTACCACATATGTGGGAAAACGGATATATTAAACATCTGGTAAGAAATATGAATAAAGAAATCCAAATAAGACTACATAATATTGCCTCAAAACGGTTTTTGCTATACGGAGGCGAGACGTGGGTGCTAAGAGCAAGCAATAAAAGACGCATCGAAGCAGCCGAAATGAGATTTTTGAGATCGATACTCGGTGAGAGCCTTAGAGACCAAAGAGAATTAACTTCAGGTTGAAATAAGTATGGTGAAAGAAGTGATATACACCAGAAGAGATGCAACCAACATGTGCAAAGAATGCCCCCGGACCGTCTGCCGTCGCAAGCATGTTTATAATAATTAATAACTCAACAGCAAGACGGGATACAGGTCAGTTTAAAAAGAGGAGACAGTGGTTCCCATAATACTTTCGCCTCGGAACGGGTTTAAATACTTAACCCTTGCGTTGGAAGAAATATTATTTTCATCTTGTTTTGGTTTACCAAATGATTGATAGGTTTATTAGATGAAAAATAATTTAAAAAAACCGGTGGAGGTTTTCAGTACCACTACTAGTACTACTCCTTTAAAGCCATGCAGGATAAATTACAAATATAATGTCCTTAAATACCTGTTTTACGAACTATTTGACTTCTGCAGAATGTATGATGAAGGTAATAATGCTTTAGGAACCTCAACCATTCAAACAAAAATACATTAACTACATAACATTATGTTAAAACAGAGTCGAATTCTCTCTCACAAAACTTCAGTTGCCAAAATATGTGAATACATAATGCACTTAACAATGAACATACATTTGAATCTGATGTCACAACCTACATAGTTTCATGGAGGGAATAATTACTTTAAAATGTTACACTTAGTGTGTATAAGACGTTCAAATTACATAATTAAACAGAAAACGATGTTATTTAAAACACCATAAAGGACATCAAAACCCGTCTTAACATTTAAACATTACGCGCAAATATAAAACCTTTTCTGGGCTTTTTACATTTTAAATTCAACTCCTTCAGTAGTCAGTTCAAACTCCAATCAATCAATCAATCAATCATTCATTCAGGTTTCAGGAATTAAATTCAACTTGTCTACATCTGAATAAGCAGTTGAAAACACTATTCCTAGCAAACCCCTGCAGCAACCGGCGACCTTACATTTCATTACACTGAGCCATCGTCGATGACATTGTCTGTACAGTAGATGGAGTGTTTGGCGATAGATAGTGGGAAATGTGACATTATTTACTAGCTATTTAGAATAAAATCCCTAAAACTCGTTGAGTATTGCCTCGAGACATTCAACATGAATTCAGTAAATCAGTCTTAAATTTCATTATGTTGGAAGGAAGTACTAAATATTGCCTTATACAGCTATCGGTGCTATTGGCTTTATATAAAGTGATGCCCCAAATTCAGCTATAGTTATATACAACCTAAATTCAAAATGAAACTGAAGTTTCAAATTTATACTACCAGAACTTGTTTCCGCACTTAATGCGCAGCTTTCTATAAATAGAGCAATCCCTCCCCCCCAAAAAAACCAGCTTCAACCTCTTGTTGGTAGTAAGGAAAAACGCTCGCTCTCTCGTCTCGTGTATATGTATGTATGTGTGTGTGTGTGTGTGTGTGTGTGTGTGTGTGTGAGGGAGAGGGAGAGAGAGGAACATAACTCAAAGGAGAAGTTCTATAAATGCTCAACTTAGTGTTTAAGTCCAGCATCTTTCAAGAATGCAATACGAAGAACTTCACGAAATCTCCTCCAAACCAAACAACCTCTTTGCATGGAAATACCTATTTATTTTTTATTTGATCAAAACTGGCTCTTATGATATTGCTTAAAATCTTGAATGTTTCACATGTGACCTAAACAAATAACATTGAATTTAATCTTGAATTTTCTGTGAATAGAGAATGAATTCCTCTTCATTCTCACTAAAGTTTATGTAATTGGAAAACCGTAAGAATAGATCAAACCCTGATGCTTAAAAAATGCAGAACTCATTAAACTGTGCATTTATATCAAAGCATCTATTTTGCAGCATTAGCAGCTTTCAAACTATTCGTTGATTTATGCTTATTTTCCTGGGCCGAAGCCTAGATTGGTCGACCATTTGATCCTTAGCGTTTATTTCCCACAGAGCTTATGACTAGGCCTTTAACGTTCGGGACAGATAGCGTGGATTGCAGTGTTTTCAGATTAACTACCCATTTGACAAGAGTGCGCGCGTAGGCTAGTAGGTAGGAGTGAATCGGAATATATGCCTACTGCATTCAACTAGACTCCAAGATCCCTCTTTATGACAAAGTGAAACTGTCATGTGATATAGAAATATGGCTTTCGTTAAGCTTGCATGCAGCCAAGGAAGAAAATAAGTAAATAAATAAGTATAGCCTAACTTCAAATCATTTCTAGGTAAACATTTTTACGTGATTAATGTAAATTGAGAGTAGAATATATGATACATTGAAGTGATAATTGGTAGGTAAAGTTGTGTGTGTGTGTGCTTTTTTGTGTAATGTATCGTCTTTGAAGTGAAAAGCAAAAGAAAATAATTTTCTCAAAAGAAATCTTAATTGATAAAAATGACGTGGCGGCATGTAGAAAGTCTGTGCTGAAATTACTATGCCACATATAAAAAAGTATGAACTTTTAATGCACATAATAGCAGTAGGTATTTAATCCCTTAACTGAGTAATTATTTTGCACAAGTCTGTTCAAAATGTATGTTTTTTATTATTGAAAATGAATGTTGACCAAGTGGGATGGCTCAGGTGATAAGGTACGTAGCCTGCATTCGGGAGGTCCCGGGTTCAAACCCCGGAGCCGACCAATCTGACCGTAGGATTTTTCGCGGTATTCCTCGGTCGCTAGGCGAATGCTGGGTTGGGTAATTTGATCCGCGAATTTTCCTATCATCCCTTTCATCACTGCATTTCATTTCATTTCCTTCTTCACCGCCATAGCAGGCATTGGGCTATCACTCATCCTAGATGTGCTATGATCCAGAGTTTGCTTGCTCCTCGACAGGCTACTGACCCAAGGCATTGGCTTGCAATTCCTTGGGGGTGTAAGTCGTACAACGAGGTGGGTAATCCGTTAAAGAAGAAGAAGAAGAAAATTAATGTTGGTTATAAATATGAATGCAAAAGCCAGACATAAAAATGATTGTTGCTGTGTGAAATTGCCTTGAAGCACGAAACGATGCACAGGGGTACGTTACATTTTGCGCACCTGTTTCTTCTAAGGTTTTTCCATCACTGTAACTATCAGGAGTATCACTATCAGAGAAACTTGAAATCATATGCTTCGCCATTATCCACTGTGCAGATAGAATCAGTAAACTAACGAACTGCATACTAAACGCCAAAGCAAAAGCGCGAAGTCCTCCTCATGAATTCAGCTGCATTCTTATTGTTGCATCAGAAGGTTGCCGCCTGTGACGTATGTTACAATTTAGTGAGCAGTCATGTAACTACATCTGAAGTGACATCTAAAATCGGGGTTTATTTTTAATTACAAGAAACTAGGAGAATGCTCGACATAATCTAAAAACTGATATATCTCGTGCTTATAAGATAATGGGGTTAACCTCAAATATTTAACAAATTGACTGTTTATATTCATTATATGCAGCTGCTGAACTGCTTGGCCCAGCGACTTTGGATTTATTTCTTCTTCCACAAGTTACAGGCCTGTCTTCTGTTCTCCATTAAACATATAATTTCATATTGTGCTTGGTATCCGGCTTATTTGAGGAACCTCAGCAGTAACAATAATATCCCCCTAACCGCGTTACGATCCCTAGGGCTAGATTTGTGGTGGGGCTGCGTTCTTTATGCTTAAAACCCAGTTTTCCTTGTGTATTAACTCCATACGGAAGAGTTGCTCTCTCCACTCTCCTCGCCAATAACATTGCTGTTCATTTGGTGTCTCTTCATCCGTAATTTGGGCAAGAGTCCCTATCCAGTGCATAAAGGAGCTGAGCGCACTCCGCATCATGTATGTTAATGTGCTGGCATTAGACCATTGTGGTTTTCCGTTTGCGTATACAGTACAAGCTTGCCTACCCTTTCGGGTTTGTGCAAAGCGCAGCTTATAGTCCTGTATGGAAACTTGGTCCCAATCACCAAAAAAATTAGTCTCTTGTTAAGTGTCTTGTAACGAATTTATTTATCCCTGTGCCTAACCAGCGTTAATTACTATTAAGGTGCCGAACGAGTAGCCGAGGTCGTTAAGGTGCGGACTCGTGAACAGCAGGTTCGCGGGACCTCCAGGACCATCCTCCCTGTCTGAGGTTTTCTTCACGTTTTCATCAGTCTTAATAACTGGCAAATGCCGGTTAGACCTAGAACATTTCCTTCCCAAACTTCCTTTCACAATTATCATTTCATTACATGCATCACCAGTATCCAGCGCCTGTAGTGACGTATGCACTAAGAACGGGTGGTAAACGCTACAAAAAGTATTATTAAATTGCAAAAAGCCTGGGAGAAGTTTAAAATTTTATAGTTTGTCGCAAATCTGAACATATGATGATGCAGATATTTTGATGTAATCTCATTGTCAGCAAAGGTTCCTAGCAATGCAAAAAGTAACGTGGACTAGAAGATATATGATTGTCATTGTTATTAGAAGATGCAGCACTTTGTTAATTATAAGCAGCGGTTTTCCTGGATGATAGCTTGGAACCATGTGACAGTTAAGGATTCCCTCTTAACTACTTTCCTGGATGATAGCTCAGAACCACATGACAGGAAACTTATATTCCCAGAATAACACATGATAATGACTTCCAGAACTCATTTAATACAAGGAAAGTTGCGGGATCAACAAGCAGATGGCTAGACTGAGATCTTAAGGATTGCTGATTAATAGGTCGAAAAGATACAGCTTTAAAGGACCCAGGGACTGATATTTTGGCAAAAAATGACCAAATTATTAAATTGCACATTTTTACAAAGTGCAATATTGTGCCATTGTAGTTTTATGCATTCTGCCGTTTTTAAGGTGCACTAAGAATGTTAAAATGGTCAGTGAATGGTCCTTTAAAGGCTTATATCATGCTTCCTTTTTCATTTTTCTCCAACTTGCAGTTTTCAAAATATAAATTTTTCCTTGCGCGTCGTTTGTAATCCTTCCCACAATGCCATTGGTTTGGACAAAAGCAAACTTTAATCGAATAAAATTTACGAAGTTTTATTGAATAAAGACTGAAAAAAATCTATCTTAATGTATGATTTAAAAACTTACTATGTCCATTCTTTTAATTTTAAAATTAAAAATAATAATGTATTGCTCTACTTCAAATTTTATGTTGCAGGAATCTTAAGTTTTACCAATATTTTGCATTAAACTGTTAAAAAATATTTAATATCTTTGCAAATAGCTATCACATCAAATTGAAATGTTACATATGAACTATCTTTTATTACAAGAAACACATGCTAAATGTTAAACTAATACGAGTAATTTCAAAATTACAGAAATGGGTAAATTCAGTCCCCGGGTCCTTAAGCAGAATCCTATGTAGACAGATCACTCTGCCGTTCAAAACTGTCATACAACCGTAGAACTAACAGCAATAATGATTTATGGAAGCACTATGTACAGTTAGGTTTAAAAAAGTTTGCCGATATGAGAGCCCGGCTGTTTCAAATGTATTGAAATGTCAAGAGCCCCTCACTCTCCAGTGCCCCGTATTCTCCTCGTGCTGCCTTTAGAACAATTGAAGTAGACGTAACGTGCTTTAATCAGACACAACTTCTTACAACCTCTCGGTTGTAAGGTCATGACACTGGGCCTTTTAATTGGGCCAACCCACACCCGTGTTTTCAAACCAATCGCAGCACATGTGCTACTTTGCTTCTTACTCGTATTATGCTTTCGTTGGTTAACTTTCATTTCTCGACATTTATCTTAGGTTAATCGGATAGAGAAAGATGAGAAATGGACCTGGATTGGACAACTGTGGTAACTTCGCGGAGGAAAAGCCGTTATTGCGATTTGGAGAGAAATATAACATTTTTTGCACATGTGTAATTTTTGTGGTGCTAAAATAGAAACCTTTGCAGAACTCTGGAGAGACATTTAAATGGAAACTATTAGTTTTTAGTGAAATACTAAAAAGGTACATTATAAATTAGACCGTTCCTTTAAATTGTCCCTGACAAGTTTCACACCACACATTACGTACATTAATCCCAAAGTACACATAACTCCACATATATTACTTATTCCCTGTTTTAACCGCCTATTTCTATTTATTTTAAACGTTGGCTGCATACTGCCCGATGCTCTTACAGTTTTATCAAACATTTTATTTAAAACAATATATTTAAAATATAATTTCAGACAACTGTTGAGTAAAAAACGCGTTACACACCGTATAGCATAAGCTAATTTATCTTCATATCCACTGAGGCTTAAGACTATAGCCTGGTCGTAATAAATTAAATAATTTAAAGGCGTTGATCTAAAAACATTAAAACCAAAGAATTAATATCTGTAGCACCTTACTTATAGTAATGTTCCACAAGCCTGTTCAACAGAGCATGCAACTCAATTCGGTCCGAACTATTACACGCATAAGACGCACATGGCAACGATTTTTAGAAGGGACTTGCGCCAAAGGACTTTTGCGAAACGAGCCGTTATCGCGAGAATTAGCTACTAGAAATCAATCTAAAAATGTTACATTCACATAAATTTCGCTATCCACTTTCCTTTATTTTTATATAACTTCTAGAACATATTCTTACTGAAGCTTGTTTTGCTGTCTACTAATCAAGCTAAACGTTGGCAGAAATACATTCATTACACATTTCTTTGTAGGTACAAGAGGGAAACAGGAAACCGAATCTATAGTCAGATGTTTAAAAGTGGGTCGCTCTATGTTGGTCTTGAAATTCCATACTCATTCCATGACATCGCGAGAAACACCTGAAAGATGACAGCTTAAAAAAAAGACAAGTATTGGGAAATTCAAAACGGATATCTCGGAAAGGGCTGATGCTGCAAAAATGTTATTTGAAATAAATTGTGTGTTTTAAAGAGATAAATCTTTTGTGTAGTAAGCTTTTCTCTTTTTCTTATGGTTTACCGGTTACACAAAGTTATAGAAAATTCTTTCCGAATGAAGGGGCCTTGGCAGGCTATTCCTAGAAAATGTAAGATATACATTTTATTTGTCATATAAATATTTTAAATATATTGTATCTTAATCAAATCCGTTAAGAAATATTTTTGAGAAAATCCGAAATAAGACAAATTTGCCATGTAAAGGTATTTGGAGTGGAGGGTTTTCTTGAAATCTTCGTTTCACATCTTTGGAAGGTACTGAATTTAAATACCAAGTTTGACATTTATCCAACATTCCGTTTTTGAGTTATGCTGTTCACACACACACACACACACAGACCTCAAAACGTGCGTTTCCGGTGGAATCTCGATATCGAATTTTTGTGTGGATTACAATACTTCTATACTTACTACGTTCGTGCTAGAGAAAGTCAAAAGATGTTCGGAAATTCCAGCTCTAAAGACTTAATTAGTAAATTCGTTATTAGAAATCCACATTACATGTTGAAACTTTACACGCTGTATAAATCGAATGAATGTCCACTTCACTTAACACCATATCCACAGGCCACCTCTTAAATGCGTTACCATAGGGTGTCAGATAATGTCGAACCTTTAAGAGCTTCTCAGGAGAACTAATTTAATGCTTAAGAAATATTAGGTTAGCTTATGAATAACATTTAATCCTACGTTGCAGTAATCTTTGTTGTATAATTTTCAGTTCCATTTCATCATTATCTTCATAAGGTCAATTATTTTCTTAAACTGTGTTTCCTCAGTTCATTTGTTCCCATTTTGTGTGTGTGTGTGTGTGTGTGTGTGGGGGGGGTGTGGGTGGGGGTGGAACATTTACGTTGAGACTGTACAATATCTCTAAAACTAAGCGTTATAGAAAGAAATGTATTGAATAAAAGTTGCTTGATATTATGGGGGGAAAGTAAATGCCATTAGTCGTGTTTTATTTGGAGCATGTTGTAATGGTCATTTTAGAGCAAATTTAATTTTTATAAATGAAAACCTGCATTTTTATGTCGTTTTTTCACTCCTCGTAAAAAACTAACAAAGTTTGTTCATAGCACTTTGCAATTCTTCTTACACCAACGTAAATAACAGCGAAAATTCTGAATGGCTGTGTACAAAGAGCGCAATGAATGGATGGACCATCCATGGATGGTCATTTGAGGGTCAAGTTACGTTTCGTAATTGGGAACCAACATTTTTTATTTTGTTTCCTTATTCCTCATCACAAAATAAACGGCTTTTTATAAAGCATTTTTAATGAGAAAATAGGACAATAGGACATACAAATACTGGTTCAGAATAAAGCTACTAAAGGAAAATGATATACTAAAGCAATGCTCGGTTGTACAGGAGAAAATGGGGACATAAGAAACTTGGATACACAAAATACAGACTACATTGGAGGAAATAGGAATGGGGGAAACATATGCAGAAAGAAACAGCAAAAGTAAGGGTTTCTGGAAGGAAATTAGAACAAGAGTGAAGGATACTGAAAAGCAAGAAATATAAGTAGTTTCAAGGAAAAAATGTCATTAATAGATTATAAATATTTTAAAACGGAATGGGGAAAGATAATCTAAGTTTGCAACAAAGAAGCCAGAAAGGGGTATGCATGGGCGAGGACAGTTGTGATGAATTTAAGTGGTCTAACAGGGGGAGGGGGAGGAGGAGGAGAAGGAGAGATATACTATGACATTAGCATTATATTGTGGAATGCGAGGAAACGGGTAAAGGAAGAGAGAATTTAATACTAGAGAAATGGAAATATTTAACAATAGAGCTAAAAGTTAGGAAGATTTTTAATACAAGATCAAATGAATATATGGAGAAAGCAGGAAAATGTTTAGGAAAAACTAGGTTAAAATGGTTAGAAGCATGAAGCAAATTGGAAAAAATACGGAAAAAGGGTAAGAAGGCAAAAAAGTAAATAGTGGATACATTATACTTAACCATTATATTACAACAGAATGTTAAATATAAGGGGAACAAAAATAATAAGCAACTCCATTGTATACATTGTATAAATTGTATGTAAAGTTCGAAGCAGACAATAAATCATTTAAGTTGAAACTGTACAATATCTTCAAAATTAAGCGTTCTTGAAAGAAATGTCTTGAATAAACGTTGCTTGATATTATTGGGGAAAGTAAATGCCATTAGTCGTGTTTTATTTGGAGGACGTTGCGATGGTCATTTTAGGGTCAATTTAAATTGACTCTGATTGTAGGTTCCCATTTAAAAAATATAACATGTTATATAACATTTTAAAATGGTCACCTATTACTTTTTTTCCTGAAAACCTGTTATTTTCCTTAGTTGCTTGCAAAATTTCGTTTGTTCATACAGCAGATTTGGTTGCTGAGAGAATAGTTTAATTTTTGACCTGTGTATTAGATTTTGTATGAAGAAGACTATTTTAATCCTTTTATCAGTCTAAAATAAAATCGTTTTTACAGAAACTAAAAGGACTGCAATATAAAAGCTGTAGACCAAAGTATGAAAGCTTTTCAATAATTCATCAAAATCCGCAACCTATCTTATAGGTACACATTAGTAGAATAGACACAAAATTAAAAAAAAAACACACGTTGGAGTTATAGGAAGGCCCGGAATATTTCAAAATATCACATTTCATATGTCTGACAATCTTTCAATAAGTTTCATAGGTACTATGTATTATTTAGGGAAAACTCTATATCTAGGTATTGTAAGAGTATTGTATTTCTTTGTGTTTACGCAATAGCATTTCTTAAAAGTACTTCAATGGTGGTAGAGCGAAAGAGAATGTCAATTAGCCATAGCTTTGCCACATTACATAAATACATGTTTGCTCTTGCGAATTTGTTTGCAAATCGCTTGCGCTTCTTAACGTGCATTAAAACTCGTGCGTTTGTTACAACGGACTTTCCAATCCTAAGCTGTATAAGACATTTGGGTCTCATTGTAGTCGTAAGGAATGTTCGTAAAAACTCTTTTTGTACAGTTCCTGGTGGTTAACGTGTTTTTCTTTGCTAAATGCTCCGCTTAGCTTAGACGACCAGCTAATGGGCTTTTTCATTTTTATGCTAATTTTCTCCAATAACGACAAGCGAGATGGGGCAACATTTACTTCATTTCATTTCTTGGTGTTGGAGGCATGTCTCAAAGCCCATAAACACAGTGAAAATTATTTAGTCTTTCTTATTAATTCTTCAGGCATTTTTCAAATGTGTGCACTGGAGTTCAAAAGTTTTACCGTTTTGCAGCAGTGCTTTTCAATCCTTAACGTTGCCACATTTGCCTCGCTAACACTTGACCTCGCCTAATCCTCATGCCACTTTTTGTGAGAGACAGAAGATAGATCTCGGAAATAAAATATTACACAGAAAGAATTTTGGAAACAAGGAGTGTAGTAAGATCGTTGAGACATGTAAATAAGTAAGCATGGGCCTCCCTTTTTGGGATGTGAGCATTTTAAGATTAACTACAAAAATATAGACGAACTAAATAGAAGGCTGAACCAGCACATACTTGTAAACGTCGACAGGCAATTGAAGTAGTTTATTTGCAAAGAGCATCCTGGAAGAGGAAGAAGGCAACAGTGGGAAGGATAAGCTGCTTTGGTATTTTTGTACAACTGAACTGCCACAATTTTATATTAGCCTTCCGCGTAAAATGGAGAGTGTAACCCGTTTGTTTGAAAGATCAGAGTGCACCTGGCCAAATATTCCAATATCAACTGGCATTCAGGTCGCACATATCAGTTCATTAGACACGCACACATTTTACCAGTACAATCATACTAAGAGAGAGGCTGCTCGTTCCAACTTAAATTAATATTGTCGTGCTCATGCGTCTCTGTGCTTTGAATTGTTTAAACGCAGACGTTTCAAAACTAATGCATAAGGATTTTAATAGTTTTACCAAGTTTCTTTAGAATGACGTGGCTGGAAACGGCACTGCTATACGAATCCGTTCGTGCAGTAGCGGCGCACTAGTTCGCCGTTGCTCCCTTAAATAATGCTAACGATGCTAAACAGTATGCGTATTTTACACTTACCTATCGTTATAAAAGGTGTTCGAAATGATGATCCCTCGTGTCTCTACAAGCCTGACATCTGTTAGACACGTTACTGAACGCTCGACAAATTTTTGTAGCCGAAATCTTGGAGAATACACCGGATATTGTCTTCTAATTCGCCGAATGACGATTTTTTTATTTATTATTATTATTATTATTATTATTATTATTATTTTTTTGCATAAACTTCTTCTTTACGAATTGTCCACAGATAACCACATGGATTTAGATCTGCAGAGTGAGCAGATGGGTCAATTATTTTTCATAAAAAAACACGTTATAATGCGACGCAGCAAATTTCTTGTATTCCTTTCCACGACAGCCCCTTTTTCGACAAGTTTTCCTCGTTGAATTTGTTATAAATTGTGATACCGGAAATTTTCTTCATACATTCAGCTGAACCCGTTCGAGCAAAACTTAACACAATAAACACACGCAGTTCTATAGCTACATTATGGTAATCGAGCATAGTAAACACAATCAACAGAGAGCTTCACATAAAGTTCTCACTATTAATCACGCCAAACCAAATTAAGACTGCATTGCAAA
Organism: Deroplatys truncata; assembly: GCA_030765065.1. NCBI lineage: Eukaryota > Metazoa > Arthropoda > Insecta > Mantodea > Mantidae > Deroplatys > Deroplatys truncata. The sequence continues at coordinate 175,945,454 of CM060990.1, read as the reverse complement.
TGACGACTACTATATATCATGCCAAACAAAGTTAAGTCTGAACTGCAAATGGGGTTGCTCTCCATAGGTGCGTGGGCTATGCTTCCGCAAAGCGAGGTAGGTGAAGCCGATACCTACTGCGAGTCAGACCCAACGACCGTCAGCCAAGTTATTCAAGATAAACCAGGTGTAACAACGAGATGAATAAATACTGTAACACACGTATAACCGCAAAAAAATGCACATAAAAATGCACAATAATTTACAGTGTAAATTATTCTCACCTCCTTCATGGAATTAAACTAGGTGTCTGTTTGTAATCAGCAATTTTTGTAAAAGTATATATTAGTAAAACTATTTCAAATACTACATAAATAATAGTGCAATATACACTGCCGTTTGTGAAAATTGCAACAACAAGGAGGAAACGCATTAATTGAATGAATTTAATATCACAGGTTAGGCAGATGATAAGTAAATGATAAACTTTTCAAATCTATACATGACCTTTGAGCCCTAGTATTTGGTGTGCCCTCCATGCGCTGCAATTAGAGCTACTACACGCCGTGGCATTGAATCAAAAAGGTTCTGAATAAGTTCCTGAGGGATTTTCCTCCACCAGTTTGTATTCGAGCCCACAAATCCGTGACACTGGTTACTGGAGGACCGTGAATGCCCAGGTGCCGACCAACCATATCCCAGACATGTTCGATTGGCGACATGTCAAGCCAACGTGCAGGCCAGGGAAGCAATGGTACCTGTCGCTCTTCGAAGAGGCTTGTACATTCCTCACAATATGTGGCCGGGCATTGTCCTGTGGCCTGTGGAGATGCCTGAAACAGGGGGAATACCTCAAGCTCTACAACCACCGTTAGGTACCGGTTGCTGTTCAAGGTGCCCTCAATTCGTAGGAGGCGAGATCGGTTGTTGTAACCAATGCCGCCCCAAACCATCACACCTGGTGTTTGTCAACTATGCCGCTCAACAATGCAGCCCTCCAGGTTGCGCTCACCACGGTACCACCGGACACGTATGCGGCAATCACTGTAGGACACGTTGAAGCGGAACTTGTCCGAAAAGACTACATTTTGCCACTCAGCACCCCAGTGACTGTGTTCACGTGCCCATTGCAGTCGGAGGAACTTGTGGTTTCTGGACAATGGAAGCCGACGTAATGGCATACGTGCAACTAGTCCAACCTGCAGCAGACGGCGACGAACCGTTGATGCAGACAAGTTCACACCTGTTGCAGTGCTCCAGCGTCGAGCTAACACTGGATGAAGCTGTGCGGTCCGTTATGGCCATGCGGACAAGATGACGGTCATCCCGTGTTGTGGTCATGTTCGGTGGTCCAGTACCAGCTCTTCACTGCATACGACCTTCATCTATCCACTGCTTCCACACACGCATCACTGTCGTAGCAGCATGCCGTGTACGAGCCGAAGTGTCACGGTATGACAAACCCGCTTCCCGGAGACCGATCATTCTGCCCGTTCGAACTCGCATGCCGATATGGCTCCCTTTAACGTCGACAAGGCATACTGGCACTTACTTTATTGTTTCCACCTTGTTTGACAGCTCTGCACTGACTACACTGGGCGCAACACTGACCTTGTCGGACCGGCACGAGAGGGCTCTGCTCGGCCTACGTGCACCCCATCTCTGCAAACCTAATCACTTATTGCTTGCACACTCTTCTACACTTTCAGCAAGTTTGGAGTTACTCGGGAAATTGTTTCTTGGTGTTGCAATTTTCACAAACGGCAGTGTATTACAAAATTGTTAGAGCTTATATGGTACAGCACGGTGCGTACTAGATCCATTCGAGTGTACGAAATCCTGCCGATTCATCTGGTTTCCTGTTGTGATTTCCCGTATCTAGGCGGTGCAGTGGTCGAGTGGTTAGACCGGCAGCGAGAGCAGACGCGCCCAAGCAACCAGAAGTGACCACGCCCAATGCTGCTTAACATTTGTTAATGTTAAGCAGCTACCTTTGAGCAGTAAGATCTTCTACCATAATAGGCTCACACAACGCATCGCAACGACGCAGCGTCGGTAGATGGCAGCAGCAGCATCATAGATTTCTTCGCGCTATAGCATCCAAGTGGCGACCACAGTCAATGCTGCTTAACTTTTGTTAAGCAGCAGAATCGAGAACCGGCAGTCCTACAGTAGCTTCACCGTCGGCCATCAACAGCACCTGGGGAGCAACAAGGCCACAGCCAACGCCATTTTAAGGCGGTTTTCGGCGCACTTAGGTGTCCGGCCCTCTGTTGTTCGTGCTTCTCAGCGCCCGCTGCTGCAGGTTAGGGTTTTAGTCTAAGTGAGTTTGGGTTGCACTGCATCCTCGGGTGCAGGGCAAAATGTCCACCCTTAATTCTTCTTCCTCTTGCTCTCCTCTTACAGCCAACGATCCTGTGAGCAGGCCCCGACCTGCTATCCAGGATACGGCGATCCCGAGCACCAGCACTGGTGTTACCAACTCGGCGACCTTGAGCTCTGCTCAGGTCGCCCCACCCAACCAGCCTCGCCGAAAGCGCCACAAGAAGCGCGCCAAGGGCAAGGCTAAATGTTTGGCTACGGCCAATATACCAATCTGACCAGGACTCTGCTCGCGCAACATTAATGCGCGTAGGCCAAACTTCTGAGTCCGATGTGTCGGACTGCTCATATGACGAGAGTGACGTCACAAACTTCTCGGCTCGTACGGGCGGGGCTCTGCCACCGTCCGGCATCTCCGATATGGAGGCCGATGAAATCAGCTCCTCCGACGTCTCCACGGACGTCGACGAAGCTGAATTTCGTGTAGTGGAGAAACGCCGAAGGAGGCGGAGGACTACCCACCTGCAGACGGAGGGCGCGCCCTCGCGTCAGCAGGGGCCTGTCAGGCGGCACATTCCGCCTATTATAGTGGACGACTTCCGGGAATCGGTGGGCTTCCTTAAGGAGGTCATGCCATCCCTGTCGGGGGCGTGCACAATAACTAGGAGGAAGAGCCGCTTCGTCTTCCAGGCGAAAGTTGTCGAGGACTACCAACGTCTTCTCTCCTGCCTGGATGGGAAGAAAATTCCTTATTTTACCTTCGGCCTGTACAAGGCCAAGGACGTTCGTCGTGTCATCCGGGGGCTTCCGGTGGGCATACCCTTAGGCGACATCGAGGCCGACCTCTGCCACCAGGGCATTAAACCCCGCGTGGTGAAGCAGATCACCATGCCCACTCCTGATGGCCATGCAGCCAAGGTCCCCATTCCCCTCTTACCAGTTTTTGTGGAGCGGGCAAACGACCCAGAGGCCAAGATAGATGGTGTCACAATCATCTGTTACCTCCGGGTAAAGATTGAGGCTTCCCGCAACTTTGGCGGCCCTCCCTCAATGCTACCGATGTCTGGGGTTTAACCACTTCAGCATCTATTGTCACCGCAACCTGCGCTGCCTTCGGTGCGGTGAATCAGTTCTGCCCACGTGCCCGCGAGGTGCCCACGTGTGTAAACTGTAAGGGGAAGCATGTGGCCTGCTACAGGGGTTGTCCGACCAGGAGAGCTGTCGCAGCCTCTAGAAAACCACAACCACCCCCGAGACAACAAGGAAACCAGCCTAAGAGGGCGCAGGAGCGCCCCTCCAACACCATATGGCCAGCCCTTCCTGAGAGGCGCCACAATGCACGTCAGGAACAACATCAGAAACACCAGGAGACGCCATCCAGGCCCACTCTCGCCGAGGTTGTGTGTCAGCCCCCTCGTGGCACGAGAACGTCCGGAGCCCAATAATTAACCGCAACCCCAACAGAAAAACATACACCAATTCCAGCTCCCCGGAGCCCAAAACCAACCTCTTCCCGCCCGAGGAGGAGCAGGAACGTCCAGGAACCTGACTTGGCGCCCGCGACAAAGAGGAGCGCTGATCCCGCTCCTCAGCAGGGTGTCAATAGGGCAGACGAGACACCTGCTCCCTCAAGGACATCTCCTACCCGAACTCAAACCATCTCCAACCGTACCCCTGGCTTGGACCTTGCAGCGATGGTGCGGTGGTTTCAGCAGCTGGTCCTGAACCACGACCGCCAGATCTGCGAGATCCTCGTCAAGTTCTTCACCGCCAACGACCCGGCCGGCAAAATACTAGCAGCCATGGAGGGACTTGCCCTTTTGAACTCCGTTATTCTGCTCGTGCAGAATGGCGCACAGAAATAGGTCTCATACCTCATTTCGGTTCGCGTTCTGGAACGCTTGAGGTCTAGCCGGTCAGGGGTGTGAGTTGCTACATTTTGCCCGCTCCCATGCACCGGACGTCATCTTAGTCGGCGAAACATTTCTCCGTCTTGAAAACCGCTTCAGTCTTCCGGGTTACGTCTGCCACAGGACGCATCGCCAGGGTTGTCCGGGAGGCGGCACGGCGGTCCTTGTGCAGCAGAACGTGGTCCATCGCCCAATTCAGCTCCCTCCTCTTCAAACCCTAGAGGCCACAGCAGTATGTATGGATCTCGAGGGTACGGAGGTTTTGGTGGTCTCCGTATACCATCCTCCAGGTAGGCAGTTTGCGCCCAACGAGTACCTTACACTCAGAGTCCTATATCCCAATGCAATTCTAGCCGGCAACTTCAATGCCAAACATTCACGTTGGCATTGCGGCCGCAGGGCGGATACCAGAGGCAATGCAATAATTTGCCTGATTGACACGGACCCACTGCTGCAAGTGCAGGGTCCCTGGCAACCCACATATCATCCGCGAGGTGGAGGACTGCCTTCAGTCATCGACTTCGCGATCATCAAACAATTCCCATATCATCTCACAATATCAACGCACTGCATTCCGATTATAATCCCGTGTCGGCAGAAATCAAAACTAGGGTTGCCAGCCATGACCCCTCGTTTCGCACACGAGAAGTCGACAGGGTAGGCGTTAGGAATTGCCTTCGCACTTCCATACCTCCGAACCCCAGAATTACAGATATCCCATCCTTGGAGGCATCGGTCTCTTCCTTCATCTCCATAGTGACGCAAACTGCACACAACCTCACAGTTTTTGCTGCAGCCTCCCTACATCCCGACGTCCTTCCAGTGGACCTTGTGGTTCTCATCCACTGTTCCTGGGCTGCACGGAGACTCTACAAGCGTCGCCGCATGCCGCACAACCGGGCGTTCCTGCGGCGTCTACGTCGACAGGTCCGTCTCCGCCTACGTGAGCACCATGTGCAAGCGTGGGAGGATGCGATGACCAGATTGCGTATCGATTGTGGCGACGTGTGGAGGATTGCAAAAAGCCTCCGAAACCGTCGAGACCAGTACACCTCTCCTCTCCAAAGCACCCAAGGCCTCGCCTATGAACCCCAAGCCAAAGCAAATGTGTTCACCGATTATCTTGAACGTACCTTACGTCCGAGATAAGGCCCCCAGGAAGACATCTTTTTCGAACACGTTCGTCGGGAGGTACGCCGTTACTTTCGGCGCCCTCCGGACGACGCGGATCGGCTATCCATCATTCGCCCGAGTGAGCTCCATGGCGCACTCTTGCGTCTCAACCCCAAAAAGGTGGCCGGACCCCTCATGCTCCGACACCTTCCCTTCAACGCCGTGCTCTTTCTAACCCGAGTGTTCAACATGTGTCTCACTCTGGGTGACTTTCCACGAGAGTGGTGAGAGGCCCGTGTGATATGCATTTTGAAACCGGGGAAAGATCCGGTACATCCTTCAAACTAGCGATCCATTAGTCTCCTTTCGACCCTCTCGAAAGTTTTCGAGAGGATGATCCTCAACCGCTTGTTCCCACTTTTGGGAGACATTCAAGCCATCCCGGACCATCAGTTTGGATTTCGTCCTGGGCATTCGACATCTCAGCGGCTGCTGCGAGTGGTGGAGACGGCCGCCCTGGGTTTCCAGGAGGGTTGCTTTACCGCCGCGGTATCGCTGGATGTCAAAAAGGCCTTTTCAACGACGTGACATGCGGATCTCCTGTATAAACTCGTTCACCTGGGATTACCAACACAGGTTAACAACATCCTATACAGTTTTCTAGGGCACCGAACATTTAAAGTTTCAGTTGCGGGGAAAACATCTACACTTAGGCCAGTTAGAGGCGGAGTCCCTGAAGGCTCTCTTCTATCCCCCACGCTTTTCAGCGTCTTCATGGCAGACTTTCAACGCAGTAGCAAGTCGAAAAGGCCTAGTATGCTGACGACGTACTGCTGTATTGCTCAAACAAAAACTTAATCAGAGCCTTCAACCCAATACACACACACCTCCGTCTCATCCAGCAGTTGCGCCGGCGTTGGCGCATGTCACATCCCCGCAGACTGCCCCACATTTCAATTTCGAGGCCGAAGGATTGAATGGAGGAATTCTATAACCTACCTGGGAGTGAAGTTGGATATAGGGGTCTTAACTTTTCGCGAGCACATCCGAGACATCTCGGCCCAGGCGCAGGGGGCGATTGCCTCCTTGCACCCGATGCTGAGATCTGGGATGCCTGTTCGCCTAAAGATACACCTTTTCCGAGCCCTGATAGTCCCCCTCATGCTTTACGCCTGCGAAGTCTGGGGCATGGCCGCAGAGCGCTGGCTGCTATGGCTACAACGGGCGCAGAATAGGGGACTTCGATCCATCTATTCTGTCGATCGCTCCTTCCCCGTGAGACTACTACACGAAGCCTCGTCTCTTCCATATGTGGAAGATGAAATTAGTCGCCGGGCTAAAAAATTTTACGCCAGTTTACCAAACCATCAGAGTATCCTGGTAGATCACTTTGGGATTACAACCCTAGAACTCGCCGTCTTCGGCGTCATCGGGTTCCCCGCATGACATGCTGGCACACCAGATAACCAAGGGATTACACCAACAGCAGCTAAAGCTGAACTCCATAGTAATCCTACCCAAGAGATGATTGGTTGGAATTGAATTTTGAGATCAAAGAAATTGATAAACACACACACGCCAGGTTGCAGAAGGGTTGCTGCATCCTAACAGGCAGCTCGAGGAGATATATGCTTCCGCCTTTCTATCATTACTATCTAAACATATACCGTCATCCTTAACCATCATTTACTATTGAAAATAGTCATCCTGCGGTAAAACCCTGATGAGGGTGGGCACGCAGCAAAAATTCACTCGGGCTAAAACTTAGCCTGCCAGCAGCCAGTCGGAGTCGAGTGGTTAGACCACTCGCCTCTCACCCGGGGGCCCGGGTTCAATCCCAGGAAACCGCATGTGGGATTTGTGGTGGACAAAGCGGCGCCTGGGTGGAATTTCTCGGGGTTTCCCATGTCATTCATTCCACCAATGGCTCAATCGCCTTTGATTCATCTCACCGTCATTTGATACTATCTCCTTCCTCGTTCTCATACCAGGCTTCGAGCTCATCACTCATCCTGGCTGTTCTCTCTGATCCATAGTCTGTGCTCCCCGACAGACGCTGACCCCAGGCACGGTTGTAAGTCCGGGAGATGTAAGCCCTAACGAGGAGGGTAAACAGAAGGATGATTTCTTGGAACTAATGTTGACAAGGAACTCTTTGTCATTTGGTGCTCAAATCTGTCCCTTGATAAGTAGTCTCTTACTTTTGAAGTAAATTCCAGCACGTATATATTATGTATGTACAACAGATGAGAATCGAAAGATAGTTAGGGAAACAACGTGAATGGCTGGAAAGCACCCGTTGCCTTCTATAAGTCTACTCCATACTACTATTTAATGAATGTGCAATCAAAAGTTAAAACCCCGATTGGTGAATATTACAATGTGAGAACGCTTTAGCCTGATTTTAGAGTCAAAACGTACTTATTTTATATCTAAAGAGTGGGGCTAAAAATTATTTGACTCATGGAAATTAGAAACCATATAGGAATGATATTAAATCATAATTTTTAACAGGAGTAATTTGGAAACATATTGTAAGTTCTCAAGCTGTTACTCAATAAGCCTTTGATATTATTCTCAGAAAAGATTTGACGCTGAGCGTGACCATATTCTATTTAATAGAATCTAAACTTTGTTAAAAAGAAACCGGGTTTAAAGTTTCGTCACTATAATATTGTTATTGTTATTATTATTATTATTATTATTATTATTATTATTATTATTATTATTATTATTATTATTATTATTATTATTATTATTATTATCATCATCATCATCATCAATTTCGACATCCATATTTTCACTATCGGATATCACCCGAAATTCTAATTTTGATATTCTCCTATAAAACCTAACACCCCGCACGTATACATACATTTCAAAGACAGAAAGGCTGATAATACCAAATTTCATAAATAGGCACATTTTGAATAAACAAGGTAAAGGTTTTCAAGAAAGCTCCCACCACAAACAATTTTGTACAGTGAAAAAAATTCCTGACTGAATCTTTTTCTCAATGTCTCTAGTTACTTTCAGAAGTTTGAGGTATTGCATGACCAGTAAACTGTTGTTTTGAATTTCCTGTAAACAACTGTGAAATCTTGTTCGTTGTTAGTGAATTCTCTAACTGTGAATTCATAGAAGTAGGCAAAAACTGATTACGGATAAAGTGTAGCGCTCGAGTGTGCGTCAGTTCCCCCCCATGGTAATAAGCATTTCGAAAATATCCTTATATCGTACATGAATTTTCCCTCATCGAGATCTGTGGCGATGCGCAATACGTGGACATTTGAAAATGAGCGGCTCTTGTTTTATCGAGATATTGTAACACTCTTTTCACATGACTAGCAAAACTTGACTGTTGCATAAACAGTTAGCTTGAAAATTATGCTCTATACACAAATACTATTTATGCTCTTAAAACGACGCACACGGACACCCGTTTCAACATCTAAATAAACTAGAACATGAACAATTAATATTTCAGATTGGAAGATTAGTGAAAGAAAGGAACAAAGGAGGTGCGTAGTCAAAAGCAATTCTCTCTTCTCAAAACTTAATACATTGGATTAAGCATCCTTTTTGTGAGAAACCCTTTAAATTTATTTGCTGAGTGCCTAACACACCTAATTAATAGAGGAGTTTACAATCGTGTACTTTCTGATACGATATAATCGTTCGTCGCGTTACCCAACGCAGTAAATACAATTGCATCTTTTACCGCGATAGAATTTTTACCCCAATCGCTGAATACACTATCTTCAACATCATAGATAAAATGCAGAACGTATTTCAGATCGCCATTTTTAATGCATTGAAAGTTATTTTTTATAAGTTATGATTCTGTTCATGCTAATAGGAGAAGAGTAATTGAGAAACCAGCCTTGGAGACTAGAATGGCTTTGTATAAATGGATCTACAAAGATCTGGTGCTTTTTGAGGTTATGGTCGCACAAACTTAGACATCAGTGTACCGGCCTTTCATGAATATCCTTATATCCTCGTAAGGCAGACATTAACATCCCGAGGCAGAATTAGACCATCGTTTATGTTGGAACGAAGAATTTGTTGATTCTCTTGTGCAAACATTTCCGGCAAACCTTACTTAATGCCAAATTAGTCAAAATGTCCCGTTACGTTACTGGCGTGTTTGTTACCGTAAAGTGACGCATGCGTAGAACATCGGCCAGTGGTTTTAGCGCTTACAGTAACTAGGAGCAGGTGTGCAAAAGCTCTCTAATTACCAACATATCTACTAGCTATACCACCCGTCCATTTTCCCCGCAAGCTTTCATGTCTAAAACAACCACTAGACTGCAAAAGGTATTATCAATTATTGATTTGGCAATCGCTAATTCGTCTCTCTTCATCTCCAGCGCGCGCGTGTGCGAGAGAGGGGGGTAGAGGGAATTAAAGGGGTACAGGTGTCATTCTTCAAACCAGTTAGAGGTACGAGTACATTGGAAAATCTAATTTCTTCTATCCTTCATAAATTTGAGAAGAGGAGACTTTTGCAGTCGCGCGGTTTACGTAGCAACCAGGTGTGACAATTCACGCTTGAGGAGTAAGTTGACGGCTGTACTTCAGTAGAATGCACGCTGAGTTTCCGAGACCGGCCGCGAATATGTTACTACATTACGAGTGTGATACCAATTATAGCTAATGGTGTTTAATTCCAAAGGCAGTTCTTCGTGTATTTGTAGCCAAATCTTGAAGGTTTACTGAAAGCAGCTAAACCCACAATACCTGCTTGCTAACTTTGAATGAAAGACGGAAAGAAAATCAATGTATTAATTTATAAATACCTACTAATATAGAAACCAAAAAGATATAGCAAATTGTCTGAAACACTCGGAGGCAGAATGCAAATATTTGTGCTTACCTAAACATTTACAGATACTAAAGGCAACATGGGCATTTTATTTAGCAATTTGTAGAAATACAATAAATAAAAATAAAATACTTAAACATTCAATAGGCATGTCGAACTCGCTATCTTATTTGTATTACATAATTAAAATAAAAACGCGACATACAGTACTGCTAAATTGTGACAAAATTGGGCGATTAAGGAAGAACGTGAAGTTACAAAAAATGTAGATCAGCTGTGGTTTTATAATATACTTAAGTAAATCTTGCCTTAGTCGCCAAATATTTGAATTAAGATGCTACAAAAAGCACAATCTTTATTTTAGCTGCTGAAATAAGTGCTCAGACTAATATAGTAACTTTTAATTTATGTATATTACACTCCTAAGGAGGTGTCATCTCTACTTCTTCCCCTGGTATAATTATTTTGCCTAGTTGGATATCGTTGAAAGATACCAACTCGCAACAGAGACTAGCAGTCAGGGCGTCGATTGAAGCCACACAACTGCGCGAGGGATGTAATACTGCGTGTGTCAGCGCTGCTTAACGGCCCACTGTTCGTTTGGTGAACATAGTGCGTATTCTAAATACTAGGGGCAGATAAGCTCTCGCGGATAAGGGTGCTATTTTCGTTTCTGTGAAGGAATACACGGACACGGATTTTGCGGCTAAGTAGTTAACTGGTGATAAGCTTATAAACATGTGTAGCTGTCTTTACTAATTCAGCAAGCAGTTAATTAAAATCACAAAACTGGTAGTGAAATAATGCAATACTTCAAAGATAAACGTTTCACTTTATCGAAAAATTCGAAAGGAAGCAACAAATAATTGGGCATAAAGCGAAACTCGTCTCATTAAGGGTACGATACTGAAATTGCTAATTTTTTAGAATTCCAAAAAATTTAGCTAGAATTTCTATCACATGTTTGTTCAGCAGTACCTTACCAGCAAATTACTGGTTAAAAAATGAAAATAGAATCTAATGTAAAATGTTCCAAAAGATTATTTTGGGAAGTTTAAACTTGTAAATGTTGCACATTCTTCCTCTAATATAATTCTTTATAATCAAAGATTGAACGCTGTGTAATATTAAAATCTTTCTTGAAAAAATACTAATGTATGCAACACTTTTAATTTTCTAAAAATCGATGAGGTATTACAACACTAAAAGCTTAAATCCAAACCTACACTTTATATTAAAAACATACTCTTTAGAACTGTTCATAACTTTCAAAGAACGTATACTAGCTTCCAAATACAGAGGTCCCAGGTTCGATTCCCGGCTGCAGGGTGGGATTTTTTCTTTACCCACGATTATTTCCCATCTTCCCTTGGGTCTGGAAGTATGAGTGAGAGTGTAAATGTTTGTGTGAATTTAATGAATTATAAAGAAAACCCAAAGTAAAAACCCCAAAGATTAACACAATAGTTAACGAATGAACATTATTGCCGATGGGAAATTGTTCCAAAGACAAAAGCCGCCGATATGACCTAAGATTTTAGAGGCGGCACATAAATGAAACAAACAGAAAAAGAAAGAAGAGAAAACTAAAAGAACGTGCATTGAAAAACTGAAAGACATTTTATTGAACAAACATTGCACCATGGGGAGCATTTTAATATGGCAAAAAGGTAAGAAAAATTACGAGAAAAGAAGTTCTAAAATGTCACGCGCTATTTGCACACCTACGCACGTCCGTTTCAACATCATGTTTGGACATTGAAATGGCCAAAAAGATAAAACACTGCGTTGCAGTCACCATGGAAAACGGGGCAGAAATGATCCACTGCAGAGCAGAAAAATCAGCAGATTTCTGAAAATATTCATTCTGCAGCCCTTGTGCTAGCAAAACGCAGTGATCTGTTTAGCATGACGTGCATATGCTGTTTTTTTTTTCACCCCGAAACCACCGTTTTACATGGTCTTGACTGAGAGTTAAGAGGCCAATATTAACATCTGTTCGCACTGTCTGTTGTACATCTAAGTAGTCTTCTGGCCTTGTATTTTATCACCCTGTCTGTCTGTTCTGGAGCACTCCCCTTGCCTATGGTGCATGCTAACTTATCGCTGTTCAAATATACTTAGTCATAATCCTGGCGCATTTATATACTGAAAATGTATCGTTTCTAACCTTGTGATACTTATTAGCTCCAACAACTGCAAGTTTTTCCGTACTTGTTTACTACCTTTTGTGTATGCTGCTTTAGTGAGGCTATTAAACTTAGAAATTAAATTAATGAAAGCTATTGTGTGTCCTGATTCTCTTTAGTTTTACTGGAGGAAATAATTTCACTGGAAGAAAGCTATTTAAAAATGTTGCGGATAGGCAAGAATATGTTCTCTTATGAATATTCTCTTATCGTTGTTTGCTCACATTCATTTTCGGGCAGAGCTGGTAGCGCACTTAACATTTTCGTGCACTCTGACTAGCTAGGTGTGGACATCACCTTCATTTATTGGTTGCATTTGTATTTCTAATATTGTAAATTATACGACTGTACACGTCTGTATGTTTCTAAAAATCTCTGAAATAAACTCCAAATTTCCAAAGAGTGGTCCACATGTTAATAGCAACTAAAGTAAATGACTTTTATTCTGTGACAACACATTTTCTGGTGTAGTTTTCAGTTACAGGAGATAGTAAAAGAGAGCGAGAGCGAGAATGAGAATTACATACCCTCACGACATTGTCATCAGAAACAACACATGCCAGAGATCCGTAACGGAAAAGTGTGTGAGTAATTGGTTTTTGCAAGAAGACATAGGTCGCCTTCTTGGAATTAAAATTTTTCCTACTACACTGAAGATTTTCACAACCTACAAATCATGGGGCGCTAGAGCAGGAATGCCTAACCTTACAAGTGGAGATGAAGGGAGTTTCCCTTTCCACTCGTGCTGCCAAGGACTGAAACTTGATTGACAAGCTAAAACCAATCTCTTCAAATATAATACGTGGAGTGAACTATGAACTTTCTCTCTTATGAGAACGGGTTGAGCTTCACTGCGCTAGAGTGTAGGATGGGTAGCAACGGTGGGCTGTCGCTACACAGAAACCTGAATTGTATAATTTAATTCCTTTTGAGCATTTAATACTAGGAATTCTAATTGTTGAATCTATCCATTTTAGTTGTATCTCTTGCTAGCTTTTAACGCATACGTCACTGGAGATTTTATTCCTACAGTCTTCAAAGGGCGACATACTCGAAAACTGTACTCGGGGAAATATACGTCGGTTGGAACTTGAATGATAGCAACCATTTATTTCCACAAAATAAATATCCGTTTCAAAGATTTACAGTACCTTGATGTTCCACAACCCGTTGCCAGCGATGTAGAGGTTGTGAGATGCCTTTAGCAATATCTGTTGTGTTGAAGGTACAAAGGAACGGTGCCTGATTAATCTGTGCAACAGTTCTGAAGCGAATACTGTGAAATGGTTCCTTCATTTCAGGAACCGAATTCCGGGAAGTATGGTGAACAGTAGATCACATCTCGGCCTCATCGATTCAAAACATGAGCCACAGTTACCGTTCTATGCGCCAGAGCAATGTCATGCAAAATGATAATGGGTTCTGTTGAAGGTTCAAAGGAGCGCTGCCTGGTGCATCTCTGCAACAGTTCTGTAGTGAATAACACGAAGTGGTTCCTTTATTTCAAGAATTTAAGTCCGGGAAATATGGTGGATAGTAGGGTACATCTCGACCCCATAAATCCAAAACATGAGCTACAGTTAGCATTTTCTGCCCAGAGCAATGCCGTACAAAATGATGAACGGTTTTGGTGAAAACCATGCCCCTTCTTTCTCAACGCTGGTCGAAGGTTGCGTTTTAAAAACGTACTGTATGACTGGCGGTATGCCTGGTGTACGGTATACATTAAAATAGCAAATTACAGAATCACCGCAACTTTTACGTCGGCGAAAATCTGACGAGCTTCTGATTTTTGTGATGACCCGCTGCCACGATTAGGATCCTTCTATTGGGATTTCATTTTAGCTCTTTAATTCCTGGCGCCTATCTCATCCAGCGTAATGGTACGGCGTAGGTATGCATTACCTTTGGGCTCACAGCGTTTCAGGCGAGTATGAGTAAAAATTAAATTGAGGTTTATTTATGGACGCTCTTTAACTGCTATGGTCTTTAGCAGCGTCCCATTCTATATTGGGCGAGCAGTGCAGTATGGTAGCTGTTTCTGCAAAACATGCGGAAACCATCGTGATGGAGTTTTTCTCGTTCCCAGGCTTCCTTGTGAATGTGAAGCAGTCGTACTCGCTAATTCTGAATCTTTCATGTTAATTACCGAATGTTTATGATGTTGATCCGTGTCCAGTAAAGCGGAAACAGCGTATACCCCTTCACTGATACGAGGGCGACCATAGCCATGGCATGACCGCCAAATTGAGATCCCTCGTTGAGGGCTTTCACACACCTTGTCGTTCTTCAATAAGAGCACAGTGCAGATTTCCCGCAAGCCCTTTGGAGACCTTCATGACACCGTCGCGCGTACTGCCTCTGACGCATTGAATTTGTATCTTGTTCAGCTCTCGCTCTTTCGAAAATATCCTGACAGCACTATCTTCTATCTTCCCCTTTTCTCCTCTTCGCAAGACCACAAATGACAGTAGCAAAGGGTGTCTTATTATCGATGTACTGGGAGACCGGGAGTTAATTTTCGTCTGTTTTCGATTTCTTAAAAACACACGCCCTCCCTCCAATTTGTTCCTCTTTGCAATCGCAAGACTGCACATTTTCAAGGCAGGTTTTACTGTAATCAGAATACCTCGTATGGTTGTTGGCTCAATCGCTTCATGTTGATCTTCTTGCGCTAAAATGGGAAAGTGGGGCAGATTTCAATAAAAGTACAGAAAGCAATGTATTTCAATATTTAAGAATTATAAATGTTGTAAGTATTTTATTTATAGGTACTCGTCACCGAATTTTCGACACAACTTGAACATTTTTGTTTTAATTTTCATAGAAAAAATCCTCAAAACATAGTAGGACTAAGATCTAATTTGCGATTTTGCTCTTCCTGTAATTTAAATGCCCAAACGCAAAGCTTAAATAGGCGTGCACAAGTGTGTACGAAGAGTGCATGAAATTTTAAAACCTTATGTTCTCGTAATCTGATTTTCTTACATTTTTCCAATGCAATTTTTATGATGCAATTTTTATACAGATTTTCATTGTACGTTCTTTGAAGGCGGCTGAAGATACATATGTACGTATCATTTTCTGTACATCAAGCTTAGTTTTGTACTTAGGGTTATGGTAATGCACAAGTTATTTTTAGAAAATTAAGTGTAACACACTTCATTTTTTTTCAGAGAAAAGTTTGTATTGCACATCTTCAAATTTGCATTTCGCGGGCAGTTTGACTCGATTTAAATTTTTGGAAAATTATTTTATTGCAAAGTTTCATGAAACCACGAAAATTAAGTTTCTATTGCAATTTGTATTAAAAATGCAATACAATTTCGACTAAATTGTTCGAATTTTTTATAAATTAGCTATTTTAACACCGATTACTTTTAGAATTTTCTAAAATAGATAGTAAGTTAATCGTTTTAAACGGAAAGATTACTGCTGTAAGACATTTTGCAACGTAAAAATCTAAACTTATTATCAAGCATAGGAATTCTTTAGCAGCTAGCTTCAAGTTGTCAACACTCAAACCTCTATCACTAGAAAGAACGCGGACAACAGTGACCACGTGTCGCTGATAGATAAAACCGGTTTTAGTGCTGTCTGCAAACACCAAAAGACTGTACGAGAGATAGGGGTGGTGGGTTACCTGCGATATTTTTACATATGGTCTAGTAACAATTCAGCTTTATATCCTTCCGTCTTGACTTTAATGGTTAGAAATTTCTATCTCTGCGCCATGGCGTTGTATGCTAGAGCGTAGAGCTCTGGTTCCGGCCATGGAATGCGCCCAGATTCGATCCCAGCCATGGGGGTGCGGGAAAAGGACCGGTGCCAACTCGGCACCGTGAGGGAATTGTGCTGCGATAAGCAGCGATTCCGGCCATGAAAGCCAACATCCGGCTGGGTAATTGTGGCCACATCCCTCTCCGTATTGGTTGTATAATCGCTCACTTCTGCTGTGCCTAGGTACTGGGCGTGAGGCCGGCAGTTAGATTGGTCGGCCAGGTCCCATTCGGGCTGTAGCGTCGCGGTATTATTATTGTTATTATTATTCGAAATAAAGACTGACTAAAAGAAGGGGATTATGCTGCCCCAAATAAGGAGCAAGATGTTTACAAAGTACAGTTGGATAAATCGTCATTGACTTCTATGCTTGACTGCAGATGCTCTAGGTGACTTAAACCAGCACTCCATCGGCTCTTGCATCTAAGTACATGCAAAACTATAACAGAAGGGAAGAGATACGCGTATAACCTGTAGTGTTATTGAATTTTCTAAATGTGAATTCGCTTAAATGCAAAACACCGAGTTTTGTCGGCATTTTGTATAACAATAGAAATTATTGTATAATTGCTCCCTAGTATAGTATTACGAGATTACGCACTACGAGTGCCGATAATGCGTTACATATCAAAGTCAAAATAAATTAAGGGTACTTGGTATTGAATGTTCAAAAAAGCTTAAAAAACAAATATAATATACTTGGGGAAAAACATCACAAGCTTTGTAGAACCCAGATCCAGTTCGATTTTGCCTTTCTGGATATTTAAAATAATTGAGTTTTTGTTTATGGGCGCTCTTTAACTGCTATAATTCTTAACGTCCCATTCTATATTGGACGTGAAAAACTAATAATTTTGCTCAGAGGTGTCTTTATCAGGCGTGAGGTTCTTTTACGTGCCGTAAATCTACGACACGGGATCATCGGCTTTACTTTCCTTCCGAAGGAAGCCAAGCTAAGGATTTTTACGCCCGAAAAAAAATCCATCGCCCTCCGCCGGTTTTAACCCACTTTCTGGGCACTTTGGAGCCAAACGCAACATTTAAATGGACTGCGCAGGTGTGTGTAAATAGCAGCTGAAATCTTAAAACTTGATTTTCTCGCAGTCTTATTTTGTTGCATTTTTGCCACTTTAAAATTCTTCCCATTATACATTTTTTTCGGTTTCTTTACGTTTTCATTATACTGTCTTGAAATTGGTTGAAGTGATCCACACTTAGTTTTGATTTAGGGTTTTAATAATTTAACACATGAAAATGAAATGTGTTTACATTATGATTTTATTCCAGGTAAAGCTTTAATGCTACACACAATTTAATTTTTTATTGAAAGAATTATACTCTAGGAACAGTATGCAAAAATTAAAACGTTAAACGTTTTAAATTGTCATCAGGCGGAGCATTTCACATTTAGACCTAATTTTCATTCCTTAAAAAGTATATTCTTGGAAATTTATGTGTATAAGACATGGAATTTACTTTCATGCGCTATAATTAGTATGTTGATAAACCCGTGATAAATTGGTTGAAATTTGCATAAATTAGCAAATTCAGTTCTCAGAACCCCTAACTAGCATTTGTGTGGCACCATTTGTTGTACGTAGCTCAAAGAAACCAAGCATTTGGCTTATTAGAACAGTCATTAAAATGCTATAAAGTAGATATAATTTATAAACAATTGTACTATAAATAGTATATACGAGATAATTTTTGAATTTATAGACTTTATAAGTGTAATGAAAAGTAAGAACATATTAAAAACGTATTATGACTTAAGTTGTTTTCAGAGAAGAATATTAGCATCATAGGCTACAAAGGTGTTCTGATTGGGCGACTTTAGATAAAATCAATTACCTATTATGGCATGGGGATTCCCTGTTATGAAATGTGGTGTTGCCGATGGTTTAGGGTGCCGTTAGGTTATGAAGCCCCCTTTTTACTCGATGTAGCTACCGCTCCGCTCGTCTTTCTATATGTGCAGTTAAATGTATATGTCAGTAAAGGTTTCTATTGAACGAGTTTTGGTAATTAATCAGTATTGTTTGCTTCACTGGTATTGCTGCTACACGGCACCTTATGCGTAGCTTAAGTTCGCGTGATATTCCGGTATGGAATCGAGAGATAAAAGTGAAAACGCTTTCTTAAAATTAAATAAAGGGTTTTATCATTTAGAACATAAAGCCGGAAGAAGCGATGGATGTAAGCGCTTCGGGATTAGTGTTGAGAAAACTAAATGATGATGATGATGATAATAATAATAATGA
The DNA here is from genome assembly GCA_030765065.1 of Deroplatys truncata. Classification (NCBI taxonomy): domain Eukaryota; kingdom Metazoa; phylum Arthropoda; class Insecta; order Mantodea; family Mantidae; genus Deroplatys; species Deroplatys truncata. The sequence goes on along the minus strand of CM060990.1, from coordinate 175,927,069 downwards.
TAATAATGATGATGATGATGATAATAATAATAATGATAATAATGATGATGATGATGATAATAATAATAATGATAATAATAATAATGATAATAATAATAATAATAATAATAATAATAATAATAATAATAATAATAATAATAATAATAATAATAGAAGCTTTCTTAATTTACTTTTGGTTTTTATACTAAAGATTTCGCATTGTTAAACATTAAGGTGTTCTCAGGAATTCTTAGTAATTTTCTATTAGTGATTTTTGTCAACACAGAGTTTTTTCTCAGGTTTTTTAATTCATATCTCATTAAAACAAAACGCAATTTTAAGTAAAACTAAGATTTTTTCTGTAGTGGACCTAATTGTAGGTATATGGCATTAATGTAAAGCAATAACTTTTGAGATGATTGATATTAATTTGTGTTAAAGGTTGGTAGTAACAAAATTTACTTTAAGGATGGTTGTGCAATTTCTTTAGTTTAAAGAATAATCCTGATTTAATCCATTGCATTATATATAATTTGTAATGTTTATTTAACTTAATGTTTATACACATGACTGAGTTATGTTTTCCCTTTGCAAAATTCTGAATGAATATATTATATATACAACTTAAGATGTTTGTTTTGGAACATGTTTTAATACATGGTTTGCTTAGGGTTAATGGCAGAAGAAAGCGTGGCAAAATGGAATTTGAGTATCACAATATAGTAAAATAAGTTTTGACTCCAACAGTAGGTGGAAACAAGGTCAAAAAAGCAGTTACATGGCATATGCTATTGCCATCAATTTGCCTTAATGCACTAAAGCAATATCCATGACGTTAACGCCATGATCTGTACTGTCGAACGAGCGAATACTCGAATGAATAAATACCCATTTTCCACGAGATCGCATATGGAGCAGAAGCTGAATCATAGATCGGCACATTCGTTGCTGCTTTTCGAACGAGCTGGGCCCGAAGAAGCGGGCAAATCTCATTATGTGCCACATGAAACGAGTAAAACGCATGGCCTTGTCAACTCTATACGTCAGGGACCACACACGTCGAATCCACTTCGTCTATAAATGGGATAGTAAACAGAGCACCTGATGTACATACTTAAAGTGGCCATAAAGCATCACGTTGTTTGGAATGTCATTATGAAACTACCACTTCATAGAACATTTGCGTCATAGGGATTGTTTCGACTATACTGGGGGGGGGGGTTTCAAAGAAAATGAAGCATACATATTGGAATGAATTGTAAAATGTATTTAAACGTAATTTACAATCAAATTTCAGAGAAATGTTTTAACTGCTAATTATGTTGAATTAATATTTTTCTTCTATTTAAAGTAATTAACAGCTTGAAATGTGATCAAGAGATGAAAACTTAATACTGCTGAAGTCTCCTAAGTTCTCGAAGAGTTAACTCAAAATCAAATTCATGCATTATTTTTAAGTGTTCTCTAAAGATACAGCCAATATTAAATCTTGTCAACTCGCTTCTACTCAAGACTGAACTCGCTGCAAGTATTTTTCTAGAAATGTATAGTACCAAAACCAATAAACAGTGTCTACCCGTAGAAATCTAAAGCTGATATGTTAAATCTCCACATCATTGTCGCTCCCACTCAAGAGCATATTAAAACACACAGGTTAATTATGATAAAAATCTGACGTGCTACAGTCAATGATTTTTCTCTACCCAGTATTAACTCTCATTTTATCCATTAGATACCTTAAAATTCATATAAGTTATTCTTCTATCCTCTCTTCAGTAATCGCGATATATATTTTCCTCGGTTATGGTTTCAGATTAGGCAATGCGAACAACTTGATTACAAGTAAGATCGGCAGTTTCTATCAAATAGATTTTTTCAGTAAGTGAAAACAAAAGAAGATGGCATACGTATACCTAAACAGGTGACATACATAGATGTTTTATTGGGAAAAGTTATATAGTAGCGGATATTTTGGAAAGTCTAATGCTAGGATAACAGTAATTTAACAAATGGTATGTTTCAATGAGCAAGGCCGAAAATTATTTTAATCAGAATCGCTTGAAGCTTTTTGAGAAAATTAAAAAGTATGCTCATTTAAAGCATTGTTTAGGGTTAGGAGATTTACTGGACAAATTTACTGTGTCATTAAAAGGGTACTTGACTTAAGTCTAACAATATTGACATTTATATAGGTTTCCGTTTTTCGTTAAACTTCTCTCATGCACACTTATAGAGAGTGTTAAAGAATTCAACTGATAAACGTTCAGGGGTTACACAGGAGTGTTAGGCGAGCTCTGATATGGGACACTTGTAGTTTTTGAGTCCATGGTTGTATGCAATAGATCAAAATCAGCAACGAGCCTGAGTTGCTGCTACTTGCAGTAATCGTGGCCACACTATGTTCAAACATTCCATGTGAATACCTCCGTAATATGAACTTAAACTTTGAAAGAAACGCGAGAAATTAAAATTGGTTTCACTAAAAACATAAGACATTCATTGGTTTGGAAAAAAGGGAAAACAAAAGAACGTTTAACCACCTGTACGAGCTTCGAACCCAGCACCACTAGGTTGATAGCCGAACACTCGTGCTCATTGCACTATTATCACAGCTAACTGTTGCTTCTCTCTGATATGTATGACTCTCCACGTGAAAGTGGAAGTATCAGTGGTGACTGGTTCTTGCTGATGGAGCACTTTTTCAGAGAAACATGACTCATAACTTTGAAAATACCGCAACTGTATATTCTACTTCTGCGCTTGTGGAATTTGTTTATTTGCATTTATCGGTACGAATATTTTAATGAAAAGTCATTACGTAACTTAATTTTGTCGTACCAGACCATATATGTTCATCCCTCTGTAATCCTAAAAGTTTGTCGGTTGAATTCTCCACACACACACACACACACACACACACACACACACACACACACACACACACACACACATACACATACACCGCGCGCGTTTCTAAACACATCTTGTATTTAGTTGCCTCAAAACAAGAATTTCCGTTGAAATCTGTTTTGAATTTTTGGATCTAATGCAGTACTTCTCCTTAGGTACTTACGCAGTAGAAAATGTAAAAGTTGATAATGCCTATTTTAGCAGGAAGGAAAAATTCTAAATATAATGTTATTGATGTAAGCCTTTACTTAAGCCCAACAATTTATGAAGTTGAAAATTACGCCCAGGTTTGGAAAATTGACTAGTGCAAGGGAAAGTGAACTGTTAAAGTGATAGGTGTTTATGAATTAAACACCACTTTTAACATTCTGTTGCTGCCCACTCGGAGGAGCGCAGTATCACGGAAGTAGTGTCATCGGTAGTTAACCGGTTGTCGCCTCCTACTCGAACTGGAGTACTGAGGTGAAAGAGTGAAATTGCGCGAGCACTAACAGAGCAGTTGCTTCTACGAGTGATTCGGCACCCAAGTAAAGCATCACATTCCTGTAAACTGCAATTGATCTATTTTAGCTACTCACATTTTTACTTTCCCTACCAATTACCTATAGTAGGTACCGAGCGGGATGGCTCAGGCGGTTATGTCTGTGGCCCGCATTCGGGAGGTCCCGGGGTCGATCCCCGGCGACCACCCACTCTGGCCCATGAGTTTTTCGTGGTTTCCCCGAGGCGCGGCGCGAATGCTGCGGTGGTTCATCTTCTACCATGACTCTCCTTCCTCTCATTTTCTGTACCCATCATCTTGTCATCTGTTTCAGGGTTGTAGGGCCAGGCGACGGTGTTCGGCGAGTTGCGGCTGGCCAGTACTTTGCGCTCAATAAAAGGTTTCTTCCCTAGCGTCGCTGGGGTACCGCTCAGTTAGGTTCTTCTCAGCGCGGGTCTCCGCTCCGGGGACCCTGGAGGTTGGTGGCTTGTGGGCAGGGCCAGGGCGTAGTCGGATGCGTTCTATCTGGACCCCGTCCATGCTTGTGCATGTCGGCATCCGGATCTGGTCGCCCTTCGGGCCTCTTCGCTCATCCCTCCCATCCAGGGGTCACGTTGGAAGCAAAAAGGACCGTTACGGCCTACTTGGGGTGCTCTGTCCCGGTTCTGGGGGCCCCTCCGTGATACGTACCTTTAATTTTACGTATAGTAGGTAGGAAGTAGTATTGCTAGGTATTCCATCCAAAAATGCGATTTCGATATTTCACCGGAAATACATGCGTTGAGGCACCATAAATCCAAAAAGCATTTTTAGAAAAAGGTTAGCATGTGAACAGAATAACCCCAACACGAAATGTCCTATAAATTCCAAACTTGATATTTAGGTTCAGCTCTTCCAAAAATGCGACACAAAGATTTTAAAGAAAATCCCCCACAACAAACTACCGTTTACATAGATTTTTCGAAATTTGGATTTTTTAAGAAATGGCACTTAACTATTTTTATTCAAATGCTATATGTTTAAGATAGTTACATGACAAATAAAATGCTTACATATCTTGAATTTCTGGGAGTAGCCTATGAAGCCCTCTTCACTCGGAAGAAGTTTTGTATAACCTTGTGTAACCTTATGGTAATCCATAAAAGATAGACTAAACGCCTATACAAAAAATGTATAACCCTTTAACACAAACAATTTGTTTAAAATTACTTATTTGTTGCATCAGTCATTAACGAAATATCCGTTGTTATGGTTTGAATTCTTTTCTACTTTGCCGTTGTTACTTTCTCTACTAATTACTATAGTAAGTATAAGTATTGCGTTCCATCCAAAAATTTGATACCGAGATTTCACCGGAAATACACGTTTTGAGATTCCCTGAATAAAAAAAATAGAATAAGATGAGTGTGTGTGTGTGTGTGTGTGTGTGAACAGCATACCTTAGACGAAAAGTAGGATAACACTACAAAATTGGTATTTAAATTCAGTATGTTCCAAAGATGCGATATGAAGGGATTCAGGAATATCCCCCACCCCAAACTATCCTTTAAATGGAACATTTTTCGAAATTTCGATTTTCTTAAAATAGCTCTAACAGTTTTGATTAAAATACCATATATTAAAGATACGTGAAGTCCTCCTCATTAGAAAGGAATTTTATATAATCCTATACAACTGGTAAAACTTAGGCGATAGACAAAAACGTACTATTAAAAGAATGTGGATCTCAATGAAACAAACAATTTGCTTCAGATTCCTTTATTGTGGCATAAGCCAGTAGTAAAAATATGGGGAAACCGGAACAATGGGGCATTATTCTAATCAGAACAATAGGATTAATGACCCTTTGTTCTGTGCCGCCGACCACGCCCCCTCTCCTTTGTGGCCTGGTCTGAATGCCGGTAGAACAATGGGCTATTGTGCTCGTACGAGGACAATTGGGATTGTTCCCGTACGCTGGCCACGCCCCCTCTTTGTGGTCTGACCTGAGTGCCGCGCGGCAGAGGATTAGAACAATGGGCTATTGTCTTTTGTGGCCTGGTCTGAATGCCGCCCAGCACAGGATTAGAACAATGGGCTATTGTACTTTGTGGCCTGGTCTGAATGCCGCACGGGCACAGAAGTAGAACAATGGGCTATTGTCCGTGCACGAGGACAATGGTTTATTGTTCTCGTCGCTAATGGAGATGGATCTTTTTGGCTACTGATACCGGTAGTCGGAAACCATCGTACAATGGGCTATTGTTGAAAAGGTGAGGTCGTTATTGAAAAACATCAAGGATTTATACTGCTAACGTTCCGGCATCGTGCCTCTAAAGGGCTGGACGCAGACACTCGTAAGAAGTACCCCGCCGCATGTATTTTGATTGATTAATGTAAATAAGTGTATAGGAATTGACTCGCACACACGGCTGCCATCGTATATATGTGTGCGTGTGTGTGTTAAGGTGATTATTACGCGCGTATAATTATTACGACTAATAAAACTTGTGTAATTCTGCTTTGAGGGAAAATGTTTGGGGGGCTTATAAGAATATAACATCACTTAGGCGAATAAAAAAAATTCATGACTGAAAGGATGGAGTTAGCGTAAATAGCTAACACGAGACGCTCTCGAGTGAATCTTTCACGGAAAACCCGAGGGCACTGTCTATCTCCTGCCGGCGCTCTAACGCTAAGGATGTGTTTTCCTGACCGGTTTTGTCTTCACCTAACATCCTCCCCCTCCGCGCGACAGCTGCTTTCCTTACAGCGCTCTAGCGGGCAGCGGCGGAGGTTCACTCTTCCGGCCTGGGAGGGACAAGGCGGTAGCTCGCCATCATGGGTTTTTAACACACGGAGGGCGGCCATGTTGACTCATTATCCCGAGGAAATAACTAGCACAAATCATTTGAAAGGGTGATAAGGAACTTCGCGCTTCAAGATTTTTTTCTAAGGCTTGTTTACACCTAGGGTTGGCTCTGAAAAATAAAATAAATAAATAATGAAATACAGGCTAACATATATAATAATCCCTCCGCGCGACAACCGCATTCCTTACAGTGCTCTAGCGGACGGATGTGGAGGTTCACTCTTCCGGCCTGGGAGGGACAAGGCGGAAGTCAGCCATATTGGTTTTTTTTAAACACACGGAGGGCGGCCATGTTGGCTCATTATTATCCCGAGGAAATAACTAGCATAAATCATTTGAAAGGGTGATAAGGAACTTCGCGCTTCAAGAGTTTTCTCTAATGCGTAATTTAATAAATAATGAAATATGGAGAGAACCCTAAACAAAATATTCCGTTGTTGCTCTTTTAATTAACACAGGTTAAAGAGTGATCTAAATAAACACTATTTTTTTTATTCTCGTAGCAAATGAAAAGTCTCCTGTAACAGACCCGTGATTGTTTAGACATGCAAAGTCTAAAGCGGTATAGAATACCAGAGGGAAATCGAACTCTGAACTTAAGCTAAAAAAATACATGGACTTTCAAAACATGCATAAGTACCGTGAAAGGTGTAAATAACAAAGGGAGGAGACTTCACAATATTCCCCATCGAAAGATATGTTGACTACTCCACCATAGAGATCGAACAATTGGAAAGGCTTCAAATACAAATTTGATATTCGTTTTAAAATCTTTTCTTAAGACGCGTACCAGCGGTCTTCGAGAAATTCGGCAATGAGTTATTCAGTTGTACACCCTTGCAAAATATGTTGTATAACCCTGAAGAGGGTAAACCATGGTACGCTAGGATTTTTCCAGTTTTTGGGCCATTTGCACTTTACAGATTAATGGATGGGTTCCCAATAGCATTCTTGAATAGATAACATCTATAAGTGAATGTTTCAAAAATAACCCTTTGAGTGAGTTTTAACAATACATGCATTCAAACAATAGCCCAGACTTATTTGCCCTATAGACACAGGGAATTCCTAGGTCTAAATATTACACGATCCCTACAATGCACCAGGAAAATTATATCAAGAGAAGCAACAATACCTTGTTATCATTACTGACACTAAAATTTTTCTTAAATAATACATGCAATACGTTATAAATAAACGATGAAATATGGCGAGTACCCTAAACACATTCCCATTGTTGCTCTTTTAATTAACGCTAGTTAAGGAACGCTCATAAATAAAACTCAATAGAAATATATAAAGACACTCGAGGTAAAATACAGAAGGTCTTCATGCATGCAGTTTTCGATTAGTAAAATAACATGGACACGGACTTTAAAACAGACAGTGTCGATAAAACACCCCACCCACCACGCAAGCAAGCTCCTAGGCAGTGACTTTAAAACAGTCGTTATCGATAAAGTACCACACCCACCAGCGCCAGCACTCATAGGTAGGGACATTAAAACAGGTATTGTCGATAAAGTACCACACCTGCTCACGCAAGCACAAGCATAGACAGGGACTTTAAAACAATCATTGTCGATAAAGTACCCCACCCGCTCGCGCAAGCACGCTCTCCCTCTCTCTCCTTTGCGCTAGCACAATGCTGCAGTTAATATACTTACCAATTTACTGATACGTTATGCCAGAGTCGCCAACGATTTTATGGCGGTTTACACACCCCTTGCAAAATATGTTGTATATCCCTGAAGAGGGTAAACCATGGTGCACTAGGTTTTTCAGAGTTAGAATAACCCAGAGTGGATTTCCCCTACAGACACTGGGAATTGCATCAAGGGAAACAATACTTTCTTTTTATTACTGGCACTAAAATTATTGTTAAACAATACGTTATTTATATATACATAAATAAATAATGAAATATGAAGCATCCTAAACAGACTGGTGTTTCAACCTCCATGTCTAAAAATTATATGCTCACGCATTGCTCCAAGGTGATAATAAATAAATAGCGAGCTTCTTTGAGAAGTAGCGTGTCTACTTCACGTTCAAGCAGTTCCGAGTTCGAATCTCTGTTAGATGAGTTACCGGATGAGGGTAACCCTCCCATTAAGCGTCTTTATAAGCGCAGGTGTATATTGCGTGTTTTCTAAAATGATTTCTAATTCGCCTGAAAAGACCGTTCTTATCGAAAAAAACCTCCCCATATAGATGATGCTGTAAATATTCTAACTTGTTTAGTCGTATTTTATTTATATGCCTGTCAAATACAAGAATTGTTTTTATGGTATCGATAATAAACTGATTTTTATGGAATGTTAAACAAAGAAATATGATTGGAGACGGTGATAAGAGTATGGTATTTAGAATTAAAGTGGGAGAAGGAATTCAACTTGAGCATCCCTTCATTTCTAGGAAATTCTCTTAAACATATATTCAATAAGGTGATCCACAGCCTGATGTGGAGTTGTCTTTTGTGTCGGAACAGACTTCGTAGTTTGATCTTGAATAAAGAAGATTCTTAACTAGCGCCGTCTGTAATCAAGATAGTCCTCTAAGACGACTACGCAACTAAGGTCATTTGCGTGTAAGACACTAACTAATCGACCGGAATGGTTCAGACGGTAACGTCTATGAACCGCATTCGGAGGTTGTGAGTAATTCCCAGCAGCTGGCACTCTGGATCCGGGGTTTTTCGGGGTTTTCCCTGGACGCTAGGCGAATGCTACGAAGGTTCATTACAACCGTGAATTCCCCCCCATTCCGCTATACCTACATTCTCATTTTACACCACCCTTCACCCCTCGGTTCTGACCGGTAATATTTAATAATGAACCCCGGAACTCAAGCAATACAATTGCTTTATGAATAAAAAGGACGTAGATGTATATTGCATGTGGCTAAAAGGATAGGAATGGCTGGTGTTTAAAACATGTATTTTCACACACTCACGGTAAAATACAGGCAAGACCCTCAAAACATGCATTTTCCTAGAAGATAAGATGTATAAGTCCTGCATATACAGTTATATACTTAAGCACTCGTAGAAGGAAGGGAAAGCCATTCGAGTGTATCACATCAGGCATTTTTCTTTGTGTCTTTGAGGCAAACCTGTTTATACGGTGTGGTTTATATATGAATGAAATGCTTGATGAATGTCAGTCTTATTTAACTTGGATAAAATGTGTTTAAACCCTGTTTTGATAAAAACTACATCGCGGTAACGTGAGAGGTTTACATTCGAGAGGTCGCCGGTTCGATTCCCAGTGGTCTGACTTTGTGACCTGCATGAAGGTCTACGAATACATAGATACAAACGCTCAATCACACCAATCATCCGAACCTGCACGAGGACGTACGAACATCACCGAACAATAGCCAGCTTCTCTGCGTGATAACGTGTCTACTTCACATTCGAAAGGTTTCGAGTTCGAATCTCGATTAGGTGAGTTACCGGATAAGGCAAACCCTCCCATTAAGCGTCTTTATAAGCGCAGGTGTAATATATTCCCTATGTGGTATGTTGTATAGATCCTATATAACACTGTACATAAACATCCGTAAATGAAAGCTCATTTGCATGTATCATATCATGCATTTTCTTTAGTTGTTATGGATATAAGTAGAGATTTTTAAGTAATACTTTATAAGAAATTAACTAGCGCAAGTATTTCTAAGTATTATTTGCCTTCTTCAGTGTAGCAAACAAGTTCACCACCACCATTATTATAATTATTATTATTATTTATTACTACCCTCAAGGAAGCTTATTTGTTTATTCCATTTGAACAGACTGGTGTTTCAGCCACCGCGTCTAAAAATTACACGATCCCTACATCGCCCAGGAAAATTATATCAAGGTAAAAATACTTTCTTTTCATTAGTGACACTGAAATTATTGTTAAACAATACGTTATTTATACAATCCTGTGTATGAGGTTGGAGTACCAGGTGATGACATCTGCGTCATCTCCCACAATGATATCGTGATAGAATAACACTTTGATCGCTTACGGATACTTCAAATATAATACTTGAATGAATATTTTGGTAATGTAATAATAAACAATAAATTTTAGCAATACATGTAAACATAATATTCTAGCGTTATGTACAGAAGGATTTCCCCACATAAATAATATCGTATGATGCAGTAATTCCCTAAAACTGGTTTAGACGTGTTTTATGAAATTCCCCTGCGTGAGACTAGTATCCCACCATGACTCCTCCTACTTGATAGGGGTGGAGTAGCCAATCAAAATCGATGTATTATATAACGTCACGCCTCTCGCATCCAGTTTTATATGGGGAAAATGACATAAAAGAGACAGCTTCTCCGCCAATTTTCACTCTGTCTCCTGAGAACACATCGATGTAAGTACTCTTCAAACTTTACATCTCTGTGTGAAATTTTATCAAACATCATGTCTGGTGAGTTGTAAAAGCATCTTATTTACTTTAAAAGTTAACTTATTACTCTATGCATTTAACTTATAAATGTGTTCTTGTTTGTTTTTTGAATGCCGGTGTTTATATATAAATAATTGAACATTCTAAGTTAATATATAGCTGTATGAATTTCATTTTTCTAAAATGCAAGCAGTTTAGTTAATTATTCGTTTTAGACAAACTTAGTATTCTAGAAGTTTAAATAAGGATATTTAGCGTGTGAATTACATTCATTTATAGAGAAAAAATACAATTATTTGAATACCTTCTTAATGTTTTTGCTTTTAGAATATTACAAAAAAGTCTGTTGTGCGAAACATTCGCTCTAATAAAGTAAATGTTTACATTATATTAAAACATTTAAATCGAAAAATAGAGTACTTAATGAACTTCATTAGGAACTTCATAGCGCACCATGGATTACCCTCTTCCGGGATAAACAACATATTTTGCAAGGGGTGTACAACTGAATAACTCATTGTCAAAGAAGACTGCTGGTGCGCGTCTTTAGAAAAAAAGATTTTAAATCGAATAAGAAATTTATATTTGAAGTCTTCCCAATGGTTCGATCTCTCTGCTGGAGTACTCGACATATCTTTCGACTGGGAATGTTTTGAAGTCTCCTCCCTATGTTATTTACACATTTTCACGATACTTATGCATGTTTTGAAAGTCCATGTATTTTTTTAGCTTGAGTTCAGAGTTCGATTTCCCGCTGGTATTCAATACCGCTTTAGACATTGCATGTCTATACAATGACGGGTCTGTTCCAGAAGACTTTTCATTTTTTTTGTTACGAGAATAAAAAAAATGTTTTTATTTATGGTCGCCCTTTACCCGGTGTTAATTAAAAAGAGCAATAAGGGAATGTTTGTTTGGGGTGCTCTCCATATTTGATTATTTATTAAATAACGCCTTGCATGTATGTTAGCCTGTATTTCATTATTTATTTATTTAATTTTTCAGAGCCAACCCTACTTGTAAACAAGACTTAGAAAAAAATATTGAAGCGCGAAGTTCCTTATCACTCTTTCAAATGATTTATACCAGTTATTTCCTCGGGATAATAATGATGAAACCTGGCCGCCCTCTGTTAAAAAACCCAAGATGGCTGACTTCCGCCTTGTCCCTCCCAGGCCGGAAGAGTGAACCTACGCCGCTGTCCGCTAGAGCGCTGTAAGGAAAGCGGTTGTCGCGCGGAGGGGATTATTTAGCTACAATGGTAGCCTGTATTTTATTATTTATTTATTTTATTTTTCAGAGCCAACCCTAGGTGTAAACAAGCCTTAGAAAAAAAATCTTGAGGCGCGAAGTTCCTTATCACCCTTTCAAATGATTTATGCTAGTTATTTCCTCGGGATAATAACCAACACGGCCGCCCTCCTTGTGTTAAAAAACCCAAGATGGCAAGCCTCCGCTTTGTCCCTCCCAGGCCGGAAGAGTGAATCTATGCCGCTGCCTGCAAGAGCGCTGTAAGGAAAGCAGCGTCGCGCGGAGGGGGATGTTAGGTGAAGAGAGAACTGGTCAGGAAAGCACATCATTAGCGTTAGAGCGCCGGCAGGAGATGGACCGTGCCCTCGGGTTTTCCGTGAAAGATTCACTCGAGAGCGTCTCGTGTTAGCTATTTGCGCTAAATCCATCCTTTCAGTCAGGGATTTTTTTAATTCACCTAAGTGAAGTTATATTCTTATAAGCCCCCAAAAAATTCCCTCAAAGCACAATTAAACAAGTGTTGTTAGTCGTAATAATTATACGCGCGTAATAATCACCTTAACACACACATATACGATGGCAACCAGGTGCGCGAGTCAATTCATATACACTTATTTACATTAATCATTCGAAATACTTAATTGGAATAATTGTATTCATCGATCGACGAGCAGCGTTTAATTACATTAATCAATCAAAATGCATGCGGCGGGGTACTTCGATCGAGGGTCTATCTCCAGCCCTTTAGAGGCCCGATGCCGGGACGTTAGCAGTATAAATCCTTGATTTTTTTTCAATAACGACCTCACCTTTTGAACAATAACTTATTGTTCGACGGTTTGCAGCTGCCGGTATCAGTAGCGCACAAAGAGCCACCTCCATTACTGACGAGAACAATAACCCATTGTCCTCGTGCACGGACTCCTGCGCCCGGGCGGCATTCAGACCAGGCCACAAAGGACAATAGCCCATTGTTTTAATCCTCTGCTGGGCGGCATTCAGACCAGGCCACAAAAGACAATAGCCCATTGTTCTAATCCTCTGCCGCGCGGCACTCAGGTCACACCACAAAGAGGGGGCGTGACCAGCGTAGGGAACAATCCCAATTGTCCTCGTACGAGCACAATAGCCCATTGTTCTACCGGCATTCAGACCAGGCCACAAAGGAGAGGGGGCGTGGTCGGCGGCACAGAACAAAGGTTCATTAATCCTGTTGTTCTTATCAGAACAATGCTCCATTGTTCTGGTTTCCCCATCTTTTACTACTTAAGCCATTTACCAGATAAACGTTGCTAATGGCTCGAATTGTACAATATTTTGTTATTCTTTTAAAGACCTTTGGATATTCCGTTGTTTCTCGCGATTTCATGGAAAGGGTATGGAGATTTAACGCCAGCATACGGCGCCCAGTTCTTGATCATTTGTCTATCGCTGTTGCCTTTGTATATACGTAACGAAATTTGTAATGTAACTATTTCTCCAAAGGATTATCTCAATTTAAATGAACCAGATGGCAAAATATTCTTTCTTGAGAATAGTTTGCATGCTCACTAATAAACGTTAGAGGGTAGAGAAAGTCATGCGAATGTAAAATCAGATATTTTCCGCTCGTTCATGCAAAGAGAACGGAATTTGAAAGTCATCACATAGCGACCAGCTCTTGAAAGGTTTGACTATCGCTTAAGCCTACTGTATTCCCCCTAATCCCGTTGTACCTACAAGGAAGTATGTAATGAAACCGTTCCTACAAATGTTTATCTCGATTAACATGAAGTAGATAGAAGAATAAGCTTTTGTAAGAATAATTTTTGAAGAATGGGTAGAGAAAGCACTTGTATAAGAAGTGCTGTCGCTATTCAGTTGGTTCCGAAATGTGAAAAGAGTATGGATTTTCTAGACCAGCATATAGCGGTTCGGTTTCCTCTGCCCTGTACTTATAACGAAATGTGTAATGAAACTTATTTCTGCAAAGGTTGATCTCAAATAACATGAAGTAAATAGAAAAGTGTAGAAGTTATACAAAACTAAACGATACTGGGTAGAGAAAGTCATGTGAATGTAATACTTCCAATTTTGTAAATTTGTATTTCATAAAACTGTCATTTGCATTTCACCAATAAGATCTCAATAAGGCTTAATCACACAATCTGTGTATAACAAATCCATAGGATAGAGGGCATGCAATAGTGTAAGTTGACACAGCGCCATTATTTCGTCTGTTCGTCTGAAACATTACAGAACCATTAGAGTAGCCAGAAAGTTATTAAGGGTAATTATGTATAGGGGTCTATTTTTTAAACAACTTGTATCAACTCAAAGGCTAAATAGGAATTAATTCTGAGTTGAAATATTTAAATAAATCGATTTTATATTCACAAACTAAGGTACAGCAATTCGAATTAAAATTAGAATACAATGTTTTGCGTATTCTAAGCGACAAATGTGTCGTGACATGTGAATTAATGACCACTATGAAGTATTTCATTTTACCTCTGCAAGCTATTTTATTTCACTGCAAAATAGGGTTTGTAGTTATGTTCTAAACTGGGAGATATTGCACTAATTTGGACACCATTCAAATTTAGCCCGGAGCAAACACATGCCCTGATATCTTAATATGGTTGTACACATACCATCTAAGTACAGTTTCCGTTGCTATTACCTTTGGCGATATTGTCTAAAACATGCGACGTAAACATAGCGCTACCAGTGATATGGTTAGGAAGTATCTCGTTCCCGCCAACTTAGAATGTTGCTATTATTTTAACGAAGCTATTGTCATTACTTTCTACATTTTCAGTAAGGGGGGTTCCAACTCTCCAAAACCCCTCCCTCTGTACAGAACTAGCTGGCTTATCCAGGGTTGTATGGGTGGCTTTTTAAATCGCAAATAACGATTTAATGAACTTTATTTAACTCGCTCCCTCCCTATTCATTATGAAACGATTGTCCAATGACTTAAAACATTTTGTGCCAAATCCTCCCCACCAACCCTTAGAAATGATTTGGTAAACCCCAAGATCAGGTTGTATTCCAAAAATGGAATATTGGCCGATTTTGTATTTCTCTCCTGCTTAACATTCTTCCTCCTCGACAATCTTCCAAATACTTGGAAATGCTGCATAGTCTGTAAGTGTGTTTTAGTGGTGAAAGGATTATCCAGATGTTCGAGAAACTCCTGGAATAACACAATAGATGCACTTTTAAAGTTTGATACCTACACTTCAGTCCTGTATTCTTTTAATAGCACGTAGACTCCACAAATCTCACATTGAGGGAACCATAATTCCCTGATATCAATATTCAACGAAATAGGGGGCTAACCTGGCGGATATAAATAATGCACCACCTACCAAATCAGCAATTTAAAAATTTTGAAGTTGGCATTTAGTGTGTAGCCCTAGAGAAAATAACATTTTCAGTTGTTAATTCTAAATAAATCTAATTTGAGTGGTTGCTGATGTTTCACTGGACACAATTCGCGCTCTCTCTCTCTCTCTCTCTCTCTCTCTCTCTCTGTCTCTCTAACTCTTTTGTCACAACAGTCGCTGATAGTTTCAGCATGCGAATTAAACAAATCTGACAGGGAGTGCGTTCCAACAAACTCTTTACTACCAGCGAACTGAAGTCAGGCGTTCCAACAAATTCTGTTCGCGTCGGTGTCCTTCAGAATCAGTATGCAAGAATTCTGACTGGCAACCAGTACCAAACCAATGCATGCGCATTAGACAACCGAGAAATCATACATGGACTAATTAGAGACTGTGTTGGAAGAGACTTTGTATATATTTAGTATATATTTAGTATACATTGATAATGAACTGCTTTACAGTATTCATAGGAAATATAACGAAACTTATTTACACAAGGGCCATAAGGGGAACTAGGACAGATTATGTTTTTCTACAATTTTTTTTCAATGTTTTTAAAATTTTGTATGTTTGTTTCTCTCATTCTAAATAGCATTATGTGTAAATTTCAATACAATTGATGAAGTAGTTTTTCAGATATGAGTTATTTTCTGTTTTTCATATCACAATATTTGAAAATTATGAAATACTCCATGCGGGACAAATTTTATTTTTCATCACTACCACTTTGTCACATTAATATTTGAGCTCCTTACAAATTATCCTAATTACGCTTTTTTCATTTTGTGCATTGAATAACAAATTATTAATTATAATCATTAATGCAGATATTACAGCCTAAAAAGTAAACATTTTTAGGATTAATAGCCCACTGTGTTCCAAGTTTTACATAGTAGCCCAAAAATGATACTACAACTTCTTTAGATAGAACAGTAGAACTATCATGCCAAGGTTCATGCAAAACTAAAGAAAACTGTCCTGCATGGGACATTTGACATATTGAAAAATGTTGTTCTGAGAAAACTCAAATTTTATATTGAAAACATTTATACAGGCTAATGTACCTGGTGTAAAGGGTTAAAATTGCCCAGAACCATAGCTCTTTCCCTCCTTCCTCTTCTTAGCCTCTTCTGCTTGCAATTTCAACACCTTCTTTCTGGTGGACTTCTGCTGTTGTAATGTGGAGCAGCGACTTTCATACTTTCTGCAAGAATCTCTTTTCAGAGCTATTTTTCTTCCTATTCCAGTAATTTCTTCTCCAGTTGAAGTGGGTTTTACTTCTTGTGAAGCAATGCATCCCATATTATATTCAGAAGTGGCATCAATTACTCCTATGTCTAACCTTTTCCTGGAAACAAAGCTTTCCTTAGGACACTTTCTCCAAATTGAAGAATGCAAACTTTCATTTGCATTCTGAGTTCCACCTTGGGTGCATCTTGACAAAAGTTCAGTACATGCTAGTCTTTGGTACAATGGTAGTATTTTTACTAGCATAGCAGAAGAAAACTGTATAGACATAACCTTGTGGCTTTCTGGTTTTTTTTCTTCTGCAATACTTCTGTTGTAGAAGCACCATGAATCTTTTCCAGAAGGACATTTACTATGTTTTGGGCTTTCATCAGTAGATGAGCAATGATACAAAGTGGCATAGATGGCAGATTTCATCCTATCAACATCAGGTAAATTAGAGAGAGTGGCATTCTTATAATAATTGGTTAACTTGACAATATTAGCTTCTTTTAGTGTTCCTGGTCCTCACCCACCAAGTTGAGTGCCTTTTGCTTTCCATTCCTGTACCAAATTCCTTAATCTTGTACCCATCCTCTTGGCAATATGGTTAACACACTCTTCTTTTATAATTGTGGTATCTGATCCATATATATAGCTTCATTTGTCAGGTGAAGGAATGTTTTGGCATCACCGTCAGATAATAGAGTTGTGTAACGCATGGAACACTCACTTACAGACCTCTTCCATAAGATATCTGCTGCAGAAACTTCCATAGCAACAGATGAACCAGAGTAATTCTTACAGCATTCTCCAGGTATACTTTTATGTCCTCTAAGCCATATGTTATACTCTGGAGTATCTTCTCCCAGTTCATTTTGAGAGAGGATACACATGGGGCAATATTTTGATAAAATTTCAAAGTCAATGACTAATCCAGTTAAAATATCAATTACTATCCCTATCCCATATAGAGATCTGAATCCTCTCTTGTGCCAGGTTCCGTCAAAAGACACAGCTATATCTATTACTTTCTTATTTATGTTTGTAGCATTCAGATCCTTATGGCTTTATGCACTGCTTCTCTTGATTTGGAAAGAACATTTTTTCTTATGGTCTCTGATTCATCTGCTAAGGCATGCATATGCTTAGTGAATGTTTTAGAATCTATTATATTCAAATTCATGCTCATGCAAAATCTTTCCATTGTTCTGTGACCACCTTCAATTTTTAAAAATGACTCTATACATCTTCTATTTACATCAAAAGCAGCCTTTTTACTTTTGGAATCAGTCTTTACTTTTGGGCTGGAGTACACACCTGAAAATGTCTTGTCACAATCCTTACATTTTACAGTAAGCTTACATGCTAGGCCCTTATTTTCTCCTGTTTCAATAATCAAAGACTTTTCTCCACATCATCACATACTATATTGCTACATAAGTCATTCAGAACTTGTGAGTGAATTAAAATGTATTTATTTTCATATAGGTTAGGCTGTGTAAGTGGTGTTTCAAAATATCTGAGCTTTTTGTCACTGGCAGAAGTTATTTCATGTGTACTGGTATGTGTGGGTAATGTATTATGTACAGCAGAAGTAGAATCTGAAATTTCTGTGCTACTATTTGAATCAGATAAAATACTTTTGTGATCACATGGCAATGTTGATGGGCCAGGTTGTGATTCTATAGTTTCTTTGGGAACACCTTTCCATCTTTTTTCAATATTTTTCAGAGTCTTTAGCTTCCTTTTACTTATCCTACCTGTGGGTTTCCTCCAACTTGCACTTAGTGTATGCATTTCAATTACCAATAAATAAACTTGAAAGACACTGATAGTAATAACCTCACAAAACCAAGCTGCATGTATACATAACACATAATTATTTAAAATTTATAAAAGAGATAAAATCTTACAAATAAATTCTTAAAATATTTAAATACTATAATAAAAATATATTTTACTGGTGTGAGACGACTGTATATTTTGTTTCTAAAAAATTCGGCTATATTTTGAACTCTTATGAAGATGAAGTTTTGTTGTAATAACAGTGATGAACACCAGATGGAAGCAACAACCAATACTATGGCGCAAATTTGAATGATTTTTTGGAAAGAAAGTAACTATTTTGCAAGCGAGAATAAAAATGGGCGTGGCAGGCATTTAAATTTCCGTGCAGTGGTTTTTAAAAATGGCTACCAAACCCTTTAAAAAGGTGATTATCAACATAAAACACATTTAAATGTTTGACTAACATTATAAAGAGTTAATTTTTGCAGAAAACAAAAAATTGAAAATTTTGGCCATTTTGGCTAAAAAAAATCTGTCCTAGGTCCTTCTATATCTTCGGTATCCAGAAACTTAACTGCATATTTCTGTATAATTATAATAAACATCACTCAGGGTTTTGATAGTGCTGTATTACACACGTCTGCAATATTTGATAAAATGCCAATTGATGAAAAAATATCGCATGCATATTCTAGTAATATCATAAAGATCCGATTGTCATTTGTTTCTATCTTCTGTTTTCTTAGCATTCCTCCGAGATTTAGCTGTTAAATCCCGGTCATCTATGAATATTGCTTGAAATAAAATATAATCGGCGTTTGGTTTTACACTTATTCTCTGTTGGTAACAACAATTTGAAGAGTCAAAGCCATCTTAGCAGACACCTTCTGCAGCTTCAACATATTCTTATTGTAATATCCAGATCTTGTAAATAATTTTTTAGCCTTCAGTAATTTAAGATTTGAAATTAGAAACCTCCTTTTATCCTATGGCCCCCGGAAAGAACATTACCTGTTCACTCTTGTTCTAGCTGTTTTTGTTGTTCGGATGATTTTATGCTACTGATTTTGCACGTGATAGTTTTGTTTGCTATTTTCTATACTGTTCTCAATATTCAACCTTTGTCTGTTGAAAAAATCTATAAACACCTAGCATATACAAAACATATAGGTATAGTGAAGCTGTATGTATACCACTACATATTGCACGTCTCGTGTCAGTTATGAGAGAATTTCTGTATTCTTTAAATAAAAGAGTAACCGTACCACTCGCAGAAGGGTACGATACTCAAGTACAATCCGGTGCAAAAAAAGGTGCCGATGCTTTTGTTTTCTCATAGTGGTCTTCTTTATTTAATGCTGGCAGAATCCCCTTACCAGTTGTTCCACGCCTACCCGGTGTTAATTTCTTATTGCTTTGAACGAAGTGAGCGGGAAACGGAAGCATTTTACTTGAATGACTGCAAGGTACTCGCCAGACTCTCACCAAATCTGTCCGTCTCTTACTAATTTGCTGTCAAAAGTCTGACACTCAAACCCTAACCAATGAACAATGGTCGATTTACGGCTCAGCAGAGAAGGAAGTAGGGGGAGGGGGTAAGGTAAACATTATGTGATATATATTATTTCTATCTTGTAGAGCTTACAGCTCTTAAGATAAGTCATATAAAATTACAACTTAAAATTAAACGCTTGCAAATCATAAGGGAGTACTTTAATTACAAGTAGTGAATCAAGTGAAGTGGTTGGATGAAATTGGCTTGTGAACAATGTTCTCTTTATTATATCATTTGAAAGGTACAAAGAATATGGACAACAAACCGAAAATGATTGACCTTAATGAGCAAGGTTATGGCGCAGCGAGGACTGCGGAACTATGGAGTATCTCCAAGAACGTGGTACTGCACACGCAAACCACGTGGCGTATTTAGTTATAAATAATAATGCAGTCCGTATGGCATCAGAAGCTTCAAAAGAATATTCAATGGGATTCAATGCAAAATTAAAGACACGTGAAGAGAACAATTTAATAAAGGTTTTAGGAGAGATAAAACAGTATTTTACTTTGAATAACTCGTTTAATAGGTTAGAGCATTATGGGTTTATTATTGTTATTATAAACTTCTACTTATAATTAGGGCTGCGACATCGGAGTCGTTACGTTTGTTTAGAGGCGTCCTGTAGTATGCTGTTTACAACGAGAGGGTTACCTGTACAATTGAGTCGAGTGTATTGCCGCACAGTGTTCATGTAGACGAAATACTAAAGGAAAGGATACGAAAGTCCACAACTTTGCAAAACTATATATTGGAATTTGGGGAAAATGTTTTCTCTATCATTAATTAAAAACCTTTATTACAAACAGTGCAATAGCACAGTAGGTCGAGTAATGTGCGAAGGCATGTCAACGCAGAAACAAGCAGGCGTTGTATTGCAAAATGTGAGGATAAACTGCTACAGTAAGAGTTACCTCCATCAAATCAAACTTTTAATGATGATTACGTGCGGCATTTATTTTTGCCGATATTCCGTTATATAAACTACAGAATACAAAGTTGGTTGTAATTCATCGCAATAAACTGGCAGAATCGTAGCCATGTGCACATTGTGACGTAGCATTTTGCATTAATGATTTAATAAAGACGTTTCAGTTACATAAGTCAGCTATGTGTTATAAATAATACTGTAGAAATAAAGTAAATGTTCGCGAGACATGTGTAATTCTTCTTGTATAGACTGTACCGCGCGGGGTCAATGTCAGCCATTATCGCTGCACATCTACCTTCCTATTCCTCCATGTAGCGACTCCGATGTCGCAGCCCTAGTTATCACACATGAAACTTTATAATCTACAAATGATTATATGTAATTTTAGGCTTAATAACCATCTTGTGCAGTACGAGACAAATAATAAGCCATAAATTAATTTTTCCTTAAACGCCTAGCCCATGACGAGGGCCGGATTCTGATTACCTAAAAATGTTTGAAAAATGGCCTATAAAATGACCCTAAAAATTTAAAACATGAAATAATCACAAAAAATTACTTAAATCTAAGATTTATTCAGTATATTAAAATTGTTGCACATAAAGTTATAAATTAATTTTTGCATGGCACTATAACTGCTATACAAGCAGAGAAAGAAGGTATAAGAATAACGACGAAATAATACAGAAAGTAATTAAAAATATGTATTTGTTCCAAGTTCATGTTTAAAGAATCTGAAAAGAAATTTAAGAAAATTGTTTTTGAAACAGGTCTTACAAAATTGTAGCATTAACTCTTGAGTTCTCGCGTTATACAGAATGCATAGTGAACGAAGAGGAATTCATAGCCTATGACACGACATAAGGATATGGACAAGGACTGTAGCAACCTGACTGTACGCACTCATTAGCGCGATAAAGGGAAAACTGAAGAGTCTCGTCCCTAGTTTGGGACATGTATTCATAACTGCAATGATACCTGCTCCCCTGACAATAGCCAACTCTCCATCCACAAGCAACACTGTCTAGACTAAGCATTAAATAGGAGTCTGATTTTTTGCCAAGAATGCGAGTAAAGGATGTTCAAAGATCTCTTATTTCTCACTTGAACAGGAAATTTCTGATATTTGAAAATTTATTATGCAAAGTTTTATAATATAAAACTCTATATACTCGATGTAAATGCAATAAAATGACAAAGACGCAAAAACAAAAAAAGAAATGACAAAATGAGGTAAATTCGAAAAAATGGACTAAATATAGAAAGTGGCATCAAATCACCATAAATGAGTTTTCATACATGGGAATCATGATAAGGATTTATGTACACGTTAGCAGTGCGTATAATGCAACAATTAAAAGAAGGTATATCAACAGAATCCGGACTTTACAGAGCCTTGCATTCCTTGCGTGGTATCTTCTAAGAAGCCATCCATCCAGTATTAACTGAATAAGTTAAACCCATTATGGGCCTATATTACGATCTCCGGTTAAGGTTTCGGTTAGATCCATACAAAAATAGCGTACCTTCGGCCTCGGCTGATAGTCGGTAGCGATTCCAAGGCGAAATATTAGACCAATACTTATATAACAGGAGGAAAGCCAAAATAATTAACTTCCGAAAGAGTAATTTACAAGTTTGGGACGAGGGTGAATTTCGTAAAAGTTATATACCTATGATTGTGAGAAGCAGTATTGAAAGTGATGCCACGTTCATTATAGAAATGTGCTGAATCGACCCCTTCTTTTTTAAGGGAAGTCTTCAAACCCTATCTCACTAATGTTAAATTAGCTATGTTAATGGCCCGTTTTCTCAGAGCCCACTTAACATAGAAATGTAATATTTTCATATATTGTGTATACATTTATTCTGGGTATATTGATTCATTTTGATGATAAAATAATGGTTGGAAAACAATTATTTTTTTTGTAAACCTCAATTTTCAATAAAATTTCGGACATTTTATTTTTTTAAAAATAAACTATTTGAGCAACTTAAACTATAGCAATTCCACATGATATGGGATTGCTTGTACTATGTGGTAAATTTTTATGCAGATACAGTTGTAGTTTCAGAGAAAACGGGTAATTTATATTGAAAAATGTAGTTTTGAGTAATTTCACATTTAAAGTAAAAATGTCTATAAAACTCACTTAATCATAATATTTTTAGAAATTAATTTATAATAGTAAATATTTGAATCTTTTAATGAACCAAACACCAAATTAAGCAGAATTAACCATAATTTCATAAAACGCAAAAAAATAAAAATGTAATTTTTTTTTTTCATTTTTGGCTTGACGACTCCCCATAAATCACATCACTGGCTCCTGGTATCGATCTCTAGAGTCGATATGCCTAGAGATCGCTATGGAAAGGAAGGTCCTTCCGAAAACGTTATTCTTCGCCATCAACGCCAGGAGCCAGCGATGTGATTTAAAAAAGAAGAGGTCGATTCAGCATATTTCTATAATTCGTAAACGTTAAATTGTCGAAAGTTGCACTGGTTCCTTAAAGTTCAATTACATTTCTGCTGCATAATACCTCCAGCGTTTTTCTTAGACTTAAGTTTGCATATCGTTTTACTTTATTTTTCTTTTTATTGTTTTAACGTGAATGACAATTGTTTGCTTAAATATACAATGTGATTGACATTAAGTCAATATTTGTACGTCTAACCTCTTTTGCAAGTAACCTTTACAAAATAACAGCGAAACTTAGCCTTATATTCCAAAATGTCCTATTTTCCTGCCAAACTATAGGAAGCCGAAAACAAAAATACGTATAAGTTAATATTCCGAAATCGCCCAGCGTATTTTCACACCAATCTACAAGAGTATATTAACGGCGAAATCCTACTTAACATAGGCTATTTTGTGTTTGTTGCGGGGTTTTTCTTCTAAACGTAAGCATTTATTAATAACTTCAGTCACATCACACAGAGTATGTTTACCACGAAACCTATATAATTTAATATTCTGAAACGTTTTAACCTAGCGAAAGCCCTACATTATTCCTTTTGTAGCTACGCCGAGGTGAATACTCGGACAGTATTTATATAATAGCAATAAGGTCTCGGAAAAATAAATTCGAGACGGATGAGGAAGTTGGGAAATGATTCGGGTTAACGAAAATTGCACTACGGCTCTATTTTCTATCGCACTTATATCTGTAATAGTTTGTAGCAGCATCACCTCTTCCTGAGTTTATGGTCTTTTTTTTTTTTAACTCGACACACTTGTTGAAATTGTTTCTTAAATGTAATCGTCACAAATTGCGATGTAGTGGAATAAGCCTTACGGCTAATACCTCAGAGCCATCACGCACCTGGCAGAAATAAAATAAGTACCTACGATACTAATGTACACCTTAAGACAAGAAATGAGGAGACTCTCGAAGCGTATATTTGTCTTAAGTCCAAATCGTTTCCACGGCCGGTACACAATGGTGTCTCAGGAAGCGTGACTTTAGCTTCGTTCAATTGTCACCTTTCATACTAAGTCCCAGCTATATTAATATGCGTTGACAGCCGAGCGGTTATAAGCAGGTACGTAGTAATAAGGCCTACCGAGGTTTGTATCCCGAGCATAATTTTATTTTTTCAGAAAAACACAATGTTCTAAGCATATTATAATTTCCAATTGCTAAGGCTTGTTTGATTTCAAGGCATTTACGCTGACACAAAAAGTGAAACACACTCCTTTTCATTTTCAAACTAAATAATACATAAGTAAACATTATAGTCCTAATTGAAAAAACAAATAAAAATAGAAATTCACTTAATATCGGGTGTGTAAACCCTCTGCTTCTATTACTACCCTCATTCTATGGGACATGGATGATCAAATGCCTAGTTAAAATTTCACGAGAGGATACTTCATCCCACAAAACTTTTGTCTTGCAGCCAATTTGACTCCGAAACTTTCTTCACCTCTGCCCACAAATTTTCAATAGAATTCAAATCTGGCGAGGAAGGAGGCCAGTCAATCACTGTGATATCTTGCCTTTGTGAGAACCAGTTTGAAACCTGCTGACTTCCGTGGATAGGGTGGTTATCCTGCTGGAATTCAATCATTCCATCGGGGTGTCCAGTCCTTGCAGAAAGAACCATGATGTTTTCGAGGATGTCTTTATACTGCTGGCTATATTTTAATGTGTCATCAAGCTGCCACAACACACCTAGGCCATCTCGTGACTTACAGCCCAACACGACACAGATACACGACCTTGGCGATCCATTTGTGCCACGTATTTTGCGTCGTAACGTTTTCCTCTGGGGCGGGGTAGACAATTGCTTTCTACCCATCTGTAGATGAAAATATCGCCTCGTCTGTGAAAATAACCCTATTCCAGTTATGGTTAAAGTTTTCTTCTGCAAATCCGAGGCGACATGACCTGTGATCGTCTGTAAGACGGTGCTTCTTAGCTGCCGATCGACCAGAACATGCTGTAGTCAAACGACGCTAGGGAAATTAAAATTACTTCTAATTCTAGACACATGCTGGAAGGGATTGCTGCCTGCCTCTTCTAGAAGTGCAGTGTCCTGCTGAGGAGTGGAAAAAACGTTTTCG